>CAJQUN010000030.1:1974100-3174100 GCA_907163345.1 Haberlea rhodopensis
CTAAAGCCAAAAGTTGTTAGACAAGCTATTGACTGATGCACTTAAACTTGAAGCCTAAAGCCTCCTTTTATATCCAAAGGTTTACCCAATTTTCCTCTATCCACCGATGTGGGATAAAGAAAAAAGGCACAAATCCATCAATGTGTTGGTTAGATTTTACAAGTTATCAAGTAAAGGGACTAGATCGAATTCAAGAAGAAATTATTTCAAACGCGAGGTAAGAAACTTGCAAAAATTTGGTGCCCTCTGCAAGTTGGGTATACTTCGAGGGTAGGCTAAATGTTGCCCTTAATAGTAGTGCTCTTAGGAGCATATCAAACCATACTGCTCTTGAGGACATATAAACCTTTGGATGTTAATAATATTTTCATCCAGTGATGGTTATACATAGAACAATGTCCTTGAGATAACAATCACACAACCTACTTTGAGTTATGGAGACCAATTGATTGGTTTCTTTTGACAAAATATCACCATGAATTTATTTTAAATTAAAAGTTAATCCCTTCCGTAAATGATAATAAAGTTCCTTAACTATCAATCAATTACCTGTATAATCACGATGGTAGCTACTAGCTAGCTAAAGGGGCAAAGCTAAATAAAAAACCACAATTATAACTGCTAAATATTTAGTATGCCACGTATAGCTACCATTAAAAGCTATGAATGAATTTCACCATATCAAGAACTCAACATTTTATTCCAAAAACAAGAAAAGAAAAAAAATTTGTAGCTCCAAATTTTCTTGTTCGTTTGTTTTAATATCCAAATCACAATGAATGTCGATTTTTTTATGCTACCCTTAAGAAAGGTATCTTTGAGTCGGCATCCTGCAAAATGTGTCTATTTATTTGTTAAAAAAAAAAACTAATGTCATATATCACTTGATGCCGTCCCAATAGCAAAAGAGTGACATCAAACAAACGAATGATTTTCATGAGTGACTAGTGATTTAATTATCACTCAAATTTATTATATTTTTGAAAAAATCACATATATATATATATATATATATATAGAACAACTTGGTCTAGTATATATAAAACAACCCTTGGTTGGATTTATTCACTCATTTTCGAAATGAAGTGATATTCAAGAGCAAAAATCTGAAGCATTTTGTTCATCTTCTTCTTTCATGAAGTTGAGTGCTTTCAAACATTTGTGGTTTGTGGATTTATGATTGGAGTGCTCATATCACAAATCATAGTCGTTGTATTTTGGGAGACAAATTAACAATTGAACCGTTAGCACCATAGCGGGACAATATTGTCTTATGACGGATATTACAAATCTTGTCTCGACGTTTTTTGGCTTGCCTTTCATACATATACCAGAAAAATATTTTGGCCAACAATATTAAGACAATATCAAGCATCAAATGGCTTCATCGAGTACAACGACTACTCACATTCATCATGGTGAAAGGCCGGAGAAATTCAATGGCAACAACTTCAAACGGTGGCAACAAAAAATGATGTTTTACTTGACAACCATTGGGTTGGCAAGGTTTCTCAATGAGGATGTTCCTACCGTTGCGGAGGAAGAAATCGACAACCAAAAGAGGGTTGCGGTTGATGCATGGAATCAAAGTGATTTCTTGTGTAAGAACTACATACTCAATGGACTTGACAACACATTATACAATGTGTATTGTCTAGTGAAGACGGCCAATGAACCGTGGAATTCTTTGGAGAAGAAGTATCGATCCGAGGATGTCGGAATGAAGAAATTCATCGTTGGACGATTCCTAGACTTCAAGATGGTCGATAGAAAGCCCGTGAAAGTGCAAGTACAAGAACTGCAAGTGATTATTCACGACATCCATGCGGAATGAATTAGTCTAAGTGATTCATTCCATGTTGGCGTAATGATTGAAAAATTGCCTCCCAGTTGGAAGGACTTCAAGAATAATTTAAAGCACAAGCGAAAAGAAATGACTCTTGAAGACCTTGTGGTTTGTTTAAGAACCGAGGAGGACAATAGAAATTCCGAGAGGAACTCGAGTAGGTTCCAAATGGAACCAAGGGCTAATCTTGTTGAACCAAGAACCGGATCAAAGCGTAAGTTTGACGGTACGACCTCCAACAATGGCAAAGCGAAAAAGTTCAAAGGGAAAATGCTATAAGTGTGGAAAGCCCAATCACATGGCAATGATTGTTGCAGTAAGGACAATCATGGGAAAGTAAAAGATCAAGTTAATGTGACTAAAGATCGGATAACAAACGACATGAATGATCTAATGCTAACCGCGGTAATCTTTGAAGCGAAATTGGTTGACAATCCTATGGAATGGTTCGTCGATTCCGGTGGCAACCCAACATGTGTGTTCAGACAAAGCCATGTTCTCTACATACACTCCAATAAGTGGGCGTCAACGCTACATGGGAAACTCCACTACATCTCTGATAGTTGGATTGAGGAAGGTGGTTCTAAAGATGACTTCTGAAAAAGAGTTGACTCTGATCGTTGTCTTACATGTTCCTGACATACGAAAGAACCTGATATCCGGATCAACACTAGTAAAGGTGGGCTTTAGACTAGTTTTAGAATCTGGGAAAATTGTGCTCTCCAAAAAATGGAGTTTTTGTAGGAAAAGACTGTATGGATAAAAGCCTGTTCAAAATGAATGTAATGACGATTATACGTCAATTTGAAAGTAATAAAGTTAATGATTCTACTTATTTGATTGAGTCTTGTAATTTATGGCATGATCGTTTGGATCATGTAAATTATGGTTCACTTAACAAATTATTGAAGTCAAACTTATATACTCAAATAAATGTTAACTTGAAGGTTGAGACAGTTGATTTGATCAAATTCGGATTTTGGCAGTGGATCTCAGCAAGGAAAAGGAGGTATCATGCCTTACTCGGCGTTGGATTGGTATAGGAAACCAGTAGTTTGCCTAAGACTGTCTTTGTTTTAGTTTGTAATTACGATTTGTTAATGATTATGACGGGGAACAATTTATTTTCTGTACTATATAACTTTGATGATGGGTTGGAATACCCTTATGTTCTTTTAATATATTTTTGCTTTATGAAAAAAAATAATATGAATCTACCACACTTGCTCAACACTTGAATTATACATGATTTTGATATTCTTCTTCTTCCATTTTTAGTTGTTTGTAGTGGATTTTTTAATAAGAAAAGAGAATTAATATTAACGAGTATAAGTTGTCAACAAAAAGATTACACAAGATTATTTATCCTCCTTTTACAAGAGCCAATACTTTACTTCACAAAATTGGTTTAACATTCTAGACTATAATGAATTCATGCATCCATCAGACACGGAAATATATTCAAGTGCTTTGCATTTAACCATACCCAAACATTGAGCTTAATGATCTCCTCTGTCTCCCCACCTTTTTCTTTCGTTTTTTTAAAGATAATAGCATTTCTTTCTTTCCATAAGTTCCAAGTGAAGTCATCTAAAATCGACTCATCAAATTCTTTTCCCGAATACAAATTTATTAATTCACCATCTAACATAAATTTTAAAGTCTAGTGGTTTCAGCATGGAATTTTTACAAATATTTTTTAAAGAATACCATAAATTATAGTTGAAAATTAAATCTATCTCAATAAAACTCGATTTTAAACTTAACTCGATCAGACCTAACCCAACTCGACCCTAATCGACCACCTATTATATATACACAAACATGGAATCTAAATCCCCAAAAATGTCATATCCAAGATTTTGGAAGAAAACAAGTATTAATTATGATATGTCCTTGTTTAGGATCTACACACACATCTGCAATAGACAAGTGACAGTGGTATCTCCCCTGGCCAATTTGTTCCCTAATCTTTCCATATTGATGTATATGCTTACTCTGAAACCTCCATTAAAATAAAGCCTGCATGCCAAACATAGCCTCAGCTTTCACACACAAACAAATTCTGAAACAGACATGCACCTCAGGTAAACCCTAAAACCCTAAACTTGAAGGCGTACGCGTGCTTGGCATCTGATTAATTAGTTTTCGTCTTTTGTCAGCACTGTAATCTCTGGATATGTTCATGCAAAATATTTATTATGGATGCCTTTTGTTAAGTACTGAAGTAAACTAAACGGCCATCTTTGTTCTAAGACCATCTTAATGGAATTGGATAATAAAAATAAAATTGTATAAATAATATAAATATTAGATTATAATTAAATCATAAAAAATATTAGTAATTTGATTATAATATTATAATTAAATCTATATTACAAATAAACCTAAAATAGTTAAAGGTATATTAAAAATATGAATAAAATATGTTAAAATATAATAAAGTATTGATGAGGTTCACTAATTGAAATTGAAGTGAGTTGCAGAGATAAATGTGATTTGAAATTGTTGGATGAAGTGCTTGCAAAGGTTATTAATGTGGTAGTGTAATCCAATTTTGAAATTGATTTGTAATTGTAGCGATAAAGATTGTGTAGGCCCCCTAAGGTTAACCTCACAGCACAATTACTGAAACTAATTATAATCATTCAACAACCAATGATATTCCGACTGCAATTTTTTGTTTGATAATAAATATTAAATCTTAATCAAATATAATGCGCCCTCTAAAACCAAGATTGACCACGTAATATTTTATAAAATATATGCATTAGCCAGAACTGCAAGCATGCAATGTAAAAAATACATTTCAAACGAATAGTTTATTAGAATTTAAAATTGTACATTCGAGACCCAAGATCACTTGGTCTAGTGACAGATATCTCTCCCATTTTGGGAGAGTCATGGGTTCAAATCATGTAAAAACAATTCTCTTTCCCCCAATTATAATTGTAATAGTTGATCTAAAAAAATGTACCTTCGAGAACCAATATATATAATAGAAAATATTAATGCATTTAAAATCACTTCATTTTGTGAGAATATAAAATCTATTATATAGAATTGAGATGGGTTTTTTATTAACTTTTACCTGCTAAATATTTCAATTTCATCATTTTTTTTATATTTCACATAGTTCATTACTTTTACTGTTATTATAGTCTATATTTATGAAAAATATATTTTTTTGTGATTGTAATTGATAAATGTAAGTTACACAATTGCTGATTATTTATGCGTTGATATTATTTATCTAATAATCTTTATTTAAGTATATGTTACACTTCTGGTTCAACATACTATACAATTCTTATCGTTTTAATCATTAAAAGCTTATTATTATTTGACTTCATTTAAATATTAAAATAATATTTACTAACTCAATTATGTGAGAATCCACCCCAAACCTCATAAGCCACCAACATGATAGTTTATGCTTGTAATCACCTAATGCATATTCATGCATGCAAATTATTGAGCATTAACCAAAGTATTATTTTAATTCGTTGAAATATGCATGTTACACACCAATTATGTATGTACCTACCATTTTTTAATACATTGAAGACAAATTAATAAGAATGACAAAATACTTAGACTAGCAAATGGATGGCAAAGACTTGTATTAAGATGGTATGGCAAGACTTGCATTGCAAATGAGAAGCCTTGCTAGTAACTTGGGAAGAATGGCAAAAGACTTAGACTTGCACCATATATTTTTCTCTATAAAATGTATCAAAAATTTCATTTGGGAATAAAGAAAATACTATCAAACAAAACCATTGTTTCTAGTTGTATTAGCAAGGAGAAATGAGATTTTGAAGCCATTTTGCAGCCTAGGCTTTTGTTATATTACCCTTTCGTTTTGACAACATATGCATGCTTGAAAAATTCAGTCGAATATGTAAACTATTTAAAAACTATGATGTCATGAAAATTCTGAATATCAGGATATAAGTGCTATGCGAAGCAACGTGCTACATGCGTGTGAGCCACCTCTTGAACCAATGTATACGTACGGGAGCCACCTCTTGAATCCGTATGAGCCACCTATATAGTCCTTATATTTTGCAGATCGATCTAATCTAATTCGTATATGATGTGTTCTGATATTATGCATTTTGTATGGCTCAAATGATCAAAATTATGTTATGTGTATCAGTTTATGTTTTGAAACCTTTTTTGAAATTTGTATAAATATTATGTTTTTGCCATATTCGATTGACCCCCACTTGCAGACCAGAACACTCACCCCTTACATCCCCTCCCCAGATAAAGTAAGACAGATACCGAAGAAGAAGAAGAGCAATACTAGTTTTGAGAATGATGATTCTGTAGTTGATGAAATGCAAAATTCTGTTGTCATGATTTGAAATTATTTTAAGCTTTCGCGGATGTATTTAATTGAAGACCAGTTTTGTATGTTAAACTACAACTTGTAAGAAATATTTATGGATTAAATAGACTGGTTGTAATTAAATTATGTACTATGAGGCTTGTTGATTTTGAATTGTATTTAGAATCAACGCCGTTGTTATCGATCTCAGTCTCGGGGCGTGACAATTTCAACAATTGAAATTATTTCTAATTATTCCTCCCAAACAGACAACACTTGTTTTTATTTGTAATGGGGAAAGTTTAACTTGTATAGAAATCTATTTGAAAAGAAAAAAGAAGAAGAAGAACTAATATCAAATAAATTGTGGAAAAAAATAAAATAAAACAAAAACAAAAATATGATTACTCACGAAAGAGATTATAGTTTCTATATATATAGAAAGAAAAAAAAAACTCGTTGACAGATTTGCAATCATCTACCTTTTAAGGCATAACAAGCATGACACATTCTCATGTGGTGTAGCCCTCATGTTCATCTGTCGTTTAGTACGGGGTTCTGCGCAACAATGTATAAGGAAATAAAGTTACATATCTACTAACAGCTATAACTTTTAGCCTAGTTGTAAGCGTTTGATCCTAACACACAATTCCCCACTAAAGCATCATATAAAGGATATGGAAATCATTTCCATCCAATTAAGAACGCACATTTTTTGTAATACACAGCATAAAATATTGAAAATAAATCAGAAACTGTGCTCTCAACCAAATATTCATGATAATGAAACGTCGCCGGAGTCGGAAAACAAACTCAAACGCAGAGATATTAAAAACGAAAACGACACAAGAAGACAAGTACATGATAATGTGACACATTCTATGCTTCTGTCTGCAAACTTCGTGCTGATTCGATATATATTTCATGACCTGATGATAATTAGTTTGCGAAACATATATAATCTGACTCAGATGAATTCATTGAGATAACTCTTTAATAGATACTAAACTTGGCTCCCACTCAGGCTCCTTCCACAACTTAGGCCTTTGTATGGGTGGTACAAATGCCCTCTTCTTCTCTTTTACAGGCTTTTTCACAATGGAATTGGCAGTCCACTTATCATCAGAGATGGAGAAATCACTAGCACAAGTAACTGTTTCCACAGAACAATCATCTGATTCATCCCCACTTAATATTTTTGAATCACTTATTGCATCGTTCCTCGAATGTCTACGCTTCAATTTTTCAACTGTAGAAGATCGAATAATGAAATATTTGTTTCCAGGTAACAGCATATCTTTACCCGATAAAATGGAATCGTGGGGACGTTTGAAAACTTGAGGCTTGGCCACACACATACCTGGATATCGTTTAGCTAGTTTGGATGCTAGAATGGGATTTTGATACATTTCTATACGCCCACCGGCGTGAACTATTCTTACCATAGTGTGCTTTAATTGTGCGCTCACACCTAATGAAATGCTTTCCTCCAATTCTTTCTTTTCGAGCACCAAATTCGGCCTTAAACACGAACACATCTTGGGAAGTTTATTTGCTTCCCAAATTCACTCCAGGTGACTCGTGCAAAATTAATTAATTGATTTTTGTTGGGTGTTGGTGTTTTTATAGAATTATCCCATTTGAACCAATGATGATTTCAAAGTAGCGAAAACATTCTTGATTTTCTCGCCATGGTGTTGATAACTAAGTTTTGTGCAAGATCAAACATACAAAAGGATTTATGTACCTGTGCTAAGATGAAGAACGTGACAGCTTTAAAGACAATCCTAGTGTTAATATTGTCGCACAAAGCCACAACAATCGTTGTCCCTCCAGCTTATCCTTTTGTCTGATAACCCAATGGTTACGAAAATGACGCACAACCCTATGTATACAAGATACAAGTAATGAAAAAGAAATACATAAGAGAGATCCGATCGAAGGTAATATTTCATTGAAATTTCTGCAGTAATCTTTAAGAATAATACGCTCGATCCAACAGAACAGAAGCAAACATAATTTAACACAACACTTAAGCTTTAATCATTCAACACCATACAGCTTCGATAAGTGACGATTATATTGCCTATCTCGATTGCTCTCAATCACGGGGATGCATCGTAAGTTTCCGCAATGTTCCAAGTTCAATCGAGGGGCCATTGAGACGATTCCAATTGCTTCAACGCCTTCTTTCTTGCTATCGTCTCCTGCGTACAGGCGACCTTGACCTTGATGGTGATCTTCTTCCCCTGAAATTGCATCTCAACAGGTTCATAATCATGCAACAGAAAATGTCATAAATGCACAACACCATATCCCTTTTTTTCACCTGAGTTGCATATCAATGTGTTGATGAGTGGATAATCTAAAATAACGACCGATTTAACTTGAGGGAAGCAAAATACCTGGTATTCTCAAGAGAAGAGAAGTGAGTATGCCTGCGTTTAGAGTGCTTGCTATGGGGAGACCGCGAAACTTGTCTAAAATCAAAATGTTACATGCTAAACAGTGAGTATAAGATCTATAATTGCGAGTGTTATTAAACCTTCTTCTGGATAGAATAGCAATTACAAAATACGGTAACAGCTCTGCGTCAACAGAGATACTATGCAACCAAACAATTTTACTGCATAAAAGATAATGAAGGCAAAAGATTCAGCCAATAGAATCTCTGCACCAGTAATTTTTCATAATTACACTAGCTGTAGAATCTAGAAAATAAAATTTACAGACCAAAACAATAAATGTTACAAAAAATGGAAAACACAAAGCAGTTTCTGGTTTCTGGTTTAGAAGCATATACACAGTACCGTCTCCTCTAATTGCTTAGAAGGGAAACAAATGTCAAACCCAATTAGAGTAAATAGCAGTACCTTTTTCTTGATCGGGTGGGTGATGGAGATGTATGCCTTTTGAAGTGACGTGATTTCCTGATGCCCATCAAATTAAAAATTAGAAGGAACATCAGAGATTCTAAACCAGATATAACATGTTTGATGTTACAGCACACCTTTTTGAAGCATCTGAGGATTCATCGCTTGAATCGTTTGAACGACTAGCGACCAAGTTATCCTTTCGAGAGTCCCTAGTACCAACAGAAGGAGACCGGTGTGGTTTATGTCTGCTAGTGCCACTTCCATTTCTATGCCTAGATCTTTCCCTTTTCTCATCCCTTGTTTTATCGGGACTTTTCTCATCACTGCTTTCTTTGGAACTTCTCCTTTTGTCTCCTCTTGTCTCGGATTTTCTTTCCTTCCCCTCCGAAGGAGATGGCCGTTTTCTTGCTTCAGGATCTTGTGCTTTTTCCTCGATTCTACCTTTCTCCTTTCTTTTATCTTTTGAACCATGATGACACACCCTTTCAGTTCTTGCATGCCTCTCTTCATGCCTATTGTGATTTTCATCTCCCTTCTTATCCACCATTTCTTTGGTACATTCGGACTCCTTGTGGCCTTTCGCAACCGGGTTCCTTTTGCTTGCATGTATGTCATTCTTATCAGACCTATTCCCAGTTTTTTGGATTCGGGAATTGTCACTCAACTTTCTAGCATCTGAATTTCCATCTGGTCTTTCATTTCTCTCAATGGCCTTATCAGTTATAGATTTGTTTGGCACGGAAATAGCAGACCCATGCTGCATCTCGTCTTCACGAGATGCTTTCTTGGAGGACTGTAGGGTGTCACTAGAGGATAACTCCCTAACCTCCCTATAATTATTCAAACCCATATCTGCAGCACTGATATTAGCCATAGAAATCATTGGTGTCTCTCTGCCAGTGTTCTCTGTTGTGACAAGATTTCCATGCTCTTCTGTTTCTTTCCTGGAACCGCCATTCTTAATGAAAGGTTCATCTTCCAAAACCTTGTTTAAGGATGATTGCTGGTTTGTGGAGCTTTCCTTTGAGTTCAGCTTACCAGAAATCTGGACCTCATCATCCTCCTCATCTGAGGCATAACTACGAAGACCTAGGACATCTCCAGCAGAGCCAGAGATAGATTTTTCACTACTATCCTCAGATTTAATTTCCATAGTCTTGGCCGGAATTAGAACTTTTGCAGAGGCCGTGGATGTTGAAACACTTGGTGTAGATGGTAATAAGCGATGATTTGACATATCAAGATTTTGTCCAACTAAGAAATGATGAGACAAGACAAGAGAGTCAGCAACCCAAACAACAAATTAAAACAATAGAAAAGGACTGGGAACAAACAAAGGCAGTCACCTTCAATAGAGAGATCATCTTCATTAAGAACTTTGGTCGCAATTTCGTCAAAAAGTTCGTCCGTCACCTGCCAAAGAATTACAGTCAAAAAATCTAAACAAGTCTAACATGAAGTTTAGTCATATTTGATCGGCTGCAACCTTCAAAAGAACTTCAGTTAGAACACGCTTTATTTCTTTGTTGATAGCTGCATTTCTAGCAGCTTCCACATCCTACAATGAGCGAAAGGAGACAGCACCCAATATGGAAAATTGGTCACAGCATGAGCCAAAAAATAAAACAGCAGAGATAATTATACAAATAATATTGACAGCTGAATCAAAACAAGTGAATGAATTCCTTCTCTGGTAGCCCTTAAAAAATTACAAAAGACTACAAGAGATTGGAAAATAGATAACCTCGTCCTCATCATCATCCTGCACAGATCGAGAAGAATCAATGCTTTTGTTATCTGATTGATCAACCTTCTGAGTAAACATATCATTTATATCTTCTTCAACGGATGGCAAATCCTCTTGAGGAAGCATGGGGACAAAACTTGTGATAACAGCTTTATTTTTAATTATTTCCTCCCTAAGCCAATTAGGTACAGAGGCCTGAAAATTCAAAAAAATCTCATATGCATTCCTGGTGCTGTAAGCTACCAAATTGAAAGGCGTTAGTCAAACAAAATAACCTTCTTAGGACGCTCAGAAACACTAGAAACGGCATAAGCATCTAGGGAGAAAGATGATGTAGGGTGAGAGACAACACCAGAGCCAACACCAAAAGATGCACCAATCAATGGGGCAGGAGGCTGGAAACCATGTCCAGTAGGAAAAATTGGTGCAGAATATCCAGAAGCTGGAGAAGGCAGAGCTACTGGATGATCAACCTATGAGCAATGAAGCAGGTCAAAGGCGGAAACAAAGGATTGAACTACAAAAGATATGCATATATTAGATTTAAAACCTGTCCTCCTGATGAAATTGTAGGAGGCATGAGAGAATGAACAATCCCAGATGCAGCCATGGGAGTCCAAGCATAATTTGAAGATATGGACAAGTTAGGATCCAGATCACTTACAGGGCCTCCTGAAAAATGAGTATTATTGGGCTGCCTATGTTGGTCCAAGTTGCAATTAAAATCATGGGAAAAGTTCCATGGCTGATCACTTATACCAGTTACAAACTCATCCGGTTTGCTAGAAAGCAATTGACGATGCTCTTCTGCCCAGCCAGACCGACCACCAGCAGGTGGCAGCGGCTGAGCATGATGATGTGGCATAGATGTAGCATGAATAGCCGATGAGCTATTGAAGTGTTCATATCTATCTCCAGCATCTTCCTTACCTGCAATAAAGAACACAGGTCATGAAAAGCTTCACACACCCCAATTCTAACTTCATCAGCTGTTAACATGGTTTGACATTAAACAGACAACAAATTCTATTTAGTATAAACATCACCCCTATCAATTCTATGACCAGAAGATAATCAATTTTGTAACCAAATTAGAGTGTTAATCTACGTGATAAGATACCCTCTTGGAAGCATAACCTTTCACCAAACCACAGATTCAGGTGGAATGGGTTCTGCCCCCATCTAAGTTTGGCTTTAGTAGAATATTAGAATGACTTTCAAATCGTTCCCTCTTTCATTTTAGTTATCCCACTAGCTTACGCTTAATCATGCAAAACGGGAATACGTTGTTGAGCAAAAGATATAATTTAGTGTCAGTGTACACAAAAGTTTTACCTGAGACAGAAGAATAACTAGAAGGTACCTCCTGCTGATAGGGCAATGGACTAATAGATGAATTCTCTTGCGGGTGGGTTGGTTCACATGAATTTACGATCAAGTTTCCATCTCTCGCTGCATATGGGGACTGCATATCCATTGTATAAGTTGATTGCCCTGAGGTGATATACTGAGACTCCTGCAACTGACCCGGTCCTGTCCTACTTGAAGGTCCCATGTCAACTGGGTATTGTTGATAGCTTGAAGCTTGCTCCATTGGCACATGTACACTTTGAAATTGTGGATTAATGGAATGTGGATATTGATCATGGAAATAATTCTGCTCTTCTGGTCTCGCAACAGTTACAGGATATTGATTGTCTGCTGCGGCTTTTGCAACTGCCCATGCTCTGGCTTTTACTGCCCAGTCTTGTTCAGTATTATTTGCTACAGGTCCATAACCAATGCAAATTCAGCATAAATTCTTAAAAGAGAAGATGAGGTAACAGGTTCAAGCTAGCCAGAATTGAATGCACCAAAGATGTGAAAAGGAAAAAAAGGAACTGTAACACAAAATTCTCTACAAAATAAAATAAGTCAATCAAAACATTTTTATGATCTTCCAGATTGACAATGAGCTTCTGCAGCTAAGATACAAAACCCAACCCTCAGCTATAAGGGAATTTTGGGATAGTGAAGAGATGCTCGAGAAAGGTAATTAAAGAACTTTTTTGAAACCTTTGAAAGAAATCAATAAGTGTTGACCAAGTCTCAATTCCTATTCCACTAAATCAAATTCATCAAGTATCAAAGTACACTCTTAAGCAGCATATTGTTTACCTAGTATCAAAGTCAATACAGATTTTCCTTAAGTCCATAAATTGTCAAGTAAAAGTTTATTTGAATTTTGAACCACACAGACAGAAAGCAATAAATATAAGAATACAAAGCAATACTAGTAAGCATAAAAAAACAAGAATGATGATCTTCAAGAAAAATGGAAATTTATACATGGACTTTGGTAGTCCCAACTCTGGTGATGACTCCAACTGCCATTTCCCAAATCCTGCAGTAGTAAGAATAATAATCTTAAGTTACCAGTCCAAAAATGTTACCAACAAGAGTCTCCATACAAAGTAAAGTTTAATTGATCCACAAAACTATTAACCGTGACAGACTCCATATGAATTAAGATAAAATATATGCACATATATTCAACAGCCACAAGTTTGCATACAAATTCTCATAATTGCTATGTAACATTGCCTAAGAAGCCCCAGATAATGATTTGTATAACAAAAAGTATTGAAGACAAACAACCAAGATAATAATGAGAAATCAACTTTCCTCGATCACAAACTTAGGTGATGTTTGCAGTAATTACAGGCTTCCAGTAATTACACGTACAATTATGGTCAATATTTTTTTAATATTAAGCTAGTAATTATCAAGCAGAGCCGTGGAAGCACTTTTTGACATAATAATTAGTAAATGTCGCACTTAGAAAAGTTACTGCAGAAAATTTCGCGAAGCATACCATCTTACTATTGTCAGTTACATTATGTAATGATCAGTCATATAGCAGAAGTCTAATATTCTTTAGCTGCAGAGAACAATGCGTTCAAAGCTTAAATGAACAAATCTACTACACTCCCAAAACAATTTAATCGTAATGGACTAATTACCAAAAACTAATACACCCTCCAGGCTCCTCCCTAGCGTGCTAAATCATTTCAAGAATACAAAACCTAACAACACGATAACTTACGATTTTCAATGAACTGAAAAGTTACGAATTACAAGAACAAATACCTGATTATAAGATTGGGGAGCATGAGGCAGTCTAGGCGGTAGATGATGCGATGGAGGGTAATGAGGGTGCACAGGATACGGGGGAGGTTGGTGGCCAGGGTAAGGAGGCGGCGGAGGAGGAGGAGGAGGATGAAGGTACTGCGCGTGGTCGGAGGAGAGAGAATGCGGCGGCGCCCACTGTGGCGGTGGAGGAGAGGGGGAGTGTTGGACTTGATATTGAAATCGGGTGGTGGGGTAGGGCCACGGGTGGCTGGGCTGCGTCAGAGGAAGTGGAGGCGGTCTTTGATATGGATCCGCCGCGGACGGCAGCGCGTGAGGTGGTGGCGGAGGCTGCATCGGATAGCTGTGAGGTTGCTGATGGTCCATACCGAATTTTGACAAAATCCGATTGGGTTTAGGGTTTAAGTCTTGATTCAATACAGTTCTTAAGTTGTCGGGAAACGGAGCACAAATATTTATAAGCCACACTCACATTTTAGTATTTTACCATAACTAGAATCAATTTCAATAAGAATCTAGTATTTTAAAATTTCAAAAAAACAAATGTGTGATTTATCAATTATTTAACTATTGCATGATAAAATTATATGAAATTATTATTATTATTATTATTGGAAATAAATTTAGTTTGAATTTGGATACGAGGAAGTTGAATCGATTCGGAGCTAGATTGCCGAGTTCGAGCTTGATTCGAAATATTGACGAGTTATTTGAGATATTGCTCGAAATAAAGGTTCAAATAGTTTTAAATATAATTATTGAATGTATAATTATATTATATTAAAACAATATTAAAGCTCGTAACGATTCACGAACTAGAGGATTTTTTTCTCGAATTTGGAAACATATTTGGAATCACACCCTATTTAGATAGATAAATTTGGAATCACATGTTTTAAATTCAAATTGTTCGAATCAATTTAATTTAAATCTAAGTATTCTTATAAGTAATTACGATGATTTTAATATAATTATCATTTGAAAATCTAGTTTCTAATCCAAATCGTCTGCTACCTAAGTTAAATTGTCAATATGTATATACTTAAATTATTAATAACTCACGGTTGGACTAAGGTTTCGCAAATTTCGATTCGATTTAATGGTACCTAAACTATATAATACTTATTCTATTTGGTTCTGTTTTACAAAATGAATCAAAACTTGGGGTTTATTTGATTTGATCCGTGTCCAAATGCACTCCATCCGTGTACATATTAAAAACATGAAAATCTCCTTAGGAACGCAACAGAAGATCTTGAATATTTTATCATGCAAGCAATAGAAAAACCGAATAAATAAATTACTCTTATAGTACTTTTAAAATAAGCATAATACATGATGTTTTAGTGCAATAATTATCTCTGTTTGGATAACTACCGAATCGTGGTGCTTGTGCTTGTGCTCACTGTTTAAATGATTTGAGTTGCATCGTTACCACTGACTATAGTTTTTGGTAAAGTGTCAAGCGATCGATCATACAATTGGTATGAGTGTCAATGTCACGTGTACGATTCCTATGAGTTGCAAGATAGTGCAATTATTTGGGGAGATTGCTAGAGTGCAATAATTTTTCCTGCTTGGAGGGCAATCGAAACGTGATGATTGTGTTGTACCACTTGCTATATGTTTTGGTAAAACGACAAGCACCCGAACATAGTGTGTTTTTCTTTACTTTTTTACCAAATGCTTTAATAAATTGGTATGCGGTATGTCTTGTGATGTTTCCCTCCGACATTATTTCGCCTAATTAGTAGAGGTTGAATTGAAACATCCAAGCAAAAACAACATAAAATATCACATAAAAAAGAGCAAAAACGATATACTTTTATATTTAGAAGAATTTTGGGTGAATGACAATTCAGTAAGAATGAAGGGAGTTAATTGTTTCAAAAAATAAAAGAAACCAACCACCAAGTAGTTGGACGAACAAGGTAGTGGGATAGGAAATTCTGGAGATTCATGTGACATAAATAAAAGGAAAAATTATAGCTATCTTATTTGTAGAATAACGTTAATATGACTTTTGATCTATTTTTTAACAATAACGGATGAATCTTATACAGAATTTTGTACCACGAATTTCCCCTCTTGTTTGTAACAGATGTATGAAATATTACAGCTCTCTCCCTTATGGTTTGACATAAAAATATATAATAGATGAAGTAGACGTTATTTTATAAATTAGGGGAAATTCATAACGGTTCAAATTAAGAGGGGGTCTAATGTAATTCACCATAAATTAAAATACTAAATCACACATTTCATCAAACTTTTTCATTGTATGAGGTTAGTTTGTAAAATTCATTTAATTATACTAAAATTAGTTATTATAACATCTTCTTTGCTTTATTAAGTAGTAATTGTATATTTAGGAAACTTACCATTTTGGTCCTGTATGTTAGTCTAATTCAAATTTTGGTCCTTTCGGTAGTCAATTTCAATTTTAGTCAATTATCTTTATATTTTTAATCTTTTTTGTCTTTTATGGTACTGACGTGGTGACACCCAACCATTGCTGACGTGGCACCTAGTGTTGATGGCGTATCCTTGTCATATCAGCACTCTTAAGGAAACTAGGACTAGAATTACAGAAAATATAAGATACATTACTAAAATCAAGTTTTGACAATCAAAATCACAAATAAGCAAATTTACAAAAAGAATCTTGAAAATTTTCCTATATTTTATTTTACGAAAAATTACAATTTTGGTTCTTTATGTTTGTATCTTTGCGATTTTGATCCTTAGGTTGTTAACTATTATACTTACTCCATTATCGTTGTTTTTTCCCAATTATAGTCATTTTTTCCATGTGCCATTTATGTGAGCTGATATGGTGATAACATGACGCTGACGACCCAATGTTGCATAAGTACTACCACGAAAAAAGACTAAAATTACAAAATAAAAGACTAAAATTGCCCAAAAAAAATGAAATATACGAGACTAAAACTCAATTTTGACAATATGGAGGATTAAAATCGCATAAAGATAAATATATAGGATGAAAAAGCATGTTTCCCTTTATTTTACAAATAATATATATTAAATAAAATGTGATTAATATAGATTGAAATATAGATTATATTGACATTGATTCTTGCTTATAAACCAATTTATTCCCCCAAATTTTCAACTGGCTTATTAATTTTGACCATGAAAACTAATATGCATATAATTACTACTTTTTCTATCTATAACAAAGGAGAACCCTTGAATTATATATAATTTTTTTACTATCAGGATCAAATAAATACATGATAACATAAGTAATTAATATTCAATGTATCATCGATAATATATTTCTTGATGCTTTCTTCTGTCGCTTGTCAACTAATTTATTCTCCCAAGCTTCTTAATTCTAAACCCTGAAAAACTTGAAAATAAAATATAATCCACAAAATTAATATGCTTCTAATTTCTACTTGACTATCTATAACAAAGGAGAGCCCTTGAATTATGTGGTGATTAACCACCAAAAAAAAAAAACTGAATACCTTACAATCATGCACACAGCTCAATATAATCATTAATTCAAATTTATTCTTTCAATAATCTTTCTTTTTCTTTTCTGTTTTTTTGGCATTATCGTGACTCTGGACTGATTCTGAGAAAAGACAAAAGGAAGGGAGATATTTACAAGAACTCGATTTCAAGAAAAAATCAAGAAATATGGCTTCAAAGTCCAGGTCTCTCTTTCTTTGCATGGCTTGTGTTCTTCTCCTGTTCGCCGCCCAGAGTCCATCCGCCTCAGCCCGCAGATTCATCGGCGTGAACCCCTGGTGCCGCACCGCCAGCCACAAGCGCCTCTGCACTCAGATGGCGAAAGGCGCCACCACTTGGCACGACGCCTCCGCCAACGCCATGAAAACAACTCTGGAGCTAGCCAAGCGAATCCAGTCCATGTCTCACGTCATCAAGCCAGCCATTTCCTTTCTGGAGCCTCAGAGCCGTGAGTCGATATTGGCTTCTTGCGCCGAGGATTTCGACATCACGATTTCGGACCTTGAGGAGAGCATTAAAGCTCTGGAAGCTAATGATATGG
Organism: Haberlea rhodopensis; assembly: GCA_907163345.1. Classification (NCBI taxonomy): domain Eukaryota; kingdom Viridiplantae; phylum Streptophyta; class Magnoliopsida; order Lamiales; family Gesneriaceae; genus Haberlea; species Haberlea rhodopensis. The sequence goes on from CAJQUN010000030.1 coordinate 1,992,080, forward strand.
GCACGCTTAAGGTTCACCTCAGCGCGGCTTATAGCACCGACTGCTCTGACGCGTTGGCCGAGTTCGGAGTCGAGGATCCTCTCGCCAAAGTTTCAGGCCATTACTTGAAGATGGTGGATAATTGCTTGGCCGTTGTGCAGCAGATATGACCAATTGGTTATATAAAGTGTCTCTCTTGTTTTTAGTATTTTGAATCTTTACATGATACTCATGTTCTTCGGTTGCATGGAGATGGCCGTCAATATATAAAGTTTATGTTAATTTAATAATTTGTAAAATGTTTAAAAAATAATGAAATAACCTATATTATATTGTCTTCCTTTCCATAGCTCAGAACATGGCATGCAGATAGTATACCGAGAATAATTATCTATAAATGTAATAAACTATATATTTTCAATTGAAAAAATATCCGAATGAACAAGATCAAGAGTTCAAATTTTTCTTTTAATGGTTTGAAATAATTTTTTAGTCATCTTGCACTTAGACACACATTTGACATTTTTTCAAATTATTTAAAAGGGATAATGATTGTGTTAGATAATTATTCAACTTAAAATAATGACAAATTTATTTTGTATGGACCATATAATCGACCTCATTTAGTGAGATAAAGACTTGATTGATTTAAAATGCAAGACATAAGACAACTTTTATCTAGACTTCCCTATATATGTTAATCTACCGGTTCCACTTGGGTCTTACAAACATCAACACATACATGCATATACATGTATCTTAGTCTTTACAAATACTCGGTCCATATAAGTATTTTCCTTAATCTACTATACCATAATGAAACAGAGTCAATCGTATAATTAAGCATAAGGAATACTTTTCGTCTTTTCGGAGGTAAAGGTTGAAACTATACTTCATTTATCAATAATTTTCGAACCGCCTACACTTGTCATCTGATTTCTTGTCCATCTTCAATCTCTTGGAAAATCTTCAATGATGATTTATCATATGTCCCATGGATTATGGCACATATATCATGTTAGAATTAATGGGTTTTAAACATTAAAAACCCAATATTATTATTAATTTTGTTAATGAGAACAAATTATGGTAAGTTAATTATGAAAGGCAATTAGGCTAAAGAAATCCCACATTGAGTAATTGAGGCACTTATGGTTTGTTTATATTGAGATACAAATCATTAGAGTGTAGTTAAGTAGTAAAGATGGGTGCCCCTCGCGCGCCGTCCGTCCGTCCGCTCCGCTCGGCTCGGCACGGCACGTCACGTCACGTCTCGACTCGACTCGCCTCGCCTCGCCTCGCCTGTCGCTGCCGCGAAGGCAGTCCTATCTTTTTACTACACGGATTTCTGAAATGACTTTTCACCTGCCTGACTTTTCATATTCTGCTGAGTATTAAGTTTGAGACTTTTCACCTACCTTCAGAATTGATGTCAGATTTAAGTGTGAGACTTAAATCCGAAATGAATCTGATGTTAAGTGTTGAGACTTTTCATCTAACCCACTATGCATTGTCATTTAAGTTGTGGCTTTTGGTAGGCCTGCTGTTGCAGCTATATAAGCTGCTCCAGCCTCATTCTTTATCTCATCCCGAAATTGCATTTCATATCATATCATATTATCTTGAGAGTACTACACACTGTTCAGTGTTCGAGTGAGTCTGTCTGGGTTTCTGCTTCAACCCATACAGAGGTGTTTGGGACGTTGTACCTTGGAACTCTCTTGTCCAGGAGGCCAGAAGTTGTAGGCGGGCAATTTAGAGTTTACGGGCACACGGTTTACTGTGGCCTCGTCCAACAACAAAGTTTCTGTCCAGTTTATTTAAACTGTTTGTTGTAAGTTTTTACTGTTTCAACAATTTTATAATATCATAGTATTTGTGATCTTCTTATGCTTTGTCTATTTGTTTTTTTTTAAGAGAACAGAACCAACAATCGTAAACTCTAAAACTTTTTGTTCTGTTTTATCAAAACTCAGCTTTCATATTTACTTAAGATTGTTCATGCTTTTTTCAAAGGTTTAAACCTACTGTTTCAAAAACTGCTTTGATATTATTTGTGCTCTCCTATTTGTGTTCTGTTTAGCTAAAATGGCTGACCAGTTTACCCAACCACCTGCTGTGAATAATGAGATTCTGGTGATCAAAGCTAGCGGTACTGAGGCCGCAATGCCAATTCTGAGAAGTCCAATGCCATTTTCTCAATTTGAGAAACCGGAAAATTTCAAGGGTTCCAACTTTAAACGTTGGCAACAGAAGATGATGTTCTTCCTTACCACCTTGAACTTGACCAGGTTTCTGAAGGAGGAGAAACCGGTAGAGGACAAAGAGGATCCTCAATCTGCTGTGATAGTTGAGTCCTGGATGAGTGCCGACTACCTTTGTCGTAACTACATACTGAATTTCTTCACGATGCACTTTTTAATGTGTATTCCCCCAAAGAGACTGCTAAGAATCTTTGGGAATCGTTAGAGATAAAGTACAAAGTTGACGACGCAGGCGCAAAGAAATTTGTAGCCGGACGATTCCATGACTATCGAATGGTAGATGGCAAGAGCGTTGTTGAGCAATGCGAAGAGCTGCAGCTGATATATCATGAGCTTGCTGCCGAAGGTATGGGGCTAAATGATGCTCTCCAAGTGGCGATGATGATTGAAAAATTACCGCCATCTTGGAAGGACTTCAAGAGCTACCTAAAGCACAAGCGAAAGATGATGAGTCTAGAGGATCTTATCAGGAGGCTGCGCATCGAGCAAGACAACCGAAAAGTTGACAAGAAATCATTTGGAATGATTTCCAAGGCCAACGTGGTTGAAGTTGGGGACAACTCCCATGGGAATAAGCGCAAACGTACTTTTGAACCCAAGGGAGATACTCAGACAAGGAGGTTCACCGGTGACTGTTATGTGTGTGGTAAGCCTAACCATAAGGCCAAGGACTGCACTCAACGTCAAAACAACTGCACTCAACGTCAAAACAATGACGGTAAGAGAAAGATAGTCCCTTACAAAGGCAAAGGCAAGAGGCCTGCACATGCCCACATTGCTGAGGACAATCTGAGCTCTGACATGGATGACATGCATCTGAGTGCTGTGGTATCGGAGGTGAATCTTGTTGGAGGGAACTCCAAGGAATGGTGGGTCGACACTTGGGCTACTCGCCACATTTGCGCCAACAAATGGATGTTTAAGACCTATCAACCGGCGAATGATGAGAACTGCTACATGGGAAATTCAGCAGTCTCAAAAGTTGAAGGCAAAGGGACGGTTGTGCTAAAAATGACTTCCGGAAAAGAGTTGACTCTTACCGAGGTGCTCCACGTGCCAGAGATCCGAAAGAATCTCATCTCCGGAGCAGTGCTGAACAAGAAAGGCTTCCGGCTTGTGTTTGAGTCCGACAAAGTCATTCTGTCCAAGGGTGGTATGTTTGTGGGCAAAGGCTACTTGGCCAATAACCTCTTCAATATGAATGTAATGACTTTAGCTCCTAAGGCTAAGTCTAGTGTAGATGTTGAGGTTGATGTTAATGCAGCAATTGAGGCTAGCACAAGCAAAAATAATATAATGACTGTTGCCAATGTGGCTAATAAAACTTTAAAGTTTGATTATTCTTGCGAGTCTTTACATTTGTGGCATGGTAGATTAGGACATGTGAATTATAAGTCCTTACAAAGGCTAATGTCTCTTAATCTATTGCCTAAATTTAACATCAATCATAAACACAAGTGTGAGACTTGTGTAGAGGCCAAATTAGTCAAGTCATCATTCCACTCAATTGAGCGAAGCACCGAACCGTTAAACTTGATTCATAAGGATGTATGCGATCTAAAGTATGTACAATCTAGAGGCGGTAAAAATTATTTCATAACATTTATCGATGATTGTACAAGATATTGTTATGTCTACTTAATGAGAAGTAAAGACGAAGCAATTGATATGTTCATTCACTATAAGAATGAAGTTGAGAATCAACTTGATAAAAAGATTAAAATTCTTCGAAGTGATCGAGGCGGTGAATATGAGCCACCATTTGCACAAATATGTGCTGAGAGTGGCATTATTCATCAAACCACTGCGCCTTATTCTCCCGAGCAAAATGGTATTGCTGAAAGGAAGAATAGAACGCTTAAGGAAATGATGAATGCAATGCTTATAAGTTCCGACTTACCTAGGAATTTATGGGGAGAAGCTCTGCTTTCCGCCAACTATGTGCTAAACAGAGTACCACATAAGAAGTTGGATAAAACGCCTTATGAATTGTGGAAAGGTCGCTCACCTAGCTACAAGTTTTTAAGGGTTTGGGGCTGTCTAGCAAAGGTACCAATTCCTCCTCCTAAACGGACTAGGATAGGACCTAAGACAGTAGATTGTGTATTTATCGGATATGCACAAGATAGTAGTGCCTATCGTTTTCTAGTGCATAAATCAGATAATGCAGAAATGCATGTAAATACTATCATTGAGGCTAGGGATGCTTCGTTCTTTGAGGAAATCTTTCCCCACAAAACTCCGACAATGCCTGAAACCAATGTTGAGAGAAATGTGGGGGATAGAGAATCTCAAGAGAATGTAGAATCGCCTAGACGAAGCAAAAGAGCGAGAAAAGAGAAATCTTTTGGCTCTGATTTTCTAACATATCTGTTGGAAAAAGATCCGACTACTTTCAAAGAAGCAATGTCTTCACAAGACTCTGATCTTTGGAAAGAAGCGGTGAACAGTGAGATAATATCTATCTTACATAATCATACTTGGGAACTAGTGGATCTTCCTGCAGGTTGTAAACCACTAGGCCACAAGTGGATCTTCAAGAGGAAGATGAAAGCTGATGGTACTGTAGATAAGTACAAGGCTAGACTTGTAGTAAAAGGCTACAGACAAACTGAATGTGTTGATTATTTCGACACATACGCTCCTGTATCCCGGAAAACGTCTATAAGGTTAATAATTGCATTTGCTGCATTATATAACTTAGAGATCCATCAAATGGATGTTAAAACGGCTTTTCTAAATGGAGAGTTAGAAGAGGAGGTATACATGGAACAACCTGAAGGGTTTGTAGTTCCAGGTAAAGAAACGAAGGTGTGTAAACTTGTGAAATCCTTGTATGGATTAAAACAAGCACCTAAACAATGGCACGAAAAATTTGATAGCGTCATGCTTTCAAATGGGTTTAAAACAAATCAATGCGATAAGTGTGTCTACGTGAAAGGAGACAATACAAACTATGTGATAGTATGTCTATACGTAGATGACATGATAATTGTTGGTAATAACGATAACATCAAAATTACCAAGAAAATGTTGTCACGAAATTTTGAGATGAAAGACCTAGGTCTTGCAGATGTGATTCTTGGAATGAAGATCACCAAACATGCAGATGGATATTTTCTCTCCCAGGGTCATTATGTCGAGAAGATACTTGACAAGTTTGACAAGGGAAATAATACCATCGCTAGAACACCTATGGAAGTGGTGTCAAATCTTTGCAAGAATCGCGGAGAAGGTGTGAAACAACTTGAGTACTCTAGAGTCATAGGCAGTCTCATGTACCTCATGGATTGCACTAGACCTGATATAGCTAATTCTGTCAATACATTGAGCAGATATACGAGTAATCCCAGTTATGAGCACTGGAAGGCAGTAGTTCGAGTTCTTAGATATCTAAGATATACTTCTAACTACGGACTACATTATACGAGATACCCAGCAGTAATTGAAGGGTATTCAGATGCGAATTGGATATCGGACTCCAAAAATATAAAATCTACGAGTGGATATATATTTATAATTGGCGGTGCTGCTATTTCATGGAAATCATGCAAACAGACATGCATTGCTAGATCAACTATGGAATCTGAGTTCATAGCTTTAGATCTTGCGGCAGAAGAAGCTGATTGGCTTCGGAGTTTCTTGGAGGATATTCCAATGTGGTCAAAACCAATGCCACCCATTAGTTTGCACTGTGATAGTCAGTCAGCTATGGGAAGAGCACATAACAATGTGTATAATGGGAAATCAAGACACATTCGTCGGAGACATAAATCTGTGAGAAATTTACTAAAAACCGGTGTCATTTCTTTAGATTATGTGAAGTCTAAAGAAAACATTGCAGACCCATTTACGAAAGGTCTGACGAGAGACCGAGTAGAGGTTTCATCGAGGGGAATGGGGTTGAAGCCCATGAAATTGATTTCCAACCATGATGGCAACCCAACCTGAATTGTAAAATCCAATTTGCAGGTTCAATGGGAAAACCGAATTGTGGGGGGGATCGAACAAAGCACTCGGGAAATTGAGTTCCTTACCTATTCCTGTGATGAAAGGGTGATAGACCTGTACTTTGGGAAGGCTGAGCTCATGCTCTTAATGATTCTTCTATCTCGAGATGATAAAGTGGGGTATTACAGGATACTCTTTAGGAGAAATCACCTATGTCGAATGTGAAGGGGCCGCTTCTATGAGATGACCTGAGGGCTAAATCTCTAGAGCATTCGATGAAACATCCAAGGCAGTCCAGGGCCAAAATGGACAACAACGAAAGAACCAATAATAGTGTGGAGATGAAGCTGTGTGAGTATTGTTGTCTTGTTATACATAAAACGTCGAACAGTTCAAGGCATCGCGTCCACTGGTTGACAAGTATATCCGATGATACTTTACTAAGGAAGGTTCAAGGTTAATCACCACCTATCCTGATGCAGTGGATTCTCGAAGTACTCTCAAATCTTCATCTAGGTGCATTGTGTAATTTTTTCGCCATATTGCATTCATGTGGGGGATTGTTAGAATTAATGGGTTTTAAACATTAAAAGCCCAATATTATTATTAATTTTGTTAATGAGAACAAAATTATGGTAAGTTAATTATGAAAGGCAATTAGGCTAAAGAAATCCCACATTGAGTAATTGAGGCACTTATGGTTTGTTTATATTGAGATACAAATCATTAGAGTGTAGTTAAGTAGTAAAGATGGGTGCCCCTCGCGCGCCGTCCGTCCGTCCGCTCCGCTCGGCTCGGCACGGCACGTCACGTCACGTCTCGACTCGACTCGACTCGACTCGCCTCGCCTCGCCTCGCCGCGTCGCGCGTGTCGCTGCCGCGAAGGCAGTCCTATCTTTTTACTACACGGATTTCTGAAATGACTTTTCACCTGCCTGACTTTTCATATTCTGCTGAGTATTAAGTTTGAGACTTTTCACCTACCTGCAGAATTGATGTCAGATTTAAGTGTGAGACTTAAATCCGAAATGAATCTGATGTTAAGTGTTGAGACTTTTCATCTAACCCACTATGCATTGTCATTTAAGTTGTGGCTTTTGGTAGGCCTGCCGTTGCAGCTATATAAGCTGCTCCAGCCTCATTCTTTATCTCATCCCGAAATTGCATTTCATATCATATCATATTATCTTGAGAGTACTACACACTGTTCAGTGTTCGAGTGAGTCTGTATGGGTTTCTGCTTCAACCCATACAGAGGTGTTTGGGACGTTGTACCTTGGAACTCTCTTGTCCAGGAGGCCAGAAGTTGTAGGCGGGCAATTTAGAGTTTACGGGCACACGGTTTACTGTGGCCTCGTCCAACAACAAAGTTTCTGTCCAGTTTATTTAAACTGTTTGTTGTAAGTTTTTACTGTTTCAACAATTTTATAATATCATAGTATTTGTGATCTTCTTATGCTTTGTCTATTTGTTTTTTTTAAGAGAACAGAACCAATATATCATTCATACCAGCACATTGTTGAAAAATTAATACTGCACTAGATGCGAGAAGAGGTCAGGTGTACAGCTACCAAATACTCGATAAAGGCCAAAACAAGCAAAACGAACGAGAGAAAAACCTGCGCAGCCGGAAGCGCTCGGAATTATGGACAGTGGGCTGGGCGAACGTCGCTCTTCATTCTGCCTTGAAATTCACAGCTATTTGAATGCACCATGGAATTAGATAATTTGGAAATTTTGGATGAAGAAAATTGGAAAAGTTGAAAAAAAATTTAAAAAATTCATCACCGGCTTTCGTTCCCTTGACGGCCATGAAATTGCATATATTCCATAAAAAACGGTATTATAGTTACACATCCATTTTAGCATGTAATTTTATCGTTGCAGCTATCGTTCTCATCTCGGAACCGCTTTTCGACTGTCCCATAGCCGCGATGATGAACCACTATACATCATTTGAGAACATAGTTCGTCGTTACGGTAGCTGAGTCCGTTGTTCCAGTTCGATCAATTGACATTTTGTAGAACGGTCAATGTTGTAGTCACGGAGTTTTTTATGTTAAAGGTAAAAATAATTAGATGATTTGGAATGTTAACTTTTTGTTGAAAAAAATTAAAAAATCATTCCAAAGTCGCCGCTAAATCGCGGATATTCTATAAAAACGTTCCGCAATGGCCGCGAAACCTATCTGGTTCGACCTTGTCTAGATTCATTAACTTTAGCATCACCATGGTTGCTATATGTTCCAGAAGTTAGATCACAAGATCCAGCTCACAGATGATAAGCCATTTCTCCGATATCCGAGGGTCCAAATATTTCTTCCTTGCCAATCTCGAAGGGTATCATATAACAACGCATTCAATGAAATTAATTTTTAAATCGGATATTCACATTAAAACTATATATATTATCAATATCATAAACAGTGAACGTGCATGCATGCCTGTGATGACAATGAAAAGTATGGTCATATGTGGTTCGGTACAAAGTTAATGAACTAAATCCAAATCCACCCACTTCATATTGTGCTACTTTTGTTTGTATATGCGTCGAGTGGAGTTCATAGATGTTGGCCATTTCACGAGAACGAGATGACTATCGATATAGACATGGCTCGAAGTTATACATAAAGACTTGGAGTTCAAGGGGATTAAAGAAGATATTATGACTGATAGAAGCGCTTGGAGAAGACTGACGCACGTGTTCGACCCGACTTGATTTTCTCTATTGATCATGTAGTATGCCTCAATTTATTGGGATTAAAAGCTTAATAGTTGTTGTTGTATTAATTTAAATTTTTTGGGTAACCCAAGGTATCCGAGTTTCACCAGGGGCGAATCTAGAGTTATTGTTCATGGGGCAAAAAATCATAACATAATAAATAGATGCCAAGTTTTTTTTATAGGGGTCAAAATATATTTTTTTTGGGGCAAAGCAATTTTTAAGGGGCAAATTGTAATTTTTTTGGGTGGAAAATGCAAAATTTTAATTCTTTTTTAAAGGGTACAAATTTTTATTTATTTTTTGTTGAGGTGTGCAGCTACCCACAATATTGCGTGTAGAATCGCCCCCGGCTTCACCCTACTATTACTTAAGAGTGGGTGACCTTCCTCCTGGGTGTACCCCTAGATAGATCGGATACGGTCACAACCTGATTTTATATAATTTTTAAATGTAGCTTGATGGAATCCCTTAATGAACATTTATCACAATTGGGACACATCTAATTACTTCTACGTTCGACAAGTTTTTTTTTATATATAATTAATGTGTCACGATGCCATTGATTTTATCAATTTTAGATGATAAATATACGTAAAACTGAGTGGTATCTGAATTTTACTGATAATTTTTTTAAAAATTATTTTAGTAACTACCTAGTTTTTTTCTATTTGTCGAATTATATAGCTCATAGTCATTCATCTAGTCTCCTTTTCGCCTACCATTCTATTTATGCAATATATTAAGTAAAAATATATTTTTTTTACCTCTTTCTGGTGTCAGGACTTGAATTCATCGAAATAATCTTCATTTTTTAATTACATAACTGAATTATTGTCTTTTTTTTTTGTTTTTTAATTGATTTTCCATTTTATTGAATGATTTGATTTTTCTTAGTTTTTTCCCCCAATTTCGAACTACTTGATTTTGATTAACATTAAAAACAAATAATAATTGGGTAACACTTAAGTTGCACAAGAAAGGCCTAACCGACCCTAGGGAACGGCTCTTAATTATATAAGAGCTCTCTATCTAGGCATAGGTAGCATTAGGGATGGCAATGGGCTGGATCCAGACCCTGACCCGTGTTGGACCTTCCCCGTCGGGATGGGTTTGGACCCGCTTCAGCCGAGTTTGGAACGGGACGAGGTTGATCTTAGATTGACGGAACCCGCCCCGGACCCATCCGGCTATATATTTTTAATTTTTTAAAAAAAAAATTAAACTTGAATATACATTTCACTTCTTTGATTGAACAATAAATTATCATTATTTAATTTTATATCAAAATTCATGTGTTCATGTTAAGGAAATTGGACATTTTGAACGGAATGAGAACATCTTAATAAATATAGCTTAAAAATAATTTTCAATGCTTATTATAAATATTTACTAGAGAAAACATGAAATTCAATCAAAAAGCTCAGTTTTTATGTTTCAAAATTGATTTCTAACTAATTTTTTTTTTTTTAAAAAATGGACCTGAGGCCTGGTGGGTAAACCCGCCGGGTTTGCGGGTCTAGGCGGGGCGGGGCGGGTCCTAAAATTGGCCAAACCCATTTCAAACCCACCCCATTGCCATCGTAAGTAGCATTTATTTCCAATTATAAATTATAATATTAATGTTTCTTTTATCATATAATTATTATGCTGTTACCTAATTTAGAAAAAAAATATTATTTAACTTTGTTAGAAAACAAGATTAAAATCAATACTCATTTTTATTCTTATATTTTAAACATTAGACTACATCGTATTTTTATACTATGAAATCCTGGGATATTTGTTGGGAATTGGGATCAATGTCATATTGTTCCCATCATATATACATTTACGGTCGAAACTAGGTTTATTGGAGTTGGGCTTCATAGTCCTACATCGGGTGGGAGAACCAAAATGGCCAAACTCTTGTAAGTATAAAATGAGGCTTTAGGTTTCTGTTTTAAGTGCATCAGTTAATAATTTGTCTAGCAATTTTTATAAATTTCACTCTTGTTTTAGAATTTAGTAAAATTCTTAATATACTCTGTAGTTGCAACTGTGACTGAGCTTCCACATAAGAAAAGATTTTATTATGTGTCTTTCTTGTAAGGGGAGTTGTGTGAGTTATAAAGTGTGGCTAATGAGAAAGCATTGTGGGTGTGTTTGGGGTGAGAAGAGAAATTATGTGGTTGTAATAATTTATCATAGAGTGTATTTTCTTCTCTGGTCCTGGTGGTTTTTCTTCTGATTTGGAAGTTTCCACGTTAAATCCTATTATTTCTTCTTTTGCTTGCGTTCCACATAAAATGTGCAGATCCTGGGGGTGAATTTGAAGGGTCAAATTTCAACAAGTGGCATCAGAGTCTGAGTCCTTTTGCTGTGGTGGAGCTTTGGTGTGGTAGACGAATATGTATTTGACTAAGGAGGTTCTGTCTAGGAAAATTTGTATTTAAGCGGGACCGGTGTGACCCCACCAATTTCACTGGGAATCTTGAAGTTCTGTCTAGGAAAGATCGAGATTCTCTCTTTTCTGGGAGCTTTCTTAGTGTGTACTATTCAGGTCTACGATAAAATTCATCAAAGAATCACAAGACAATGTCGGGAAGCAGAGTTTCAAATGCAATCAGATTTGATGTGGAGAAATTTGATGGGAAAATCAACTTTGGCTTGTGGCAAGTGCAAGTCATGGATGTGTTGATTCAATCTGGTTTACACAATGCATTAAAGGACAGAGTATTCCTTGAAAGCAGCAGTGATACTAGTTCGACTGGTGGAACGAACGACTAGTGCAACAAGCAAAGCTGGAATGAGTAGTGAAGATTGGGAGGATCTGGATTTGAGAGCAGCAAGTGCAATCCGTCTGTGCCTAGCCATAAATGTTCTTGCAAATGTGCATGGAATGTCTACGACAAAGGAACTCTGGGAAAAACTGGAAGAGTTGTATCAGACAAAGGGCATCTCAAATCGAGTATATCTGAAAGAGCAGTTTCATACATTGCTAATGAATGAGGGTACTACTATTTCAGATCATTTAAGTGTTCTCAATGGCATTGTTTCAGAGATGGAATCTATTGAAGTTAAAATTGATGATGAAGATCAGACCTTGAGACTCACCTGGTCTCTTCCACGTTCGTATGAGCACATGAAGCTGATATTGATTCATGGAAAGGAGAAAATCATTCTCTCATAGGTTACTAGTAAGCTTATTTCTGAAGAGAGGAGACATGGCAGGAGTAACAATTCACATGAAAGTTTTGCAATTGTGGCTCATAATTGGAAGAAGAAGAACTTCGTGAAGAAATCATGTTGGGGATGTGGACAACCCTTGGCCGTATCAAGAGATATTGTCCAAGAGCTGGAGCGGGTTCGACAAATTGATCAGTATCAGCAAGTGGAGATGCTGATAATGAAGCTAACATTATCTCCTCTTTTGATGTCCTATGAAAAAGGACATGTACATCCTCATGGCATGCCGCTGTCCCTAAGTCGCCATGATAAATGATGTATATAATGTTAGCGGGTCCACGGTTTTGCACGCGGGCGTTGGTTTGGCATTGATGCAGGATGTGTGGTGGAAATTCATGTCGATAGCTGATTAACTTCCAGGAGAGCCAAAACGTGGGAGTTGCACCATAATTTCAGCAATGTTATTTTTCGACATGGGCCGAAGTGAAATGCTTGGATGACTTATTCTGGGTGGGGTATGCTTTATTGGTGGAGCATGATAATTCTCTACATTGAGAATTATGACTATTTGCAATGTTGGTAGCAGAAGCTATAAATATCTCCATCGAGGTGGAGTTTGTAGGACGACAAAGCCACAATGTGGAGATTGTTGGAGTTGGGCTTCATAGTCCCACATCGGGTGGGAGAACCAAAATGGCCAAACTCTTGTAGTATAAATGAGGTTTTAGGCTTCTGTTTGAAGTGCACCAGTCAATAGCTTGTCTAGCAACTTTTGACTTTAGATAAATTCCTCTCTTGTTTTAGAATCTAGTAAAATTCTTAGTATGCTCTAAGGTTGCAGATGTGACAGAGCTTCCACATCAGAAAAGATTTTATTAGGTGTCTTTCTTGTAAGTGGAGGGGCGTGAGTTATAAAGTGTGGCTAGTGGGAAAGCATTGTGGGTGTGCTTGGGTGAGAAGAGAAATTATGTGGTTGTAATAATTTTTCATACAATATATTTTCTTCTCTGGTCCTTGTGATTTTTCTCCTGATTTGGAAGTTTTCCACGTTAAATCTTTGTGTTATTATTATTTCTCATTTTGCTTGCTTTTTACATAAAAGATTCAGATCCTGGTGGATGCATTTGGAGGGTCAAATTCTCAACAAGGTTTTCGTAGAGTGAAACAAAGTTGAATGATTTTATCGAGGGAATAAAAATATAATATATATAATTTATTTTTTCAAAATTTATATATATACATATATATTATTTTTTTAAGAGGATAATCTGCCTTCTTCTCCCATTAACGTGTATTCACCCCTTATATATCTATGATATTTATCTAGAAAGAATATGTTAAGCCCCTAAGGACATAGACGGATTGGTAAGGGCTGATGTGATATGGGAAGATTCCTCTGACGTAGCAGGTTCGAATTTTGTGTGGCACAAATCTCACAGAAATATTGTGGGAGTTTGTCTTAGGTTCGATTCCTGTTGGTCCGCTTCCTCAGAAACCTGGCATCCATGCACATCCCTTGATTTACCTGATAGCGGTCCAAAGGGGTTGGGATTGTCACCCAAAAATTAGCCAGACGCAAGCCTATACCTTGTTAAACTGAAAAAAAATAGAAAGAATATGTTAATGATGCCCTTATTCTTGATCCTTATATTTCTGAGGTCTCCAAGACATGTTCGTGTTTTTATATACATTCTCGTTTTTTGATGATTTTTCGTAGATTTTGGTGTAATCAACTCGGTTTTTTTTTTAAAAAAAAAGTGTTCTAATAAATCTCCATCTACTTGGTGATCCTCTAAAAGGAGACCACATGTCGTTGTAAACACGTAACGTAAGTATGAAAGATGACATTATACGAAACTGAATAATCCCAACAAATAAAGAAAATACGAAGCTCAAGACGTGGAAACCTATAAAACACATGCTATGATTAGGGATCTTTGGATAAGGTGTGGATGGCGGACCGTTGGGGTTTATTTTGACTATATAATAATGGAATCTTCCAGCTTCGATCCAGCGCATTTCTCTTCAAAAGGACGCTTGAAATTTTAGATTATTATATAAACAAATTAATATTGTTTTTCACATCTGAAAATCATGTCTCGATCTCTTAAAAAATTGTATTTTTCGGATTCTTCACCGTAATCCCATCGCAAATCTCGAATTAGATCATCCGCCATGTTTCTTGGCACACATTTCTCCATTTTTTGGATCGCTTCTTGGGACCCACTAAGCCTATACAAATGCAAAATCTGTGGCTGTGGTTCGCTCTATGGCAAGTGGAATCAATAAAAAAAAATTGACTAAGAATCAACAAAATTATAATACTCTACAAAAACCATGAATTTCCAAGGGAGGATATTAATAATTAAATGAAGGCACTGTCACATTTTTTTACTGATTGTGGTTGGTTTGGTGAAATGACTTTGTGCGTGTGAGTGAAAAGCCATCGGCCATGAGAAAATTGTGGCAAGATTCTTTTTCAAAGTCTGAAAGTTGAAATTGTTAGTCTTGCATGCCAAACATAAGAACCCTATTCATAATAATACCCAATATTTGAGAAAGGGTCCCCCATTTTTCTTTCCTTTTTGCTTTTAGAGTACCCTTTGGTGTTTGAAGGGATTTTTGATTTCATGCTTAAAGGTTAGGTTTCTTATTTGATGATTAAGAGCCTTCTCTTGTTTTTCTTGAAGAAGGCTCAAGATCAACTTTTTTCCTCCATCTTTTGTGTACATATTGTGCATATATACATACATCTGAACATTTTTGAAAGAGAGAAAAAGAGAAAAATATGATCAGATGGTGGATACCGACCCTTCAATGGATAGAGTTATGTGTGAGTTCTTTGGTGCATATGGTGTATGGGTTTTACATATTCAGTACAGCCTTAGGTGGTGATCTCTCACAGGCATTGAGTGATTGCATTTTCAAGCCTAATGTGGCTCATGGATTGAAAGAGGAAGATTCAAAGAAGACAACAGGTGTAGATGATTTACCTCCTATTGTTTTGGTACATGGAATCTTTGGTTTTGGTAAAGGGGTGAGTATATCCTTTTTTTCATCATTGATCGTTGGGGGATTTGTTTCCTTGTCAAACTCATTCAAGATCTGGTTTTGTTGATGATTTACAGAGATTGGGAGGTTTGTCCTATTTTGCTGGAGCCGAGTTGAAGGACGACAGGATCCTTGTGCCTGATTTAGGCTCATTAACAAGCATATATGACAGGTAGGTGTTTGAAAAATTATATATAATTGGTCTATTTTGTTTGGGAATGGCTGCGGCCCTTGGTTCCCACTCTTGCGGCCACCGTGTGAGTGGACGTTTTCTATTGGTACAGGGCAAGAGAACTGTTCTATTACTTGAAAGGAGGGCAAGTTGACTATGGAGAAGAACATAGCAAGGCTTGTGGGCACTCTCAGTTTGGGAGAAATTATGGAGAAGGTTAGTTATTTAATCTGCGTTGGCATTCAATTTTCTTTGGCTGGGAAAATATTTCTTAGCTCTCTTTAACCAAATATGTAGGGCATTATCCTGAATGGGACGAGGATCACCCGATTCATTTTGTGGGGCACTCAGCCGGAGCACAAGTTGTTCGAGTCTTGCAGCAAATGCTTGCTGATAAGGCAAGTTTTGTGTAAATGAATTGATCAAGCTATGTGGCACTATGGAATGGTAAAAAACACAAGAATCTTGATTTGATTTCAGGCGTTCGAGGGGTATGAGAATACTTCACCGAATTGGGTGTTGAGCATCACTTCTTTGTCTGGTGCATTTAATGGCACAACAAGAACGTATTTAGATGGAATGCAGTGAGTTCTTGATCTCTGTTTAGTCAGTTAAATCCATATCTTACCAATAACTAATGAAAAGTTTCTACGGTTTAATATTCGTTACGACTCTATAGTTCTGAATTTTCATCATGATAATACCACAGGCCAGAAGATGGGAAATCCTTGAAGCCCATTTCTCTGCTGCAGCTGTGCAGAGTTGGAGTGATTCTCTATGACTGGTTCGATGTTACATGGCTAAAACACTACTACAATTTCGGATTCGACCATTTCAATATGTCTAGAAGAAATATAGGCATTTGGGGACTTGTTAATTGCCTCGTTGGGAGGAGTGGCCCTTTTGCATCTGGAGATTGGATTCTTCCGGATCTTACAATCCAAGGTTCAATCAGATTGAACAGCCACGTGCATACGTTTCCAGATACATACTACTTCAGCTACGCCACCAAGCGCACGAGGGAATTTATGGGAATCACTATTCCCTCAGGCATTCTTGGGATACACCCTTTGTTGTTTACCAGAGTCTTGCAGATGAGCCAATGGAGGCATCCTTCAGATGTCACCCCACCTTATAAAAGTTACAGGTCGGTTCTACATCATGCTTTGTCTGAAATTAGAGTCCCCGGTACTTTACCTCGAAATATGTCTGGCTAATCAAAACCAGTGAAAATCTTGGAATTTGGATAGTCCCGTATTATGAAGTTGTGAATGCATTTTGTAGGGATGAAGATTGGTGGGATAATGACGGAGCCCTCAACACAATATCGATGACACATCCTCGTTTCCCAATCGAACACCCGAGTTGTTTCGTTGTGAATGATTCGGAGTGCCAACCTTTCCAGCCAGGGATTTGGTCTGTTCCTCTCTCTCTCTCTCTCTCATGTCCTAACTCTACTTTCATGCAATTCAATTTTTTTCTACCCTGTGTCATGTTTTGCGACAATCTTGAATTTAAACAGCTACCAATTCTTGGTTTATTTATAAACGAAAAAGCCCCGTTGAGAATTGCTGCGTTTGGTACAGGTACTACAAGATTGTGCAAGGTGATCATATTCTCTTCATTGTGAACAAAGAGAGAGCCGGAGTTCAGTTTGATTTGATATATGATTCCATTTTTGAGCGTTGTAGGAAACATGCGTTCAGAAAGACTCCTACATTGCCGAATCAATTGCATGATTAGTGCTCACTTTATGTCTCTTTTCTTTTCCTTTTTTCTATTTTTATTAGGTTTTTTTAGAGAGAGATGTCGCGTTTCTTTACATGTAAGAGACCGGGGAAATTGTATTTTTACTTTTTCGTCGAGTAAGTAGGAGGTTGGTACTTTCAATAACATATACACGTTGCTATTATTCTCAAAGTGGATCAGTATACCATAAAAACTAAATCTGATAGATGAGGATTTCAAAATACTTGGATTTGGGAGTAGAATACCAAAACAAATTGAGCGGAATTTTGTGCGATGAACTGAATCTTCTTGTCAATCTCGGCCATAGTTTTAGCACACTGGACTTAACACGGGCTTATGCCTCCGAAAAAATACAATTCTATAGACTATAGTATAATAGTTCGCCAGCAAGGCATTTTCCGAAGCAGGCAAGGCTAGATCCTTTTTTAAGGAAGAATTAAGGAACATCTATCTATTGGTAGTGGTGAATACTGAGAACATGAATTCTCTTAGCGCATTGGGTCATCGAAAAATGGAGAAATTAGTACCTCTGGTAAACTCATTTCTCGATCATATATTGGTCACAAAAAGTACACTTTTCTAGTTTCACAACTGATCCCTTGGATGATTCTTGATTTTATGGTTCAAAACTTGAAATAGAATTTGAAGGCAGCCAGCAAGAGAAGCACATGATGTTACATTTCAGTTCACCAACAGAAGTCAAATTCAATAACGCCTTTCACATTCATTGCAAATGCATCTACAAATAGATATTATAAAGTTCCCAACAGAGCCAATTAATTTCTTGAAGCAAATAGCAGTCAAAATATAAAAAGAAAAAAGAAAAAAGTCTTGAAGCAAATACACTTTATCTACTATAGGTATCAACCTCTTTCCTCTACAAGATGACAAAAAATTGACACTCCAATACTTGCATTAAATAAAAAAAAGTAAGCAAATGATGTACACTGTTACAAGCCCACGTCTGACAATGAATTGCTCCAGAGTTCACCACATCAAACAAGGACAAACGATTTTCCACAGGTGGGAGATGAGCTTCATGCATTATTTGAGTTAAGCACGAAAATATCAGGAAATCCAGGAAGAAGAAGTGATCAAATCGTCAAATAAGTCTGAGCTCGTATTCTCCAGCCATGGTAATGTATCTCACCCATGGAAGGGCCTGATAACCGCTTTTCTCGATGATTTTCAAGTAACGAATCTACAAATCCATGTCCCAAATAAATACAAAGAAAAGCTAATCATGACAATGTAGCTGGAAAAAATACGCATAAACTTTAGCGTATGACTAGTCTACAGAGCTTATGAAAAACCCACGGTAAAAATCCCTATTCTAATTTAATGCTGCAAATAAAATCAAATTCACAAGGTTTCAGCTACTGATTACCTGGTTTTGCCTTTTGTTTTTTTTTTCTTTTGTGCTATTCAATATCATTTATGCCACAAGAAAATTCATAAGTTCTCTTGACGCTTGGGATAAAATGTGAACCTAAACACTAATATATTAGATAATTCTGAGAGAATATAGCTCACTTATTTGGACACCTGAACAAACTATAGTCCCTCTAATCCCCAACACTTCTGAATGATGGTGTAGTCGCAATATTGCACCTGCTCTAATTCTTTTTCCAAGAATACTTTCATGGAGTTTACAACTCCTCCGTATGACAGACATAAACTTTATATTCTTCCCATGGAATCCCAAAGAAATATGTATTTTTATGGTATCCCTAAGAAATAAGCAATTGTATGGTATCTAAGGCATACTATTTGGAAATTGCAACCTATCAAAAACAGAAATGAAAATAAAAATAAGTATTTTTTTAAAGGCCACCTGAATTCCTGAAACAGTAAAATACGGTATTTCAAACTTCACTCTTATAGGAGCTTTTCTCTCAGGCACTGACTCCTCGGATGTTATGCTAGGAAGCCTAAATTCTGCTCTTAACATGTATTCCTGAAATATAAGCATGTCAAGATAAGTATACAGACACATAAATTGTGGTAAAGGAATCCAACTCTGCTAAGCATAGACTCAAATAACCATGAAAAAGAACAAAAGAGCGGGCCAACAACTCCTACCTTACCACCTGGAAAAGATTTAATTTTCCAAACTAGTGCATCATTTTCTGGCGCATAAGAAGCAGATCCCATTGATGTACGTACATTGGGAGTAGTAGCATCAGGAGGAACCGGTAACTCAATTTCGACATTAGTTGCAGTGCTGAAATACAAATAATACCAGAAATGAAAACATTGTCGGAGATATAAAAATCATACTATAAACCATTCGCTATGACAAAATTGACTTTAGCATACCTACGCTCCTTGAACTGGCTCCTGGCTTTTACCATAATTTCTATGCGACTTCTAGAATGTCTTTCGACCTGAGCTTCTACCCATATCAGAGGCTTTACCTGAAAGAAAACGATATCTACATGTTTTAAGACACTAACTCATTTTCCCAAGAAAGCAGCTCAAACATTAAACAACAGAGAACTCCAAAGAGCAATTTTTTCCCCTTCCAAAAAACTGGGTGATTTCAAGGATGGCAGAAATATTTGAGACTCCATTTCCACAAGCATTTTTAGGTCCAAGCAACAAATATATTATGAAGAATATCAAATCTGATTACATCAAGACGACAATGGACCAAGTATGCAAGCACCAAACCTGAGTGCTGAGCCTGTAAGTCATGAGATCAAAAGATCCATCAGGAGGAATGAAAGATATTGTTCGATCATTTTCGAAACGGGCCAAACGCACACACCTAAACCAATAAACAGAAGTTTATATACGCATACATAGTCCATTTAAATTATAAAGAATTGTAACGTGCACAAGCACCTATAACCACTAAACTAACGCACATCTCATACTTTATCATTATATAAATATAAATATCAACAACAATAAAACACTGATATTAATACAACCAAAAAATCGCATACTGATGAAACTTGATGTCATCCAGGTCAATAGCTTTTCCCTTAGTACCTCGCCCTTGTGCCTCCAGCAAAATTCTATCATTTAGCCCAAGCTTACATTCAGGCATGCCACTGCAGTGAATAAAGCGTTATTAACCATAATTACAAACAATGGACATGAAAAAGTGGGAAGTTAGAATCAAAATATAAAAATGCAGCAAACTCTACTGATCTTGCATTGTTAAATATCATACTTTTGTCAGCTGGCACTTGAGTTTACTGGCACATTCATTAAAGAAATCCCAATCACATACAGAAATCAAGGTTTCCAATTTGAACAAACACAATGATGTACTCTATGCCTTAACAAAATTCTAATTCAAATAATAGTATCGAGAACTTCCCCTTGTTTCACAAGATATAATAGTTCAGAATTATTGAAAGAAGTGAGGACGAACCTTAAATATGTTCGCATCTTTAGCGCCCCAACAACGTCTGATCTAATTATTTGGCCATTACTATTGACTAGTATATTAACACTTTCAACAACATCAAGAAACACCTGAAAAACCAGCAGAAGTCCATAAAATACAGTTACTAAGAAACACAAGAAATTGTTGGCCAAGAAAATCTTACTTCGTTCTTTTTGTAACGTATTCCTTCGCTGCGCCAAGACACTGCATTTGTAACAGCCATTGGAGGCCTCTGAGTTACTTCCATTCGGTAAGCATCAGTCTTTATGAACTCACTAAGAATCTTTGCTTCAGTGTATTGTGGATAGCCAAAGTCCATAATTTCGTCAAGTAACTCATACTGAAGAGGTATTAGACATCAGTTATTGGACACCGAATTAGAAAATTGCATTCTACAAAATTTAAATGATATATCGTCCAAAACATTTCCATACCACCACAACAAAATTATCTCTCAGCGATTCCTCTTCTAACACTTCGAAATAATGTTTGAAGACCTGCCAGAATTTTTAACAAGAAACAAAATTGAGGAAATTTGCATTAATAACTAGCTGGAATGTAAAAAATATCCTGATATTAAAGTCCTGGATTATTGATAGTGCGTACATCAATTACACGGTGTAGGAATAGAAGAAGGCTAGCAGCATTGCAGTTTTGCCGTGATGCAATCATGAGATACACATTGTTGTGTTGTATAAACATGTATGTAACACCGTTATCATGCACAACTGGATCGTGAGATTCTGGGTCACCCTATATCAATATAGGTTGGAAAACTGTCAGTGGTCTGGTTCAGCTAAGCACACACGCAATAAATAAGATAATTATTCATCCAAAACAAAAATATAGAGAATGCACCAAGCTAAGAAAGACATTTGAATATAATGAAACAAAATTTTGTCATTTGCCAGGCTACTCTCATGTTTAAGTGGGATGCAATGCTCCAAAATACAAGTTTCAACGCAGATTTATTCTTTAATTATGATAAGACAATAATTTCCAACTATGAAGCAGGATAAAACAGGTTTAGGATCTAGACAAAAGCAAGTAATTTTCCATAACAAAACCAATCCGTACCAAGCCACATATCGTTGGCACATGTATCCCTTCTCACTGAATCTCACATGTTCATGCATCACATATAAGCCACAAGAGTTCAATATCTTATCTTATATTTACAACATCATTAATTAAACGAACAATATTTTTCAACCAAAGGTTACAGATGCATGAATACAAGACATGCAACAATAACACCACATGGCATACTTTAAGCTCACCTCAATCTATGTTTTCCCATAGTTAATAAAAGCAAAAGGCACATTAAGGTTTAAATGTAACCAAGAACCTAGGGGAGGAGCAAGTTGGAGAGTGTGCCTTATCTAGCGTGTAGAAGGCATGACTCTAGCTCTCGGCTCTCCAGGTGCAAGTCAGCGCGCCAAGAGACACCAACTATGCCTCGGCTAAGGTGCAAAGCGTGCTTTGCATGCCTTATTAACTTCTTTTCTTCTCACATAAATTGTTGTGTTTTTTTATATATTTTGGGTTTGAAGGAGTGCCATCACAGTATATCACCAACCTTCAACCAAAACCCACCCATCTGAAACGATGGTGGGAGACGGAAGGATGACTGCAACAATTTTCTTTATATTTTCTAGGTATTTAGGCTATTTTTGCTCTCCTCTTTCATTTGTTTTCAGATTTTTGGTATCTAAATTTCTAATCAGTCTGTTGATTGAAATATATTAGTTTATTTGTCATCACTCTTTTTTGCAAATTATTTGCTTCTATCGAGTGAAACTTAGGTTTTAGCACAAATGTTCATCGCTTACGTGTGAAAAGTATCATTTATCGCTAATAAACTTTGGTGGCTTCAATTCTTAATTTGGAAAAATTCACAGATTATGAGAATTTAGAATCACTTGATTATAGTTCAATTTGATTGAGAATTTGTCTGATATATATCATTTTTTCTCCTCAGTGTGCCTAACTTGTGTTCAGATGCTCCTAGACTCCTTAGTTCACCTCCTTAAACTAGACCTACTGAAGTGAAACAGATTGAGTAATAATATCTACATGTATGAAGAAAATGATGTCATTAATCTTGTAAAATGTAATTTATGATCTATTTAACAACTAAATAAGTATCAGCGTACAAATAAATATGAATGACTAATAGTAGAGTTTACTTAAAACACATAATCCATTCACTGGCATGCCTATAGGTACAAAGGTTGGGCAAGCGCCTAGGGCCAAGGCGAACACCTTGCAGGATTTTAATGATTATGTGTTTCCTACAGCTCAACCAAACTTCTGAAATAATAAAAACCACTTAATGCCCATTTTCCACCGCAATCCAGCTCTCGCACAAGAGGTTGATCGATCAAAAGGATAAAGATCAGATCAAGCTAAAAACTTTTTCACCCATTCAAATTCTCACTTTCATAACAGACAAAATAGAGTATTCAAGATCTATGCATCTTCAATACGCAAAATGCAAATCATTAGTTCACGAAACAGACATCACTGAAAAATTAAACACAAATAAAGAACAATAGATCAAATAGACAAGCAGTGAACACATGAATATACAAAGAAATGAAACCTCTTTCTCAATGAGCTTGGTGAAGAAACGCTCGGCTTCTACGGCGGAGACATCTCCACGATAGTCCCGCCATACCAGAACCCTACCCTTTATGTCCAATAGGAACAGCGCCGACGCTGCTCCGGCCATTCCTCCGCCTAATCGAACGATTTAATCGGATTTCAAGTGTTTGATTCAATTCGGTACATCGATCATAGATCAAGAGTTGAAGGAAACAATGGCGACAAGATCTAGCTGAAAATGGGTGAATAAACGAATATTGAGCTTTAATTTTGCATCGTTTTCATCGGGTTGCTGCTGCACAACTTGCGTGTGTATCTCTTGCTTTTGTTTGAAAGAATGATGAGAAATTTGAAGGAAAATAGAACATTTTGATTGTGGGTTCTTCGTCGGGTGAAAATAGAGTTTGAATCTTCGAGCTGAAACTTTGTGGGCCTGATTTTCTTGGGTTTCTTATCATGGGCCATCCTTATATATTATATATATACTAGTTATTTGGGCACCGTGCCTTGTAGAAGCTAATCTGATATACATGTCTAACAACGCGCCCAAAACAAAGTGAACAGACAGTTCAAGAGAATAAAAAGATGTTTAATGCGTAACGAGCGTACATTTGCATGTATATATAACACAAAATATGTTGGGCCAAACAAAAGTCAGTACCATGCCCCAAGCTCTTGGCGATGAGAAGAAGCCTATTAAACCCAAAAGTGGCTTAATGTTGAACACCATAGGCCAAACAAAAGGATTGCTATCTAGTTCAGACAAAATGCAATTCGATGGCTTATACAAATACCGAAAGTTTTATTCCCAGACAAGAAGCGAATGAAAGATAACTGGTGATTCAAACATGCAAGAAGCTATTGTTGAATTTGCGACAATGGACAAGCATGAGATTTAGTGATATTTCTTCGGCTTGATAATTCTTCCTCTTGCTGACCTCTTCAACTTGCTAACATCCTCAGCGACATCTAAACATAGAGAGGGAAAGCGCATTATTTAGGGAACATGTTGGAATCGAAGAGGGGGGTGAATGAGATTCCTTGGCTACTTTAGCTTTTTAAAATGAGTTTGCAAAATAAAAGATTTTGCGCTTGCGGAAGGCTTAAGTCAATCGATAAATAAAATAAAATAAGAAGTAAACAAATAAATAAATACGTAAAGAAATAAAGCGGTAAATGACAAGGATATTTGTTATAGAAGTTCGGCGATGAATCGCCTACGTCTCCTCTTCCCGGTTAGATAACCTCCAACCGAGGTTCCACTAGAACAATTGATCTTGGCCTTGAGGGCTCCAAGTTAGCCACACAATAACTCTTCCCGAGTTTACAAAGCTCTTCCCGAGCACACTACTCTTCCCGAGTACACAAGCTCTTCCCGAGCACAATACTCTTCCCGAGTACACAAAGCTCTTCCCGAGCTACCAACACTCTTCACGGGTCTTCTTGGCCTTAAGGGCTCCAAGGATAGCCACACACTTGCACCAACTAGACTTGTTGATGACTTTACAATTTTCCAACTTGCTTTGGTGTTGGAGGACCTTTACAATAGATCAAATCAAAAACACCTTCACGGTGTACTCACACGAAGAAAACAAGACTCTAACAAAGAAGACAATTACAAACTCCAATACAACAACAATGTATGGAGGTTGCAAAGCAATAATAACGATCAACACTTTGTAGAAGTTTGTAGGCTTGTTCCTTAACTTCAAAATGCTCCAAAGCATCCATATTTATAGTGTAGAAGGCCTCCAAGGCTCCTACTAGCCGTTGCTACACATAAGGCTGAAATCACTCCTCGATCGCCTCGGGCGATCACCATCGCCGCGCCCCAACGGTCGTCAAATTACACGGATCGCCTCAGGCGATCAACAGCAAAAATCAAGGACGTAGCCTCAGCATGTCCAAAATCTTCATCGCCTCAAACGAACTCCACATCGCCTCAGGCGTTCCAGCCATCGCCTCGGGCGTTCAGCCCATCGCCTCAAACGATCTCCCCTGCGCGCATGCCCGCGCATTGCCTCGGCGTCGCCTCTGTCAATGTGCGGGGCGATGTCGCTCCTGGTTGCCATCGCCTCAGGCGTTGGTCATCATCGCCTGGAGCGATCTTCCTCGCATACTCGCCTAGCCATCGCCTCTGTCGATGTGCGTGGCGATGCCTCGCCTGGCACCCATCGCCTGGGGCGATGATCACCATCGCCTGGGGCGATGATCACCATCGCCTGGGGCGATCCAGGCCAGAATATGCACACTCGATTTTCTTCATTCCAAACCACTTTTCATTACTTAATCTGCACACTAAGTATATGCATTAGTATAACAAACACAAGTTTTGTTGATCATCAAAACTCAAAGATTAACCGGGGATAATTTAACGCATTAAACGCAACCATGCGTTTAAGGCTCAACAGAATAGTTATAAAAGGGATGACAAGTGTGTGATGAGGTGGGGACAAAAACCTTCTGTAGGCAATTCTTGTCGGGGGAGTGTGCGGCCAACATCGAGCTCCTCTGTGAGGATCTGTTCCTAATCAAGTGTTTAATTATAACAAAATGATTATTTATGTGTAAACAACAGGAGATTTTATTTTATTTTGTTGTTTTAAGGTCCTGCCAACAAGTGGCGCTCAAAATTTCGGCATGACCTCGACGCACGAGGGGCATACCAGAAAAATAAAAAACATAAAATAATATCCCAGTGCAGCACATAATACCACAGCATGCATCATAGACATCCAGCACATAATCCGAACTCAAAATATTTACATAATACCATAGCATGCACATTAAATCTCTAGCACACATTTTATATTCAAAATATTTACATAATACCATAAGCAGTAAACAAGCAGCAAATATTCACCAAATTATATTTAATTAACCGTAATCAAAATATCGGGGCCTTACATCCTCTTTGGAGCTATCATCATCAAGCACCACATGCTTAGAAGATTTTCGTGTCAATGGTTTTTTTCCCCTCGTGACCCTGAACCAAACATTTTTTCCCCTGGTCACATAAACTTTGATAAAAGCAATTTATGCAAATTGAGATGTTTGGTTACTGCACATATAAGGAATGCAATCATGCGTTTGTCCCGAAAAGAACCATTGCCACTAAAAGCAAATTTTGGACGAGATACCTTTCTCGATTTCTTCCCCGGTGTCAAGGCAAGTGTCCGAGCTGTTTGAGTTTGTTTCCCCAAGAGCATACCTTATGGGTGATTGTCTAGGCTTATTTGTTCGAACAATATCTACAAATGTATAAGTAGAATCTAAGTAAAGTAATGTCTACCAACATATACTAAGTTTGTTTTTTCGACAATCACGCCAAAAAGGACATGCAGAACCCGATAACCTGAAAGAGTAAGCAGCTCATCGAAGGAATCTTTGTCGCTTGAGTCAGAGGAACGCAAAGTGGTATTCTCAAATGTATTTATGGCTCCTGCAGTGTTGGCATTGTAATAAGATTGGTTATAATTTGATCTTGAACACCTATGGTCGATCAAAGTTACTGTCATACAAACGTGTTCATAAGATTACTTGCCTAAATGAGTATCCTCGTTGAGCTGACCGACCTTAGCCTTGCCCATCTTCACAAGGCGTCGCTTCATTGTATTGTAACCTGTTTGTATCATATCGAATGCAAGTTTAGGATACGGAATTCACAGCATATTCTAGTCCTAATGCGATGTGCTTGAGCAGCAATTAAGAACTTGCATGATCAATTGTACATATACCTAAGGAGGACCCAGGTGCAACTGTGGGAGGTTGTTCATGTGCGATGTAGGCCGACCTATCAAAATCGAGCTTTCGTTTGGTTGGCTTACCATCACCTGGGGAGTAATCAACATTATCAAAAAAAGATAACATGCACTCTCTATGAAAGACAGATGTATAAGGGCTCTAAGAGAGAAACCTTCTTTCTTGGATGTGTCTTCTAGAGCAGGTTGTGACGGCTGTTGGGGTGGTGGTGCAAGCACAAGAGGGGAGATAGCAGTAATATCAACAAACTCCATTGCCAACAAATTATATACAGTAATCTCATGGCCATTTTGTCCATGAAAGAGACCCGATTTTATCTTCATGCACATTGTCAAGCCTTTCATCTTAGGATTTACAGAGCTGATTGGAGGAATCCCTGACTGATAGATTAAATTAAAGAACCACATCATTAAATATGAAGGACAAAATGTAACAAAGAGCACAAGCGCGTGGTTTAATGTGGTTACCTCTGTTGTTTGCTCATAAAATTGGCTGGCGTTCATCCCCAAAAGCAGCTCAGCATCTTTCCCAAAGAGTGTCACCTCCAGAGTGCCAGTGTGATCAAAGACGGCCAGTCGGAATCTAAACCTACACAATCACATTCTCACATAAATCATATGAATGCGTGTATAACATAAATGCTTATAAATAAAGAGAGAATGCAAACCCGGACACGTTTCGAATCTTGGCTTGGCTATTTTGTTAGCGTGACATGTATTGCATTTGAATAGAGAATGGTATGCAATGTTGATCCCGCACCGGCAGTCCTCGCAACACATATACACAAATTTTTGGGATTCGTTATCTATACGCCCTGCGCTTGAATCTTAAACATTCCTAGCTGGAACGAAGACATTATAACATCAAATATTCATTGAGACTTGAAAAGGGCGAACAAAAGGGAAGCCGTAGCAACACAAACAACCTCTTTTGTTTGGAGGACCTCCAGAATACTGCTGGTTGGCATTGAAAAGCCGGTTTGAACATCCATGCTCTCCTCGAAAAAACCAGCTTTTTCAACAATCTCATCCAATAGAAGCTTTTGTTGTATACGCCTAGGAAATGCATCAAATAATCAGTTAAGATAATTCTTTGGATATGCATATGCAAAGGCAAAAAGTATGGGGATCAACAATCACCATGTTTGGAGATCTACGAACGAGCCGTTCTCCATCCGATCTAACACAATGGAAGCCGAGGTTGAACTAAGGGACATGCCTACACATCATAGCATACATATTATAATAAGTTATGCAAGAAAAGGAACAGCCTCGTAAAGAAGAGCTGACGGAGGTTTACCGTAGTACCCTGTGACTATGAAATTCATGAGTGCTATAACTGGGCGCTTGTGAATGGAGTCCAAAATAGCATACATGGCATCAGACACTATGTCACCCCAAAAAGTGACGACAAAAGGGATCATCCTAGAAGTTGAAAAGAAGAAAATGTTGGGTGTTCAAAACAACATATTTTATATGTGGTGCAGTTGAATGTGAGGAACATGTACTTACTGTTTATCGATCGCAGCATACTCATGTATCACTTGTTGTTGTCCTTTTGATGAGATCCTGCGCGGTGTGCGCTTTTCTATGATAACACAAATCGTGGCTGCGGAAAGTTGGAAAGCAATTGCGCATTAGAATATCAAAAAAAAAAAGATGATAGATCATTTCACAAAATAACATAAGTTGATGCATTACTCACACATTAATTTCTTAGTCCCAAGAAATGATGGAAATTTGTCGCGCACAACGAAGTCTGGACGGAATGTTGTTGCTGGAATAACATCCTCATCAAGCGGCATGACTGAGGTGCACGAGTTAATCGTCCATTAATATGGACAGCTGATCAATTCATTCCGGTATTTCTCATTCACTTTAGACACCTGTGCGTTTGAAATCTTGTAT
The DNA here is from genome assembly GCA_907163345.1 of Haberlea rhodopensis. NCBI lineage: Eukaryota > Viridiplantae > Streptophyta > Magnoliopsida > Lamiales > Gesneriaceae > Haberlea > Haberlea rhodopensis. The sequence goes on from CAJQUN010000030.1 coordinate 2,020,812, forward strand.
GTTCTTGTTTCCTCTAAATTATCCTTGTACAAGTTAAGATCAGACCCAAAAATGATGGCCTCTATTGTATAGCCCTGCTTCATACAAAGATAATAAGAAAAGCAACTTTTTTCTCGCACAAATATAATCTAATGGGTAATAATGAAGAGTATGTTTCACACTCACCGTTGCGTCCGCCAGGATAAGCTTTTGGTATTTCGTTGGCGAGTGAAAGGCAGTTTTCACAGCAAGCTTGGTAACGACACGAACTCGGGCTGACCAACTCTGGGTATCGCTTGTGATAGCACTAAGAGGTAGGCACTTATCTTCTATTTTGGGATGCAGAAGTCTTTCTCAATGGTGGACAACAGAAATATTAATTTTGCGGCAATAAGACAAACAAAATGACAAATAACCAGCCGTAAGGCATGCATTGGCAAAGAGCGCACGAGAAAACGGCAGTAGTGACCAACATATGCGGAAAAAGTAAAGATAGAACTATCTAGAGCAAAATAAGCTAAGAGACGTAGTGGAATGCACGACTGACCAAATCCTCTACTTTGCCAAATAAATGAAATGCAAAAGCATACAATGCATATGGATAACCACACACAATCATGCATTAAAGCCTCCCCCCAAAAGTAATGAACAAAAGATTGGATGGGGTGCCTTAGTTTTTATGGTCCCCATGCGGCGGCATTGAGAATTTCTTCGTAGACAACATTCTGTGTCACACGGTGTACAGCAAAGATGGGTATTGCCGGTTTAATCAAGACCTTGACAGCTTGTGAATTTCTAACGCGGGATAGCGCAACATACAATTGCCCATGCGAAAATACAGGTTGTGGCAAGTAAACAACAACCCTGTCTAGTGTCTGACCTTGGGCTTTATTAATACTCATTGCAAAACAAAGTCGAACTGGAAATTGGTGGCGTTTAAAAGGTATAGGACATTTCACAGAATCAGAAGGCTCTAACGGGATCCTTGGTATGCAAACAAATTTACCGGTATACTCACCAGAAGCAATAACTGCGCCAAGCACCTTTTTGCCCAGATCACGGCACACGAGGTGTGTGCCATTGCATAGCCCTTCAGAAGGGTTGATATTCCTAAGAAGCATTATAGGGCAGTTTTTTTTAAACGGAGGAGATGCGGAGGCAAACCTGGTGATGAAACACCGTTTAAAAAATCTTGATATTGGCTTTGTTGATGCGGATCCTTGGTGATATTGGTGCTTATGTATTCAACGAGTTCTCCATGGAAGCGATCGATCATAACATTATTTATGCTATCCATGCATTCATTTTTAGGTGTTAGAATTGCCCTATCGATGACCGAGAAGGGATCTATGTCATAGGCATGGAAAGAAGGGAAGATGTCCGCTATAAGATGATCGAGAGGTTCCTCGCAGTCAATAGAAGTCTCGCACATCGCTGGTGGTAGCATGATCTCGCCGGTATGAGTAGTCGGTTCTGTCCCATCTCCGATGCGTAATAAAAGCTTCGTAAAAACTGGATCGTCCCGCGCGCACATGTTGTCAGTGAGATGGAATTTGCAAATAGAAGGCCATAAGGCAGAATTAACCAGGCATGAATCGATAGTGGCAGCCCTAGAGCCGCCAACGACAATCGGAATGCTTTGCCGGAAATCACCACCAAGGACAACTGTCATCCCTCCGAACAAGATTTGGCGGTCGGTAAGGTCTCGCAAGAACAAATCCAACGCCTCGATGCATTTTCTATTGGCCATTGAAGCCTTATCCCATATGATCAGCTTCGACGACAAAATCAATTGAGCATGCACACTTTGCTTTTTTATCGCGCATGACATTGAATGATCAACGACGACAGGGAGCTTAAACCTAGAATGCGATGTCCTACCGCCTGGAAGAAGGGAGGCCGCCACCCCAGAAGTTGCGACAGCAATGGAAATCCCACGAGTTGTGCGTACGGTGGCTAGAAGAGCCTTGTAAAGGTAGGTTTTCCCAGTCCCCCTGGCCCATCGATAAAAAAAGCCCCTCCTTCGGGGCTGTCGATGGATTCCATGATTTTGTCGAATGCCTCACGTTGTCTGGGGTTCAACTTTTCCGCAGAAGCGAGGTCCTCATCAGAGACAGAGATATTTATCTCGTCCTCGTAGTCCCGGCTGCGCAACTCATCCGCGCTGACCCAAGTCTTAAATGGAACGAGGTTTAAGTCATCAACTATTCTGCCCATAGACTGTAAGAAGACATCTATTGAACCCAGAGCACGGTCGAAGGCAGCTTGGTCAGGCAGCCCCTGGGGCGAAAGAAAATCCTCCGATAAATGATGCTTAAATTCCTCCCACAAACAGATGGGATCAGAGGGCAAATTGTATACAAGGATTGTGGCAAACAGCCGACGCAAGGTATACGAAACTTGGTAAGTCGAAGCCTCTTGTATGGACGCACGAATATCGTTGTCTGCATCCAACAAGCCCCATTGCAAGGCAGATTCCTGAAAGGTCCCTAGAAGAAAACCATTGTGGGTCCTTAGATAGTCAAACGATGTTGGTGCTTTTAAATGATTCAAAAGAAGTCTCAAATAGTACCTTTCATTTTCCATGGGGCTAACGGTTACAAGACGACCAAGGGCTGTCCCACGTTTGCGAGGGGTCCATTTTTTTTAGTCGCATTCCATACGAAGTGCCTTGGGAAGTCACGGTAGAGGAGATGCAAGGCACGTACATTGGGATCATTAGCGTTCATTGCGAAGAATTCTGTCAATTGCGTCCTTGAATTATTAGGGTTTGTAAGAATGCTTTCTAAGGATCGCGCAGCGTGGAAAAAGATGTAATGGGAATTTGGAAGGTGCACGTGAAGCTGCACGACAGTAGGGTTGAGTTCTTATAATGTATAACCATAGATGCGCCACATTGACTCAGGTGCACATAGCCAACGCGCTGATTGAAAATCACGTATTTCATCTATCTTCTCTGAAGCGGGAGTGTCAACTACATTATACGCAACTTTGTCATTACCCTTGCAAACATACTTGTAAAGATACTTGACAACCTTAACATCTGCACAGATCTCAACATTAATATGGCAATCAAATTTAGCTAGTAGATAGGGGTTGTATGGAATGACCCAACGATTATCTAATGCCTTCTTACGGGCGAGGACGTGGCGGCCATCATCGCGACGCCTGTAGTTTGGATAAGAATCAGCACGATGGGAAGTCGTTTCCAAAAATTCTTTTGGGTAATGATTCTTGCAGGAGTTTGCTCGCATACAAACATTAGTCGGGTTCAAATCTCCACAAGGGCCATGCATCATGTGTTTCGAAACACAAGAATGAAGATGAGGATATGTGATGCCCCGAAATTAATTATATGCAAATTGGGCATTAATGATGTTTATAAGATTAATTATGTTGGTAATTAATTTATGATTTGAAATTAATTATCATGTTGAAATGCTTAGTCACATGATAGGCGTGACCCGGGGGTGCATATCAGGGTGCATGTTATGCATGATGGGAAATGAGGTGTTAACATGATTTAAATGTGTTGATTGTTAATTATGAGAAAAGTATGGATTTAATGAAGTTTGGTGCATTTTTGAAGTAAATGCTTTTAAAATACCATGTTGGGGTATTTTACACATCATGTTAATTAATGGGTACAAGTTTAATAAAATTAACCCATATACCCCCACTATACCCCTTTTCCCCCTTTACTTTACCAATCACTCTTAAAATCCCCAAATCACTTCCCAACCCAAAACCCTTCCCATTTTCGAAGCTTGCCTAAAGTGAAAGGAGAAATCTTCACAAAACCTTTGTTTGTGAGATTTATTGTAAGATTTGGAGTCTTCAAGTGGTATGGAACCCTTCCTAAAGGTTTTATGAAGTTTGGATTTGAAATGGGATGATTTTGAAGTGATTTATATGGGTTTATTTTGTGTATGTGTTGTATGTTGTTGGGGTATAATTTTTGAAGTGTTTTATGTGGGTTTTAGTGGGTTATGATGATGTTGATGTTGTAGGAAAGTTTGGGTTTTAATGGTGGGATTGAGCTTGCGAGATGCTCAAAAAAATGGTGGAAATCGCGCACCAGCAGGTGGCGATCGATCGCCCTGTATGAGGCGATCGATCGCCGAAGGCCAGTAGCCATTTTACGCAGCAGGCGATCGATCGCCGAAGGATGAAGCGATCGATCGCCGCAAGGCAAAAAAGTGAGGCGATCGATCGCCTCGTGCATCGATCGATCGCCGCTGTTTAAAACATGTCAAATGATGTTTTTTGTTGAATTTTTGGTATTTGGCTATTGTTTAGCTTCTAATATTGATTTGTGTGGTTGTGTAGAACCACCCTAGGTGCCAACAACATCGAGGAGATAAAGTTCTCCAACTTCTCCACTTTTGGGAATTAAGGTACGTAAGAAACGTACGGGCATCGGACGGTAACCCATTCTTATACTATGACTACGCAATAATTGTATAAGTGTTTACGATGTTTATGGTGATGATTATGATAAGTAAGTTTATAATGATGATGTTTATGATGAGTGAAGAGGATATGATGTCTATGAGGACGATTATGATAAGTAATGATGATGTTTATATGATGTCTAGATAATGATACGATGTTATGATATGGTAAGAGACCATACGATTGGGTAAGATGCCCACGTGGTAAGATGCCACACGATGTTATGATATGGTAAGATGCCATACGATAGGGTAAGATGCCCACGTTGTAATGGCTCAATTTTTAAGGAATTTATTGACCAAAATATTGTGCAAGTTATAAATTCTAATATTAATAATAATAAATAAATAATAATAATATATGATAATAATAATAATAATATTTTTTATAATAATAATAATAGAATAAGATTGAGAATCGAATTTCATTTACCAAACTTTATCAGATTGTTTCTTTTCTTTCTTCGTTACTCACTGTTCTTCGCTTCACTTCGTCATTTTCCCTTCGCTTTTCGTCCGTTACCTTCGCTCATCTCCCTCGCCTCTTCTTCTCCCAACAACACCAATAACTCTCAACCCTTTCACCTTCTGATCAATTAGCTATTTAGTAGTCTATCATCAGGAAACCGAAAACCAGTTCTGTCGAGCTTCAACACAGAAAAGATTTTCAGATTCAAAAATTTCGATTTTAGCTTCGAAAATTCTCCCAAATCAGAGTTGAAGCGAACTTAGGAGAAGAAATCGGATTTTGAGAAGAAATCGAAAAGAAATTGGTATGAAATTTGATTTTCTTAAGTTTCGAATTTTTCCCTATCTTCGATTTTATTTGCTGGTTCGATTTTAATTGTTAGGGTTAGGTTAGTGAAGATGAATTATTGGAAATTTTAGTGGTTTAATTTGTCAATAACAAATTGTTTAAGGATTAAGTTTGGAAATGGTTCAGATTGTTCGAAGTTTTTTTTCTGGAAATTTGAAGACTTTTTCGAAAGTTTTTCTGGATTTTTGGATCGAAAATTTTTATCTGATTTTGTAGAAACTGAAATGGTATTTTGTTTGAATATGATACTGAATTTTTGAAGAATTGGGAAGGTGATTTGTTCGAAAATTTGTAGGTTGGATTTTAAGGAATTTCGAAAAATATTCTTGAATTTTGTATGATAGTTCGAAAATGGTGCTGAATAATATAAGAGTTAGGATTTTGTTAGGTTGTGTTAGAACCAAGTTTAATGCATATGATTTTAATATTGTTGAAATGGATATTATGAAATCCTTGATATCTTGGAGATTTTTGAGGTTTGTAGATTTATCGTTGATAGGAAGCTTTGAGGTACGTAAAGGAAGTTGCAATTTTACGCAAATTATTTTGAGTATATTTTGTTGTTTATTTTGAAATGTTTTGAATAGTAAGCATGAAATATTATTTTGAAATATGATTTTTGATAAGAAATGTATTTTGTTGAAAATAGAATTTTGAATAATATTTTATTGTGTGTGAAAAACTATTTTGAAAGGACATGTTTGTCTTGATTCGGTGAATACGCTTTGAAGTTTGTGAACTGTGGATATTTTCGTTTCGTTGTGGCTCGCATTGCGATGAGGATAAAAACGCGCATACTTTCGGCTCGTTGGCGACGAGAATAAAGAAATGCATTTCGTTTTGCCCGAAGACAGAGGGGGTATAATATCTGTCGATACCCTTCCAACGGGTATAGTCTGGAATGATATCATTGTGTCACATCCGTATTTGAGTATGCATTTGTTTCATTACAGCATGGCTATGTCTAATGGTTAACTATATAATGTTAAGACATTATATGATATGGTTATTCGTTTCCGTTATGTTTCGTTGGTTATCTGAACAGTTATTTCCGTTATGATTCCGTTTTGTGAAATTTAGCTTCGTTGACTGTTTGGATTAAACCATATATGTGTGAAAGTTATTTTGATATGAAATTGTATTATTTTTCGTCACATTATGAAAAATGATGTTTTTAATATTTTTTATCAAATGTTTATTATGCTTACTATAAAAATGCTGCAACTTACCTTTACCTGTAATGTGACATATTACAGATGGAGTTGAAGACTTAGACGATGCGGAGGATATTTAGATTTATTATGAAGTTTTGAGTATGTTGGCATGTTTAAGTTTTATTTTGAGGATATGAAACATTTATTTATGTTTTAGTTGGATTTTGATATTTGAAGTTTATTTTGGTTTAGTTTTTGTTTTTATGGTTTTGATATTGTGGTGGTAGTGATCTGGTAGATCACATGGCACAATTTTTAAGAGGAGACTCTGCCCAAATTTTTCTAAGATAAAAGTCACGGGTAAAAATTGCTAAGTCAAATGTTCGATAAGAATAAAAACGTTTCCGCTAGACATAAGTTCAAAGTAATAATTAAGTTTCGATTCGAGTGAAGCCTTGTATTCAAGCAATTGAATATGACGGGCGACCCGTCTGGGCGGGCCGTCACACACGTGGTAAGATGCCACACGATGGTTATGATATGGTAAGATGCCATACGATGGGGTAAGATGCCCATATGCACGAATGTGAATCAGGGTCAACAAAAAGAAGTTGACGAATAACCAGCAAGTTTACTTAACTAAGATTTCGTACATTTACTGTTATATTTTGTTATGATGTTCATAAGATGATGATGCTATAATATGATGATGCTTATATGATGATGATGTTATAAGATGATGATATTTATAAGATGATGATGCTTATATGATGATGATGTTATAAGATGATGATATTTATAAGATGATGATTTTTACAAGATGATGATGTCTATAAGATGCTATGATGTTTATGATGAATATTAAACTATGTTACTAGAATGGTAGAATGTTCGGTGGTTGTTATGGGTAAGCGAGGAGATACATCCGCTATCAAGGCGTAGCAAGGGGTATCACAATTCCGCTTCATGTCGAGCGAAGGGGGGGGGGGGGGGGGGGGGGGGGGGGGGGGGGGGGGGGGGGCAATTATGCCGCTGCCATAATAGAACCAGGACAGTCCCATTTCTAATTAACATTGTTGGTTATGAGCATATATGCGAAGTATGATTTTAATCATTCATGTCAAGAACTAATGATTATATGCATGGCTATGAAACAGGGACAACCAAAGAGGGTTAATGCGATTTACCAGGAAGTATACGTTACCAATTACTTTCATGCATTTGTTTATATACCATTACCCTATGATGTTAAGTAATGATGTACTTGCTCATAATGGGTTGTTCCTGTAGGTACGCTTTTGGATTGAAAGATTAAGGGTCGGGTTGAGGCAGTAAGCTATGAGGAGCATGAAAGAAGATAGGACGCATGATTTTTGGATAGTCTCTACTCTAGGAGTAGTATAATTCTATCGCTTTAACATTCATTTTGAGAATGTAATTAATTAAGTTTTGAAATTTCATTTTTGGCCTGTAATCTTAATAGCATCAAACTACAACTGGGACCCTAAGATGTCATTAATGCATGGTTAGTCCATAATACGTTAGTATCATGATGTTAATGTAGGAAGACCCTACATTAGTGGTATCAGAGCAGTGGTTAGAGAACCCGGGAATGAGTGAAGGGTAGCCTTAGCAATAAGTTGGCTAGGTGCTTACTTTTAAACATGTTTTATGCATATGTTGCATATGAAGTATATGATGTTGTACTAACATGTTTTGTTTCTCTAACGATGTATTATATGAACTGCTTTTGGGTATTGTTGTTAACCCTTGTATTGCAGCATAGCAGCAAATGCTGAAGTAGGTGATGCGATTTCATATGCACTTCTCCGTCGCCCATGCCTCTTGTAGTCTCGACACCCGCTGGAAGAAGTTTGATAACTGATCAGATTATTTATGACGGCCTCATTATTTTGAGGGTAACGAGCTGAGGACAGACTTGATTGTTCTGGGAATTTCAGACTTCGAATGCATTGTGGGCATCGATGTGCTGAACAAGTATCATGCAGTTGTGGACTGCAGACAAGGACTGTCCGATTCAGGTCTGATATGGGAGTCCAATGGACATCCTATGGGGATGGTTCCCGTTCAAGGATTCCGTTAATATCTGCTGTCAAGATGGCACATTATTGGAACGAGACCATAAAGGATATCTCATCTATTCTGTTGATATTACTGAAAAGAGGGAAGAGTTAAAGGTTGAAGATGTGCCCGTAGTGGCGGTGTTTCCTGATGTATTTCCGGAAGAGATTCCCGGATTCCCACCGACGAGAGAGGTCGAGTTTGGGATTAAGTTACTACCAGGGACGTCTACCATTTCTCGTGCCCCATATAGGATGGCACCAGCGGAGCTAAGGGAGTTAAAGGTTCAGTTGCAGGAGCTCCTTGACGAGGGCTATATACGCCCTAGCATATCGCCCTGGGGTGCACCAGTCCTATTTGTCAAAAAAAAGAAAGATGGTTCGATGCGGCTGTGCATCGATTGCAGACAACTGAACAAAGCCATAGTGAAGAATAAGTATCTGTTTCCGAGGATTGATGATTTGTTTGATCAGCTGCAGAGTACGAGGCTCTACAGTAAGATCGATCTGAGATCGGGGTATCATCAGATTCGAGTTCGAGAGGATGATGTACAGAAGACAGCTTTCAGGACTAGATATGGGCACTTCGGATTCTTAGTCATGCCCTTTGGGGTGACGAATGTCCCAGCTATTTTATGAGCCTGATGAACATGGTGCTCCAACCATATTTGGATCAGTTCGTCATAGTTTTCATTGACGATGTGCTTATTTACTCTCGAACTGAAGAGGAACACGTGAAGCACTTGAGAACAGTACTCCAGATCCTTAGGGATTGCCAGACCCCTGACACAGCTGACTCAGAAAGGAGTGTCGTTGTATTGGTCCGAAGCTTGTGAGGAAACCTTCCAAGAATTGAAGCGTTGTTGACTACGGCACCTATATTGGTGATTCCTTCTGAGAATAAGAGGTTTGCCTTGTACACGAATGCATCACTGCAGGGTTTGGACTGCGTGTTGATGCAAGATAAGCATGTGGTGGCTTATGCATCGAGGCGGTTGAAACCACATGAGGCTAGGTACCCAGTCCATGATTTGGAGCTGGCAGCCATTATATTTGCCTTGAAGATTTGGAGGCATTACTTGCATGGTACGTCGTTTACCATCTACACGGACCATAAGAGCCTGAAGTTTTTGTTCACATAGGCTGAGTTGAATAGGCGACAAAGAAGATGGATGGACTTACTCAAAGATTTTGATTGTGAAATTGAGTACCATCCAGGTGAAGCGAATTGTTAGCAGACGCCTTAAGTATGAAGGTGAAGAGTACTGTTGAGGATGTCATGAATTTATCAGCTATGATGACTTCTTGTTGCCATCTGGGCCATGATTCGATGTGGACACGTCGCCGGTGCGAGTGTCGACCTTATTGGCTGAGCCAGACATATTTGGGGCTGGCTCATTGGTGGTCGTTATTAGTACTTCAATGTCAGTCATCAAAGTTTAGAGTGGCTGAGGATGATTCCTTAAGACTCGGCAACCGCTGGGTAGTCCCAAATACATCGGAGTTGCGTAAAGGAATCTTGGAGAGAGCTCACAGTGGCCGGTTCAGTATCCACCCAGGAAGAAGAAAGTTGTATAAGGACCTATGTGGTCAGTTCTGGTGGAAACGCATAAAGCGTGATGTTATGACCTTCGTCCAGAGATGTTTGATCTGCCAACAGGTGAAGGCAGAAAGGCAGAGGCCTGGTGGCGAGCTGAAGATCTTGGAGGTACCTAAGCGGGAGTGGGAGCACGTATTTATGGACCTTGTGACCCACTTGCCAAGGACGGCCTCGGGATTTGATACGATTTGGGTGATCGTGGATAGGCTGACGAAGGTAGCTCACTTCATCCCTTGTCATGTGTCTTTCACATACCTAAAGATGGCCCAATTATATGTGCGGGATGTGGTGAGGTTGCATGGGGTTCCAGTCTCGATTGTGTCTGACAGAGATCCAAGGTTTACTCCACATTTCTGGGAGGGTCTTCAGACAGCTTTGGGTACAGAGGTGAGACTGAGTACAACTTATCACCCTCAGACAGATGGTCGGACAGAGCGTACCTTACAGACGCTTGAGGACATGTTGAGGGCATGTGTTTTGGAGTTTGACACTCCGTGGCAAGATTCATTACCACTAGTAGAGTTCTCGTATAATAACCGCTATCAAGCGAGCATTCAAATGGCCCCTTTTGAAGCTCTTTACGGTCGACGATGTAGGTCACCGCTGTATTGGGAGGACTTGACTAGTAAAGCGGTCGGAGGACCGGATATGGAGGAAAAGATTAAGTTGATACGTCAAAAGATTAAAGCGGCCCAGGATAGGCAAGCAGCCTATGCCAATAAGCGACGACGACCGCTAGAATTCCAAGTGGGGGACAAGGTCTCCTTGAAAATCTCACCCTTCAGGGGTGTAGTTCGTTTTGGTATGCGGGGGAAGTTATCTCCGAGGTATGTCGGGCCGTATGAGGTATTGCAGCGTATTGGTACATTGGCTTACCGTTTGGCTCTACCGCCGTCTTTATCTGGGATTCATGATGTTTTTCACGTTTCTATGTTGCGGAAATATGAGCCAGACCCGTCTCATGTATTACAGCCTACTGAAGTGCAGTTAGACTCAGATGTATCCTACGTAGAACGACCGGTCAGAATTCTGGATCGAGAGGATCGCAGACTACGAAGCAAGGTTATACCGATGGTCAAAGTTCAGTGGGATCGTCGGGGTGTCGAGGAGGCTACGTGGGAGACGGAACGGCATATGATGCAGCACTACCCGGAACTATTTTCTGGTATGATTTATGTTTAGTTTCATTTTGGGTAAGGTGCATGCGATTTCGAGGATGAAATCTTATAAGTAGGGGAGTATTGTGATGCCCCGAAATTAATTATATGCAAATTGGGCATTAATGATGTTTATAAGATTAATTATGTTGGTAATTGATTTATGTATTGAAATTAATTATCATGTTGAAATGCTTAGTCACATGATAGGCGTGACCCGGGGTTGCATTTCAGGGTGCATGTTATGCATGATGGGAAATGAGGTGTTAACATGATTTAAATGTGTTGATTGTTAATTATGAGGAAAGTATGGATTTAATGAAGTTTGGTGCATTTTTGAAGTAAATGCTTTTAAAATACCATGTTGTGGTATTTTACACATCATGTTAATTAATGGGTACAAGTTTAATTAAATTAACCCATATACCCCCACTATACCCATTTTCCCCATTTACTTTATCAATCACTCTTAAAATCCCCAAATCACTTCCCAACCCAAAACCCTTCCCATTTTCGAAGCTTGCCTAAAGTGGAAGGAGAAATCTTCACAAAACCTTTGTTTGGGAGATTTATTGTAAGATTTGGAGTCTTCAAGAGGTATGGAACCCTTCCTAAAGTTTTTATGAAGTTTGGATTTGATATGGGATGATTTTGAAGTGATTTATATGGGTTTATTTTGTGTATGTGTTGTATGTTGTTGGGGTATAATTTTTGAAGTGTTTTATGTGGGTTTTAGTGGGTTATGATGATGTTGATGTTGTAGGAAAGTTTGGGTTTTAATGGTATGGGATTGAGCTTGCGAGATGCTCAAAAAAATGGTGGAAATCGCGCACCAGCAGGTAGCGATCGATCGCCCTGTATGAGGCGATCGATCGCCGAAGGCCAGTAGCCATTTTATGCAGCAGGCAATCGATCGCCTCAGATGAAGCGATCGATCGCCGCAAGGCAAAAAAGTGAGGCGATCGATCGCCGCAAGGCAAAAAAGTGAGGCGATCGATCGCCTCGTGCAGCGATCGATCGCCGCTGTTTAAAACATGTCAAATGATGTTTTTTGTTGAATTTTTGGTATTTGGCTATTGTTTAGCTTCTAATATTGATTTGTGTGGTTGTGTAGAACCACCCCAGGTGCCAACAGCATCGAGGAGATAAAGTTCTCCAACTTCTCCACTTTTGGGAATTAAGGTACGTAAGAAACGTACGGGCATCGGACGGTAACCCATTCTTATACTATGACTACGCAATAATTGTATAAGTGTTTACGATGTTTATGGTGATGATTATGATAAGTAAGTTTATAATGATGATGTTTATGATGAGTGAAGAGGATATGATGTCTATGAGGACGATTATGATAAGTAATGATGATGTTTATATGATGTCTAGATAATGATACGATGTTATGATATGGTAAGAGACCATACGATTGGGTAAGATGCCCACGTGGTAAGATGCCACACGATGTTATGATATGGTAAGATGCCATACGATAGGGTAAGATGCCCACGTGGTAAGATGCCACACGATGGTTATGATATGGTAAGATGCCATACGATGGGGTAAGATGCCCATATGCACGAATGTGAATCAGGGTCAACAAAAAGAAGTTGACGAATAACCAGCAAGTTTACTTAACTAAGATTTCGTACATTTACTGTTATATTTTGTTATGATGTTCATAAGATGATGATGATATAAGATGATGATGCTTATATGATGATGATGTTATAAGATGATGATATTTATAAGATGATGATGATGTTATAAGATGATGATATTTATAAGATGATGATTTTTACAAGATGATGATGTCTATAAGATGCTATGATGTTTATGATGAATATTAAACTATGTTACTAGAAATGGTAGAATGTTCGGTGGTTGTTATGGGTAAGCGAGGAGATACATCCGCTATCAAGGCGTAGCGAGGGGTATCACAATTCCGCTTCATGTCGAGCGAGGGGGGGGGGGGGGGGGGGTGGGAAATTGTGCCGCTGCCATAATAGAACTCGGACAGTCCCATTTCTAATTAACATTGTTGGTTATGAGCATATATGCGAAATATGATTTTAATCATTCATGTCAAGAACTAATGATTATATGCATGGCTATGAAACAGGGATAACCAAAGAGGGTTAATGCGATTTACCAGGATGTATACGTTACCAATTACTTTCATGCATTTGTTTATATACCATTACCCTATGATGTTAAGTAATGATGTACATGCTCATAATGGCTTGTTCCTGTAGGTACGCTTTTGGATTGAAAGATTAAGGGTCGGGTGGAGGCAGTGAGCTATGAGGAGCATGAAAGAAGATAGGACGCAGGATTTTTGGATAGTCTCTACTCTAGGAGTAGTATAATTCTATCGCTTTAACATTCATTTTGAGAATGTAATTAATTAAGTTTTGAAATTTCATTTTTGGCCTGTAATCTTAATAGCATCAAACTACAACCGGGACCCTAAGATGTCATTAATGCATGGTTAGTCCATAATACGTTAGTATCATGATGTTAAGGTAGGAAGACCCTACAGGATACACATCCAGAGACGGGATTTCGGCCGACACAAAACGATCGTATGCCTCGGCCGTGATCTTATAGTTTTTTTTAAGAATAATCAACCAATGGACATGTGGGAGACCACGTTTCTGGAACTCGACCACATATAAGTAAGCAGCTACCTTTCCAAATACTCCCCGACGAACAATCTCGTCCTTTAGTTCCTCATTTTTTGCACGGAAAACTCTAACAAGGAGATCAGCTCGATTATGGGCTTGTTCGCCTGGCAAGAGCTCGTCTTGGATCTCTGGCCAGCCCGGGTTACATGTCATGGTTATAAAGAAATCTGGCCGCCCAAAGGTGGTGACAAGGGCGAGTGCATTCATGTAGCGACGGCGCAAGTCCCTTGGGCCACCGAGAAACGAAGAGGGCAAAATAGTACGGTGCCCGATCGATCTTCCGTAGGTAACCCTTTCGCAAGCCATGCTATCGGCAATTCCTTGGAACGTCTCCATTAGAATTTCGCTCTGCACTTGCGCCTTACGCAAGTAATCCAAGCGTTGCGTCTCTATCTTCACATACATGTCAATCTGGTATTGTTGAATAAGGCGACCACCGCAAAGGATATTACAAACATCGTCGCGGCGTAGTTGGAACCTATAACAATAGAATTCTCTTGCAGCAACATTCCTCTTAACATCTCGATTGCGTGCTAAATATGCAGTAAAAGCATGTATTGCAATGATACAGTTAATAAAGCATCAAAGCAAAATGGTACATGCAAATCCAAAAGGAGAGCAAATAAATGTAGGTAAGCGATAGATCCATACTCTCATGTTCAGCCGTCAGAAGAGCTTCGCCGGATGAGTGTTGTTCGGGTAGCAGTGGCGCATGTGCATTGTCATCCATCCGATCCAAATAATCACTGTCTTCCTCGTCAAGCCTTTCTTTAACGATCCCCGTGTGCCATCCAGGTTCACCATAGGGAAATAAGAGCGGATATTGTAATGGATCATAACAACCGTAGTAGTAATGAATGAACTGGGTGCTGTCGGATTTTGTATAGACTCGTACATCGTGGGGCTTTTCCAGAGGGACGTCCATCTATTCATGCCAAAGTGCTGCGACATGATCGATGACAGGCAGGTTGTACACCCTATGGTCTAAAGATGGATCAGCACGCAGGACAATTTTGTAAGAGTCGAGGTCAGGCATATCGCGCAAGCTCCTGAAAAAATTTGCGTATGGATTTAGAGCCATGACCTCCATGATTAATGATATGACACCGGCATCTAGGTCGCCCGATTGAGACACCCGATTTGAAACTTCGTTCTCTGTGCCGTAAAAGTAAAGTTGCAACTGGCGACCACAACCGTTTGCGGGCACCAAATCCCGAATGAAATGATAAATCCCGCCTTGGACTCTAAACGTGTAAATCCCCTTGGACGCTTTGCATGATTCGTGATTGTAATATATCCCTAAAGAATTGTATGTCCGGCATCGCTGTTGGAAATGGCGCGCTGTATGAGATGAGGGATCGACGTAGAGTTGCCACAGTTGGGGAGGCATTCTTGTGTGTGGTAGGATGACCTGGCCGCCTGAGCAACAGAAACCAGGTGGTTCTCGGAGAAATTTCGTGCACCACAGTAGGCACAATCTGCGACGGGGGCAGTTGCCAAACTTCAGTGGGGATACATGTAAGGCGGTCGAGATCGTTGGGCGTTTTGCGTAGGCGTCGGACTGGTTGTTCCGCATGCATATCTAGTAAAGAAGTGGGAAAAAGGTAAGGCCAACATGCACATCCAAACGAGCAATAAGGTCAAGCAGTGTCAATAACAACATTGGAGAGAAAGAGAAGGAGGGACGAACATTCGGGAAAACAAGACACAAAGAATTCAATTAAATTTATAGACTCAAAACATTGAGCATATATATATATAAACTAATGACAGAACAAGCTAAAAGTTTGAAACCCGGACCTGGAGGAGGAACACGGCGGGACCTGTATGGAACACCAGCCGGCGTAGGGGGATGTAGGTCGATTCCAGGAGGACAACCTGTATTGAATACGGAGCTGAGTCCTGCCAGAAAGGCAGAAGTGGAAACAGAGGGATATGGGTAAAGACGCGAAGCAAAAGGACGATGAACAACAAAGCAGGAGCAGCGGGCAGTGGCGTTTTCGTGCGCAGTGGCCTTCGTTTGGGCCCCGAGGTCTCAGAGGCTGGGCGCGGGGCAACGTATCCCACATCATGGCATGGCCCAACAGCATGGTTTTGAGTGAAAATCATCGCATAGTGTGTCTGGGACGCAGAAGTTAGAGTAGGACGACATCAAGGTGCAAGGATGTGTGATCTGCAAGAACAGAGGACAAATTATAACAAATGGAAAATAAGTGGACCACCTATCATGCAATGAGATGAGTAGTCATATTTTATGACCTGTCCAAACCCTGTGCACAAGACACTATCGTTTAATTCTTGACAACATTTGAATGTGTTTGTTGGCTTGGTCCCAAGAATTTTAAGGGCTTGGCCCATAGGAACTGGGAACTCTTGAAGGCAAAGACCACTCTTGGACCGCCATAACCACGAGAGAGCAGGCCCAGCCACATGGTCACGAAAGAGCAGCCACAAACCAAGTACAAGTATGCAGTAGAACCCCTGATGGACATAATAAACACAGGCCAAGAGGAGGCCATATGGACAACCACCTGGACACCCCCCACCCCCAAGTACACAAAGACCACGAGAACACGACCCAAAGGTAATCAAGAACAATCACATAAACTCAAAATGTATACAAACAACCAAAACTGACGACCTATAATCTACCTTAAATTCATCATGCCGAATATTTTATAAAAAAATATTATTAAAGTTTACGACAACGAAAACTTATTTTTAACTCTTTTTTTTTTAAAATAAGTATATAAAAAAATTTATTATTAAAGGTTGGCACGAAAAAAACTATTTTGAACTATCTGTTTTTTTAATTCATACTTGATATAATCAACAAGTTTTTTTTCTTAAAAAAAAAGATGACATTTTAAATTTGGAAAATTGAGATAAGATGGATGCACTGTTGGGTCAAGGGTTTTGATATAATCTCCTTATACATTAAGGGGATGTTTGATGGCAAACATCAGAACAAAGGTAATACCACATATTAGCAATGGGTCGTAGGTAAGTAAAAAATCAAAATGTACATAAACAAGCAAAATCGACGACATGTAATCTACCAAAAATTCATCGTACCGAATATTTCATAAAAAATACAAATACAAAAATAAAAGATAAATTAAAAGAAAAAGAAAACAATTTTTTTTAAAAAAAATAAAAAAGTCACGTGAGGTTACTGTTCATTGGAACAACGTACAATGAAATCCGAATGTTCATAAACAAACGATCAAGCCTTGTCATGTATATGTGTTGTTTAATCTCAATTGTTTTCTTTCGTCTAGTCGACGTATTTCAAAGCTTAAAATAAATTATATTATACCTTGATTTAATTAACGCCTTTTAAAGAGATAACACACAGATTTTACTACATACATCAGTAACTTATTCTATAGAATAACTCATTTGTGAGCTAAGATATTCAATAAATATCTCTTTAAATGTTTGTTCAATGCTGTCATAACCACACGATAAATAATACTTGTAAATAAAAGAAGAACTCAAATGAATCAAAATATAGTTTTTTGGCCTTCTGACAGTGAAGAAACATAAGAACACTCAATAGAACAAGCTAACTATAACCCAACTTTACCCACTACTTTAGTTTGAAACACTTGACCAACTTAATAGTTCTTCCACTGGTATCTACACGGTTAGAATTATACTTGTTTGACTCCTTTGGTGTCCACATTTCCACTTAAATAACTGCAAGACGAAGTCAAGATAAGTACGACATTAATTAATCATTTTGGTCTTTCAAACATTTTCAGTGCAGTATTTTATGGAATTCTTCCAACTTTCTCTTGTTTCTTTTACAATACATCGTGACTTAACAGATACTTTAGCAATGGAGTATTTCACAAACCCTGATAATGATAACGACACAAAAAACAAAGACAAAATTAACCACTTACAGAAAGAAGTTCAACAAATATTGGTGGTCTTCCAAACAACATTCAACAAACTAAAAAAAAACGGCAATAAAAGGGGGAGGCCAGTCTTGTATATAACTTGACAAAGGCTAGCAGTAGCTCACCTAGAACACCGGCGATGACAAGCTTGCCGTGGCCTCAATTTCCTTGTTCCTGCCGAGGCAAAGAGAAGACGGAGAAAAGCAGCGCCCTCGACATATATAGGAAGAAAACCAACATCCCAATGCAAGAAACAATCGACCCACAATGTAAAAGTAACAAGGAATCCCTAAATCCGCTGGGCAAAACCCAAAAAATCAGAGCAATACAAAGAAAATACAGCTCACCTGACTTACCCCATGAAAGAGACGATGCGAAGACATCGATAACCCTAAATACACGGTGAAACCCATCACCCGCATTAATGGGAGCAGCAAAAGCTTGGCGCCCCTGACCATCACCTGCACAAACCTGCAGAAGAAAGGAGAAAGAATGATAATGGGAGCAGCAAAATCTCGGCGCCTCTCACCATCACCTGCGCAAAGCTGTAAAAGAACTAAAGAAAGGAGAAAGAACGATAAAAGAGGAAAGGAAAGTGACGATAAACAAATGCCAAAGAAGGAAAAGAAAAACGCCGGCTGAATCTTTTAATATTTAATATCCCTCATTATCATTAAAAAATAAGAAAAAATAATAACTAAAATGTATTACTGTTCATGGGAACAGTAAAATTATGTGGCTTATTTATATGTTCTAATATATATGTGTGAAAAATTTGGGTCGATGATACTCATCGTAGAAACATGTTTTGGATCAATCAACAAAAAAAACTTCAATTCATATAAGTTCATTTTCATTCAAAATTATCAAAACAGACAGAGCACCAATCTCATTTCGCCACTTTCCTCATTTCTCACAGCAAGATTGCATCATTATGTCCTCCATGGCTCTTTGTCGACTGTTTTGAGAGCTTGCAAGAGTTGTGTCCTCTGCAATTAAATCAAGAACCATCTTCTTTTACTTTTCAATTGTGTTGATTTTGTTTATATCTTCTTGTTATCTAGATTTTGAATATGAAATAAAAACTACAGTATATTTGATATGATCGATGAATTGCTTGAATGAAAATTTTGAAGTTTTGAATTTTAACAAGGTGGTGTACTCAATTTTGACAAGTGTACTCATTTTAACAAGGTTATGCCCTCAATTTCACAAGTGAACCTCTCGAGTCTGCCCGTGCACGCATAACATACGTGCACCGGTGGACTCAAGTGGTGCACTTGTTCGAAACAACACTATTTAGGTTTAGATCGTGGTGCATTTTGCTTATATTATGTGGTGCATTTGCTTGTATTATGTGCTACACTTGATTTTAACAAGGTGGTGGACTCAATTTCAACAAGTTGGTGCACTAAATTTTCACTAGTGCAACTCTTGAGTCAACTGGTGCACATATATCATACCTGCACCGGTCAAATCAAGTGGTGCGTTTGTTCAAAACATGCATTTTTTAGGCTTAGATGGTAGTGCATTTGCATATATTATGTGGTGCACTTAATTTTAATGTTATAAGGTGGTGCACTCAACTTTGACAAGTGCACTCAATATTAACAAAGTGGTGTACTAAAATTTCACAAGTACAACGTTTGAATCTACCGGTGCATGCGTGTCATATGTGCACCAGTAGACTCAAGCGGTATACTTATTCAAAACAACAAACTTTTTAGGTTAAGATTATCCTGCACTTGATTATATTATATAGTGCACTTGATTTTAATAAGTTGGTGATTTTTACAAGGTGATGCATTCAATTTTGATAAGTGCACTTAATTTTGACAAATGTGGTGCACTCAATTTTGACTGTGCACCTTTTGAGTCTACCGATGCATGCTTCAAAGATTTATACAAATACTTACCATCAGTTATAATTTTTTGTGCTTCTCGACCTGGAGATGATCCATGCCATTACCTGATGTATTCCGCATCATCACAGGATAGGAGATGAATTCAGTGCAACATGTGATATGATTTGGTTCTGAATCATCATAGATATCCATAATTTTCTTGTTTCTTACATGGGAATAAATGAATCTACAGAGAAGTTTGTTGGCTATTAAGAATATTTTAGGCACCACCTTAACTAAAGTAATGTTTACAAATGCTTTTTAGAAGTGTTTATTTGTTTTAGACCAAAAAATAGATTTGGGTGTTTGATTTTCATGTTTCTACTATTGCTTCTCTAAAATAAAGCAAGGGAAAAGCCGAAGTAGAGAAGCAAGTCATGATATGCTTTTGACTGCTTCAACTTATGTGATGACTATTTTGTAATTAATTGAAGTCTATTAAACTGTTTTTTTCATTTTAATAGTAAACACTCAATATTTTTGTTTAAAGCAACTTTTGTTAACTTTAAGCAAAGCAATTGCAAACACACCTTAAAAAAAATGGAATTCTGGTTCTTACGCTTGGCAGTTGAAAGAACTTCGAACACATGACGTCGTCATATACTTGAGATACAAGTTTAATATTACAAATAATGTGCTATGTGTTGACTTCGAAACCACTTTGTACATTTGCTTTGGAAATGACATTAAAAAATGTTTCAAGAAAAAAACTTAGGAACACAAATAGCTCTCTATTTTATTATTTAAACCACCCCTAATTCGTGCCTAAAATGGCTCCTAACCTCCCTACCTATTAATAGTTTCATGCAACGACGTCAAATTACACAATGATGGAACAATGTTCGTTGATGGGATTAGAGTTCTTTGGATCTCACAATATAAAATCATGTAAATTTTCTAACCAATCGATCCATGAAAAATGGTTGCTTGGAAAAAAAATTAAAGAATTTTCATTCACCGATAATTCTTCCTATATAAACCCCACACAAATGTCAAAAGGCGATGTTCATGTCTCATATCCTCAATTGCTGCAGCAAGCATGGCAGCAAGAGGAAGGATTATCGCAGCAACATTCATTTCCTGCGCATTAATCCTCCCTCTGCTGGCCTATGCATCCAAAACAACAATCCCATATCCCAATTTCATCAACTCTCCATCAAACAATATTGAACAAGATGTTCAAACCAACTCTCCACGGAGTTCTGAGGAACCAGAAAAACGGTTACTTTTAGAAAATGAATATTCGGAAGGAAATGCGAGTGGAGACGAACCAGAATCAGAACCTGTTGAAAATGAAGATCAAGGAGATGAAGGTGAAGCTACCCCCGCTGAAAATGAAGGCGAAGGTGAAGCCGAGCCTGTAGAAAATGTGCCACAGGGTTTGATCGAAGGGTTCTATCAGGAAGGTTGCCCACAAGCGGAGCAGATCGTGAAGGAGGTGTTTATCAAGAATCTGCAGAAAGATGTTGCTCTTGCTCCGGCCATTGTTCGTCTATTCACGCATGATTGCTTAGTCAAGGTAATTTACAACATTGTTCCAGACTAATCTTTAAAGGAATCGTAGTAATGACCAAAATCCAAACTAGGTCGACTTAACAATGGACCCCTTGTCGAAGGATATTGTCACAACTGACACGGCATTCGTTTGAGTGTCTCACAACTCCTCTTCCTTAAATAGTTTAGGACATTTTCTTGGTTTTCTAGATTTACGTGTTTCCGAATGACCGCATACAAAGTTAATGGTTGAATTTTTAATAACATGCATGCAGGGGTGTGATGCTTCAATCCTGCTAGAGAACACGCCCGAAGGCAAGAAAGTGGAGAAGAATTCAGCCATCAATGGCCCGTTCATCCGAGGCTATGAAGTAATCTATGAAATGAAAGCACGACTCGAGGCCGAATGCCCCGGCATCGTCTCCTGTGCTGACATACTCGCATTCGCCAACCGAGACGCCCTCGTCCACACCGGCCTCCCCACCTACAACGTGGCTGCAGGCCGCCGAGACGGCATGTCTTCCCTCGCCACAAACGTCATGAACAACGTACCGATCCTCGATACTCCCGTTCAAGAATTGATCAATATATTCAATAGAAAAGGGCTGACTCTAGAAGACATGATCGTGCTAGACGGGGCACATTCCATAGGCAGTGCACACTGCGTCAATCTTAAAGGCAGATTTTTCAATGAAACCAGGAGCAGAGCAATGGACCCGAATTACGTTGAAAAGGTGCGATCCATGTGCGCGAACATTAATAGCACGGTGCCACTGGATCCCGTCACGCCATACAAAATGGATTCGCGAATATACAACGAGTTTTTGGGCAATCGAGCGTTGCTTCCATCTGATGATGCGCTGGCGAAAGACCCTAATGGAAATGCGATTATGAAGAAATTGGCGGGTGATCAGGAAGGTTGGCTTGCAAAGTTCACAAGGGCTGTTGTTAAAATGGGAGAGATTGAAGTGCTGACAGGGGACGATCAGGGAGAAATCAGGAAAGATTGCAGGGCTGTCAATTGAGGAGGATCATGCTTTGATTTGGATATATGATTCCTAATTTGAGAATGTTCTTAATGTGATCTTTTGAACATGATACGCATAATTATTAATGGAAAACCATGACAACTTTAGTGCACATCCTGGAAAAAGAACCAAATATTAATGCAAATGGTAAATTCATCTCCAACTTATCAAATAAAGGAAGTAATTAATTTTTAATGGGTTAAAATATTAAAAATGACCAATTAGTTCTTCAATTTTTCATTAATATATGTGATAGAAGTTAAGAAAAAATTTATGAAATTATTCAAGAAAGTTGATATCCTATTGGTGTTGATAAAGCCCCTCCTTCCAATGGTTTAATACTAAGATCTAATAAACCTTATTGTGATTTACTCACATGACCTTATTGGTGTAGACAAATTTGTTGACTGACTGCAAAAAGTAAGAATATTTTAGGCACCACTTATGCCATGTTAGCTAAATAGCATCAAATTCTGGTTCTTACATTTGGCAGTTGAATATATATACAGAGAACTGACAAGTCGTAAGACGATCTTCGAATCAACATTGTAGTAAAACTAGGGCGTATACTGAAAATTGCACATGTGAAGACCCGGAATTTTGGTCAAACAAATTACGTGATACCGAGATAATATTGAAAATTAAATAAAAATAATAGATTTACATTATGGATGGATTTAATTATATTATTCAATCTTGTGGACTTTTAAGCACATATTTAAGTTTATAACTTATTACAGTTGTGTAAGAGATAATAGATAGGTTATATGATTTTATCTTGTATTTTAAATAATTTAAAGTTGTAGATAATTAAGAAATCACTGAAAATAATATTAATAACCAATTTTAAATCTTGCAATGAATAGATAAAAGTTTATGGACTATAATTCCTACACTAATCCTACATTTTTGAAAGTGCATAATTAAACCATTCAATGGTCTTGTCCAAACCTTGTCATAAGTCATTCAATGATATTTAAGTGCCTAACGCAAATCTTGCCACCATTCAATCTCTTGCAACCACAATTCAATCACATTCATTCTAATATAAAGATATTTAATAGTTTGCTTAAATCGTGTCATTAGATGGTCAAAGTTTTATAATTGTCAATAAATTCTTCTTCATTACCAATTATTGACCACATTCATTACTTGACTCAAATCTTGTCATTAGGAGACCAAAATTATGGGATGCAATAAGTATCCTACATTATATCATATTATACCATACCAAAGAAAAGATTATCCTACCAAGATGCATATTTACATACATTGTCTTGCCAAATCATGACACTAAATGACCAAAGTTAAGGAACTCAATTTAAATTCTTCCTACATTAAAATCACCTCACTCAATCCCATTTAATTGCCTCCCATTCATATTAGCAACATCCACACATCATACACTAAAGTCTTGCCAATTGGGAGCCAAAATAGTGGACCTAAATTGGACACTCCTCCTCACATTAAAACCACATTACACCATACAAAGAAAGGATTACCCTACACTTTACATTGTTGAAAATCTTCTCACACATCACACACACATTTTTCGAATCCTTCAAGGCAAAGGAAGAGGAGATTTTGTGCTATTTTTCTACAACCTGTAATTCGCTCAATCACGCTTCGAATGTAAGTGGGTTTTTGCTACAACTTCATTTCGTTTTCAAAATATTATTTATGCTTTAAATTCTCGATTGAACATCAAACATGAGATTATGTTTTTAAATCTAAACAAGTATGTGACATGATCATGAATAAAAGGAATTTACGGAGCCACCTTTTGAATCAAATAACTCGATATGTGGATATGTGCAAGATATGTGTTTATGTGTCAAGATCTATGTGATTTGACAAAGAAATATTAAAGGATTTTTGCTATGATTATATGTATGTTTTTACTATGTTCAATCGACCCTACTTGCTGAGTGTTTTTCCAAACGCTCACCCCCTTACATCCCCTCCCAGACAAAGACGAAAAGAAGAGATCGATGAAGAAGAACATGAATAATTTTTGAAGATGATGATCCACGGAGAACCTTCAAGAAAATTTATTAATTTTATTTATGCTTCCGCATCTTTGATTTAATCCTAGACAATAGTATTTTGTAATAGCAATTGTAAGGACAATTTAATGACTTTAGAATAAATAGACTGATTTTATCAAATATCTGTATACGAGGCTTGTTGTATTCGAATTTCATATTTGGATTCAACTCCGATGTCACGCGCTCCGGTCTCGGGGCGTGACAAGACATACACTTACACCACCTTGAGCCAGATGTTATAAAAATCGTTTATCAGTAGGAACAAAATAAGATAAATATTACACATGATACATATGTAAGAGCTATTGCTTGAACCAGTAATACGAACTGCTACTTATATGAGAGTCATTTCTTGAATCTTTAGGAGTCGTCTAGATACCCACGACCGTAGGATCAATCAGAATGCAAAACAAAGGAATAGAAGGGAAGGGAAAGGAATGAGATATATTTCTCCGAAAGCAAATCTATTACATGCTTGTATTATTTTATAACTGAAAGTGCCTATATATAGGCCACTTACAACTAATAAGTAAAAAAAGCTGAAATATCTCAACAACTAAAAGATTTTATTGGCAATACTTCTACCCACTTAAAATAGAAAAATAAAAAATAAAAAATTAATTAACCAACTAATCTAAAATTATCAAAGACCAAGTCAAACTAATTCTTTGAATAATTCTTCAATACATAGTATCCCTCTCTCGGAACAGGTGTACAACTAGACCTTTTATTTGAGGGGACGAAGATAAAATTTTCAAAACAGTTTATTATCAAAAATATTAAAATACAAGTGTGGTATTTAATGTTTAATCACAAAATAATAATAATAATATTTATTATATTTGATATATTAAAAATGATTATCAAACATAATCTTAATTTAACACAACAAGATTTTTACCTGTTCATTGTATTTAGGTATTTTGAGTTGTAATCAAAGTTTTTTCATAATTTCAAACTCATCAATAATAGAATTAATACTAAAAGCTTTAACAATATCCTTTTCAATATACCTTAGTAATATAAACTAACTCAAATTATTGATCCATATTATATATGTTATGTATGTTATTCTTAAAACATATACTATATGTGATATAAATTGTTTGGGGTTTGTATACGGGACGGGTAGATTTCTATAATAATTTGAGTTAAAAGTTTCTGATTGAAAATAATATCTTCAAACTCTTGATTTTAAATATTTCGGATCTAAAGTTGATGTGCATATTAAAGCACTAATCTCTCGAATAACATCAAAAAAATCTCATGAGCCTTGGGAATGACATTGAGCATCTGGACTCTAACTCAGATGGCTGATAAAATAAGGAAACAATTGGAAACATCCAAATGGCTCTATTTCCGAATTCTTTATTTTATTGCCCACGCCGCAGTCATTTTCCTATTAATTATTTAATTAATTATTGATGATTAGAAGAGTAAGGATGACTCTTTTGGCATGTGGTCAAATATAAAAAATAAATAAATGTATAATATTATAAATATTTTATTATATTATTTAAACAAGTCATACCCCTAAGTGGGAGGCGATACTAACCAACTGGCTAAGCCGGACGTATCCTAACTATTCCATTTTTGAATCATTTGTTTGCCACCCATTTTCTATGCCTAAAATGGCTCCCAACCTCCCGACCATTAATTATTTCATTCAACTACACCCTACACGATAAGGGAACATCGTTGATGGGATTAGAATTACAAAATCACGTAAATTTTGATAAACCAGTCGATCCAGGAAAAGTGATGACATCGAAAATAAATTTAAAGAATTTCCATTCACTAATAATTCTTCCTATATAGACTCCATTCTCAAATGCCAAAAGGCCATGTTCATATCTCATAGTCTAGAATTGTATCAGTATGGCAGCAAGAGGAAGGATTATTGCAGCAACATTCATTTCTTGCGCGTTAATCCTCCCTCTGCTGGCCTCTGCATTCAAACCAACCACCACGGGACGACTGATCCCGTTTCCCAATTTCGTCAACTCTCCATTAAACATTATTGAACAAGGTTTTCAAACCAACGATCCCCCAAAGGACGAAGACAATGCTTTAGAGGAACCCGAAAATCGAATAATTTATAAACATCCTTTGAAAAACAAGGAGGAAGAGCCGGAAGAGAGTGCGGAAAACGAGCATCCCAAGGAAGGAAATGCATTTGAAGAGGAACCAGAAGCCAAACCTTTTGGAAATGAAGATCATGGAGATGAAGGTGAAGTCAAGCTGGGGGAAGAAGAAGGCAATGGTGAAGACAAGCCTGCAGGAAAAGCGCAAGAGGGTTTGATCCAAGGGTTCTATGAGAAAGATTGTCCACAAGCAGAGCTGATTGTGAATGAGGTGTTGATGAAGAATCTGCAGAAAGATGGTACCCTTGCTCCAGCCATTGTTCGTCTCTTCTCGCATGATTGTCTAGTCAAGGTAATTTATTACATCCTTATGCACCGGTTGTAGAACTCGAACCAAATGCTGGATGAACAAAGATATAAAAATAATCAATATTTTATCCTTCACGCCGAATGATAATTTAGAGACTAATATTTCAAAAGCTCCTACTAATTGTGATGTGATAATATTTTCATATTTTGATGCTTCTCGATAAGAAGATCAATGAATATAGAATGGGAATACATTTTTTGATGAAAATGTTTTTAAAATTTAATGAAATAGAATATATTATTGTTAGAATATTAGTCAATATTATGTAATTATATCTTGCCTAGTTTAGTGCCTAGATTAGTGCATTACTATTAATATTGATAGACTAGAATCATGTTAATATTAGCTATTTATATCCCTTGTAATTGTGAATGTTAAACAAGGAATTACCTTCTTTCATGGTATCAGAGCAATCCAGGGCTTCTTTTCTCTAAACCTTCTCTTCCGTTGCCCTGCTTTTTCATTGCCCCGCTCGATCGTTGCTTCCCCTTCCGGCAACTATGTCGAACAAGTCCTATTTTCATCCCGCTCTTGCGGTGTCAAACATCAAGAATAACATCTCCATTACTCTTGAGATGGAAAACGTCCAATAAATAAACTCCAAGCCCGTTCGACTCCATGTGTGTTTTTGGGATATCCGTCCAATCATCGTGGCTACAAATGTTATGATTTATCCTCTCGCAAAATCATCATCAATCGCCATGTCATATTTGATGAATCCCAATTTCCCTTCTCCAAGTTGAACGAAAGCCCAACAATTTCTTATACATTTTTGGATTCCAGCCCATCCTCTTACGTCTTGGACTACTGGGCTCAATCCTCCCCTCCTGCGACAGCCCATCAGCATCCGGCCCACATGCAGCATAGCCCAACTCCAGCTATCCAGTCCCGGCCTGCTACCGCAGTCCAGTCCTCAACCCACAGCACCGGTCCACCACCTACTACTCCATTCCAAAATTCTACATCACAGCCCACTCCAAATCTGCATCAGCGACCCACTACACGCAGCCAGCGAGGGATTTTTAAACCAAAAATGCAATTCAACCTTCACACCAACTATATAAAATCCCCACTGCCTCGTACCCCTGTGTTGGCACTGAATGACCCGAATTGGAAAATGGCTATGACCGATGAATTTAACGCTCTTATTGAAATAAGACGTGGGAGTTAGTGCCACGTCCAACTGATGTTAATGTGATACGATCTATGTGGATTTTTACTCATAAAGAAAAATCTAACGGTTCTTTTGAGAGGCATAAAGCTCGTCTTGTAGGTGATGGCAAAACTCAACAGGTTGGCGTGGATTGTGGTGAAACATTTAGCCCGGTTGTCAAACCGGCTACCATTCGTACTGTACTTAGTTTATCATTATCTAAGGCATGGCCTATTCACCAGTTGGACGTGAAAAATGATTTCTTACATGGAGAACTCAATGAAACTGTTTACATGCATCAGCCTTTGGGGTTTAGGGATCATAATTATCCTAATCATGTGTGCTTATTGAAAAAGTCTTTGTATGGTCTAAAACAGGCGCCTCGGGCCTGGTACAAAAGATTTACGGATTTTGTTTCCTCTCTTGGTTTCTCTCATAGCAAGTCGGATCATTCTCTCTTTATTTACCGTCGAGGTAATGAAATGGTGTATCTTCTTTTATACGTGGATGATATTATATTGACCGCGTCTTCCGATATTCTTCGCAAGTCTATTATCTCTCTACTTAGTTCTGAGTTTGCTATGAAAGATTTGGGGCCATTAAGCTATTTCTTGGGAATTGCGGTCACTCGTCATAAGGGTGGTCTTTTCTTATCTCAACGGAAATATGCTACAGAAATCATTGAACGTGCTGGGATGTCATCTTGCAAACCGTCGTCCACTCCAGTTGATACTAAACCCAAGTTGAGTGCTAACGCATCTACTCCATATGCAGACGCAACTCATTATCGCGGCCTTGCGGGGCTCTTCAGTATCTTACGTTTACACGGCCTGACATTACTTATGCGGTACAACAAGTATATTTGTTCATGCATGATCCACGGGACGAACATATGCATGCACTTAAGCGTATCGTGCGTTACATCCAGGGCACACTTGATCATGGGTTGAACTTATATCCATCATCTACATCAAGTCTCATTTCATATACGGATGCCGATTGGGGTGGGTGTCCCAATTCACGAAGATCGACCTCTGGTTATTGCGTATTTCTAGGTGAGAATTTGGTGTCTTGGTCTGCGAAACGTCAAGCTACTTTATCAAGATCTAGCGCAGAGGCTGAATATCGTGGAGTAGCTAATGTCGTTTCCGAATCTTGTTGGCTACGCAACCTCCTTTTAGAGCTACATTGTCCTATCTCAAAAGCTACCTTGGTGTATTGTGATAACATCAGCGCTATATATCTTTCCGGCAATCCTGTTCAACATCAGCGAACGAAACATATTGAGATGGACATTCATTTCGTTCGCGAAAAGGTAGCTCGGGGACATGTACGCGTGTGTCATGTTCCATCCCGTTATCAAATTGCGGATATATTTACAAAGGGTCTACCGTTAATATTATTCGAAGACTTTCGGGACAGTCTCAACGTCCGAAAAACTCCCGTTTCGACTGCGGGGGAGTGTTAGAATATTAGTCAATATTATGTAATTATATCTTGCCTAGTTTAGTGCCTAGATTAGTGCATTACTATTAATATTGATAGACTAGAATCATGTTAATATTAGCTATTTATATCCCTTGTAATTGTGAATGTTAATCAAGGAATTACCTTCTTGCAATTATATTTGGGTAGGATTTTGAACTTATGATCTATCCTCTCTGATACAATGATAGAAATTATGTTAATTGAAAACTCGATGTTATACAAAGATTTCTACAACGATTTTTTAGTTTTAAGAACATTCCATCTCTTTATTGTACGTGTCTCTGAGTGAGTGCATGCAAATTTCTTGGTTTCCTTTTATATCTTGCATGCAGGGGTGTGATGCTTCAATCCTGCTAGACGAAACGCCCTCAGGCGAGGAAGTGGAGAAGACAGCAGCCCCAAATGGCCCGTTCGTCCGCGGCTTCGAAGCAATCGATGAAATGAAAGCACGACTCGAGGCCGAATGCCCCGGCATCGTCTCCTGCGCTGACATAATAGCATTCGCCAACCGGGACTCCCTCGTCTACACCGGCCTCCCCACCTACAAAGTAGCCGCAGGCCGTCGAGACGGCCTATCTTCCCTTGCGAAAAACATCGAAAACAACTTACCGGTCCCCGACACTCCCGTCCAAGAAATGATCGATATGTTCAAGAGAAAAGGGCTGACTCTTGAAGACTTAATCGTGCTGATCGGAGCACATTCCATCGGCACCGCACACTGCGGCGTTGTCAAAGGCAGATTATTCGACAAACGCAAGAGCAAAGAAATGGACCCGAATTATGTCCAACAGATGCGGTTCATGTGCGCGAGGGACGATAGCATGCTGCCTTTTGATCCAGTCACGCAGCACAAAATGGATTCGCGTATATACGATGAGTTTTTGAGCAAGAAAGCGTTGCTTGAATCGGATCATGCGCTGGCGAAAGATCCTCATGGAAATGATATTATGAAGAAATTGGCGGGTGATCAGGAGGCATGGTTTGGGAAATTCATCAAGGCTGTTGTTAAAATGGGAGAGATTGAAGCGCTGACAGGGAATCAGGGAGAAATCAGGAAACAGTGTAGAGTTGTTAATTGAGAAGGATCAATCCAGCTTTGATTTGGATGTGATTCTTGGCATTTTGTAGTCTACTCTTGAATTCATGGATCGACAATATTTGTAATTTGATCATTTGAACATGATATACATCATTATTAATGGAAAATGAGTGGAATTAAGGTTAACTTTAGAATGTTTCAATAGAAGAAGTCGTTGATTTTTGGTAGATATGAATGGGTTATAATTAATATCAAAAATAACTTCATTGTATATGACAAAGTTAATTTAAAATATAATATATTAAGTGTAAAATGAATCCTAGTAAATAATAACTAAAATTGATAATCTTGCAAATTATAACACTACTGTTTCTTGATTTGGAGCTTAATTACATATCACGTATCGACTATTTAATTTAAATAATAACAAATTTTACTCATTTAATTTTAACAATAACGAATTTCGATATATCTAATCGATCTATAAATTACTAATTAAAGTAGATTTCAAAAATTATAAGAAACGTGGTCACTGAAAGATGGTTGCAATTTTAAAAGTGGGTCAGGCTAAATAAAACCACCGAACGAGACGTGCCCGTTGCAGATAGTTGCTAATTTATTCTTAAAATTCCTCCATCGCCATTTCCAGCTAAACTCCCACTCCTCGGATTGAATCTCGACATAGGAGAAAATCACAGCTAAAAGCTTTTTTTAATGGACGTTCTTCTCAATTCAAACCCTATACTACCTCCAATTCCAGCCATCAAATTCAAACCACAAAAACCACCTCCCAAATCATCCCTCCGATGGCCTCCTGAGTGGAAAAAACGGAGTCTTTTTGCTGTTAAGGTTGCTCTCGATTCGTCTACCTTGGAAGAACTCGGGCTGCCGGCATCCGACGTTCGGAACCCGTCGGTTTCGACGTCGTACCGGAATCCGAATTTCCCCAGGCCAAATCAGACTGTTCTGGATGCTCAGACTAAGGTCTGCACCGGCCCCACTCAAACGAAGCCTCTAAATGGAGAACAAGCTTTCAAGGTTCTTGATACCATTCTGAAATCGGGTATTTTTTGTTTTGGTCAAATTGTTCTTGTGTTTTGATCCTTTGTTGACTTTCTACTTATGGGAGTATGGATTTTGTTTGGCTATGAGATTGTTTGATTATTCATAGATTTTGTTATTTAAATCGTTCAGTTTCTACTATTGAATATTGACGTGACATAGAGGTTTGAAGTTGATGGTTTTCTTTTTGTTAAAAATTTCGTTTTCTGATGATCGTGGACTATAACGATGCTTTTCAAATCCATAAGGAATCCTTCCAATCTAAATATTATTTTCGATCCTAAGTTGACTTTTTAACTATGGAATTACGGACCAGGACATCAGAAAGATTTGTTAACAAGAATCTATTAGCTCTACTTGAATTTCCCATCATCAGCTGCTTTACTTGATTATGGGAATATTAAGTTGTTCATGGATTTGGTTAAGAAATTTAAATCTTTCATCTTTATTGTATAGCCCAGGAGATTTGAAAACCAATGATTTTCATTTTGTTAAAATATCATGTTGTTCCTAAATCATGGACTTAGACAATGGTTTTTGAATCCATGATCAATTCTTTCAATCCAAACAAAATGATATAAAAATGACGAATTTATGTTCCATTAAGCATTTGACCTTTTCCACAGATCAAACAATTTTTTAAGTACGATTATCTTAATCAACTTGACCATAATTGTGAGCTAAAATACCCATAGATTGTCAGAAAGATACCGTTTTCACCAAAAAAAATTAATAATAATAATAATAAATAAAATAGAATGCATGAAAATTTGCTGCAATGTTACCTTCGTGAGCCTTCTGCTATTGGTTAAAAGCTTCCAGTGTTTGTTGAAAACCAGTTAAAGGATAATTCTAATAGCTTCCTGTTTGTTCAAAACCAGTGAAAGGAGAACTCAAAGATGAAGAAGCGGTATCCGATGTTCAACTTGGGGCATTTTTTGCTGCAATGACAATTCGAGCAAATGCCTTTCCAGAGCCAACTCAATGGAGTGAAGGTGAAAGGAGAGCAATGACTTATTATTGGCCACACCTAGTTAGAGTACTGCCTCCAGATATAATCTTTCTAGCTGACCCTGATGGATCGAATATGGGAATTAGTAGTTCAATAGGCCCCCAATTTGTCGGTAATGGGACTTCCGAGATGAGACTGGTGGGTGCCCTCAGGGAAGTTTTGGCTGGTGGTCATTTGGGGTACGAGGAGGTTCAAGGTGTGTTGAAGGAAGTTCTTCCTTTTCGCGTAGATGATAAGAAATCGGAAGCTGCAAGTGAGTCACTGCTATCAGCATTCTTGATAGGCCAACGCATGAACAGGGAGACAGATCGCGAGCTTAAAGCTTACTGTCTTGCATTTGACAATGAGCTTGGTAACCTCTCTTGTCAATTAGCTATTACATGAAAACTGAAGATTCACATGCTCCTTTCTTCATTCTTTTATATCCTGCAGGGTTTTCAAATGTTCGTAGATGTGTGATAATTACTTTTGTGTATTTGATCAGGTCCTGCGCCCATTTCTGACGTTAAATCTTTGACTCATTATGGTGAACCCTATGATGGCAACACCCGCTACTTCAGAAGCACACTCTTTGTTGCTGCAGTTAGATCCTGTTATGGTGAATCTTGCTTGCTTCATGGTGTGGATTGGATGCCACCTAAGGTCATAAATCAGTTTTTTTATGCCATTCGGATGCAATCTTCTCTTTTAAAAATTACCTCTAGCATTTATCTGCATACGGCCATGATTAATTAGCAAGCTGAATGTTTCTAACAGATGCATCACATCATCTCCAATGTAGTATATCTTCAAATTTTGACATATTAAATGTGGATTGACTTTGACATAAGAGTACCTTTAAGTTGATTTGTCACTTTCATCAATTTGAAGTTGGAAAATTTTCAGGGAGGCATTACAGAAGAACAAATGCTGAATTTCATGGGTGCAAGTACGTGCTTAACTCCTGTGCATGCAAAAGAGCTTATTGAGGTCTCTCCCTGTTTGTAAATGAGTAAGCGTGTTTATTCGTTTGTGTATATGCAGCTTAAGTTCTTATATGATTTCAACAATTTTTTGATTCAGGATGAAGACATTGGTTTTGCTTATTTAAGTCAACGTGAGGCCCATCCATCTCTGTATGTCAATCTGACTAATTGCATCTGAAGCACATTTTTTTCATCTATTGTTTTATTGAATGATCATTCACCTTCTACCGCATTTTTAAGAGAGTGCAAGAATCAAGAGTTGCAGTAGCATAGGAATTTGAAAGAATTATATTCCATGGCAATCACTTTGAATAGTTGGTCATTTTTAAGGTTTCAAATGGTCAAGAAATTGGACAAGTAATCTCATCCTTGAATGAATTTTCACTGCAGTTTGGGGATTATCAAGCTGATTGGTCTTTGTTTTTTAGTACCATACACTTCACAACTTAGAGTGTATATATTTTTGTAGAAACTATTCAGTCAAATTAGTCAAATATTTGTTTTTTAGTCAATCTATAACTTAAGAAGACTAGTATATGTAGAATTCTCTAGTTATGTTAAGATTTAAACTTTTAGTATTATAGTCCTGGTAGGGATATGATTTAAAGTTTATGGGACCTAGGCTTGTTATCATAGGAGTACACAAGAGAAGGAATTTAAATTGTCCTGGTAGGGATAATCCTAGCCTTCAAACTTGTCGATCACCACATCTCATGCCTTGTGCTCCTTCCTAATCAACGTTGATGTCGCGAGCCGTAGTCCAAATGGCCAACATTGAGCAAAAGCTCAACCATAACATAAATAAATTATCCGGCCTAAATTCGCGAATTTCCGGTCAATTTTCCAATGCTCCGGTCCGGCCAGTGGCATCATGGTGGTCGGCCATCAAGGCGTCTTTCCTGCGTGAGCCCTACCTCCTCTGTCCTTCTTGCTCTAGACGTAGCCGTTGTTGTCTCCTCGCGCCTTTCCAGCGCGAGCCTTAGCCACTCTGCCTCCTCGCGTCTTTTCGGTGCTAGCCCTTGTTGCTCTTTCTCCTCTTTTCTTTTCTTCTTTCCTTCAAGGTCTCTTCAAGAAGGCCACTGATTTTTATTCGGCTACTTCAACACCCACGCAGACTGCCGTCATTGCTTTCTCCAGGTCCGGCAACATCTATGCTAGTTGAAATCCCAATTCGAACAACTTTTGAAAGCGCTACCTCACGAATCCGTGAGGATATCTCATGTGCCCTACATCTTATCAGCAAGTTTGCCTTATCAACATCTTGAGAGACCAAGCTTGAGAGACCAAGCTTGAGAGGGACTGTAAATTATATATTAGTGATTGCCTTGACACATAATTGTAGAAAATAAATAATATGAGAGTTGAAAATACTCTTTATTAATTGAATAATTAAAAGAGTTAACAATGACTATCTATTTATAGGTGAATATAAAGATTAATAGAAGGAAATTACCTAGTTTATCTAAATCAAATCAAACTAAGTCTCTAGCTAATATTATCCTACCAAGTCTAAACACAAAGATTTAAATACTAAATCTTTATCTAATTATTCAACACCCCCCCCCCCCCCCCCCCCCCCTCAAGTTGAGACTTCAAAATCTGTTTGAGATTTACCCCCTCTTTCTCGAAGTCTTGCCCATTTTCTTGGAGTTTGTGTTTGCTAGGCTGCGTCTCCTCCTCTTTTGGGAGTTTGTGTCTGCTAGTATGCGTCTGCTCCTCTTTTGCGAGTCTGCGTAAGCTAGTATGCGTCTCCTCCTCTTTTGAGAGTCTGCTTCTGCTAGTCTGTGTCTGCTAGTCTGCATCTTCTTCTCTTTTGCGAGCCTGCATCTGCTAGTCTGCGTCTCCTTTTATTTTGGGAGCCTTCGTCTTCTAGTCTGTGTCTCCTGCTCTTTTAGGATTTGTAGAGTTGTAGAATCAAGCACGACGCTGGATAGCGGTGGGCGACTGGGACGAAACATTAGAGGAGTCCGATGAACTGGAACCACCATTGTTCCCGAAAAAGCCATTTTTACCATCAAAAGGTTGTGGTTTACGCTAAATTTGCAAATTGAGTGCCGCTATGGAAGGGAAAAAAGCAAACAATCGCGAGGTTACTGTAGCAAATAGCGAAGTTATTGTAGCAAAAATTTCCGAATATTGTAGCAAACAATCAAGAATTTATTATGGACAGAGAAGAAAAAATTTGCAATGGATATGACTTTGAACCTAAAGATACGATCGAGCAATTGGAATCTGGATGGCTGGATTCTTTAGGGGAAAAAAACAATGAAAACTACAGCTACTGTTGTAGTCCTAGCCGCCGGTGGTTAAGTTGAGATGACAACAACTCGCCGGCGGCAAGGGTTTGATAAACTTTAACCCTAGTTTTTAAACCTGGCTCTGATACCATGTAGAAAATAAATAATTTGACAGTTGAAAATACTCTTTATTAATTGAATAATTAAAAGAGTTGCAATGCCTATCTATTTATAGGTAAATATAAAGATTAATAGAAGGAAATTACCTAGTTTATCTCTATCTAAATCAAATCAAACTAAATCTCTAGATAATATTATCCTACCAAACTTATAATATTATCTTACCAAGTTTAAACACAAATATTTAAATATTAAATCTTTATCTAATTATTCAACAATAATGATGGTACTAGATGTGTATGAGGGTAGGATACTGATTGTGGCATTTTTATTGTAAGGTTCTTTTATTTCATCTTTATTAATATGATGAAGTACCTTAGGCAAAATTGTCGAACATATTTTTTGCAGATATTCGTTGATTGGCTTGAGGGAACATATAAAGAAACGCCCACCACTGGCAACAACTGAGAAAGTTCAACAATTTGTACGGGTAAGCTCTCTTATGCTAGGCACATATATATTGAGTCATTGCGGTAATTTCATTTTCAGTACCAAAAATTTGCCTCAGAATCAATTTTGGTACCCCATTAAATTTTACTCCTCAATGTATCCAAAATAAATCTATAAATCTATTTTAGTCCCTCCGTTATCTTTTGGTCCATAATAAACATAAATGATAAGCCCCTTACATTTTCAGTTTCCAGAGTATGTTGAGTAATCATATTTGGTCTCCCACTTGTCACTGTAATCAATTTCCGTGCCAATGTATCTAAATCATTCGACTTTAGTCCGTCAACCATCTTTGTTTCTATTTGTGCATATTTATATATCTACTGAAAATGAATCATCCCTTAAGTTATTTGTTGGCTTGTGTCCACCCCTATATATTGCTTCTAGCTTTGGAAGAATACTTGGAATGAGTTAGCATTATAAATTATATTTACTTCCACAAATCTCCAATTTGACAGCTGTTTAACCGGTCCCTACTTAATTCTTATGATGCGATGTAATATTGGTGTCTCCCCTTCCATCTTCTACATAAATAGCCACTTTCTTCATTAACTCTGCCTAGCCAATGATTGTTAGCTTTTTTTATTCCAGTTGTTTATTCCTCTGTAGGCTAATGGTAAGGAAGCAATTGTTGCTGGATTTTATCATGAAGGATATGAGGAGTCACTTCTTATGCTAATGAGAAGAAGAGGTGTTCACTCTGGTTTGGTGGTGAAGGTAATTGACCACCTGAAACACTGAGTCTTGTGATTTTAGCAATCACTTGGATTTTATAATTGATAATGTCCGCTTAAATTTGGTTATTTGTTAGTTTATAAGTAGATAATTTTCTAATATTTTAGTTGATTTATGAGTTCAGGGCGAGGAAGGGGCTCTTTCAATGACTACGAGATTGCGATCACCAAATGCTTCAAAGGGACTGCCGGTTAATTACTGTTCAGGGTTCCGCTCACTGAATATAACACATGCCGTTGATGGTATATGCCTGTTGTTGCCAGTACTATCTACATGTTATAGTACGATAAATCTGATGGCAGTTTGAATATTTGTGTTAAGTATGCTTAGAAATACTATTAAATGAATTCAAGGTCTCTCCATCGCTGAAGTTTCCTGTTCTTCATTAAAGTGCATCAAATATAGCTAAATTCAGTTCATTATTAGGCGGCTGAGCTTATTCTTCCAATTCATTTAACAGGAGTGTCGCGTGAAAGTTTCAACACGGTTGTGAATGCCCAGGATTATGGTTTTGAGCCTACAGATACTCCAAGAACTGATAGATCTGTAAGTCTCAAATTCTGTCTGTTTTTTTCTGTTTTTTTTTCCTTTTACAAGTTGATTATTTAGTGGTCTTTCAGTGCACTACTTAGTTCCCTGTTATGTAATCAATTATTATTATTTTTTGATCGAGCAAATAAGATTATATTAATAAAAATGTACTAGAGGTACTTGAAAGAAAATACAAATTAAAGCTACTAAAAAAATATAAAATCTACGACGTAGAAAGACAAACAACAGGTTCTTTCCTCCAATCTACCAAAGAGTACCGAAATTTGAAATTACTACTATAACGAATCCAGAACCAAGATCTGAAAATAATTAATTCTAATAACTCGTCTTCTCCTTTCTCCGTCCCGTGAAAAATCCAGTTGTTGCAATGTAACCGTAGTGTCCAAATCACTGTTTCCCAAATAGTTAACCATTCTTTGCTTCCCTTTCTGTGATGCCAATGGCCCTTGTGTTGAAGTAGGTGCCCCACTGTATTATCTGGAAGGGCAGAAGTTATTCCTAGCCAATCGTAGCATTTCATCCACGAAGAGTAAGAATTCGAGCATTGGATAAACAAATGTTGAGTTGATTCCTTCTCGGGTCTGACAAAAGATGCAAGTACATGAGGCCAATCCCGAAATTATGTTCCGTTTTCTTAAGTTTTCTCTTGTAAAAATTCAATCTCTAACCATCCACCATGAAAAAGCTTTAACCTTAAACGGCGCATCAGTGTTCCAAACCGAAGCATACGTCTCTTTAATATCTCCCGTGATATCTGGTACCTGATGTAAGGTGCTATAATCTATTCGGACCGTATATTTCCTCGACGGATCATACTTCCAAATCCATCTGTCCTTTTGATCTTGAGTAATCTGAATCCTCTTAAGCAACAAAAAGAAATTATCAAAAGTATCATGTTCCCGATCAAACAAGTCCCTCCTCCAATCCCATCTCCAAACCCATAAACCCCCAACCTATACTCCCATATCCCCTATCCTAATATCTCTATTTCTCGCGATCGAAGCCAATCTAGGAAACCTCTCCCCTAAACTTACCTCTTCTATCCAAATATCTTTCCAGAATTTTGTCTCCATACCGTTCCCCACTTTCCTATGTAAACCTCCTCTAAACCATTGTGATTTAATCAATTATAATTTATGATTGGCGTATGTTTATCGAAGGGACTACTCTTGATAAGAAACAAATCTTGTTTTTAGAAGCTGAGCATACAGTTAGAGAGCCCTTTTGCAGATGATAAGTTCTGTTTGTGCCACCTGAATGTCTGTTCTATCTTACATCGATAATAAGCTCTTTCA
Source organism: Haberlea rhodopensis (assembly GCA_907163345.1). Classification (NCBI taxonomy): domain Eukaryota; kingdom Viridiplantae; phylum Streptophyta; class Magnoliopsida; order Lamiales; family Gesneriaceae; genus Haberlea; species Haberlea rhodopensis. Next base: position 2,059,739 of record CAJQUN010000030.1, read on the forward strand.
TGACGTGACAACCAATCTTCACTCTTTTAGTTAATACTTGTATAGTTCTTTAATTGTGTGTATCATAGTGCAAGAAGCCTTTTTCGATTCTCTAGTTTCTGACTGAATGTGGTAAGAGTGGTCTGATGCTATTTAACTGGTTTTCCCCTGTATCTAATTCTTGATTTATGTTCCCCGAAATATTTCAGGTGGCAAGGAATATAGAGTTGGGTTTAGCAGCTCTGCGCGGTGAGAAAGGTCCAGCATATGATCGAATCGTTTTAAATGCTGGGATGGTCGATCACTTACTAGGATGTGATGGTGCTGAGGACATATCCTCAGCCCTTGATAGAGCGAGAGAAGCTGTTGACAGTGGCAGGGCCCTTAACAGGCTTTTAAATTACATAAAGAAATCTAACCAATTGATGAAATGATAATCTGTTGTCGACTTACTTCTTACTGCCAAAGTTTTTGAGTTTGAGATTCACTTTTTATCCACAGGTAAATAAACATAGTGCGTAGATGGTAGTCGTTTTTTTACTGTAAATTGAAGCACGAAATGCTGGAAATTCCATTTTCATAGTTTCAAATGATTGAAACTATTAAATGAGTCAATGTTGTTATAAGATTGACCTTATTGCTCTTTTGCAAATGGAATTTCTTGGGGGAATAAATAGAAATTTAAAAATCAATGTATGCATGTTTGATCTTCCCGCAGTATTATATACTTGTCATTTTGATGAGACTATTCGATTCAAGTTAGTGAGTAAACCTTTGTTGTTCTCAATTAGTGCTTCAAGTACAAATTTCTAATAGTTGCTATTTAAACTTATGTGAAACTCTTTAATCAAACTAACACAATTAGGCCAAAAGCAAGATGACATGATCCGTAGGGGGTAAGCAGGGGGAGAGAACTTCTACAGGGGTGAGTGTGAGCAAAGACGAACCTGAAATAGTTCATGAAGCAATATATCATTTCAACTCTTATGTATGTTCATGCGTTCACGATTTTGAATGCGAACTAGATATTTATCTTCGAACTCAAACTTGACCTTTGTTACTGTGAAATAAATTAGCTGACGCTCGAGTTGGAGCTCAACTTTTCAGTTGAGCACAACCCAAGATCAATGGCGTGGCAGCTAAGCCACGAGTTCTTGTAATGAAGCCAGTTCTTGTAATGAAGCCAAGAATCTTGGCCAAGGTGTAAATTGACAACTTGTATAAACTACCTTAGAATACACAGGCATTGATGTTTAGATATAGAAACCAGGCATTTATGTAGAAACACGGAATCATTTACAGAGAGACGTAAAAGCAAGAAAATTCATAGGGACAATGACAACCTCCACAGCAATGAGAACCATTCTTATCTTGTGGCGACCAAATTCCCCATCAGTCCGAAATTCATCTCAAAATGTTTCGCAGCTGAAAAGCCAGATTCTAAAGCAAGCTTCTCCAATTCATCTCCTGCATCACAAATGTAAAAGTCATGTTCAAGGAACATCATAATGCACATGTCATGTTACATGATATTTATCATTTTTCGGTCAAGCTTATGACACGGTAATTGTTAGGTATTATTAATTACCCCAATTGTCTGGTGTGATAGTCTGTTTGGCACAACATTTGGACAAAGACACCAGACCTGTCAGATACTCTTCGATTGACTTCTTCAAGTACTGATATTCACTTGCAAGGTCATATCCGCTTGCAACAGGAACCACTACATTATCAAGAAGCCACTCCTGAAATCTTTTCAAGGGGAAGGTTGTATAGCGACGCGATGAAAACCTTTAACTTCACGAGTACTATTTAAAGGAGCGTGTGCCATAAACTTTGAAAGAGATATTTTCAAGTTAATTTTCATGAAAGGCTTGAGATAAAAATATTACACTACGGAATTAAATTTTAATCAAAGGGAAATATTCATCGCATTTGGAAAATTAATTATTGTAAAACTGAGTCATAGATAAGGACTTCAACAGGAGTTTTTGTAACTTTGATATCAAAACATATCAAAGAACGATTCGTGCTCAAATAGTTTATTGGGAAGGCAATAATTGGAGAGCTATCAAAGGTAGCGCTTGGGCTGTTGTATAGTTTAAAAGATCTAAATTGCACTGTTACCACCAGCTATATCGTTTGGTAAACCGGTAAACGATTGATCCTACAATCGGTATCAAAGCTAAGGTCACGTGTTCGATTCCCATGGATTGCAAAGGGGAACTGTTGGGAAGTATAATTGTCCCTGCTGGAGAGAACGATGGAAGCATAGCGTTTGAGCTGCTGTAAAGTTTAAAATATTTTGAGTTGCACCGTTACAACTAGCTATAACTTCTGGTAAACCGGCAAGTGTTCAATCTTACTTAGTTGCATATAGAGGAACCTGAACAGAAAGTTTCTCAGATAGGATGCATACACGTACCTTTAAATGGCGTAGAAAATTAATAATTTCTAGTAGTAGCATGCACATATTGTTTTAGATGGCCGTGCTTTAGAGGTTTAACAAAATCAAGAGGCTGTTCCTTCTTGCAAGATATCCAAATATATCATCTAGAAGGTTAAATATAATAGGAATAATGATTCAATGCCATACTAAAATAAAAGAATGGTTACTCTTAACAGTAATTCTGCACTGCTAATAGCACCTGAATTGAAGTGGCAAGAACAGACACTTTTGAACCAGGTTTCACAACACGACTCATCTCCGTCAGACTTTTTGCCTTATCTACAATATTTCTTAATCCATAGCCAATTGTCGCAGCATCAAAAGTCGAGTCTGAGAATGGTAGATCAAGTGCATTTAATGCATCAAATTTATCAATTACAATACTGAGTAATTAATACATTTTTTTCTCAGGTAACAACAAAATAGAAAAAGAGTCACGCTTACTCAATGTTCTTGTAGCAGGCCTTCAATCTCTTGCGCTGACGAGATTCAGCAACCTGCAATTGCTCCTTTGAGAAATCAAGAGCAATCACCTGTGAAATGAACAAAGACATGCAGGAAAAAACAGGACAACAAATATAGCATCTCTTTACCGGACAATGAAAAAGTTAAGGGAGCAAACCTTTCCCTTAATTCCAACTTTCTCAGACGACAGAAAAGCCAAATCCCCACTTCCACAACACACATCCATCACAGTGTCTCCTTCTTTTGCTCTGTTAGACAGAATCAATGCATATAGATCTTTAACTCCTTCCGAATTTCCTCTCTTACATATCTATGGAACCCTTTTTATAACAGAATTTACACAGACTGTAAAGTTTATTTGAATGAAGAAAACAATGGGGAAAAGACAAGTAACATTTGGATTAATCAAGTAAACCTCTCTCAAAAGATTCAAACTTGCACATTATCCATGAAATCTAAAACCGATATGGCAAGTTTTAGTTCAAAATAACCAAAAATAAAATCATTACCCGCAAAAGATCAAACTTTTATCCTCATACATCATTATAGAATGCACATAACACCAAATTATTAAGCTTTGAAGAGCAGAAACACATGCTTCGTCGCAAATAGATTGATTTTTAAAGGCATAAAAGAAACAGAAGCAAATACCCGCTCCAAGAAACAGCCATCCTCTTCCATACTCTGTGCAACCCCAAACTTAGCAAGTCGTTCAACTGGAAAATCAAGAGACATAATTTGAAAACAAACCCATTATAGAAATGGATAAATGAAAGCTGATAGAACAGAGAAATATGAATCGGAAGATGAAGTTAGACATTTTGTGATGTTGCTATACACAGTTAGGCAAAAATAAATCTACACTCTACGGGGCTGCTGCAGATCTTTTATTGAAGAAAATATACAAGTATTTACAAACACTGAGAACACTCAATCTGAAAAACACTCCGAAAATTATACAGCAATTCTCACTAGTATTTTTACTATGATTGCACTTGGAGTTGTATTTTTCTCTCTACAATATTTGAGTGTATTTTGCTGAATGAATTACACATCTATTTATAAAGGTTCTTCACACATTATTCCGAAAAATCTTCAAATGTAATTAATCACAGCAGTAATTGACAAAACATTTGCCAAATTTTCTTCCGATCAACCTTTTTCAAACTTTTTTTTTTTAACTTTTCAAACTTTTCTTTTGCTATTATTGTCAGCCACTTTTGACTAACAATCTCACTGAAGATTGATCTCAATCTGTCTTCACACCCGATCAATGCAAGTAGCCTTTTCTGGTCTGTTAATCCAACAAACCAACTGAAGTTGAGCACAACTTCAGTTTATCAATGGTCACCATATTTGTTAATATATATGTTTGATTCTTAGTTCTTTGGATCTTTTCTAATGTTAGCACATCATCTTCAAGCAGAGACCTGATGAAGTGATAACGAAGACCAATATGTTTTATTCTAAGTGGAATGCTAAGCATTCTTTACCAGATGTATCGCACTCTGACTATCACTATACAAAACATTCTTCTCCTAGTTGAATCTCAGCTCTGTTAACAAACTTTGAAGCCATATCAACTCTTTACTGGAACCTCTGTAGTGGATAAAGCTACAATCTTTTGTATCTGCGACATCCAATTAACAGTTGTAGTCCAATGGTGAATATATAACATGTGGTGCTTCTTCGGTGATCGACATCACCTCCATAGTCTGCATCTACGTAACCTTGTACTTTTAGTTCTCCTTTTTCCAATGTACAAACACTTCTTTGCAATGCCTCGTAGATACCTCAAAATCCACTTAACTGCTTCCCAATGAGCCTTTCCAGGATTTGACATAAACCTGCAAACAACTCCCACTGCATGGCCAATGTCTGGCCTTGTACAGACCATCGCGTACATCAAACTCCCAATGGCTTAAGCGTAAGGAACTTTAGCCATGTGATTCTTTTTCGTCCTTCGTCTGAGGACACTGGTCCTTAGATATGCGAAAATGTGTGCTAACTGACTTAGCGTCGCCCATGTTGAATCTCTGCAAAACACGATTGATGTACTCCCCTAGAGATAACTGCTTTGATATCTCTTGTGATTTGCATTCCAAGTATCTTCTTGCTGGTCACAAGCCATTCATGTCAAATTCTTTTGACAACTGTTAGTTTCAAGTTTTTGATCTCGTCCATATTAAAACCAGCTACTAACATATCATCAACATAAAGTAGCAAAATGATAACTGAACTTATATTTCTTGAAGTAGCAACAATGGTCGGCGTTGCACTTCTAGAAACCTTTATTGTGCATAAAGCCATCAAACTTCAAGTACCACTGCCTTGGAGCTTGTTTCACTCCGTACAAGCTCTTTTTCAATTTGCACATCTTATTTTCCATCTCTTTCTCTGCGAAACCTTCTGGTTGAAACATATAGATCTCCTTATCAATGTCTCCGTGAAGAAACGCAGTCTTCACATCCAGTTGCTAAAGATGGAGGTTTTCATTAACAACAATACTCAATACAACCTTAATAGTAATGAGATTCACAACTGGAGCAAAAATTTCTTAATAGTCAACTCATTTTTGCTGAAATCATTTGACGACAAGTCGGGCTTTGTATCTCTTGGAACCATCATGCTCCTCATTCACCCGATACACCTATTTGTTGTGAAGTGTCTTTTCGTCCATAGGTAACTCAACAAGTTCCCATGTCTGATTGGACATCAAAGACATCATCTCGTCTTTTATGGCAAACTCCCACTTGCCGACATCTTTGGTCGGACATGCTTCCTCGTAGCATTCTGGCTTACCTGCATCAGTTAGCAACATATAGTTCATATACCTTCTGTTAGGTACATTAGGCCGAGAATTCCTTCTCAATTCAAGAACTGGAGCAGGAGACTGCGATGCATCAGACTGCTGCTCATTGTCTTGATCAATTGATTCCCCCAACTAAGGAATCTCAACTATCTGCTCCACAGTGACTTTCTAGGACATCGTCCACCTATGCATACACTGGCTCACTCTCTTCTGAGTCACTGTCAACTGTGTTATTTCTGTCCTTATACATCATTCGTTCGTTGAAGATTACATCTCTGCTGCTGATCATCTTCTTGTTTTCATTATCCCAAAAGCGGTAGCCAAACTCATTTTCACCATAACCAATGAAAGTGCATTTCTTTGATTTGGGATCAAGTTTATTTCTGTGTGCATGACCAATATGCAATATGCTACACAGCTGAAAACTTTAAGATATTAGAGGTTTACCTCTTTTCCGCTCGATACCTCTTCTCATATTCTGTGCTCCAATGGTACCGATGAACTTGGTTAATCAAGTAAGCTCCTGTGTTAACTGCTTTTGGTCAGAACTGCTTTGGCAGGCCTGATTGTACCCGCATACTTCTGGCTCGTTCTTTCAACGTCCGGTTCATACGCTTATCTACACCATTGTGTTGAGGCATACCAGGCATGATTCTCTCCATTCTGATCTCGTACTGTTGAGCCTTAAACGCATGGTTGTGTTTAATGCGTTAATTTATCTCCGGTTTATTTTTGAGTTTTGATGATCAACAAAACTTGTGTTTGTTATACTAATGTGTCTACTTAGTATGCAGATTAAATGATTAAAAAGTGGATTAAATGAAGAAAATCGAGTGTGCACATTCTGGCATGGATCACCCCAGGCGATGGTGATCATCGCCCCAGGCAATGGCAGCCAGGCGGGGCATCGCCACGCACATCGACTGGAGCGACGCCGAGCCATGCGCGCTGGGGGAGTTCGCCCGAGGCGAGGCGATGATCGCCTGAAGCGATGGACTGATCGCCTGAGGCAATGACTGGTTCGTTTAAGGCGATGGAAGATTTTGAGCTGCTGAGGCTACGGCCTTGATTTAAGCATTTGATCGCCTGAGGCGATGCGTGTAATCTGCTGACCGTTGGGGCGCGGCGATGGCGATCGCCTGAGGCGATGTCTGAGGCGATCGACGAGTGATTTCAGCCTTTTGTGTAGCAACGGCTAGTAGGAGCCTAGGGGGCCTCTTACACTATAAATATGGATGCTTTGGAGCATTTTGAAGACAAGAAACAAGCCTACAAACTTCTACAAAGCTTTGATCATTCAATTCTTAAATAGCTTTGCAATCTCCATACATTGTTGTTGTATTGGAGTTTGTAATTCATTCTTTTTGTTAGAGTCTTGTCGTCTTCGTGTGAGTACACCGTGAAGGTGTTTTGTTGAGTTTATTGTAAAGGTCCTCCAACACCAAAGCAAGTTGGAAATTGTAAAGTCATCAACAAGTGAAGTTGGTGCATGTGTTGTGGCTATCCTTGGAGCCCTTAAGGCCAAGAAAACTCGTGAAGAGTGTTGGTAGCTCGTGAAGAGCTTTGTGTACTCGGGAAAAGTATTGTGCTCGGGAAGAGCTTTGTGTATTCGTGAAGAGTATTGTGCTCGGGAAGAGCTTTGTATACTCGGGAAGAGTATTGTGTAGTGGCTAACTTGGAGCCCTCAAGGCCAAGATCTTTTGTTCTAGTGGAACCTCGGTTGGAGGTTATCTAACGGGGAAGAGGAGACGTAGGCGATTCAACGCCGAACTTCTATAACAAATCTTTGCGTCTTTTATTGCATTTTACATTACGCATTTACTTATTTATTTACTTCTTATTTTATTTTATTTATCGATTGACTTAAGCCATCCGCAAGCGCAAACTCTTTTATTTTGCAAACTCATTTTAAAAAGCTAAAGTAGCCAAGGAATCTCATTCACCCCCCCTCTTCGATTCCAACAAGTGGTATCAGAGCCATTTGATTTTTGTTTTAAATCAAATCTTTTATATGGCTAATCTAGCAAATGAGTTTGCTCAAGGTCAATCAACAAATAGACCTCCGCTCTTCACGGGTGATAACTATGGGTATTGTAAAAATAGAATTTCTCTATATATCCAATCCGTAGATTATAATCTGTGGAAAATTATTGTGAAAGGTCCACACATTCCTTTAAAGGAAGTTGGGGGAATAAGTGTTCCCAAAGAAATGGACGATTTCACAAGAGCGGACATGATTTTAATTTCACAAAATGATAAAGCTATTAATATTTTGCATTGTGCTTTAGATATGAAGGAGTACAACCAGATCTCGATGTACTCAATCGCAAAGGAGATATGGGACAAATTGCAAATTTGTCATGAAGGAACTAATCAAGTGAATGAGACCAAGATTGATTTATTACAACTCAAATATGAGACATTTGAGATGGAGTCCGGAGAGGAGGTAGATTCAATGTTTAGGAGGCTCACTCAAATCATAAATGAGCTTGCCCAACTTGGAGAGAAGTATCCTCCAAAGCAAATATGGAGGAGAGCACTAAGAGCCTTACCAAAGGAATGGGATGCCAAGAGGACAGCCATCATCGAGTCCAACAAAGGAGAGAATGCATCTTACGACCTTGATGAGCTCAATGGCACATTGGTGACACATGAACTTGAAGTATCTACAAGAAAAGGAATAAAGGAGGATGATAGATCCATGAGGAAAGGGATTGCCTTGGTTGGGAGGAAAGATCAATCCGAGGATGAAGATGACGATGAGGATGAAGAGATGATCTTGTTCACTAAGAAGTTCAAGAAGTTTTTCAACAAACATAGCAAGCCAAAGGCATCTAGTGCTACCAAACAAGATTCAAAACATGAGGTAACTTGTTATAATTGTCAAGAAAAAGGTCATTATGCTAACAAATGTCCTAGGAAAAAGAATGAGGACAAAGGCAAGAAGAAGGCCCTTATAGCCACATGGAGTGATAGTGACTCCGATGAAGAAGAAACAAATCTTTGTCTCATGGCCAAAGATGACATAGATGAAGGAGATGAAAGCGATGATGAGGTACCTTCGTTTGATGAACTTTTAGATTCTTATCATGAGCTTATAGATGTTCTTGGCAAAACCAAGTTGAGTAACAAATTACTCAAACTTGAGGTTGCCAAGAAAGATGAAGAAAATAATTCATTGAAAAATGAATTAGATTCTTTAAAATTATCTTTTTGCAAATTTAGTGAAAGTAGTCTAAAGATGAATGAATTGTTTGGCTTGCAACGTAGTAGCTTTGATAAAGCCGGGTTAGGCTTCTCAAGCAAATAAAAATCATTTTCAAGCTTGTTAGCTAAAGCCAAGCACGATTCTCCTACTTGTAACTATTGTTGTAAAAGTGGTCACACTAAAAACAAGTGTAGGTTTGCTAGAATCCAATACCAACCTAACAAAATGTGGAAATGGATTCCAAAGGTGCCAAAGGAAGCTAACCCTCAAGGACCCAAAAATCAAATAGGTACCAAAGATCCTCCTATTGTAAACTTGTTTTGTAGGGACAACAATGGGATGGAGGATGAAGGCACAAGCAACTCAAAAGAGGAGTTTATATTATTCACCACTATAGAAGAGGCGCGAGGCATATGACCAATGATAAGAACGCACTCTTGTCATCGGATGTAAAATTTACTTTATACATTTTAAAAGAGCAATTCAAAATTTAATTGGCACAAATTAATTGTGACCAATAAATATGAAGCTCAAAACTCATTGGAGTAAAATGCATAACCCCTTAGCATATGCACATATAAATTGTTTAATGCATGATGTATGCTTATCTTTTTATAGTAAGTATCTTGACATGCCTTGTATTCAAATTTGAATATGCAATGTGCAATTATGTGATTAATAATCTTATCTAATGATGCATTGATAATTTTAATGATAATTGGGCATAAGTGCATGAACTCATGGTAGAACATATGCAAACTTTGCAACACTTGGAATTTATTGTTGATTGCCTTAAACACATGTTTGTTGTTCATCTCTATGATTTAATCTTAGACTTGTTATGGTTATTACATGCTTGATGAGGAACATGTGTATAGTGTTAAAATATGACTATGTAGCAACATATAATTATGCTATGTTTATTTAAATCTTGTGCTTTTTGATTATCACAAAAAGGGGGAGAATATTGTGATAAACTTGAAGCTTAACTTGAAATCTTGAAACTTAACTCATGTATAGTTTAAGGGGGAGAGCTTGTGTATGCATGGTTTGAGGGGGAGAGTTGTTGGGTATATGATTTACTTGGTAATCTTGTATGTGCTATGCAATTGTTAAGGGGGAGTCATGTTTACTCACATTTCATGCATAATTACATATTCAAGTTTATCAAGTTTTGTGATCATCAAAAAGGGGGAGATTGTTGAGCCTTAAACGCATGGTTGTGTTTAATGCGTTAATTTATCTCCGGTTTATTTTTGAGTTTTGATGATCAACAAAAACTTGTGTTTGTTATACTAATGTGTCTACTTAGTATGCAGATTAAATGATTAAAAAGTGGATTAAATGAAGAAAATCGAGTGTGCACATTCTGGCATGGATCGCCCCAGGCGATGGTGATCATCGCCCCAGGCGATGGGAGCCAGGCGGGGCATCGCCGCGCACATCGACTGGAGCGACGCCGAGCCATGCGCGTTGAGGAGTTCGCCCGAGGAGAGGCGATGATCGCCTGAAGCGATGGACTGATCGCCTGAGGCAATGGCTGGTTCGTTTGAGGCGATGGAAGATTTTGAGCTGCTGAGGCTACGGCCTTGATTTAAGCATTTGATCGCCTGAGGCGATGCGTGTAATCTGCTGGCCGTTGGGGCGCGGCGATGGTGATCGCCTGAGGCGATGTCTGAGTCGATCGACGAGTGATTTCAGCCTTTTGTGTAGCAACGGCTAGTAGGAGCCTAGGGGGCCTCTTACACTATAAATATGGATGCTTTGGAGCATTTTGAAGACAATAAACAAGCCTACAAACTTCTACAAAGCTTTGATCATTCAATTCTTAAATAGCTTTGCAATCTCCATACATTGTTGTTGTATTGGATGTTGTAATTCATTCTTTTTGTTAGAGTCTTGTCGTCTTCGTGTGAGTACACCGTGAAGGTGTTTTGTTGAGTTTATTTTAAAGGTCCTCCAACACCAAAGCAAGTTGGAAATTGTAAAGTCATCAACAAGTGAAGTTTGTGCATGTGTTGTGGCTATCCTTGGAGCCCTTAAGGCCAATAAGACTCGTGAAGAGTGTTGGTAGCTCGTGAAGAGCTTTGTGTACTCGGGAAGAGTATTGTGCTCGGGAAGAGCTTTGTGTACTCGTGAAGAGTATTGTGCTCGGGAAGAGCTTTGTGTACTCGGGAAGAGTATTGTGTAGTGGCTAACTTGGAGCCCTCAAGGCCAAGATCTTTTGTTCTAGTGGAACCTCGGTTGGAGGTTATCTAACGGGGAAGAGGAGACGTAGGCGATTCAGCGCCGAACTTCTATAACAAATCTTTGCGTCTTTTATTGCATTATTACATTACGCATTTATTTATTTATTTACTTTTTATTTTATTTTATTTATCGATTGACTTAAGCCTTCCGCAAGCGCAAACTCTTTTATTTTGCAAACTCATTTTAAAAAGCTAAAGTAGCCAAGGAATCTCATTCACCCCCCCTCTTCGATTCCAACACGTACTCATAGCAGAACTTCTTAAATCTGGTGTCTTCATATTCACCACTATTGTCGATTCTGAGCTTCTTTATCTTCAACCATGTCTCATTTTCAACCATCGCTTTCCAAATCTTGAAAGCCTAAAATGCTTATGACTTATGTTTCAGAAAGTAAACTCATACTTTTCTGGAGTGATCATCAATGAAAGTTACAAAGTAGTGTTTCCCACTAATGGATGAGACAGTCGTTGGTCCCAAACATCAGAGTGAATTAGTTCAAGTTTCTCATTCTTTGAGGTTCTCATATTTGTCTGACAGCTAACTCTTTTCTGCTTTCCAAAAATACATTCTTCCACGTGTCAATATCAGTTGACTGTAGACTTGGTACTTTCCTCTTTTAGTGCATAACCTTCATTTTTTTCTCACTCATGTGGCCAAGTCTCTGGTGCGACAGAGTAGAACTTTATGTGTCTGTTGCAACTGCAATTGAACAGCGTGCTCCTGCTGTCATGTAAATAGTACCACTCTTATTGCCTCGAGCAATTATCATTGTTCCTTTCGAGATCCTATAAGTATTCACCGTGAAAGACATGTTGTATAACCTTCACTGGCCAACTAAGATTAAGTTCTTTCTTAGATCAGGAATATGCTTGATATCCTTCAGTTCCCATACAGACTTGTTCAACTTAATTATTTATAATACATTTCCAACAATCTTGCTAGATTGTTCATTACCAAGGTTTCTGGAGACATATTTTTGAAGAGTTCTCTTTGTGGAGTAGTATGAAATGATGCTCCGGAGTCTAATATCCAAGACTATTCCTTGCTTTCTAAAGAGCATATTAATGCATCATCTCTAGAAGCAACGTTTGCTTCTGTCATCGCCTCCTGATTCTTCGGTGCATTTTTGCACTTATTTTTATAATGCCCGGGCATTTCCAACACTCGATAGTCTTTGAGTTCTGAGAATTGGGGGGATTCCTAGATTTGGACATCATGTCCTTTTGTTTGCCACTCCCACCTCCTTTGTTTGATTTTCTACCTCTTGATTATGTATGTAATACTGAATATGTTGATGATTCAATTGAATCTTTCCGTATGACCTCTTCACTGAGCACCAGATCACGAACATCATCAAATTTCAGCTTAGTACTTCCCGATGAGCTACTCACAGCTGTGACAATAGCATTTCAGCTTTCTGGTAGGGAAGACAAAAGTATTAATGCTCGTATTTCATAATCAAAATCAATGTTAACTGAACTCAACTGGGTTGTCACTGTGTTGAGTTCATTGAGATGTTGAGCTACTGATCCCCTTTCTACCATCCACAAATTGAACAATCGTCTCATCAAATGGACTTTGTTTGAAGCTGATGGCTTCTCGTACATGCTTGAAAGAGCCGCCATAAGACCCGCCATTGTCTTTTCTTTTGTTATGTTGAAAGTAATGTTGCGTGACAATGTTAGTCGGATAACTCCGATGGCTTTTCTATCTAGAAAAGCCCATTCTTAATCTTTCATGCCCTCTGACTTCACACCCGAGAGAGGTTGATAAAGGCTTTATTGGTACATATAGTCTTCTATTTGCATTTTTCCAAAAGCCAAAGTCCGAACCATTGAACTTTTCAATATTTATTTTTCCTTCATCTACCACCATTACTCCCACTCGAACCTCACTCCCACCGGATTTTGTTTTGACTATTTTTTAAAATCACCTGTGTTATTGAAAACACTATTGTGGACGAATTTGGTATCGCTGACCAATTCCACTATTCACAAATTCATTATTCACGAAATCCAATATTCACATGTCGCGAATTTTTTTTGACAAAATTAATAATCTAGCTCTAATACCAGTTGGGAAAATAATGCCATATTTTCTCTTGTCAGATATATGTGAGCAAAAAATAAATGCGAGATAAAAATACACAAGGTTTACGTGGTTCGGCAAAAATAAGACTACGTCCACGGGGCTGCTGCGGATCTTTTATTGAAGAAAATATACAAGTATTTACAAATACTGTAGAACACTCAATCCGAGAAACACTCAGAAAATTATACATCAATTTTCTCTCACTAGTATTTTTACTCTGATTGCACTTTGTGTTGTAATTTTCTCTCTACAATATTTGGGTGTATTTTGCTAAATGAATTACACCTCTATTTATAGAGGTTCTTCACACGTTATTCCTAAAAATCTTCACGCATAATTGACCACGCGTAATTGACAAAACATTTGCCAGATTTTCTTCGGTAGCTGGCCGACCAGCCTTTTTCTAACTTCTGTTTTTTTTTGTTTTGTGACTTTTCAAACTTTTATTTTGCTATTATTGTCAGCCACTTTTTGCGATGACCCCAAATTTGCCTAATCAGGTTGCGTTTTTAAATCATGAGAGTCATTCATTGTCTTGCTAAAATCATAACATTAGTCATTCAATGTCATGACCCAAATTCTTGACACCATTCAATCTCACTCAATCCAATTTATTGACATTTAATGTATTGCTCAAATGATGTTATTAGACGACCAACATGTGATGACCCCATTCTTTTTGCCATTCATTTTGCCTACTGATGACACAATCAATCACCTTGATATCATTCATTCATTATCTTGACTCAATTATTGTTATTAGAAGGCCAAAGTCATGGAATTTATAATCAATCTCTTACATTACCCATTGATGACATTCATTACTTGCTCAAATTATGATAATGTGATGACTCATTGAACTGCCCAATTCAAACGCTTTTGCCCCAAATCATGTTAGTCATTCAATGGACTTACCAAACCCTATTATTAGTCATTCAATGACATTTAAGTGACTAGCTCAAGTCATGGACATACCATTCAATTATCTCATTAACACATTCAATTTCCTTTCACAAAATGATGATACTAAATGGCAAAAGTTTAGGAATCTTCATTATTGCTCATACTTTAAAAACACTTCAAATCCCACCAAAGAAAGAGATATTCTTCCAAGAGACAACACATTTGAAAACCACAATACACCATGCTAAGAAAATGCTATCCTATCTTCACACACCTCTTTCGAAAATACACACCATCTCACACACAAGAATTTTGAACACTTCTAGGCAAGGGAAAAGAGCGTTTGTACTATCTTTTAACCAACGATCCATTCTACCACGCTTCGTAAATCCGACTGTAAGTGGGCTCTTGTTATATATTCATTCCGTTTTTGAAAAAATCATAAGTATGTTTTGAAACCTTCAATCGATTATGTGAATTATGTTGAAACTATTGAGATTCTGATGTTTTGATGAAAATTATATTTTTGAAGCACTTTAAATTTCGAAAATCCAATTGGTGGGAATTTCGAGTTCTGTTTCTGTTTCTGACCCTGATGCGGTGGGATTATAACCGACATTCTGACCTGATACTGGTGGTTAACCGTTGTTCTGGAAAAGTCCAGACCCTTTATTCGTGGGTGATCCGATGTTTCTGACCTTATCTCTATGAGGGTTAAGTCTAGAGAACTGATATTAGTACCAGGAGGAAGTTAGAGGATTTACTGTGCTTTACGTATATGAAAAATATTTCTGATATGACATGTTCTGTTCTGGCTCTGATTAGAGCAATTCTGTTAAGTTTATGTTTCAGTATTCATATCAGTTTATGCTCCGATTATGATATATGTTTTGGAAAGTTATGAAAAAAGTATTATATTATCACATCGATTGGCCCCCACTTGCTGAGTGTTTTGGAAAACACTCACCTCTTACATCCACTCCCCAGATAGAAGCGAATAAGAAATCGAAGACGAAGATCAAATCAGTTTTGGAGATAATGATTTAGTTGATGTCGTTCAAGATGCCGTTGCCATTGATTTTTGAAGTTTTCGCTGATATTTGTAAGGATTATTTATTTTTATGGAATAACAGACTGATTTTCGTAGAATTCTGTATTCGAGGCTTGTTGATTTTGAATTATAATTAGAATCAACGTCGGTGTTATCAACCCCAGTCTCAGGGCGTGGCCCTTTGAGTTTTGACTAACATGCAGTACGGTTAAAAAAGCTCCTGGCGTTCAACTGTGTACTTAACCGGTCGAATAATGGACCAGGATTCCAGTAGATGACGTTGACAGATGATTGATGGGAGATTGAATTGAAGAGTAGCCATTTTCTCAGTTAGCTCACTACCATTGAAGTTTCAACATTTTGGGGTGTCCATTTTCTAATTATTTTAATTATTTAGAAAATAATTTAAATTTATAATATAAATATTAGATATTTATAATTATTTTAAATTACTTAATCTATATAAGTACCTAATATACTAATACTTTATGTGTAGGTAATATATATATAAAATATTTGTAATAAATTAAATTTCTGTTATAATAAGAGAAAAAAATTAAAACAATTAGCTAAATATATTTTGCCTAGACTTGATAGTTGAAAATATTTAAATTTAACAAACTTAATTTATATTAATAGATATGTAAAATATAGGCACTATATAAAATGTAAAAAAAAAAGCAGTGCAACATGTGATTAATTAAGGTAGGTCGGATTCAAATGTGTTATTAGACCATCTTCATGGGATTTTAACGGGTATATATGTTATGATCGGGATGATTATGAGAGTGTTTATGAAGATTGTGGCTTTGAGGAAAGGAACAACACGGATAACCACTTTTGGATTTTGTCATATCATAGCTAATATCTATTTAGAAAGAGATATTCTCATCTAGTCACCTTTAGAAGTAGGTTAAGTGCAATCCAAATAGATATCTTTTTTATTAGAATGATAAATAGAGTTAAATGCTTAGATTGTAAGTAATTTGAGGAGGGATTACCCAACACAGTATGTGTGCATGAAGTGTTTTGCACATATTCACAAACCATTGATATTAAATTGCCTATTTTTAAATTATATAGAGATAAGTTGTCTATTTTCAAAACAACTTAGGTTTCCGTGACAAAAAGCCTAAATTTTTAGATGAAAGATGATTTTTTTTAGGGAGAATAGCAACTAGGTGATGTTTACAAAAAACTTATTACAAATAAATTTAGAAGAAAAAACTTATTACAAAAAAATACACTTAGTAGAAAATTATATTCACATAAGTCCAATTTTTTAACCATTGGTTTGAAAATGTGTTTTTAGTTACCAAAATACCCTTCAGTTGAAAACACCATAAACCTAATTTCAGATCTTTCTTTTCTTCCTCATCCTGTCGCCCAACGCCTTAAATTTTATGCTAAAATTTCCAAGGGATTATCAGATCATTATTTTCTTCATCATCTCGTCGCCTCATCCCTAAAAATTATTTGCTAAAATATTTTATACATGAAATATGTTTGAATCGAAGCATCTAAATTGTTCGTAGCATTTGGAATCTTTTTTAATCGAAGAAGACATCGGACTACTCTGCACATATAATATTTGGATATACTCTGCATATTTCATCGTGTGTATGTGTGTATATTGTGTATGTATGTGAATTATAAAATTGAATACCGATGCTAAATTATAAACAACGAAAATCTGTTGGTATGTTTTTTTTTTAAAAAAAAACTCTCATGGCTTTGACTGATGCATATGAATGAAGAAGTAAGGTATGCGTTGGTGACCGTGCTTATTTGCTCATTTCCAAAATGTACAGCCTCCCAGAGAAAAAATTAATTGGTGCACGAAAATTATAAAAATTAATTGGTCCATGAAAATTATAAAAAGTAATTGGTGCACGAAACTTTTAAGAACTAACCGGTGCACGAAAATATAACATTGGTGCATGAAAATCATAAAAATTGACTGGTGCACGAAAATGATATAAAGTAACTGGTGCATGAAAATAAAAAAAAGTAACGGTGCACGAAAATATAATCTTTGTGCATGAAAATATAACACTGGTGCATGAAAATACATCACAAATGCACGAACTTTATGTTAATTAACTGATGCACAAAATTTACAAAAAAAACAACTGGTGCACGAAATACAATAACTGGTGCACGAAATTAAATGGTTCGTGCATCAGTAACTTAATTGTATGTCTCGTGCATCACTCACTTGCGATTATGGTTCATGAATCACATACTTTTTCTATGTTTTGTGCATCAATTACTGATTTTAATTTTCGTGCATCAATTACTGATTTTCATTTCTCGTGCATCAGTTACTGATTTTATTTTTCGTGCATCAATTACTGATTTTCAATTTTCGTGCATCAGTTACCTATTTCTAATTTTCGTGCATCACTTAATGATTTTCAATTTCGTGCATCAATTACTGGTGCACGAAAGTTTTAAAAATAATGGTGCACGGAAATATAACATTGGTGCACGAAAATCATAAAAAGTAACTGATGCACAAAATGATAAAAAGTAACTGGTGCTCAAAAATTATAAAATTAACTGGTCCTCGGAAATATAAGCTTGGTGCATTAAAATTTAACACTGATGCATGAAAATACAACACTGGTGCACGAACTTTGTGTTAATTAACTGATACACAAAATTTACAAAAAACATCTGGTGCACAAAATACAATAACTTGTGCACAAAATTAAATGTTCGTGTATCACTTACTTAATTGTATGGTTCGTGCATCACCAACTTGCGATTATGTTTCGTGCATCACATACTTTTTCTATGTTTCGTGCATCAGTTACTGATTTTAATTTTCGTGCATCGGTTAATGATTACAATTTTCGTGCACCAGTTACTTTTAATAATTTTCGTGCACAAGTTATTTTTATAATTTTCGTGCACCAATTAATTTTTCTTTGGGTTATCTTCTTCGTTAAAAGTTTCAGGCTGTAAATTCGGGAAATGCGCAAAGAAGCATGAACACCAATGAATCATAAATATAAAACCTCAAATGTCAGCAAACAATATATATATATATATATATATATATATATATATATATATATATATATATATATATATATATAGACACACACACACAACACAACACACACATACCAAATTTGAAAAAAAATCTGGAACAAAGTGATGGAATGGAAAATTGAAGATATGAAGATAAATTAACTATAAAAAACCGTAGCTGGCGAGAGAGATTCATGAGGAGATTTGAATCGCAGTTGTGAAAGGAAGAGCTCGAACGAAGTGATGAAAGAAATAGACTGAAAATTTCTGAGATTGCCATCTTTTCTTATTAAGGGCACTTTTATCATTTCAACCTAAAATTGACTTAAATGATTTTTCTCGTACTAAGATTAATAAAGTTTCAATATAGAGTACAGGCTGAAGTCCTGAACTTTACCCTTTTTTAAAAAAATAATGGCTTAGTCCAACCATAGTTTGCGCTTGAAAATATTGAGCCCCACTCCAAACCCGATTTTTAACATCTAAGCCCATGAATTTAATTTAATGTCCAATAAAACACCCCGATAACACTTTTTCGAGGGAAATATAAAATTTGGGCTTTTTTACCTTCGCCAAAATCAGGTAAAACTATTCCGATCTCCGGTGGTGGCATCGATCAGGAGGATTTCGGTTTGAATATCTTGTTTAAGTTCGATTCAATTCAATCGATTCTCATTTATTGTGTCTTCATTGTTGCATTTTTGACAGAAATATAAAGATGGATAAAGAGAAGGCGGAGGGATTGAGGATTCAATTTCAGCGGTTGTTGAATGGAACCCAGGAATTTGTTCAGAAAGTTCCTCCAACTCAGCTGTACGCTGCAATTGGAGCAATCTTGCTCACCACTCTGTTGTTCGTAATCAGTAAGCCTCCAAATTCTTTTTAAAAGTATGACCTGCTCCAGTATTATTCCAACACTGGGAGGGTTATATTTAAAAAAAAAAAAACATTTAAGATCAATCCCCAAATTTTTTAAAAGCATGACCTTCTCCAATGCCCAACAAACCTAATTTTGTTGCAACGGAGTGAAAATTTACAGAAGGAAATTTTCATGTACGTTACTAACGATGCTTTGTAGGTGGGTGGGGAGGGTGGTTGCTTGTTGCTCTGAAGAACTTTCTTCATACGCCATTAATTGCAGTATTCGTTCTCAATCGAGCTTTACGATTTAATGATATTATTTCTGCTGGCTTAGAATACTGCGTGTTGTTTTCATTTTTCTTCCTTTCCTTTTATTTTAAAAAATCAAATTAGAAAAATTTCATCTGGAACTGCATCCCATTACTTGAGGCGTTTCGTTGTTTTTACATCAGTATCATGCTGACAGAAATGATTACGCAGTTTTCCTCTTCATTCTATACAGTACATCTGTCTCACTTATTCCACCTAATAAGATTTAATGTGATTTTCTTAAAGATATGTTGTTGATTTCCAGTTCTTCTGGTCAAGCGTAGATCATCTAACACTATTGTATTAACTGGGCTTAGTGGAAGTGGCAAAACTGTTTTGTTTTACCAGGTAACAGCACAAAAATTGTTTTGGATCGCTACTCTCAAATAATTTGAGTGAAGTCCTTTTGTGAAGTTTATATCTTTTATTGGTTGTTTGATTTGTAATTTGTTGCTTCCACTAGCTCCAAGATGGATCCTCCCATCAGGGTGCTGTGACATCAATGGAACCAAATGAAGGAACTTTTGTTCTACACTCTGAGTTGACTAAGGTAATGATGCTCTTTAATATCTGCAAATATGAAGAGTTTGAATATATAGTTAATTTTTGAATCTTAATATGAAATAAGGAAATGACATTGTCCTGTAAAAGGACTGTTTGGACCATTTAGTTTGAAGTATGGTTTTTTGTACTATATTTTTTTTTCCAGAAACAAGTAGGCAAGAAATTTAATCCGTCCAAACTTATTTTGGATACTTGGCAGGAAGGAAAAATAAAGCCTGTTCACATTGTTGATGTTCCTGGTCATTCACGTCTTCGACCCAAATTAGACGAGTTCTTGCCTCAGGCAGCTGGTATAGTGTTTGTGGTGGATGCTGTAGATTTCTTGCCAAATATCCGTGCAGCTTCAGAGTATGCAACAGCTTGATTTTCGGTGCACACATGCATACACAGCCCTGTGGGTGTGAACCGCTTAAAAATTGAATCTTAGCATCTTAAGTTATTTATCTGTTTCTGCTAAAGGTACCTGTATGAGATTTTGACCAAGGCAACTGTTGTCAATAATAAGACTCCATTACTACTACTGTGCAACAAGGTCGATAAAGTTACTGCCCACACAAAGGATTTCATCAGAAAACAGCTGGAGAAGGAAATGTAAGATTATTTGTACATCACAAGGCTTTCAATCACTAAAATTTTTCATGTCACGTTCAATGATATATTTCTTGTACACAAACCAGCTTATACATTTTATCAATTAATTTGGACGAGAAAGGTGACGCATCATATAGAGATAGAAAATGAGATAGTTGAGTGTTAAAAGGTTGGAAAATTCTTCAGGATTGACTACCATTTTAAGATAAAACTCTTTACAACATTACGCGTTAGCATGGTCAGTTGCTAGCTAAATTTCTCTTTCACCTGGATTGCCAATTTACTCTTGGTTTCTTTTTTATTCAGTGACAAGCTTCGTGCATCAAGAACCACACTATCTTCAGCAGATATTAC
This sequence comes from Haberlea rhodopensis, assembly GCA_907163345.1. Taxonomy (NCBI): domain Eukaryota; kingdom Viridiplantae; phylum Streptophyta; class Magnoliopsida; order Lamiales; family Gesneriaceae; genus Haberlea; species Haberlea rhodopensis. The sequence continues at coordinate 2,080,665 of CAJQUN010000030.1, forward strand.
TAGTGAATATACCCTTGGGACACCCGGAGAAACCTTCACATTTTCTCAGTGCCTCAACAAAATTACAGTTTCAGAAGCATCTGGCTTAACGGGTGATGTCGCTCAGCTAGAGCAGTTTATCAGGGAACATGTAAAGCCTTAAAGGAAAACCCAAATGGGCACTTGAAGTTATGATTTGCATTGTGACAAACTGTCTGTGCTGGAAAAATCAGGGAATTGAAGGTTCTTTCCTCTGATGTATCTTAGAACTTGATTATCTTATCATCATTGGAAACTAGTTGAGTTTTTCTTTATCATCATCATTTTTCTGCGGCATTGATTTATTTTATTTTTTCCGTTCGATTCTGTGTTCCCTTCTGTTTATCTATGTAAATGTGGATGCGTAAAGCTAGAAAAGGTAAACATTTTCCCGAACCTCATGGGAAATCTACCATCCTTGAGAGTCACTGTTTGGCTTGGTCATTGGACTTCTTGAATTGAATGTAATTTACTAAGCAGAATTTGTCGATCTTTCTGAATATGTGAGTGGATTTATATAATGCTAGTTTGTTATTTCCTTCGTTTATATATTAGCAGAACTTCTTTTTTAACGAAATTGGTATATTTGATGTACTAATAGTGTACCAAACCAAGCTTGTTGCGATGATGGAGTCATATACAACTTAATGTGACCAATTGCTTCATCTGCTTGTAAAAAAAAAAACTTCTAATTTTGGATTGATGTTGTATGTTTTGGACGCTGTTGAAAGTTACAAAAATGGCTAATTATAAATTTTCCTCTTAAAGTCGGGTTTCTAGCTCTGTTCTTAGCAACGAGTTTGGTCCTATTTGAACAAAGTATTGAGTTCAAGTTTTGTACATGAAAGGATATGTATTGATAAGAATTTTATTTTTGTAGAAAAAATAATGGGTTTGATTTCAGTTGGATTTCAAATTAATCTAGATTAGTAAAAGAAAAACAATTATCTTAAATTCTCGAACTTTAGCAAAATTAAACAGTTTATGTGGATTTCTTCATCGCACTTAATGAAAGACTGATTCATTATAAAGCATGATAAATAAGTTAATAAATAATGATTTGATATTTATCTTTACGTGCTCGAAAATTTATGTTTACTTGCTCACAATTATCATGATTAAGACAATTTTTTTTATCATTTTATGCAAATTTGATTGCTGGGAAATATATTAGGGATGAAGTGTTGGCAATTTCGTTATTATACCTTATTGCTCCTATTTTTAGGCTATATATTTTAAAATCATAGTTTTTTTATATTTTTCTTTTTTATTGTATTAAATTAATATTATTTTTTATAATCATCTTTTATTTAGAATAAATGTACAAATATAATTATGGTTATTAATTAATTATTCTGTACATTTACTTTGATAAAAAATTTATACGTTCGTTGATAATTAATTATATAAAAAAATCACTTTTGCAACTCTCATATTTTATTTTTCTAGATACGTCCTTGGATAAAAGTCAAATTCAATGCACGAAGTTCCAACTTTGCGTTGGATCTGAAAAGGGTTTGGACCATTTTTGGTCTAATGTATGTAGTCTTTCTCATGCGATACAATGACGTTGTTTGCACGATTTCTAGGAGAAGTGGATGCTGACAAAAAAGACATGGTCCTTAGTCCCTCGTTTTCTCATTCGATCGATGATGAAGACCACGATGAATTTGTTGAAATTAACCAAATTATCCAAAAAAGTAGGTATAAGCAATGCTTTGTATTTATTTTTCTTGATTGGTACTGATCATGACGCCTTGCTGGTTAGACCAATAGGACGTGAGAGGTGGCTCACAATCCATTAATATGTTCTGAAATTTTCAGCTATTCTAACAATATTTTTTTAAAATTTTATAGCTCCAGAGAAGAACATCGAGCTCCATCTGCCTATAATCGCTTCATCAAGTATAGTTGAATTAAATTAAATCTTGATATTTATATTATATATTATATTACATACGTGGGTATAATTAAATAAAATTTTCTTCAAATTTCATAGTTAAAATAGAAAAAATAATTGCAATATTTGCATGCAATGAAAGAGTTCAAAAATAACTGTTTGAGTAGATTTCCCTAATGCATAGCTAGCTCTAATGTTCTTTCATGTTAGACATTATATATACAACATTTTTTTTGTTGTGAACAATGCATGGTGTGTGTATATATATGCATGCATGCATGAATGTATATAAATTTTCCATATAACTACTTCATAATTAAGTAAAAAACACATAATTAACTACAAATTTTCCTTTTATTTAACAAAACTATGCATAGCAATATTCTAAACCTATCAAATTTCATAGAATAATAATAAGAAAGGAATATTTTTACATGAAGAGTTTTCATAAATTACCTAGAAATATATAATTAAAAAGTTACCACACATATATCGTTTTAATGACAAAATAGCGAGCAATTATATGATTCATAAATTATAAATAAAAAAACGAAAGCCCTAGCTAAGGATTACCAACTATATGTTGCTACATGTTCTTTTTGATGGTGTCCTTGAGGGCAACAACACATAACTGTTGCTTTATATACTTGCAATGGAGACTTCAGATTTCTTATGATCGATTCTTCTAGCCTATCTCCGATGGTTTCTTCTTGCAAATCCTGGTGCTCCTTGCACATATCCTTCTATAATTAAAGAAAAATCTATAAAACACAGAATTCGTAATCCTTCGATCAACTTAATTAGCTAGAGAGAGCCAAGAATTTTCACAAAGTAGGGGGTTAAATCTGATTCCATTGCTCAAATTTTCAACAAGATGACTCGAACCCAGAACGATTAAAAATAGGAATGCTAAGCATGTATTTTTCTATGATCATGTGTACACTTGAGTAGTATATATGTACTACTTGAAGACTTACTTGTATATGGCCTTGGAGATATAGATCGATAATATGATTGAAAGAAGTCCTTGTTCTCTTTCAGCAGCTCCTTCCACACTGTTACAATATATTAATAAATACTCCGAAATTATCAAACTTAAGTTTGAGAGACTCTCTCATATAATAGATCAATGTTTAGAATTGTAAAAAACTTAGATATCATTGGACTTAAATCTTAACAATTAGAAACATGCAATTGGTAGTTGATTTTGAGTAGTTTATCAAGATTTAAAACAAGTCATACAAATAGTTGTAGCTCTTTGTTGGAGAGTAATAATTGTTCAGCAGTAGGTTGTTATACGGTTTAAAATATTTGAATTGCGTAATTACTACCAGCTATAGTTTTTGATAAAACGACAAATTATTTGATCTTACAATTGGTATCAGAGTCAATGTTACTTGTTTGATTCTCATGGATTGCAAGGACTGTAAATTATAGGGTGGGAAATTGTAAGAGAGCAATAATTGTCCATAATAGACAACGATTGAAACGTGACATACTGCTATACTATTACCATCAGCTATACTTTTGATAAACAGCAAATCGCTTGATCCTAGACTCTCCAAATTGCGTCAAGTCCAATTTTAATTAACCAAAGATGATATGTTTGATCGCTTTAACTTGAGCTACCTACCTTACTATTATTTGTTGTCTTGATAATGACTTTAAATAGTCTCAAGAAAGTGTAGATGAATTGGATCCGTGAGATGATATAGACTTGATTACTAATTATACTTCAACTATCTTATTTCTAAACCTAATTAAAAATACTTATGATTATGTAAGATCGGAGGGGGAGGGTTGGCGCAATTGACCATCAAAGAAATGTTAACAACCATCATGTTTGATAAAATTATAACATTTCTCACAGAAGATTCATCAAGAAATCATGAAGTATATACATACCAGTGATCGTTACGAGAGGTCGAATTTTAGCATGCTCGGCCAAGGCCTTCACACACTGATCTCTGTCCATATGAAGAAGCAAGCACCTCTCTATAAGATTTTGAACCTGAAAATGATCAACAAAATTTGTGTATAATAAATCAAATGGAATACTATCTATAAGAAGGAAAACCCCAATATTATATTTGAGCAAAATGGATGAATATTACCATTCTAATGTAGGTATGAGGGTGGCAATGCAAGCATGGGAAATGGTTCACTTTGTTATCATACATACTTTAAAGAAATGGACAAGACAAGGGTTTGGGTTATGGTTCAAGAATTGGAGATAAAGAAAAAATGGGAATGCAATGAAATGAAGAGATCACTAGATATTTGAGGTACCATGTTGATCATGTTCATGTAAAAATTCCGGGGTGGGGTGGGGTGGGGTGGGTGGGGTGGGTGGGGGTGGGGTAGGATGAGGGGAATTGTTATCCACAATATCTAAGTGAAGGGCCAAAAAAGAGAGAGAAATCCAAACAAGAGATTCACCTCATCCTATATAAGATAGGAATACTACATGTATGCATTTGATTTGTGCTTGAGAATTAAGAGCAGAGGGTTGGAAATTAAATTAGGTTCCAATCCTAGTGGTAGAAAGTTCAGGAGGTAGCTCAATACGAATAAATAAGCATCATATTAATTTGAAGTAACCTAATTATGCATTCTATCATTTTCTTGGTCCCATATTCTTCAAGTGATATGAATGCATTATGCTGCCCTGGTCCCCTATAGGGTATATATGTTTTCGTGAAGACATTGTTGTGTGAATAGTTCTAGTTTTTAGTCTTTTAAACCATCTTTATACATACATACAAAGTGGTACACAGTCTTCTCTCACTGCGTATGTATAAAATGTTTATGTATAACATTTTTTTGGTTATTTTTGTGTAAACACGAAAACAGTCTCTTGCAGTGCAAGAGAAGACTGTTGACAATAGACCCAAAGTGGTCTGACTCATTCCATGACCATGTGCATAGCACGAGTTTCGTGTAATGGATTTGACATTTTTTTTTAAAAAATTATGTAAATAAATATAGATATTATATTAAAACTATGAATTTTAAATAGTTGTTTATACATAATTAAAATAATTTCAAGTATGACAGTTTTAGTTAATTTTTAAAATTCAGTCATGCTTTTTAATAATTATTTGAATTAATAGAGATACGATCATTTAAATTTCGATGAGATTGAAATAATTTTTTCTTGTAATTTAATTTGAATAAGATAAATAAAAATAGATATGTATGTTATTGAATTTCAAATAGTACATAAGATTATGATAAGACATAATCATGTCAATTTATAAAAAGCTGATCATGATACCAAAATCCAAGCTCTAGCACCATTTTGGTCTTGACATTTCTTACATATACCAATACCCAACTTAATATTGCTTCAAAAAAAAAAAAAACTCGATTGAGTACCTGACACAATGAATGACATAGAAAATCATATGAGCACACACGGAAAGAAATTCAAGGAAGACGTTTTGACTATAAGATCAAATCTACAGTCAGTTAATAAGGTAGTGTCACATTCAGATTTTTCAATTTCTCAATAAGAGATATTTTTCTTACACCATGCTCATAGACCGAAGCCCAATCTCGCTGTGAAATGAAAATTGCTCTTTTGAAATCGCGAGTCTCAGTGATCGCGTCCGTTCACCAAACAACATTTGTAGGTGTTGGAAAATATCAGCAATGTGAGCAAGCTTCTCATATCTGTGTTGAAACTCATTGGTGACATTGATGCTATCATATAACACATAGCCAAGAGATCATCGTCACACCACTTCTCAAGTGTGGTAATCTCTTCATAAGACGAACTGAGAGACACTTCAACATGAGAAATGTGTCCAAAATTTCCTAAACTATATAATTATCTTTTTATTTTACATTTAAAAAATTCAAAAAATAACTATGATCATTTCATAAAATATCAATAAAATTGAAACAGCGATGCACCCAGGCAATATGTTTTGTTGAAGGAAAGCAGTCTCTTGTAACAAACGTTGATGTTAGTGGGTTTCCACTATCTTTGTACCAAACGTGGGATCCAGGGTGACTAAAAATCCTTATACCTCACTATCCCATGCACCAAACATTGGCTTGACAAAATTACAGATATGGTAATATTTTACCAATCCACCCTTAATAGATGTATTTTCTACTCGAATATTAAATTTTTAACATGCATACTATGTGTTGTTCAAGCTTTGCCCAATAGGCTAACTCGCAGAAATACAACTTCTAGTGATGTCTAAAACATAGGAAACAAAAAGGGTTTTATCTGCCTTGTGCTCGATTAACCCACATATAAAATAACCATACATCTGATACATCTTTAGCTGCTACAACTAAGGTAAGTTGTAGTCGGTGAGCAAAATAATGAACATAATATGCAAATGGACAATCTTTGAGAAATAATGCTTGTAATCCATTCCATTCACCTCGCATATTGCTAGCACCATTGTATCATTGACCTCACATATTTTCAATTAAAAGCTACGTTGTGTTAATATGTTGCATATATATGTTTTCAATGTCAAGGAATTCGTGTCACCAACACAAACAACTTCAAAAAATCGCTCCTTAACAAACCCATCGCAATCTACGTATCGCAAAACAATAGCCATTTGTGATTTATGAGATTCATCAACTGCTTCATCAACAAGAATACAAAATTTGGCATCCCCAGCTTCATCAATATCAGCAATAATTTTTAGTATCTCTTGTTGCATTGATGGTGATGTATATGTGGCATTCTTAGTAGGAATGGCAACGGGTTGGGTATGGGACGGGTTTGGCCAATCCCACGACCCGCCCCGCTACACATTCCCGGATCCGCCCCGCCCCGCCTAGACCCGCGAACCCGGCGGGTTTACCCGCCCCGCCCCGGTTCCAGTTTTTTTTATTTTTTATTTTTTTAAAAAAAAAATAGCTAAAAATCAATTTTGAAACACAAAAGTTGAGTTTTGTGATTAAATTTCATGTTTTATCTAGTAAATATTTATAATAAACATTGTAAAACTATCTTTAAACTACTAAGTATTTATTAATTTGTTCTTATTTCCTTCAAAATGTCCAACTTCTTTAACATGAACACGTGAATTTTGATACAAAATTAAATAATGACATTTTATTGTTCAATCAAAGAAGTAAAATGTATAATCAATATCACATTTTTTTTAAAAAAAAATTAATATGTATGGGCGGGTCCGGGGCGGGTTCGGCCAATCCCAGGACCCGCCCCGCCCCGCCCCGCCTCGCTTCCAAACCCGATTGAAGCGGGTCCAGACCCGCCCCGGCGGGGCGGGTTCAATGCGGGTCCGGGTTTGGACCCGTCCCATTGCCATCCCTAATTCTTAGTTGTTTGTCTAAGCTAACATCATCAATTGCTTTAAACAATTCTCCTTGAAATTTGATGAATTCTAAAAAATTCCCACGATTATGAGAATCTACTGACTCATCATATCTTTTAAATGCACACCCCTGCAATGCTAGCCACATCACAGCTCTAATTGATGACTTTAGAAGCAATCTGTTTTGCTTCAAACTATTTTCTGATTGTTTGTACATCCTTCTATCAATATGTTGAGATACATTTTTCAACCCCTCCCATTTTTGCATAGCAATACTATGTGATGAACTGAAGTCCCTTCATGTTTTTTCAATGGACAAATTTTGCAATTAACTCTTTTCCAATTCTTGAATCCTTCAATTGTAAACTTTTTATGAAGTGATGAAGGAGTATCAAAAAGATAACACGGGAAACAAAATGAAATTTTCCTTTATTTTAGAAAATAGAAAACTCGAGTCATGGAAACTTCATAAACCAAGAAGATTGAAAACTGTGTTTTTCCTGCTTAAAATCAACATGTGGATATTCATATATGGGTTGGTATGATCTCATCCCTACATATTATCTCCTAACTCATCTTGTTTATTACATGGATATTGCCAAATTGCAATTCGTTTTCTAGGATCACTCTCATAATATGGGTTATTGTCTTCTAATGGTTCGAGAGTAACTTCATTGTCAAATTTGGATTTTTTTGTTTGCCAATGTAGATCTTGAACTTGACGGAGAGGAATCATTTACAGTGTTTGAATTTTTTGATAATTGCTCACTATTTTTCTTGGTGAAATAATTAGTGACACCAATTTTTGACATTTTAGTTCACCTATAAAAAAAATGGAAGATGCATCTCTAACCAAATTAGATAAAAATAGGACAAAGTAATATTTCTACAGAATATTTTAATGTACATAAAAACAAAGAAATTTTACATACTACAATTTCTATTTTCTTGAAGATGAAATCCTTACCTGAGAGGATGAGTGAGGCAGATGAAGATGACTAGATGAGCGAGGAAGCGACAGCAGATACAACGAGGCAGAGGAATATGGGTAGATGAAATCCTGTGTTGGAGCAAGAAGCAAGAATTGAAGTTCAGTTTAGGTACAGAGAGCAATAGAGCACAGGGTTAGGTTTTGAAGATAATTAATTGGTTTAAAAAACATGTGCTGACAAAAGGGCCTAAAACTAAAAAATTGGGCTTGGATTGTCTGACTTGAAATGAAATAAGTTGGCTTGTGTGTTTAAAAATTGGGCCGGAGTGCCCACCCAAACCCCTACTATTCATCCGCCCCTAGATTTAACTCGACTAAATTATCATAGTGTACAAATAAATTGAGTACCATTGAAGCATCGCAAGGGTCTTACTCATCCGCCCCTAGATTTTACATGCTATGAAAGGACACATTTGTGGGCTCACATTACAAACATTGATCGATGGTGGTAGTACACATAATTTCTTGCAAGAACGTGTCAATACAAGGAGCATAAATCTTTTTGGGCGTTCAGTGGCTTGAGTTGTTGGGTGCTATCACCATCAGGAACTCTATATGGAATTTAATTGGCAAGGACGTCTGGTGAAACTTCAAGGAGAACCGTTGTTACAGGTTGCTGGGTGCAATTGCATCAAGTCAAAAGATTGGCACGGGCAGATGGAATTGCTACATATTTACTTGGTCATCACTTTACTATCATTACTGATCACCAAAGTTTACTTGAAATCCTTACTCAAACAATTCACACTCCGGAACAACAAAAGTATATTGTCAAACTTATTGGCTATGATTTTGATATTCAATATAAGCCCGGTAAATCCAACATTATTGCAGACTCTTTATCTCGCCAGTTCCCGGATATAGTTCCCATGGATATGACTAATGTGTCTTTATTCGCTCTCACATCCTTCTCTTTTAACTTCCTCGATGACTTAAAATAAGAAATCAGTTCAGATCCATATTATCATTCCTTACTCACCAAAATCAATTCTGTCTGTGGTTCACACCTTCCTTCACTTTTCAGGATGGCCTTGTTTTTCGCAATAATCGTATATGCCTCAGTCCCAAATCACCTACCATATCAAAGGTACTCTTTGAATTCCATAATACACCATTAGCAGGTGTTAAGAAGACTTTCTCTAGGGTGGCAGCTAGTTTTTTTGTGAAAAAATGGCAAAGGATATCAAAGATTACGTCGCACGTTGTCATATATGTCTGTCTACAAAGTATTACACATATAAGATTGTCGGGTTGCTCCAACCATTATCAGTAACTACTGATTGTGAAACGGTTAATTACTCGAATGTATCAACAAAATTATTTTCTTATTTCTCCTAATGATTCTAATAAAAATCCCTTTTTGGGACGCAACACTAATTTGTATTCTCAAATCATATCGGAGGGGTTTGGCGGTCAGAATTAATACAGACACAAAAGTTTTCGACAGGAAATTCGTTTCGATCCAATCCATTCTTGGGGTCAAATAAAGACAAAAAAGGATATGTCAGTGACGTAGCACGACAAACCACTCTCCGAGGGCGTTGTTTGTATAATGTTTTGGTCAGAATCTCCTCCACAGTAATGTCTCTATTAGATTCTCCGGTCGAAATACAGGAAAACTCTATTCAATTCTCGATGGAAACGGAGTTTTGCGAATTCAAGTTGCTCCAACCGTTATCAATAACCCAATATTTTTTATTTAAAAAAAGCAAATACGTATTTTTTAAAAATAATCCACATAACCACAGAACGCCATTGTTATTACAATATATATTCTGATTCCCCTCGTTTCTTAACCGCGGAGATCTACGGTGTAGAACTTCTCTGCCAACAAATGTTTATCAGGACTGAAAATTAGTGTATTAAATAAATGACGTGGCAAGATCTAACTCGTCCGCCAGCATGACTGAACAATATCCAACTGTATATATTCCCCAAAGTAATGTCACACGGTCACTTCTTGAAGGGCAACGCCGTTATTTTGTAATATACGAAGTGCAATTTGGACAATAGCAAAAATCATGCACCAAATAATATAAATAACCCATGGCTACCGATCTAAAATGCCTCTCAGAAAGAAGTTGCTAACTTCTTCGCGTTATTCTCAGGCAGCTCTCCATTTATCTTTCTTTTACGTTCTCTCGCCAACATTTCGCCAGATCTATACTTTCTGGTGCGTAATTATCTGATTGTATACGAATTTTTAATTGATTGCCATTGATTTTTTTGATTTGATGTTATTTTTGTTGATTTAATGTTTAGATTTATGGTATATGGCATGCGATTCGCGTGGTTGTTTGAATTTGTGTAATTTTGGTGTTATTTAGTCTGATGCGGAGGGATTGATGGAAATGGAGCATTGTTTCATTTTAATCGACCGAATATTTCTGTAGATTTTAAGAATGTGCGGAAGACTGTGTTTTAGATTTTGGTTTTGTTATGATCTGATCCGATCTGAAAATTTTGCTTTGAGTATCTCAATAAGTTGTTTTGAGGATTTAATCTTTTTTTTTACACGTGAAATTGTGGAAAAGCTTTTGCTGTTCTGCATGAGTCTAATTTTGGCAGTGGATGATCTATTTGATCCAGTGAATTTCTGGTGAAAAAAATTACTTTTGAGCTCTACCACCACCAGTATAGCATTTCTGTTTCGTTATGTTTCATCTCCATGAGGATATGATTATATACCTGATTTAGGCCTTTAATTTCCTGTAGCTTAAAATCGAAATTATAGTTGCTCCATGCTTATTTCGAGTTTGGAGTTGTGATGGTATGATTTGTTCAATGAAATATATGCAAGATAAATAGTATTCATGTCTGAAAATTTACATGAATTTGAATGCTTCAATTAGTAAGAAGTTTGTTTTGGCAATATGATTGTGGGTCTTTGTATGCGGACTTCTTTTAGTTGTGGATAAATATATTAGACATACACAAGGTTTCATTCTGTTGAGATGTTTAATTGAATAAAGGGAATACGAGCACACAATGTTATGCTGCGTAAATCATTTCATACTCTCTTCTGGCATCTAAATGGACCTAAATTTCGTATTTCGAATTAGTTTGAAGAAATCACTATGCCTACTGTTGCCCATTTATTTTTACTGAGCTGATTTCTGAAATCACATTTGCATCTGTCTTAGTACATTAATATTTTTTTTGAATTTATTTGTGCCAATATGGTGTTAGGGATCAAAAGTAAGAAAGAAAAATGGGGCTGACGTTCACTAAGCTTTTTAGTCGGCTATTTGCCAAGAAGGAGATGCGAATTCTGATGGTTGGTCTTGATGCTGCTGGTAAGACAACCATTCTGTACAAGCTGAAGCTAGGGGAGATTGTGACTACTATTCCTACCATTGGTATGACCCTTGATTCTGCAATTTCTTTTTTAATTTAATGATGCTGTACCTTTCTATTTTCATGATCTTCTTCATTATTCTATTCAGTTTATCTCCATTTCATCTTTTGGTTCTAAGGTGAACTGCCTTGTGTTGTTACCTTATATCTTCAGGTTTTAACGTGGAGACTGTTGAGTACAAGAACATCAGCTTCACTGTTTGGGATGTTGGTGGTCAGGATAAGGTGAGACTTTTCTTTGTTTTTTGTTTACCAATCTATCGTGTACTTATTATTAAACAAAAACACTTTAGCTCTGCTGTCCTTTTTTGGGTAGTTTTTGCTTTACCTGGTGATTGATTAGTTCCTGTTTCATGATGAATCTATGTTGCGCATAATGACAAAAGAGTAATTTAGTTGTTTCAACATCTTTGACAGATTCGTCCACTATGGAGGCACTACTTCCAAAACACTCAGGGCCTCATATTTGTGGTAGATAGCAATGACAGAGACCGTGTTGTGGAGGCAAGGGACGAACTGCATAGAATGTTGAATGAGGTGACAATCCTTTTCTTCTCTCTGTTTTTGTCAACTTCCAATAAGTGAAACATCAAAACACTTGTGGTGACTAAGGCTCGAAATTCTTCCTTATTAGCATTCTATTAGAAAATAGATGCACATTTGGAGGACTTCTTTTCCTATAGTTTGCTTAACCAACAGTATATCGTTAAATATGATGGCTGTGTTTCAAGCTTCATGGTTATGGTGATTGATTGGGGTAGAAATAGAAGGCTGATCTTTACTGTGTATTATCTCCCTTCTGGTAAAAGTAAGAGATAAATCTGCAGCCCATAAATGTGAAGTCGAGTCGTTGCAATGAACTTGTGTACTTTTGTCCCATTGAACTAGTAATGTTTACCCCGAGGACTAGGTGAGTACAAAAGATATCTTAACCGTTGGCCTTTCTCTCGCAGTCTCGCTGCCATCTGCCTTGTGGATCTCTTTCCGTTAATCAGTTTCATCTTAGTCTATAGAGTTGTTATGGCTTTATGAATTCGCCTTCAAGTTAATAAATCTCCTTCCGATCATTTTGCTTAATTATCGGCTTCGTTTTATCAGGACGAGCTGAGAGATGCAGTATTACTTGTTTTTGCTAACAAACAAGATCTTCCTAATGCAATGAATGCTGCTGAAATAACTGACAAGCTTGGCTTGCACTCACTCAGGCAGCGCCACTGGTAAAACATTCTTAATCCTGTTGCTGTGATCACATATTATTCTACATCACCGACAGCCTTTTTTTAATACCCATCTTTTTATTTGCATCCAGGTATATCCAGAGCACCTGTGCTACCTCTGGGGAGGGGCTTTACGAGGGTCTCGATTGGCTCTCTAACAACATTGCTAACAAGGCGTAAATCTTGATACTGCTGTTTGTCTGGTTCTGGATTTATCATGTTTTAAATCTCGTCTTCCTGTGCTTGTTATATTGTACTTTTCAACTGTGTTGGATATTGTTTAGGAGCTTTCAAATAGCTTTCAAATGGCTGTATAACTAAAAGGCTTGTTTTATACATTCGCAAACATCTTGTTTAATTTTGAATGTGCCATTATTGAATTGTTACTGGTTACCAGATGCATTACAAAATCTATATATAAATGATAAATGTTTCATGTTGGTGTTATTTAAAAATATAGTATTCAATAGCACGGGCATTTGGTTCAAGTAAGATGGGTCCCGACATGACCACTTTTAAATAATTCAACTTACTTTTGAACCGAAACTGTACATGATCTTCATATGTTGTATTCTTAATATTTCCTCCCATGCCTGATGGACAAATTTTAATGAAAAAAACCAAAAAATTTGGAAAAAGTTGAAGAAAAATAAAAATAAAAATCTGCAATGGCCGGGATGCTCGTGAATTGCCGCTCCTATAACCATTCTCATTACAGAACGGTCGTTCCGCGATCAATACTATAAAATATGGTGTCTAGCATTTAAAAAAGGCCGATATAGGCATGACCCGAGTTAACCACTTTTTGTTTGGTGACGCATCCATTTTATCTACATATAACCGAGTTCTCATATTTTTTTACCAAAAAAAGAAAAAAGAAAAAATACAAAGACAAGAATGCTAGTGAAAAGTATACCAATTGAGGGAGTTCCTCTAATAAAATAACCATTTCATGGATAATCTTCCAACAAATCAAACCCATGCAAAACTTACAATTCTAACAAATTATATTTAAAATCTAAATTTTTCTTCTTATGATTTCATGGCACCGCCGCATGCATACATTTTGCATACATTCGATCTTCAAAGTAGTCCTTACACATTATCAGAGAATCTGAATTCCGGTCTGTGTCCACCGCCATTATAAGATTGTTTTCCATTTGCTCCTCCGCCTACTCCTCCTCCCTTGGCAGCCATTTTTCCGCCTGGAATTTTCTTGTCAAACCCAAATTCTATGTCTCCATCTCGCACGCTGAAGCTAGGTTTCTGCGTAGGTTCCCACTCTTTCGGGCCAATAACATGTCTCTGTTTCTGGGCTTTGTTGTGGTGGTTAGCATGCTTCGGAAGGTGGCGGCGCCGGCCCCACAGCCGTCCTATAACACAAGCCACCGCGGACACCACAATGATCACGGCCAATACTACGAAAACGGGTCCAAATGAGCCGTTTGAGTGGGAAGAAATGGGCTGATTAGTGATGGGGCTAGGGTAGAATTCGACTGGTTCCGACATTTTCTACGTTTTCTTGGTTCGATTTAATTTGGAGGGGAATTGTGTAAAGAGAGTAGGGATTCTTTGGGTGGGGAATATTTTCTGTTCTTTGTGTAGAAATCGAGCCAACTTAGTGGGTTAATAAAGGAAGCAACAATATAATATACATCTATATATAATTATATATACGCACATATACATATATCTTTTTTCTTTCATTTGTTTTATTTTCTTTTTCTTTTTCTTTTTTTGGACGAAGAGTTTGAATACCACATAAATCAATAAAGGGTGGCATGAAAAAAGAAGTCACTAAGCTCATAGCTTTTGCTTTAGTGTTGGACGAGACATATTTGAATTATTGTCAAGTCACTTTTTTTGTTCGACAATTATGTACCAACATTTGAAGAGAGAATAATCTACAGCAGCTTTTGCAATGTGCTTATATTTTAATTTTTTGGTACACCAAATAATATACTTTACTAGCAAGTTTAAAATAAAAAAATAATAGATTTTGAACTTGCGGAGAGTGCATTTCATTTCATCATTGACGACCGAATAATACATAGTTCGAAGTTTTATGCAAATATATATAGTTCAAAGGAATTGACGAGGATATCCTGATAGAAAGAATCTCTTAGAAAAAGTGACATATATACACAACCCGACTTAATTCTTTTTTAGTTCATGTAGTATACATCAATCCATTGAGATTAAAGATTTGGTTGTTGTTGTTGCATTTTATTTCATCATTTCATATCACCATTTACATTCCTAAATATATAGTAATCCATTATGTAGAATAAGATGTTAAGGTACCGTTTGGTACGTTTACAATGATAAAATGAGCCATTATTTCAAACTATCTAGCACTCACTTATCACATCACATCCATTATATGTTGTCTCATAGTAGTTACACATGTAGAAGATCTTGCTTACTATGCATAGCTTCTTTTTTTGTGTGGATACAATTAGATCCATATATTTTGAGGTAGAGCCCACACTGAAACGAGGAGTCTCATCTCTTTTGTGAGTCGACTCCACATAGGTAGAGCCCATCTCGAGACGAGGTTCGAGTGATAGGATTACATCGAAATATCTAGTGGAATACTAAACTAACATATATTATTGAGACTTCTGGCCTAACCATGTAGTAAAAATATTATTATCTCCTTTGGACTGAATCGAATTTTAGTCTAGACAGTGGCCTAAAAATATTTACAAATCCCCCCTACTCATATGAAAAAATATTAAGAATAACATATATTATCATCAAAGTATGCTAGGAGATTTGTATGATTGTCGAGCTCAAATCATACATTTCATTGGACATGTACATATGTTAAAAAAATAATTGAACACATCGCGCTTCGTAATTTATATATACAGTTATAATTCTATATAACAACACCTATATACACATATAAATATGTACACATATAAATATGTACACATATATATATATATATATGTATTCACTACTCGAAAATTTAAAAGTAAATGAAGTAAAGCTTATTTTAATTGGAAAAAAAGGCAATGATTGGTTTCGTGCTTTCTGCAGTTGTGCTTTTTTTTGTTTTTGTTTTGAATGATAATGCTTATACAATGATGATAATAATAAAAGTAATATAGCTATATTGGCTAGCAGTGACAATTCTTTAGTTTCGGTTACCGATCGAGCCAAATTTGCACAAATCGAACAAATATGTATTTTTTTATCAAATCAGACGTCCCAATTTTAGTGAAAACCGAATTTATCGACCGAATAAAAAGTCGGTTAATTCGTTGGTTAATTGAATTAACCGCTTTTCTTCAAAAAATTTAGATTTCTAAAGCCGAAACTGAACCAATTTAATCAATATTTTTAAAAATTAAAACAAAATTTCTGAATTGACAACACCAAATTTTCCAATTAATTAGATTTAATTGAAATTTGGATCACCCTAGTGGTGCCCGGATTTGGCGCAATAATTTTATATTAATTATTTAGTGATTAATAAAGGGTAAGTGGCTCTTTAACTCTATCCACCATCGTAGTATCTTTGTTTTAGCATTGGTACATGTCTATCGCCTAGACATAATATAGTCGAGATATATTATATTACTCTCAATTAAATCATATTATATTTATATTATTTTATGTAAGTGTGTTGGTTGAATTGATTATTTTATAATAAAATTTGAGTATAATTTATATCAAATCAAAATAATTCCCTAATAAACAAATTCCGTCACTATTTTTCTAATATAAGCCTGATATTTAAGTTGTCCCATCTACAAAACTTACGGGTCTGTCGAACAATATAATTGTAAAACGATAACTCTTTGTAAATGAATTAGAATGGTTTTTTTTCTAGAGCTATCAATATGCATACCCGACTTTTAAATTGTTGTCTCACATTGAGAACTTGGAAAAATATATATATTCATCATAAAAGATTCTGAGTTACTTCACTCATGACCAATTGGTTATGAATTGAAACCTCATGAATTCTTAATATGGTATCAGAATAAGCTTTCCATATCATTGGCTATTCCGCACACATGCTCACTGTCCCCCGCGTTATCAATCAACACGTATTTGACTTATATTATATCACACGTGATGGGGCATATTGAGAGTCGTTGTTCCACATTGAGACTTGAAATTATATATGCTCTTTATAAAAGATTTTGGGTTACTTCCCTCATGACAAATTGGTTATGAGTTGGAACACCATGAATTTTTAACAGAACAAATCCAACCAACCATCAAAAGGGTCAGTCATTTGGGCCCAACTCCACACAGGTTTTGGAAAAACCTCAATTCTACCTAACATGGGGTGGATTGCAGGTTAGACTGGTCATTCCGTCCAAAAATAAAAAAATATAATTCTATAAAATTTTAAGTAATTAAAATTATTAAATAAATTATTCATAAATCATATTTTAAATAATTAATCCAAAACTTGTTATAATTGACTAATTAATTGATAAGCGAGTCAAGTCGACCCAATCCACCAATCCAAATATGATGGTCGTTTAGGTCTGTCTCCAGGCGGGCTGCAAAAATCTGGCAAACCCACATATTTGGCGGGTTGGCTTGGGCTATTCCAGCAGGCTCAACCTATTTTGACGGCTCTACTTTTACTACATTTATCTTTCCCATCTTTTATCTTTTCTTTTTTTTCCATTTGATGTTTGATAAAAAGAAACTTGAATGTAGGGGTGAGCAAAAGTTCGGTTTAACCGATTTAACCGGTCGAACCGAATAAATTCACAAATTTAGTTCGGTCAATTTGGAAGTTCGAATTTAATTTTTTAAATATCGGTTAAATCGGTTCGATTATCGGTTTTGATTTGAAAAATATTAGTTAACCGACCTAACCGATTTTTATTATATTTTATATTTTTAAATCTATTTTTATTTTATTTTTTATATTTTTTTGAAAATTTTCAAAAATATCGGTTAATTCGTTTACCGACCGAATTAACTGATATTTTATTGGTTCGATTTGTTCGGTTTTGTAAAAAGTTCGGTCGGTTCAATTTTGTAAAAAAAAATTGGTTTTCGTCGGTTTCGGTTATATCGATTCGATTGGTAACTTAATTAACCGAATGATCACTCCTACTTGAATGGCAATAAAGTGTTACGAGAATGATGATAAAGCTATCATAATCTCTTCATAATCTCTCTGATCAAAAGTTAGAGATATTCTATGTTTAAATTACAAAAAAGAAGTTCAAAACTCATAAATATGCATCGCTATCGAGTAAAATTGACATTAATTTTCAAAAAACTTGTATATGCAATTTGATTCGCATATTAAATATTCAATTGAAGTGTAATTAATAAAACAATAATATTATAGTAGTACAACATGTATCCGTACGAGCATTTTCTTCCATATTTTCCACAAAAAAACAATATTATATCATAATATTACAACATAATTGATACCCCTAAATATGAAGACACCACCTCATAAGCAGATCTGACTCCGATGTGTATTACTTGACCTTCTTCAAAAGACCTCGCGTGTTATTCCTCGCTCTTTGTTAGGACCGACCTGTTGGGCCGACGTGTTTCACCTCACATGTTGACCATTCGCCAAATTGTCTGGCGACCTCTTTTGGAACCCGAGCTCATTGCCGAGCTCTTCTCATTCCCTGCTTGATACGTGTGCACAACAAGATAACTGAGTCCCCTAAACTAGGTAAGTCCTAGATCCGCAGAGCAATATCTGAGATTTGATTGTATTCACAAGATCTTAACATATCGGGGTAAGATTTGGATAAACATGGAAGGAGACATTGCTGCATGGTAACTCTTGGGTCTCTGCCTATAAATACCAGGTTTGGGGTATCAACTCAGAGATATATAATTTCTTTCACTTACTATACAAGTGTATATTTTCTCATATCCTCTCGCCTGACTTGAGCGTCGGAGGGGACCCGTCGGAAATACTTTCGGTCCCCTTCTCATTGTTGCTTCGTGCTTTCAGGTTATCTCAGAGGATATTTACTACCACGATCATCATTATTTTGAGTATCGGAGAAGAAAGAGAGGTGAACCCCCTCTCTATTGATAGCAGCAGGTCATCGCAATAATTGGTGATATCAATTGGCCCCGTCTGTGGGAAACTTAAGTTGAAGACGTTGATATGGCTGGACGGCGTGGACGTGGGCGTGGAATCAGGAGGAACCTTGGAGGAAGAGAAAGTCCTAGGATGGAAAATCATGATATCCCTCCACTGCAAGAAGATCAACCACCTACTTTTTTCCAACACCAAGTTCAACCACCTCCGGAACTTAACCAAGCTCCACCCCCTCCACAAACAAATCAGGCACCACCGCCTGTTCAACCAGGCCACTGAAAATAATAGGGTAACAAGTGATGCAGATACACAAGTAGAGCCTCCACAGATAGATCTGATGGAAGCTGTATGGGCAGAGATAAGGCGATTGGGTCAACATCTAGGTGGCCGACCTCCAGTGGCTAGGAGAGAAAGTCCTTTATCCCAAGCTATTTTAGGAGAGGAGCTCCCGCCAAATTTCAGACTATCGGCGTGCCATTGTTGGTCTTCAATATCTCACTCTCACACGACCTAACATCTCGTTCACTGTCAACCGTTTGGCTCAATTCATGGCAAATCCTATAGCAGACCACTGGGCAGCAGTCAAACGACTATTTTGCTATCTTAAGGGCACAATGGCCAATGGCCTTATGTTGCGACGCTCCAAGGATCTTTCCTAACCCTATCTCCTGGCGCTCCTGGAAACAAAACGTTGTATCACGCTCTTCCACTGAATCAGAGTATTGCTCACTTGCCTACGCGGCTGCGAAGGTATGCTGGATTCGCAATTTGTTCCTCGAACCTGGCCTCAAGTTGCCCTCTGTTCCGAAGATTCTTTGTGACAACATTGGCGCTACTCATTTAGCCCTCAATCCTGTTATGCACTCCCGGTATGAAACACATTGTCATTGATGTTCATTTTGTACGATATCTCTCCTCCAAGGGTCTACTCACACTCCTTTGTTCGTACGGAAGATCAATTGGCCGATGTCTTAACCAAACCTCTCAATCGAGCACGCTTCACTTCTCTTCGTTCCAAAAATTCTGTGGCTGATGTCACGTCAATTTTACGGGGGCGTATTAGGGAAGATCCTCCCTAATCTTCTCATATATTATCATACCTTATTAAAGTGTATCTTAGCCCAAAATCATAGGAGATTTGCATACCTTATTCACGTGTATATTAGTCCAAATTATAGGAGATTTGATTGAGATATTACCTTATCTCCAATCCATGTAAAGTGTATATAATTGTTGTTGAATCAATGAAATTCTTGAGCCAAAAGTGAGCAGTTTGGATGATTTGTTCTCTGTCAGGGGAATACCTCATCTGGTGATACTTAACGAAAATGGAGAAGTATTGACTACTGAAGGAGTGGCAATTGTGCAAGAATACGGGGCAGAAGGATACCCTTTTGGCCCTTAAACAATTGGAAAACTCAAGGAACAAGAAGAAGAAGCTAAAAGGAATCAGTCACTCCAATCTTTGCTAGTCTCTCGGACTCGGGATCATGTGATCACTGCTGATTGGAAAAGTGCACTTTTTTACATGTACTTCCCGCGGTAATGTACAACATATTTTTCCTTATAATGAAGTTTCTTTCATTGTATCTGCAAGATAAGTGTTGCTGAGCTCGAAGGTAGCATTCGTTCAAACTCTTCTTTAAACGATGGTTCCTCATCGTCAAGGGGGATCATAACAATCTCGAAGTCCTTTTTCTCTTGTTTCGAACTCTGATATACTTCAATGAGCTTCGAATTAAAAGCAAGGCAATCTTTGAATGTGGCGAAAGCAAAACACAGGCAAGCGGACTAGTCCATTATTTTGAGCTCAACACCCTCCCCGCTGTGGTTGTAGTTGAGTCAGAAGAGAAAACTCTGCTTTTCAATGTCGCCGAAGCCATTGAAGATCATGGCACAAAGTCTTATCCCTTCACACCTCAGAAATTCATTGAACTTCAAGAGATCGAGAACGCGAAACATGAAGCACAGACTCTTGAATCAATTTTGGTGTCAAAAGATTGTGATTTTGTTACCGGAAAAGACTGGTGCGAAGGTACACTATCTTATATTTGTTCCATTCACCTCATTTCTCCCGTTCTTTTCCTATTTGACGATTTATTTTTACTTGTTTAGATTCCGGTACACGATTTTCTTGGAAAAACCATTACTTATTTACTTCTGGGCAATTGGTGTCCCCTGTGCTCGCCTTCCTACCCAAGCTCGTAGAATCTTATCAAAAGATCAAAGAATAAGGCAATGCACTTGAAGTGGTCGTCATCTCCAGTGACAGAGACCAGACTACCTTCGACGAATTCTTTTCACCGATGTCATGGATCGCTATCCCATTCGGTGATAAAAGGAAGGAATCTTTGAGCCACTTGTTAAAGGTTCGTGGCATCCCAATGCTCGTCGCAATCTGGCCAACAGGCAATAACAACGAATGCTAGAGAACTCATCATGTGTCACGGTGTACAAGCGTATCCCTTCACCGATGAACACCTCAAAGAGATTGAAGAAGGGTACGAGAAAATGGCCCAGAGAGGTAAAATCTGCACTACACGAGGATGGGTTCGATCTTAAGAACGTCAGTTCTTTAACTGTGATAGCTGCGGTGAAGAGGGACAAATACGGTCATATTATTGTGAAGATTGTGACTTTGATTTGCATCCAAGATGTGATTTTGATTCTGATCAAAAGTGTGAAATAGTTGAAATTGAGGGAGAAAATTCAGATGTTGAAGAGAAGAAAAGTGGAAAAGGGTGGATTTGTGATGGAGAACAGTGCTACAACTGTCATGTTAAAGGTATTTAAAGGTTTAATATACATTATGTCATAAGAATCATAAACTGAGAAGGGTTGCAGGTTGCTATTAAAGTGCTTCATATTAATTGTAATTTTTTTAATATCATCCGTACAACTAGAGATGGCAAAACGGGCCGTCCCGGAACAACCCATTATAACGATGGATGGCCGTCGTATCTTGAATCTGATTTTAAAATACATAATATGAATAACTGTTCTTGTTTTGTACATCTTATGGAACATGGTTAATCCTATATATTTTACGTAATATGTAGCATCTCTATATAAGTTTGTAACATATTTTGTCTATGATATTTTCCAATGATTTATATTAAAATATATCTTAAAAAGGTCATAATATGTCCTAAAAGAATTTATAGTGTTATAATTTTATTAAGTGATCAGCTAACTGTTTAAATGTTAAATTTTACTGTATCATGAACAGTGCCTTTCCACAATTGTTTTCCTTCTTGTTTCATTCCTGGGCCCTTTTTTATTTGTTTAGGTTATGTTCCCTTTTGCTTTGCTTTGCTTTTATTAAATGGGCTTTGTCTAACCAACTCCAGGCCCACTTTCCCTTGTGATTTATCCCTTCTTTCCCCGATCACTTTTGTTCTCCTTTCAGCCGATTCAATGCAGGGACTTCCCCCTTGTGTTATTCCTTTTCCCCCTCGTTCAGCAAATTAAATGCAGGGACTTTCCCTTTCTGCTTTCTTGCGTAATTAAGGGATGGTCGTTGGTGATGAGGGGTGAAGGAAGCATGAACATCTTACCATTTTGTTTGTTTGTTTATGTTTACAATCTTCGAAAACATGGCCAAAAACGTGTCCCATCTTCGTTTCTTATGCATTCCGGCTGGAGTTTCCGTCAAAGGGTAGGAAACAAATTCTCAGGTCTGCCAAATTTACGTTTTCTGATCTCTTCCATTTTCTTGATTAATATTCTTTTTTGTAGTATCCGTGGATTATTTAAATATTAAGACTTTGTGCGTATATTTTTATCAATGTTACTTCCTTAAAAAACTTAACAGAAATCTTAGCTAGCACTTTTATGTTTCCTTCGTTTCCAAGGATGCATCAGCAATTTGAGGATGTTGGGTTCAAGATGGAATTGAATATTTTTTTTTTGAAACACCATCAAGTTTCTCCATGCGTTAAATTTTTTTGTGTAGACTGTCAAATCTTGATAGTGGCATTATTAGTATGATACAGTTTGTGGAAAAAAACAAAGCTCAATTAAAGCTTCAATCTGGTTGGCTTTTGTATTTGAGGGTTGAGTTACCTTCTCAATTGTTTGACTTGTTCCTGGATGCCAAACTGTAGCATTTTTTTGCAAATGGGCCATGAGTTGTTACTCCTTAGCCACAGATCTATGCATATCTCGTGGAAGCAATGACCACACTGGATAATTGTTTTCTAATACTCCGTGGGATTGTAGTCTTCTAAACATATTGGACGATTTGTGCCATTAGGCCCTGGAATCCGTCCACTTTCTCGGATTCGAATTATTTTGAACCTATTTACGGCAGCATTACTACCAGACACTGTTGTCGCATTGGAGGGTGGGGCCGGCAGTGCTCTTCAAACAACAAGGCTTATTGGTTTCCGTTTCGAGCTGTGCGACCAACTTGGTCAGATACCCATCTTGTAGTCCTCCTTATCCAATGTATGCTGTACAGTAAGGCCAGATCAACCTAGAAACGCAAATATATTAGGTAGCATAAGGGTTAAGAAAAATTATCAGCACAACATAACATGTACATAAAACGCACCGATTGTCAACGACCGACATAGAAATTAAAACTTACGTTTTAGATTTAGGTTTTTTGCTCTGGCGCAAATTTCCATGTACGTGATGAAACTGAGGAATTTGGCACATCAAGAATCAATAAAGTGATAAAGATTGAGTTCTCACCTATGCCATGACTTTTTTCCTTGACAAAAGCTTTGCAAGTCGTTACTTACATGTCAACATTAGACATGCCACGTATCAGATACATGGCTCGATCGATCGAGCTATTGTACCAAATAAAAAACTTTTTTTTGATGAGCTCGATCGATCGAGCACTATGCACGATCGATCGAGCTCATTTTTTTCATTTTTTAATTCATTCACTTTTTCCAACAATTTCCCACATGAATTAAATTAATGCATATATGCAATTGTGCGCTTTTAACGAACTATTATGGCATCTGGAGAGATAGCTTGCGGCTTTAAATCTTCCCTAGTAGTATTCAATCGGATTTACTTGACTTAATAGTGAACTTATAGTTTTGAACTATTTAGTCGTTGGTGTAAACTAAGACAATTGAACACACACCATAACAATTCTAACCTTCGTATTGGTTTCTTACGGTTGTGTCCATTCTGGCCTTGGACCACGCTTGGTTTCATAAGTGCTTTTCATCTTTGAAGCGGCCACACTTCGCACTCACATAGTTGATCTCCTAGAAGAGTATCCATTTATACTCCAACATATTCTTACATGTCTTAGAAATCATTAAAGGTCTTTTGCTTTTCCTCGTACCCTTTTTGCAGGCTACACCCCTTATCATAGGAATGGGTTGGAGAGAGAGTGATCTCCAAGGTGTTTATACAATCTCATAATTTATTTGTCCCTTTTGAACCTGTATCTTGGGATCTCTAGTCAACAAGGTTGGGTATCCACTATTAAATTTTGATTATAGGGTTTTAATCTCATTCCCCTCGATAAACTTCCACATGATCTCTCGGTTAACCAATTTATATGCGGATCCATGGTTTCACATAATCACTCATGATTATGCCACTAGAGATCATTTTGTCATATAGCATTATCACAACATATTTTAGTTGCATGCACATGATTTTTCTCAAACAACTTATAAAGCCACTCGGCCGAAGAAGCTTTACATGTTTTGCGTAGAGAATTTTCCATAACAGTATATCTTCAACTTTGGTGATCACATTACCTCTTTTGCATCATTTTATCCTTCTAGAATATTGTCATCATCGAATTTTAAGCATTGTTAACGCGTTATTTCTTACAAAATTCGAGACCAGAGGAAATACTCAACATTAATTCACAATTCATACTTAAGAGCATAGATTCTCAAATAATTACAAGTTCAAGATTCTATTTCTTGTAAACTTGAAATTTAATAGCAAAGCTTAAAATTTGAAACTCGAATTAATCCTTGAGATTTCATTCTTCAAATGTCTTGGAAACTCTAATTCCAAACATTGTTCTTGATTCACATAAATCAAAATGTCTTGTCAACATTTTTCTTTGTTACTTGATGATTTCTAAATTGCTTCCCCAATGTGCATATGATCAATACACAAGCATACATATGTTTAGGTGTGTACATATTTGTCACACTCGTTGACTTTTTTGACAACATTATTTGTCAAACTATTCACGTCTTTTATTTGACGTTTGTTATGACTTTACTTTGGCCTTTATTTCTAGTTTAGCCAAGCACCCCCCACATTTCAAATATTGTAGGAAACTCTATTTTCCTTCACTCACAAGGTTTTTCATCATTGCCTAAATGTGGTACTTAGTATGTGATTGACTCATAGAATTACAACTCCCACAACTTCGGGATAATCACGAATTACACTGGCGTTCAAACTACCATGTTTCAAGTTCTAAGCGTTATCGTCTTACAAATCCAAATTCAAGATTTATTTCTTGAAGATTTTGGATTTAAGCGTACTTGCTTACAAAAGTTGAAACTTGGATAATATTCTCAAACTCGGTTCACAATTTGCAATTTAAGCGCACTAACTTAGAAAACTTGAATTCAAGATTTTAAATCTTGATAATTCATATTATAAGCGTACTAGCTTAGAAATTCAAAATGAACCAGTTTGAGATATTACAACGCCTAGTCAAAATTTGTGGCTTCGATTTATCACTTGTGTTTTAATCGTACAAAGCTTAGAAACTCGAATTCAAGATTTTATAGTCTTGCAGATTCAAGCTTATGCGTCAAATTATTATACAACACAAGTATAATTTACTCACAATTTTTCATAGCAAAACTCATTTGCTAAATTTCATTGTAATCTCATTCACGTTTTTGCTTCATAACAAAAAAGTCACAACATTATTATGTGCAAATATTGATAAAGTAACAAACTACTTTTCTCACATCTCTAGTTTGCACAATCTTTCCATCACAAACATCCTTGTGAGTTAACTCTAGAGACGTTACGATTCTTCTAACTAATGAATGATGATTTTGTTAACTTAGTGTACATACAAGCAATAAATTTAACATTACAATTTGTTTTGTGAACTATGGTTTAAATGATCATAACAATCATGCCACAAACCATAAGATTCAATACAATAAGTAATAACATAAATTTTATTGCTTTCAACAAATATCGTTATTACAATTATTTAGAATCACTCCATTCTTGGAGTTTACAACTTTCAAAGATACACAATCTAATTAAGCGGTAAGCACTAGATCATCCAAATCATTTGAGAGACGATCTTCTTCGGTCACAATAACTTGATCCATAGCCTTTCCACGATCGTCTTTATTGCGAAAATCCTTCGCCATGTGATTGGGTTTTCCACATTTGTAGCACTTGCCTTTGAACTTCTTCGCCTTTCCAGATTTGGAGGCCATGCCGTCAAATTTGTGCTTTGCTCCGGCGTGTTATTCCACTAAGTTCACTCGTGCTTCATGTTGGTGCCAATTTTCCTTCCTTGTCCTCTTTGATTCTCAAACGAACCACAAGGTCTTCAAGATTCATCTCTTTTCGTTTATGCTTGAGATAATTCTTGAAGTCCTTCCATGATGGAGGCAACTTTTCAATCATAGCAGCCACTTGGAATGAGTCACTTAGAACCATCCCTCCGCATGGTTTTCGTGCATGATTACTTGCAAATTTTGCACTTGCGATATCACCGGCTTTGTATCAACCATTTTGAAATCCAGGAATCGCCCAACGATGAATTTCTTCATGCCGGCATCTTCGGATCTATACTTTTTCTCCAAGGATTGCCACAATTCATTGGTTGTCTTTACTAGACAATACACATTGTATAATGTGTTGTTTAGTCCGTTGAGAATATAATTCTTGCACATGAAATCGCTTTGATTTCACGCATCGACCGCAACCGTCTTTTGGTTGTCGATTTCACTCTCCATAATACTTGGAGCATCCTCATTGAGGAACCTTGTCAACCCAAATGTTGTCAAATAGAACAAATCTTTTGTTCCCATTGCTTGAAATCGTTCCCATTGAACTTTTCAGGCATTTCACCACGATAAACGGGAATCGTTGTTGCACTCGACGAAGCCATTTGTTGCTTATTATTGTCTTAAGATTGTAGTGCTAAATTTATGGGTGTGTATCTTAGGAAAGTAGCAAGTAAAAATAACAAATGGCTTTGTATTAGAAATGTCGAGGTGAGATTTGTAATCTCTGTCCTTAAGACAATATTGCCCCGCTACGGTGCTAACGGTTTACTTTGGCAATTTGTTTCCCAAGATACAACGACTATGATTTATAATTGGAGCACTCCAAATCACAAATCCTTTAAACCACAAATATCTAAAAACGTTCAACCATTACAATGATGAAGACTCACAAAATTATTCAAATTTTGATCTTCAAATATGATGTGAATTTCGAAATTCCATTTCTAAAACAAGTGGGGTTATGTTATATATATAGTAAACCAAAAATAAGTCCGAATGGACAACATTTGGAGGCATTATATCGCTCACGAACGTGAATGGACACATCATTCCACGTATCAGATACAGGGCTTGATCGATCGAGCTAGGAACTCGATCAATCGAGCTACTGTATCAAATAAAACTCGATCGATCGAGCTCATTTTTTCATTTTTTAATTCATTCACTTTTTGCAACACCTCTCAAATTGTAAATAATTAAAAACTAAGGAAATTAGGTAATACAACGATAATAACTAAATTTTTAATCTCAATATATTGAGATATGCTACATGAGCTATATAAAAATCAAGTCGGTTTGCAAATATGTGTTAGTCTTCTCCAAGTGCTTCTAACTGTAAGAATATCAATGTTGATCCCTCTGGAATCCAAATCTTTGTACATGACTTCAAGTCATGTCTTCTTCGATCGTCTACTTGCTCTCGTGAAAGAGCCGAAATACATGGACTCTATTCGACGAACATGTGCATTATTGGGCATATATGTTACTATCTTGCATCTTATCTTCTAAACGAGTCACATCTATTTCAGATCGGATGTCTTCATTCCTTATTTTATCTCTTCTGGTCTTATTACTCATTAAACGGAATATACTCATATCTATCATAGTCATTTTTTGAACTTGATTATTTTTTGGTGTCCAGCAATCAGTTCTATATAGTATTGCATGCTAGATGATATTAAAAATTTATTAAAAAAGTACAACAAATTTTTACAAATTATAGTATTGGGAATGTCGTCTGCTCGAAGTGATAGATATTGAATCTTTGCTAGCATTGCCATGTGCAAGTGCAACCAATACATCTGACATTCTTGAAATTGAAAAGTGAAGTGGAACATTCAATGAAATAATGGCTATTTAAATATATGCTTGTAGAGATTCAATTTTCTAATACATTGTGTTTAAAGTCAGATATTCCCAAAAAATAATTTAGACTTTAGGTCTTGAAAAATAAATTTGACTTCTTAATGTGTTAAAAGAGTGATGTTATTTGTGTATTATTTTATATTATATGTACTTCTTTTTACGAAACATGTCGCTTGAATTAATGTATGATTTATAGATTTAAATTGTATCGTTAACAAAATCTATAATTTTTGATAAAATGACAAATTTTTGATTTTATAATTGGTATCATAGTCAATATCACATGTTTGATTCATATTAGTTGCAAGATAGTAAAATTATTGTGAGGGGTATTGCCGAGGTGCAACATATAGATCGAAACGTGATACTTTTGTTGCTGTATGGTTTAAAAGATTTGTGTTCGTATAAATTAGAGTACAAATAAAATTGGTTTTGTTCGAATGTGTAGTCAAAAATGAGTGCGAGGGGGGAAATAGTATTTCAACAAAGTTATTGCCATACAATTTTTTAACTTGAAACTGAATGCCACTTTTTTAACTTGAAAGTTGAGACTGTATTCCATTAAATATGGTTTTCTTTGGTAATAAATGATTGATTTAAATTTATTTAGACAGATCACTACGGCAATTATACATCAGTATATTTTTTTATCTTTTTTTTTTTGTTAATATTTCAAATTGATAAACCTTAGTTGTTCAGTGCATTCATTAACTGGTTGAACTATTCAGAAGGTGAAACTGTGAGGTTTTGATTTGATGAAAATTTAATTTATATTGGAGAATTAATGCATAATATATTGAAAACCAAAATATGAATATTAAAACGTTTAGTAGAGAGAACTTTCTTACAGGTGTGTTTACTCATATAAATATTCCTAGAATTAATTAATTATTGTATATAACCAACTTATTTGTTTACAATAAATTAATAATTAATAATATTGGCCACATGATGATGCTGGCACTAACGTCAATATCAAATAAACCAAATCTAGGACACAAGACAGCTCACTCAGATATCACTGCCTGGAACAACCAACCTGCAAAGCCTGAGGAGAACTTTGATTATAATTTAAGGACATCGATGATGGGAAAGAGTATAATAATTTAAGGACATCGATGATGGGAAAGAGTATATGTAATATTTTTGGGGCAAACGCCAAATAAATCGAAAATACTTTCCTACATTTGGTATGGGGTCTACCCCTACATTGTGT
This sequence comes from Haberlea rhodopensis, assembly GCA_907163345.1. Taxonomy (NCBI): domain Eukaryota; kingdom Viridiplantae; phylum Streptophyta; class Magnoliopsida; order Lamiales; family Gesneriaceae; genus Haberlea; species Haberlea rhodopensis. The sequence goes on from CAJQUN010000030.1 coordinate 2,110,099, forward strand.
GTGACACAAAATATATTGTGGGACCCACATAGGCAAACACCAAATAAATCGAAAAAAACTTCCCTACACCCGGTGTAGGGAAGTATTTCCCAAATAAATATTTATCTCCAACTATAATCTTAACATTCTTCCCTAATCAAATATTCTTTATTCTAATTTCATACTATACATTTTTTCTTTATTCCAACTCCCTAGCAACATTAAATGACATCAAAGTTCTTACTTTAATTGTATAAAACTCCCTAATGCTTTTAGGATTTTTACAAAACACCAAAATCTCATTTTTTTCCTAATAAACAACTCCTAATAAAGGATACGTAAATGCAGGGGCCTTAGTGAACATGAGATTCTTCAGTTTTTGTCATCTTGAGAGAACCCAAGAGCATACTTTTGCAAAGGACTCACAGTTCATGATAAATTAAAGCCCTAATATTCTCTTACTATGTAAAATTAAATAACATGCCCATCATGCTTCCGTATTACAATTAAATTTTAACAAACTGAAATATACCATTTCGACCATAACGGCACCGGGTGAGGTGGGTTGCAAAACCACCAGTCAAAAAATTACTGCCTCCAGACTGTTTTACGAATGGCTCCTCACCATTCAACCTCAGCTCTCAGGCGAGGTTAGTCTGCCAGTTATCTGACTCCTTCAGAAACCGCATAGCACAACCCTAATTCGTTTCCTACCTTAGGGCGTAAGGTATAAACAATATATAATAAAGATTTAAAGAAATCTGTGAGATAGACGGGCAATAGCCTTTATTTTATCCTAAAATACTTATAATATCTAATACATTAAAACGTCTCCTTTTGGGAGGAGACAGGCTTGTTTTGCCTCTCATGTAGATGAGGCTTGACTCAAGAAAACATAAACTAAAATCAAACAGAACAATATTACAAACGATTACAAAAGAAAGAAAGAAAATATTACCAAGCTATGAAAGTTGAAGAATTACAAAGCTTGGAGACTACAATTTTTATTCTCAGAAAACTATGGAGAATTTTCGAGTCCTTAGCTTCCTGAATGAGTGCCCTTATATAGGCATGAATTCGGACTTCAACTTCGGATTCCAAATCTTGATAATTGTTAGGTGCTCCCGTGAGTGCGTCTTAACTTTCACGTGGTTTGGCATATTTGTCTGGTTATGCCAACTTTTCTTATGAGTAGTCCATTATTTTATCTGAGTGCGTTGAACAGTTATCGCACTAATTTTTAATGGTCCACACATTTTCCTTTGTCCGGGAATCTTTACATTATTGGTTTTTGTGGTCTACGAGCTTTAGAAAAACGGGCTCTCTTGTCAGCAGGTCTCTTGTCTCTTCCTGCCTCTGATCTGTCGGGTTTGGATGTGAATCCTTTCCCGAACTATGGTTCTTTCTGCTCCGGGCATGCTTGGCGAATATGGTCTATCCATCGGCCAATGCGTGTCATGTTGCAGAATTTCCGGTAGGTTTCTTTTCCCACCGGAATCTTGTTTTCCTAAACCTTCTTTTTGTTTCAAATAGTTATTCGGCAAATCTTGTGGAGGTTCCTGTCATGGAATTCAGCATGAACGTTCCGTTGGCTGAATTCATGCTGAATTCCGAAAGAACTTGAATGAATATTTGACTTTGTCCATTTCCGTTAGACAAACCCAAAGACCCCATGCACGTCTGATTAAAACTTCATCTCCCATGATAGTCCCAGCAAAAATTGGTATACCTTTTGGTAGTGCTATTTTTATATTTTTTAAGGCATTTCCGTCTGGTCCTCTGAGCTTGATAAATGAAAAGCTTCAATAAAGCCTTTCTTCGCTGGTTCTGGAGCAGCAGTGAAAAAATACAACTCCAAGATATCTCATCTCGCCAAATGTGGATTATTGGCCCATGTCTCGTGAACAGCTTCTCTGATCCATTTTGCTAATTTTAAAATTTCAGAGAATGCTGGTGCAACAATATAAACCGAAGCAAGAGCTGCGAAATTATACCATTCTTAAACTTCGTTTGGATGGCTTACTGGCTTCATCCAAACCCTCGGATATTTTTCGGAAATATCAACAATAGTTTTGTCTGGTTATTAATTTCTCCCAAGTGCGTTGGTAATCCTGCATAAGGGTGAGCATTCGGTCTATTCGGTTACCGACCGAACCGAATAGACCAAAACCGAAATAACCGAATTATTTTTTATAAAACTGAACCGACCGATTAGTGCGCTAAAACCAAATTAACCGAACCGATTAAAATATCGGTTAATTCGGTCGGTAACCGAATTAACCGATATTTTATTCGGTTAAACCGGTTATCGGTTATGTGTATAGCCGAATAAACTGAATTTGAAGTTGCAAAATGTACCAAAGAACCTGATAGTTCGTTCCCTTGATTAAACAAATATTCGTGAACGAGGACAAGGATTCACCTATAAAGATTATAGATTTGGGTTGTCTGTGAAGCTGAAAATTGTTAGTAGAATATTTATTAGGCATCTTTCTTCTAAAAATCGAAATAAGAATCTGAATTTTTTTTTTCTTATGGTCTCGAACTTACCTGAAATTGTGCGTATACTTTCGCCTTTCGCAGCTTAGAGCGTAGGCATAGCAAAGGAAGAGAAGCAATCGCTCGATTTACCAAGTGAATTAAGCTGCGATGCGATTCTGTGAAGGCCGAAGGGTTAGAATTGGATTTTGGGAAAGCAGCTATGATGATGCTGTATGCGAAGCTTGAAGAATTAGATTTAGGTCAATAAATTATTATTAAAACATATAATGGGCCCAGAAAGTGAATAACAAAATGGCCCAATCCCACAAAAAAATAAATATTATCTAAATCGATAATTCGGTTAAATCGGTTTAACCGATTTTTTATAATTCATAACCGACACCGAACCGAATTAACCGAAATAACCGATATTTGAAAAAAAAAATAACCGAATTCCGAATTAACCGAACCGAATTTCCGAAATAAATTGGTTCGGTCGTTTATTTCGGTTTAACCGATATTTTGCTCACCCCTAATCCTGCATAGGTGAAGAAATTAAATCATCATTAGTTTGAACCCTAGAAGTGTCAGTCATTGGCCTAAGGTTCAACTCTCCCTCTTTTACCCCAGAGGTGCTAGGTTGATTTGAAGGTTCAGATTGTGATAACACCTGACCCTCAACCTTCGCTACAGTTTGTACATCCTCAAAGAATGCATCATCTGCAGCACTCGTGACAGTGGGTACTTGAATCCCTTGCCTCCGGGTTAGATGAGCCCCGTTCTCTAAACACTTCTTTCTGCACCGTTGGTGGTGCGGTCTGAAGGATAGGCCTTTTCAAGACTTCAAACAAACGTTCATGGTCCCGAAAGCATGCTCGTTTGTGATCAGTAACAAGTTCCTGATCTGCTCGTTGAAGTCGTCCTGCGACCTCAGCATTGAGAAAAGTGTCCCAAAATCTCGTTCCAGGATCTCCAGATTTTCCCTGAGATCCCTTACTCGTTTGAGGGTATCGCTAGCAATGTGTCCCTCCATCTCGTGTTAAGAAATCTGCAAGAACATTTTTATCAGATTTCACTATGACAATAGCATAATAATAATATTGGCATTCAGCTTGCCATCTTAAAAGTCTAGCCTTTTCTGATTTTGATTCAATTTTATTTTTCAGAAAATACTTAGCACTAGTGTTATCTATTTTTAAGATAAACTTTTTTGCAAGTTCAAAAAATGGCCATTTTTTGAAATCCTTTCGAACTGCAAAGAATTCTTTCTCGTTGATGTGCCATCTGATAACTTCGCTGCTGTCAAATAGACCGCTGCAATAGCTGCATGGAACTTCTCCATCTGGTGTGGCCTTCATAAGTACTGCAGCCCACCAATGATCACTGACATCTGTGTATAACACAAGTTCCTCCTCGTCGTTTGGAATTGCAAGCTTTGGTAGTTGCCTGCAAACTTCTTTAAGTTGTTTGACAGCTTGTTTGTGATCTTCATTCCATTCAAACTTAACATCTTTCTTGAGTAGTGGACTGAACACCTTCCTGTGGTTTGCTAGATTGTTGATGAACATTCCAGCAAAATTAACAACTCCTAAAAAACTCTGAAGTTGCTTTAAATCCTTGAGGTCATCTGGATATCCTTTTTTCAACAATATGATTCTGCAGGATGATTGCAGATTCGTCGATCTCGATTCCAAGGAACTCGATCTGTCTTGTAGCAATCACTGCTATCTTTTCGCAAAGCACTAATCCTTCATTGTAACAGACATCTGAAAAGATTTCTAAATGTTTAAGATGTTGTTTCATGTTTTTTGACGATATGAGGATGTCGTCAATATAAACGAACATGAAGCTGAAGTAATCCTTGAAAAGATTATCCATCTTTCTTTGATATATCTGGGGAGCATTTGCCAATCCATTGGTATAACATTCCGGATATAATGTCCTTGTGGTGTGGAGAATGTTGTAAACTTTATGCTTGCTTCCTCCATTTTAATCTGGTAGAATCCAGACTTGCAATCGAACTTAGAAAACATTTTGGCATTTTTGATGCTATTTACCGAATGTTCTCTACTTGGGATAAATATCGACCAAACTCCAAAATTTCGTTGATCCCTTTATAGTAGATCACCAATCTTGGCTTTCCTCGTTTGATTTCTTCATGATTCCGACCAAGAAATCCTGGACTGCTGTATGGAGAAATACCCGCTGAGAGTAACTTAAGGACAAGATGTTCCTTAAGTATCATCTGCATATACATCTGATCTTCCATATTCATGGGGATTGGTCTAAATCTTACGAACTCATTTTCTTTTTCAGCTTTCACCTTCAAAGTAGCTTTGAGCTCATTCTTATTCCACCATGCCAGTGGATCCTTGTTGTAGTTCCTCTGAATTTTTCTTTTCACACCCTCTAGAGTAATTTGCTCTTCGAGGGTAGCTTCAGGTTGTGAAACTTTATCTTGTAATGTTTTTTTAGTAGCAACAGGGTTTATGGAGTAACTTCTTCCTCATCATGTTCTCTAAACAACATAATATTATCCCATTCAAAAGTTTGAGAATCTTTTTCACTAGGACCTTGTTGTCTGAACTGAAGGGATTGCTTCTCCAAATTTCCGCTGATCCTTCATCTTTGGGTATCGAAGTTTTCCTTCATCACCACGCTTGCTGCAAAAACTAATGGGGAATTTTCTGTGAAACGCCCCTCTTAGTCTCTGCACAGTAATCTTATGATCACAAAAGATTGTGAAAATAAGTCGCATTGTCTCGTTCTCTTGAGTGAACCGCTTGAATGTCGGTAGAAAATTGTTTCCTAGTAGCATATCATGGAAATAAATAGATGGAGTTTTTACTTTGTACCATGGGGTACCACCTGCTCTGCCGATAATGATTTCCCCTCCTTGGATTCCTTCATTAAGAATAAGGATTCGTTTGGAAAAGTCTCTTCCGGCAATAGCTGGTAATTTCTCACCAACTTCTTCGGGAAAGATATCTCGCCTGGCAGTACATATTCCAGCTCCTGAATCAATGTAGGCTGCAAAATATTCTGCCCGATACTTCGCAAATAGCATCCCGACGGAGATGTATATTGAGAATGGACTGGTGGTCATCTGATCCGATATCGCTTTCCTTCCACTATGAATTACATTACGTCTTGTAATCTTTCCCAAGGTTTATGTTCCTCGAGAAATTTAAACCCTAGAATAAGTTGTTCTAGGATTCTTCCTGCAGATCCTGCAATTGTTAGATCAATTTCACTAATTTGAAGGTTTCATTGATACCTACCAAACTGTAGATTGTTGCAAATAGTAGAGGACATCACAAGGAAAGATATTATCTTTCTCCATAATGTCAAAAATTATCTGCACTTCTCTTCAGCCTTCTGGGCATTTCAGCTTTCCTGTAATTTTGAATACATCGGGGATTTTTTGAATTCTGCTCGAGACTACCTTCTGTTTTCCCTCGGATAGTTGCTGATTAACCAATCATGTTGGAAAGACATCCTTCTTGACTCGATCATAATGCTCCTGCTTCTGTTCAGAATAGGATGATCTTGTATCTTCATGTCGATCTCTCCTATTGTCGGATTATCAATAATGTCAGGCAATACAGCTTTGGCAAAGTCTTTGAAGATTCTGGGGATTTCGATGAATTCCTTTATCAAGAATACTTCTGACTGATGAGTATTCGAAAGCGTGTATGACACCTTGTAAGTGATCGAGTAAGGCATGTTCCATTCTTTCATCAAATCACTTCTTTTGAAATCTTGATGAAAGTTAGAACCTTGTTGAAATCTCGATCCCTCAAATGTATGCAATTCTAGGATAGATGTTGAAAGCCATCTTTCCCGCATACAAATTCCCTGCTACTGCTCCCAAATAAGAATCTTTGAAGTTCGGGATTCTTTTGTCGGAGATTGCTAGATTGAGTGGCGAATCAATTCCTTCCTTGAAAGTTGCCTTGATGATTACTCTAATGGCTCCAATATGAATCCATGAGAGCGTGTTAGCAACTTCTCTTTTAACCTTGTTTTTAATCTCCTGGATTTCTCTGTAGGGGATTAACTGCATTTCAATTTGGCTTCCCGTGAATTCCATTGGGATCGCAAATTCACATGTTGTTACCCTATGTATAATCTGATGCTTCCTGCTTCGAAGACCAATCATATCCATGGCTTTTTCCATTGCTCAAATTGTAAATTCATCATGCATTTGAAGCTTTGGTTCTTCCTTCATGATCCTCGTAAGGGTTTTATGAGAAACAGTCGTATGAGAGAAGAATCCTGACGGGTCTTCTCTGATCATGTGTTGAAGGAACTCTCATTCACTCTTATTATGAGCTAGATTCACCTCCATCAGAATAGATCTCTTCTTCGTAGATGCTTTCATCTGAGGGAATATCCTCAAATTGATACACCTGTACCAAATCTTTGAAATAGACAACATCCTCAAACTCCTTGGTATGCTCGAACTGTCTTACTCTTCGGCTTTGGTTTTCTGTACAATCTGTAGGGATATGTCATTTTACTCCGCATGTCCAGCAGTTACAATCTCTGAAACTTTCATTTGCACGAGTATGAGTGCGTCTGAAGTTCTTTTCATCGGTGTTCCGCTAGAACTCGCTTGATTAGAACTTGTTGATAAGGTTCTACTCCTTGTTATTCTTGGTCTCTGCCCAGATCTATAACTTCGGGCTTTCTGCTTTGACCAGAACTTTCTAGGTCTCAATGAAGTCTACTTCTTCTTGAACTACTTCCTCGGGCATATGGATGAGCTCTGTGCCTTTTCATCTTTTGCCTCTGTGGTAGTTTCCAATGATTGTAAGGATATCATTCCCTGTACAGCAAAGTGGAGCTATTTTGTTGATTCCTCTGAGCTTCTTGAAAGTCTATTGGAGTTTTGCTTGGTAGCACCACTCCGCAAGTTTTACCTTAAGAAATGATATTCTCCTGGACACCGTCTCGATTGCATGAGGTGTATATTCTTGATAAGCATTTCTCTCCATGGGCTCGAAATTTTGGCAAAGAACAGTTCTGCTGCATCTTTTTCTTCTATCTTTGCCTTCCATCGATACTCTGTAAAGAGTTTGATGTACTTGTCTACATAACAGATATCATGTAGTTCCAGGCTAATTAGAGCTTGTCCATATTTTTTAGCCTTCTCTTCCTCCATTCCTTCGAAGTAAGTTACTCCAATGAAACTGATTTTAAAGAATTTTGCCATCTTATCCACGATTTCTTTCAGGGACTCTCCGGCCAAAACGTTTTTCTTGGTACCTGGGTCTCCCATAACCCATGCAATCTGACTGAACCTTCCAAACTCATTTTGAGAAGTAATATGATTCATTCTTTGCTTAGATCGAGCGTTCCTGCTGATATGATCATTGCTGAAGCCAATTCATCAATAAGAACTTCTCTGTTTTTGAAATCCAAGATATCCATGTTTAGCATAAGTTCATATGGATGGATTGGATCTAACTGTGATTTCCCTTAAAGCGTTTGATGTATATCTGGCCTGCGAGAACGGTTCCTTGTTCCAACTTGGGGATCCAAAGTGGCTGAGTTGAAATATTTCCTGTGTGGCATACTTTGATCACCTTCGGGTAGATTATGTGACCGAAACTCTCTTGTGGGGGAGGTCTTGGAACAAGCTCTCCCGTCTTAAATTCTACGAGATTTAATCCAGCAAACGAATCAGCAAGATCTCGCAGATCTTCAAGGTTGATTCTTTTCATTACTTTGTCGGAAGTACGAGCTATCCTCATAGGACTGCAATCATTTTTCAGTCTTCGTCAAAGGTCTTTAGACCTCTTCTGCTTTCGTTTTTTGGTGTAAAAGTGGTTCTGTTATGTAGGACGGTGGTAGCCATCCTCTGTTTCTTCTCCCTGTCGGAATTGGTCTTGACTCCAACTCCTTAACTCGGGTCTGAACATCTCGAAGGTTTTCAAGAATCACCTCCCGATGTTTAATATAATCTCCATCTGACAATGAATCTGATGGATCTGTGTAGGGACATGATATTGAAGGTAGCCATAATGCTGCACTGTCTTATAATCTCTCAAGATCTTGGGATATCTTAGAAGAATCTGGCTCGATTGCTCGAAAGGTTGGTTCTCCCATCCTAATCACCTGGTCCAGACCCTGTTGGATCATTGGGGTCTGGAACAACGTCATCGCGTTCAGGATGATCGTCTTCCTGAAGTTCGGCTAACTGGAACTGTAGTTTGAGGTTCACTTGATGAAGCCTCTTAGCCATCCTTTCCAGTTTCTTGTAATGATTTGTGTCTGGTGTGCATAAACATGTTCCTCGTAATAGTTTCCACTTATGGTTGAAGCGTTGAGCTTCTGCCATATGTTTCTGATTTAGTGCTTACAATTTTTGGAAGTACCACCTGTATGAATGACACTTTGAACATTCGTTCGGGTCCATATTATCTTGAATCGTATCCTCCGTATAAGTTACAAATTAAAATTCAAGATATTATTATAGTATTTTCAGAATAAACCTAGGCTCTGATACCAATTTCGCAAAGTCGGATCGTAAATGACAAGTTTATTAGAAACATGGTAAACTTTGGGGTAATTTTGAAAAGTGATTAAAACTACAGGGGGTATAATGCAATTAATCCATTTCTACTTGTAAGGGTAATTTGGTAAAGTGTTGTGGGGGTAGGGAGTTAATATGAAGATGAAAGTATGGTTGGGGAGTTAAAATATAAAAAAATGGATAATGTGAGTAAAGTTAAAGAAAAATTTGGGTTTGGGGATTTATTTGGAGTTTGCTCATATTTTTTTTGAAATATAAATTATATTTAACCAAGATTATCAATATCATACAGTATATTGTTGTTCAAAAACAGAGGCACACATCAAGCAAATGAAACATAGCATCAGAGATTCAGAATGAACATGTTGCGCTAAGTGATGAGCTACAGAATTAGCTGTCCTACGACAATGTGAGATCTGAAACTCCGCCTCAAACATAATAAAGCGACGGATGAAAGAGATGATCGAAGCATCAGCATGCCAAGGATAATTATGCTTGACGGCCTGGACAACATTGAAAGAATCGAACTCAAGTAATCCAAGGATAAGAACAAGCAATCAAAATCCCTTCATGCACTGCAAGCAGCTCTGCTACTTGGAGAGAAAATGAACCATGGACTAATTTAGTAATGCACAACAGGACCACCCCTTGATCATCTCTAACCACAATCCCAATACCACAAGAATCTCTAGATGAGGGGATATATGCATCAACATTAATTGTAGCCGGCCTCGGAGGATGAGCAGACCAAAAGAAGTGTGATGAAGGTGATGCAATTGTAGAGCCTAGAATCTGTCTAGCTTCTAATTGACAGATTGAGAATTGTTCCCAACAATCATTCACGCGAGATAAAATGGTGTTACAGGAGTCCACCGATCCCTTGAATACTGCTTGATTCCTAGCAAACCAGATACTCCAACACAGCATAGCAAGACTCCCAAGATCAGAGCGTGAACCATTAGTAATCACCCAATCACATAAATCAACCATAGAAGATCCACGAAATTGAGACATCAAAGGCCAAATAGGTGAGCGTGCCATACCTTTCGAGCCCATTGGCAATGCCAAAAAACATGGAACGAAGTCTCAGGAAAAGAAAAGCACATAGGACAACGAACATCATCAATAATTTGTCTCTTAGCTAATTGAAAACGAGTTGGGATGGCATCCCACAAAGCTCTCCAAATATGAATCTTAATCCTGTTAGGTATTTTGAGATTACATAGCTTAGAAAAAATGTGACCCATAGCATTACGCCCACCAAGACTACAACCTTGATCATCAAGCTTCGCCAAAGTGTACCCTGATTTCAGGGTATACTCACCATGAGTAGTATAATGTCCAATCAGATAGTCATTACCGCTCAAAAAGGAAATAGTGATACACCTTAATTCATCATGATCTATCGGCCCAAGGCATTGGTGAACTAGTGGACAATTCCAAGAATCAGAATCGGTGATAAAATCACTAACAAGCGGATTTTGATGTATCGTTGATGGAGTTGTAATAGGCTTGAAAGAGTAGGGCCGAAGCAGCCAAGGGTCTTTGAATACCCCGAAAATTATGGCCATATTATGCTTGAAAGAGTACATGTATTTAAATCAACGTGTCGATCCGTCCATCGCGATTTAAAAATGGTGGTGTAGAAAATTGAGTGTCTGCGTGGAAAGAATGACGCGAGTGAGGGGATTGAAATTCAACACACTCATTCTTGAAAATATATACATGGGAATATGAATTGCTGCGTAATAGCTTGGATTTGACTGGAAAATTATATCCAACTACTTGTTATGCAATTCTTTGTATTTCATCTTTAAAAGTTTCAATCATGTAAAACAGAATTTAATCTCTTAGAATCTCGAGCAAAACCCCTCCAACGCTCAAATACATCTATTTAAATTGTAATTGGCTCTTACCAAAACGGGAGTAAGAATTGCTCTATATTTCTGGATACCTTCACGATATTAAGTAGTTTTTCGGTGAAAAAGTCATAAAGCCTTAGCTTAATGGTAAACTCCTTTTTTTTTTTCAATACAATGATGCAAAGAAGTACTTGCAAATATTGCTTAAGAAAAGCTTAAATTGATCAAATTTTCATATCCCCCGCCGTCTAACCATTCAAGAAGTTGCGAACCAACTTCATCAAGATTTGAAATCTTTGAAGCACTTCTAAATATTTAGAGAAATATGACGGAAGAGAAGATACAAAACGCCGAATTTCTCCAAGTTGTACACTATATATTTCTCATTTTTTTTATTATACAAAAGAATAATACAAAATTAGACAAACAGGCTCTGAGTGTGACAAAAACATGAATCATCCTTCATTAAATTATTCTTAGCGCATTAAATTATGAACACTTTAATTCATGTCCAATAACAAAACTACAAAAATAAGCAAATTTAAAAAGAAAAAGAATTATTATACACCACATGTCCTACCAGTGGAACCCTGATACCTATTAGACGAGACCATTTTTTACTATGAATAAAATTGTACGAAAATTGAAAGCATCAATATTACTTATACCGCTTCAATTTGAAATTTTTCAAGTAGGATAGTAATTTGAAATTTTTAGTCAAAGACTCAAGGCTATTAATGGTTTGAAAATACGAACAAAAGGATAAGAACATAAGAGGGTGTTTTGGGTTTTTCCGACTAAACCCCTTCTATACTCAAATTTAAGATGCTTAAAATGAGAAAAATTCAAGCGAAAGATTAATAATAACTTACATTTTGAATGTAAAAATATCCTTATTTTTAGCATAAAATCAATAAGAACCATGAGACATAGTTTTTTCTTATCCGTTTTAGATTTCTACCTTGATTTTTGATGTATTTCATCTAGTAAAAGTTAGGAGTTCAAGAGTCGGTTGTGAAATCTTTAGTCCAGATCACTATAGTTTATGTGATGGTTTGAATGTTGTAGGTCTCAAGTATCCGAAAGGGCTAGTATCTGATATGAGTTATTCACTTATCGAAGTATCAAATGTCATTTTGTTGGTTGCTGCATCTGTACAATGTTCTTAAGGGTATCAATCACTGGTTGTAAATGTTTTTATCGTACTTTTAGCGGATCATCAAATCAATCTGAATTGTCGATCCATAAATTAAGAAATTTATTTATTTTTATTATACAAAAGTGTATTTAATAATCTAAATTTATGAATAAAAGGTAACATCTTACCTAATATGATCACACTCCGAATTCCAAAAGAAATAGAAAGTAATTAATAGAGGGTCACGGGGAGTATGTAGGTTGGCATGATATGTACTAATGATAAGGGCATTAAAATAAGTATGTAACAAAAGACACAAAGCTTCGCAGCACAAAACAATGGCAGCATTGGTTACACAAAAGGTTAAAACCAAACCGCGTCCGAATCCCATTTGTAGGACCCAAAATGCTTAGCCAATTATAACCCTTCACGTGTCACTTTACGCGTACCAGCCATAAATCGTTCATTAACGTGGTAACAGACGCGTTAGCTTTTGAAACTCGCACTGATTTTCACATTTGTTATTCCTCTTACACATATTGGCGCTATTATCAGTCTTCATAGATTAGCTCCCAATCGAGGGTACACCGCCAAGCTGCTAAGATCAACGAAGCGGGTAATGAGACTATTGTGTTATATTCGTTCATTCATTTCATTGTAGCTGATATACAATTTTATTTTTTTATAATAATAGCGTAAAATTCAGTATTAAATGACAGACAAACATAAATAGTTGTACCACGTGTGTGTCGATTGATCAGGATTGTTATGTCTAGATGGTTCATCTATCTAATTGTACATAAAAATTGCTGAGTAAATCACTTCCAACTGTTGCTGACCGAACAATTTTTCACAAACCGGACAAACTTACATTTTTTACAAATAATTCCCTCTTACCATTAAATTTTCGATTCACTTTATTTGAATTTCTTCAAAAAAAATTATTTTAAAAAAAATTACACTTAACTTTTGAATTTTGTGGTATTAAAATTCAAACCTATCACATATAAATATGCATTTAGCTTATTATTTTAGATACATAATAGTGAAAATTGACTATATTGTGCTAAAAAGGTAACATAGAATATACATTATTAGTCTCCACTATCTTGGTATGATCATCAAATAAATATATCATCCTAAATCCATGAAACTGTTATAAAATATCATAAAAAATTAAAAATAATAATTGTTATCCTGCTAAAATTATTATTCTAATTATCCAAAAAAAATCATAAAAAAGCAACTCTAAATTTCTTAAATTTAATATAATCTTTAAAATGTCTATACAAAAATAATTAACAATAGAACATCAAAAAAATCAATTTTTTTGAATAAGTTAAAAAAAATTAAAATTCATTTTATATACACGTAACATATATAAATAAGTAATTAATAACAATAAAAAAGCAAAATTTCTCGTTTTAAATAAGAACATTCCAATTTTATGTAATTTGTCTTCTTTTTTTAAAAAAAAAAATAATGTATTTTGTCTTTTATATATAAATGTTAGCTATAATATATTAAATTTCCAACTTCTATGTATTTTTTTATTTAATCCTCACCTTCTTGCTAACAAAATGCACTCCAACTTCAACCAGAACCAACCCACACCATTTTCACTACCTTTTTCTGCCGCCAACAAAATGCACTCCAGATTCTTCAATCTCCTCCTCCTCCTCTTCTCTGCTACAAATTCTTATGTGAGTTCTAAAAAATCTGTAATCTTTTGTGATAAAGTTGCTATCTTGAAATCTTTCTTCACATATCCCTGATTCATGTTCATGCTTAAATGCAAATGCGTGTCGTAATTGATCATAATGTGTGTTTTAATGTTCCTGATGTTAATGCAGGTGGGATTCGCCGGTGCCGGTGATGATTCCAGCGTGAACCCATTTACGCCGAAGGGGTATTTGATCCGTTACTGGAAGAAAGAGATATCCACCGATGTACCGATGCCTGCATTCTTGCTCAACAAAGCTTCGCCGTTAACCGCCGTGGAGTTTGCCGGTTTCTCGAAACTCGTCGATCAACACTCGTTATCCTCTCAACTTCCCGATTTCTGCAGCAAAGCGAACCTCCTCTGCTTCTCCGATTTATCGCCAAGCCTCGAAAAGCACGACAGCAATGCGAATTTCGCCGTGTACTTGAACAAAAATTTCACCAATTACGGAGACAACCGCCTCGGCGGAGTTGATTCTTTCAAGAACTATTCCGACGGGGACAATATTCCCGTGGACTCGTTCCGCCGCTACAGCCGCGACTCCAATGGCCATGGCGATAAATTCTCTAGCTACGCCACGGAGGCCAATGTGGTTGACCAGAGCTTCAACACCTACGGTACCGCCGCCACCGGCGGAGCAGGGGATTTCAGCAACTATAACAAGCAGGTGAACGTGCCGAATCTCCGTTTCACTTCGTATTCTGACGATAGCAATGGCCGTAAACAAGTGTTTACTTCATACACCGATGAAGCCAATTCCGGTGACCAGAAGTTCTCCAGCTACGGAAAAAACGGCAACGGCGCAGCCAACGAGTTCATCACCTATGGAAAGGATTCGAATGTAATGGGCTCGACTTTCACCAATTATGGCGAGAGTGGGAATGGTGCAAATGACACATTCACTTCATATGGGACAAATACCAATGTCCCTGAAAATACTTTCAAGAATTACGGTACTCAAGGGAATGCAGCCACCGATAGTTTCAAGAATTACAGAGACCAATCCAATGTGGGAGACGACAATTTCCAATCATACGGCAAGAATTCCAATGCTGCGAAAGTGGATTTTGAGAACTACGGGAATTCTTTCAATGAGGGGACAGATAAATTCAATGGTTATGGGAATGGTGCTGTAGGTCAAACAGTTGACTTCCAGATTTATGGAGTTAACAACACTTTCAAGGATTATGCGAAAAAGGGTGTCACTTTTACAGGGTTGCCGAATGGAAGCACGGCTACGGCGGCCTCTTTGGTAGCCAATGGCAAAAGGGTGAACAAATGGGCGGTGGAGCCAGGTAAATTCTTCCGGGAGGAGATGCTGAAAAGTGGTAATGTGATGCCTATGCCTGATATCCGTGACAAAATGCCTAAAAGATCGTTTTTACCTCGAGTGATCGTGTCGAAACTACCCTTTTCGACCTCCAAAGTCGATGAATTAAAGAAGATTTTCCATGCCGATGACAATTCTAGCATGTCAAAAATTTTAACCGATTCATTGAGCGAGTGCGAGAGACCACCTAGCCCGGGTGAGACCAAGCGTTGTGTGACATCGATCGAAGATATGATCGACTTTGCAACATCCGTGCTGGGGCGTAATGTTGTGGTTCGTACCACGGAGAACACGAAAGGGTCGAATAGTGACATCATGATAGGGAAAGTTAAGGGAATCAACTCAGGGAAAGTCACTAAATCGGTCTCTTGTCACCAAAGCTTGTTCCCCTACTCGCTCTACTATTGTCACTCGGTTCCTAAAGTCCGTGTCTACGAAGCCAATATCCTCGACGCAAAGTCGAAGGCAATCATAAATCACGGCGTCGTCATATGCCATATCGATACGTCTTCTTGGAGCCCTGGCCATGGAGCCTTCATCTCCTTGGGTTCAGGTCCAGGAAAGATCGAGGTTTGCCACTGGATCTTTGAGAATGATATGACTTGGGCAGTTGCTGATTGAGATTATTTTGTACTTAGTTTTTAGTTCAACCAGTTGTGTTACACAAAGGGTAAACCACTGGTTGACCTTTCAATTTAACTCGAATTATTCATATCATCATTACCTCCCAAGTTCACTTTTATTACATTCAATTCTTTTTATATGGGAAGTTAAATTCTTGTGTCACTCAACTTTTGTTAGTTTACATTTCCCAAGTCAATTTTAACTTTCTCGAGGTTTTGCCACGACTAGCAGTCTAGCATACGCAAGAAAGGTCATTGAGAAGTCCAAAATTACCCTAAGGTGTAGTCATACCATATCCACAATGTTTTCTATAAAGCTCTTCTCCGTTACAATCTAATCAAACATCATTGTCAAAGTGTGTAAATCAACTCTTCCATGGCTAGACTGGTTAAGATAACAAATCATGTGTATTTTTTTTATTTATAATAATGTAAGTTTAAGACACTTACAATTAATCCACCCTGTGTAGCACATACAAACCGAAGTTCTTGGGTCCCAAAAACATGGGATAGACCACTCGTAATATGAGGAGTCCTCATGATCCAAGACTTCGGAGGTCACGAGATAAATATTCACCCAGTTTTGACCTATAGTTTGAACAATGTAAGTTTTAAGACAGACTCGATATTCATTTACGATTATTTCTATCCTACAATTACCCCGTGAAGCATGTACAAACAGGAGTTTTTGGGTCCCAAAAACATGGGATAGACCACTTGTAATATGAGGAGTCCACATGATCCAAGACTTCGGAGATCACCAGATGAATATTCACCCAGTGGACGATAGCAGTTTCCTCTCATTTACTAATTTTCAAGATGTGGCACTGTGTTGTTGGTACCAAAATTGATCACTCACGAGCAACTCAAAGTGTTGCAAAACGTCCAGTTGACAATACTGTTTCTACTGATAAGATCGTAAATGCAAAAGGGAGAAAAGTGATCAGAGGAGTGAAATGGAATGAAAACAAAGGAGAAATCATCAGAGCATAAAAACGATGAACACTCACATGTATTTTTATATCTGTGTAAAAGTGCTATGTGGTGATAGTTAGGTGGTCCTCATTCACCAGTCACCACCCATTATAGTGTCCCTGTGTTTTCTTTCATGTGTGTGGAAGGAAACTGCCATTGTCCAGCTGTTGTTGGGCCAATCCCTTTCCTTTTCCTTGTATTTCTTTTGTTATTTTACTACCAAAAGTACTTTCTGATCAAACAACCTAAAGTCCAAAAGTCCGTAGCGGGGCAATACGCGTTTTTTTATATCACATATTATATATCAATGGCTCGTAAGTGCAACGAGAACGACTGTATCTACTTACTCAGCATTGTTATCACCTAAAACAATCACGAATATACTGATTTAGGGTTGCCGTTTTATCGTGGGGAAGGAGACAACTTTGAAAGAAAAAACAATCATTCAAATTTACAAACATTATGTCCTGACTATAGGGGTGCTTATCGGGCCGGGTCAATTCGGACCCGGCCCGAAACCGAACCGGTTAGTCCGGTCCGAAACCGGAACCGGACTAACCGGTTCCGGTAACAAACCGGTCCGGGGCTACCGGTTTGGTTCCGATTTCGGTTCCGAAACCGGTTGATTTAATAAATAAATAAATAAAAAATGTGGTTGGTCAGCATGGCAACGGCTATAAGAGTCGTTGCCATGCTGAACGTTGGCTATAAGAGCCGTGCACTGCATCGCAACATTGCTAGATCCTAATCAATATTTATCTTCATTTGAGATATTTTTTGAATATTATGCTAAATTTTTGGGAAAGGTTGTTGACGAGCAAAAGACGTCTGCAATGCAATCTCTCCAAAATATGTTTCAATTGTATTATAATCAACAGACAAGTGAATCATCGCAACAAAGGCCTGTTGAAGAACAACCTCAATCTAAAGGTGGGGGCATCAATTTGCTTAGGCTGCTGGGCTGGAAAAAACTTAAGGGAAAAGGACCTTATACTAGCACGTCGACTGAGTTGCAAATTTATCTGAACTATCAATTTGTAACGGAAGACAACTTCGACGTCTTACAATGGTGGAAGTCAAATGCAGCACGATTCCCTATCTTAGCCAAAATGGCTAGAGACTTGTATGCAGTACAAGCTTCAAGAGTCGCTTCTGAATCGGCATTTTCAACATGTGACCGAATTATTGGAGAATAGAGAAGTAGTCTATCTGCTGATTCGTTATGCATACTCACGTTACTTAAAGATTGGTTTGAAGTAGAATGTAAGAATAGAAGAGATGGGGCGGTTGACGAATTCGTAAATCAATATGACGAGCAAGAAGAAGAGAACGCAAAACAATACTTATCAATTGTGAAGAGTGCTAAATAGTAATATTTTTTTATTTAGATTTTCAATTGCCATCTCTTTACAATTATTTGTATGCATCTATATTATGAATGGAGAAGAAATATATTGAATTTGTGATGAATATTGGGGAAACATTTACAACATCAAAAACAAAAAAAATTAAAAAGTTTTTTAAAAAAAAAATCGAAAAAAAAATTCAAAAAAAAAATTTCGGTTCGGACCGGATCAGCCCGGAACCGATCCGATCAGGTTCCTTAATGGACCGGACCGGTTTCTTAACGGACCGTGCCGGTTCCGTGCTTAACGGATCCGGAACCGATCGGTTCCGGATCGGACCAGTCTGATCCGTTAAGCACCCCTACCTGACTATGATTCTTCTCATGCATTTTAAACCTCTGAACTTGTTGCCTTACCAAATAATGTTGTCTTCTAATATTGGTGCTGTCTGTTTGGAGGTTTGTGTAAGTAATCCAACAAGCATACAACGCAGCAGAATTTAAAATTTGGATTACTAGAACCGCGGATCTATACAAAGTGGTCATATCGGATTATAGATAATAAGAGTCTCACCCTTGTAGCGTGTTTGAGCAGATTCCACGAAGCACCACGTCCAACGAATTTCGAGTCATGAGCAACACCTCCAAGGTCTTGCCTCTACGGTATCCACACGATCAAATCGAAAGGGATGTTCAAGAACAAGTTGCTAGAATTATTCTTGAACCAAAACTGAACTCCCGGTTCAAAACCGATCAACGGCGCCCAATCGAAAACTCACACAACTCACGGCGGCGTTGGCGGCGGCGGCGAGGGTGACTTTCAATTTGAGAGAGGCGGCCGAGAGCTCAAGGTGGCTAGGTTATTTTTATGATTTTTGTGTAATTAACAATTAATCAGAACCTTGTATTTATATTATAAGATTAATTAAGGTTCAAGACTTTCTTAAAGTCTCATGGGCCCAAACCCATGATTTAACTAAATCCTTATAATCATTTAATTAATACTCTTCTTAATTATTTAATTCATCTCATGAATTTAATTCCCTTTATCGATTTAATCTTTTGTGCGACCCGATAGGATCTTGCAATGTTCGCAGTGACATAAAATCTCATTTTACGTCACAAGCAATGAGCGGTATCTAGCAACACATCAAGGCTACCCAAATTACAAGAATGTCTTTGACTCGACATAACCTTTAGAACTTGTGATAATATTAACCATGTAACTTAATCCATTTGTCCATGTGTTTAGATTGAACACGAGTCATGGAATAGTCATACTCGTATATTCAATCTCTATTTCTTGATCCCCAAGTAGAACTAGAATAAACGAATAAGCTCGATATCACATATCGACTCATTCGAGCACGGCCATACATTTTAGTCTTACTTGATCAAGGGCCCAAACACTTCTCCTGTTATATAGGAGGGACAAATCCTATCTTGATCAATCAACATCCCTCTACATAATTCGTAGTGTATTCAATAGTTGTCTTTATAGTTTACCCTGTTACAGGTAACGTTTGACAATATCAAGATACATAACTCCTTATGTTGGGATCTCTGATGATCTAAAGTCGTAAGGATTACATACATTATTATCACTATGAGAATTGCTTATGACACGCATATAACTATCCATGTAGCATTCTCATGGTGGGTCTGTCCAGTACATTGTTATCTAACATGTACCCATGTGTTGATTTGATATCTCATATCCATGAACAATTCATCAATCAAAACATACTAGTCTCAATGTATTATCGTTATCCTAATTTATGATAATACTTGACTTGGGACAATCTTTAAGAATAATACAATATTATTCTAAGGACATTAACTTATATATCAATTCATATTGCACAGATATTCGAATAATATATAATAATGATCTGCCATTTATAAAATCATAATACATTGTATGTCACAAACAATCATCTAATGACATGTCTTAGAGCATATCCCAACAAATCTCCCACTTGCACTAAGACCAATCAGACATATACCTAATGCCTAGAGATCTAGTATGACGATCATGCTTCTGCTGTGACAGTGGCTTCGTCAATGGGTCAGATACGTTGTCATCTGTTGGTACTTTGCATATTTTAACATCTCCCATTTCAACGATTTCTCGAATGAAATGAAAGCGCAGAAGTATGTGCTTGGATCTTTGGTGAGATCTAGGTTCCTTAGCCAATGCGATCGCTCCATTGTTGTCACAATAGAGTTCTATCGGATCCTTAATGCTAGGCATCACCCCAAGTTCAGAAATGAACTTCTTGATCCAAGCAGCTTCCTTTGCTGCATCTGAGGCAGCAATATACTCAGCTTCAGTTGTAGAATCGGCTACTGTCTCTTGCTTTGAACTCTTCCAGCTTACAGCACCTCCATTTAGGCAAAACACATATCCTGATTGCGATCGAAAATCATCTTTGTCGGTTTGGAAACTTGCATCAGTGTAACCTATTACATTGAGCTCTTCATCACCTCCATAAATCAAGAATGTATCCTTAGTTCTTCTCATGTACTTCAGGATATTCTTGACTGCAATCCAGTGACATTCACCTGGATCAACTTGATATCTGCTCGTCATGCTCAAAGCATACGAGACATCGGGACGAGTACATATCATGGCATACATGATAGATCCAATAGCTGACGCATATGGAATCTTACTCATGCGTTGTCTCTCATCTGGTGTTGAAGGACACTGATCCTTCGAGAGATGTATCCCATGTGTCATAGGCACGAATCCTTTCTTTGATTCTTGCATGCTAAACCGTTTTAGCACTTTGTCTATGTATGTACTTTGACTTAGGCCAAGTAATCTTCTCGATCTATCTCTATAGATCTTGATTCCTAATACATAGGTGGCTTCACCCAAGTCTTTCATAGAAAAGCAATTTCCTAGCCAAATCTTTACAGATTGTAAGGCAGGGATATCATTCCCAATTAGAAGTATGTCATCTACATACAATATTAGGAAGATAATTATGCTCCCACTGACCTTCTTGTAGACACAAGGTTCATCTACGTTTTTGATGAAACCAAACTCTTTGACTGCATCATCAAAACGAAGATTCCAACTCCGAGAAGCTTGCTTCAATCCATAAATGGATCGTTGTAGCTTGCATATCTTTCCAGCATCCTTTGGATCGACTAAACCATCGGGCTGTGTCATGTACACATCCTCAAGCAGATTTCCATTAAGGAAAGCTGTTTTGACATCCATCTGCCAGATTTCATAATCATGAAATGCAGCTATTGCAAGTAAGATCCTAATGGATTTAACCATGGTAACTGGTGAAAAAGTTTCATCATAGTCAATACCATGAATTTGTTTGAAACCTTTAGCAACCAGTCGACCTTTATAGGTTTGTACATTACCATTCATGTCGGTCTTCTTCTTGAAAATCCATTTGTACCCTATGGGTCTCACCCCTTCAGGCGGGTCAACCAAAGTCCATACTTGGTTTGCATACATGGATTCCATCTCAGATTTCATGGCCTCTTGCCATTTCTCAGAATCAGTGCCCATTATAGCTTGTTGATAAGATGACGGCTCATCCCCATCAATAAGTAGTAAGTCACATTGTTGAGTCACAAGAAATCCATATCTCTGTGGCTCCCGGTGTTCTCTTACAGACCTACGCTGGGCTTGTGTCTCTTGAGCAGGCACTTCATCCACAACAGCTTGTGGTGTCTGCTCTGTTTCCATCTCAATATCATGTTCAATGTTTTCTTGTGGTTGAACTTCACTAAGTTCTACTTGTCTCCCACTGGTTTTTCTAGAAATAAATTCTCTTTCAAGAAAGACACCAGTCCGAGCAACAACCACTTTGTTCTCGGTGGGATAATAGAAATAGTATCCTTTCGTTTCCTTATGATACCCCACAAATAAACACTTATCAGATTTGGGTCCAAGTTTGTTAGAGACGTGACGTCTCACGAAAGCCTCACAAACCCAAATCTTCATAAAATACATACTAGGACGCTTCCCAGTCCATATCTCATATGGTGTCTTTTCCACTGATTTAGATGGAACACGGTTCAGTATGAATATTGCTGTTTCTAAAGCATGTCCCCAAAAAGATATCGGAAGATCTGCATGACTCATCATTGATCTAACCATATCCAACAAGGTTCGATTTCTCCTCTCGGATACACCATTCCATTGTGGAGTATACAGAGGAGTGAGTTGTGGGACTATCCCACACTCCTTTAGATAGTCATGAAACTCTTGACTTAAGTATTCACCTCCTCGATCTGATCGAAGGATTTTGATACTTTTACCAAGTTGGTTTTGTACTTCATTCTTGAAATCCTTGAACTTTTCAAAGGTTTCATGTTTATGTTTCATTAGGTACACATACCCATATCTACTGAAGTCATCAGTAAATGTAACGAAGTATTGAAAACCACCTCTAGCTTGTGTACTTATTGGTCCACATACATCACTATGTATTAATCCCAATAAAACATTTGCCCTTTCAACATGTCCCTTGAAAGGGGCTTTAGTCATCTTGCCCATTAAACAAGACTCGTATGTTTCATATGATTCAAAATCAAATGAATCTAATACTCCATCCTTATGAAGTTTTGATATGCGGTTCTCGTTTATGTGGCCCATGCGACAATGCCAGAGATAAGTTGGATTACAATCATTATTTTTAATCCTTTTAGTATTTATGTTATAGACAAGCATATCAAGATTTAATACATAAAGACCATTAATCATTTGTGCACTGGCATAAAACATATCATTTAAATAAATAGAACAACAGTTGTCCTTTATCATAAATGAAAATCCACACTTGTCCAAACAAGAAATAGAAATAATGTTTTTAGTAATAGATGGCACAAAATAACAGTCTTTCAAAATCAACGATAAACCAGAAGGTAAAGCTAAACAATAATCTCCTATAGCTAATGCAGCAACTCTTGCTCCATTTCCAACTCGGAGATCAACTTCACCTTTCTCCAACGTCCTACTCCTTTCGAGATCCTGCACATTTACACAAATGTGAGATCCACATCCAGTATCTAATACCCATGATGAAGAAGTGGATAAATTGACTTCTATAACAAAATTACCTGAAGTGGAAGTCACACTTCCCTTCATCTTCTTAAGATCTTCCAGATATACTTTGCAGTTGCTTTTCCAATGACCGGTCTCACCGCAATGGAAACAGTTCCCTTCCTTTGCCACTCCTCCCTTTGGCTTTAATGCAGAAGCATGTGGCTTAGACTTAACAATGACCTTCTTGTTCTTCTTGAAGCTCTTAGCTTTAGTCTTTCCTTTGCTCTTATTCACAATAAGAACATTTGTAGGCTTAGACTTCTTGCTATTTGCTTCAAAAGTTCTAAGCATGCCAAGTAACTGTGGTATAGTCTTTTCAATTTCAATCATATTGTAATTCATGACAAATTGACTGAAGCTTTCAGGCAACGATTGCAAGATCACGTCAGTGGCCAACTCTTGGTCCAAAGGAAAACCCAGCTTCTCCAGATTCTCAATATACCCAATCATCTTGAGTACAAGAGTTCCAACTAGACTTCCTTCTACCATTCTACACTGGAACAACGCTTTAGAGACGTCATACCTCTATTGTCTTGCTTGTTGTTGGTACAGTTGCTTTAGATGTTCGATCATATCGAACGCCTCCATTTCCTAATGTTGCTTCTGAAGCTCAGAGTTCATGGTGGCAAGCATAAGGCACCCAACATCAAGTGCGTCATTTTGATGCTTCTTGTAAGCATCTTTATCGGCTTTAGCAGCCGTCAAGGGAGGTTCCTCAGCAGGTAAGGGTTCCTCAAGGACATACTGCTTCTTTTCTTGTTTGAGGACAATCCTCAAATTCCTATACCAGTCTATGAAATTTGTCCCATTAAGTTTGTCCTTCTCAAGGACCGATCGCAATGATAATGTGCTTGTGATGTTGTTAGTTGCCATGGATATCTACAATATAAATATGCAAAATAAGTTTATGATTTTAATCATTTAATATGGTCTTATATTAAATGATACTCCCACTATTTTGTTTAAAATTATCAACCATCGAAAACTTTAGTGTGCCA
This sequence comes from Haberlea rhodopensis, assembly GCA_907163345.1. Taxonomy (NCBI): domain Eukaryota; kingdom Viridiplantae; phylum Streptophyta; class Magnoliopsida; order Lamiales; family Gesneriaceae; genus Haberlea; species Haberlea rhodopensis. Next base: position 2,134,174 of record CAJQUN010000030.1, read on the forward strand.
AGATCCATATTTCACTTAATCTTGAGTTAGCTTTGGCTAATCGCCCAAGATTCGGTTATTTAGGTAGACAACACTTTGTCAATTACATCACATGTAATTCTTGGATGATTGGACGAACAACGCTTTGTTCAAATTCATCTAATGAATTATTATCCAACCCCATGCCTCTAGGTTCCCAATCTATTGAGATAACACTAGTTAGATCGAACCCAATTTTAAAATATCACGGATATCACAATTATCCTTTCGCGCCTTACTAAGATTGTCACGGTGCTTTGCTTTGGCAAACCCACACATGTTCAATCGAAGTCTTGACGAGTATTTTTAATTGGAAGGCATCTTAAACTTAATATTATAAGAGGGATTTATTGATCTAATGATTTTGTTAATATTGAAAATATGTCCAGTACATATATGAATATATACATATCTACATATATATATAAGTATCAATATTAAATAAAACAGTATACATGCATCTCATACATCAACATAAAGTAAACGTGACATGGTTATAGACCCTACTATCGATTTTCTCAAGCCAATGAGAAAATCCTAAGAGTCAACGTAATGTTACTTCACAAGCACCTTCCTTTGGCTCCCAATTGTGAATGGCCTCCTCGTCCCGGCATCAAGCTCCATCTTCATTGATCACCATCAATAAAATAATCTATACTATATAACAATTACAAGATATAGAGAATTCCTCGATTCACATTCGAGGGGAACGTAGGGGAGGGATAACATATTGAGAAAAATAGAGAAGGCACGACTCGAAGGTCGTATTATAATTACAAACATTCACAAATCCTATCTAATAGGTCAAAGGGCTATAACCATGCACCATGCTCAAACAACACATAAAACATGCAATAACAATTAATGAATTAAATTCTAAACATTTTAAAATTTAATCCCAATAAAAACTGTAAACTAAATTTTATGAAATTATCGTACGCTCGGGACATCACATGTCACGTAACCTTAGCCCAATGGTCCACGTCTAACCATGATGGTTCGAAACTCTAATTCATGGTGACGTCGAACCGTGAGTCATTAGGGTTAGGGTTCGAAACCCTAGCCGTCACGAGCCACAATGGTTCGAAATATTTTTGTTTTAGTTCTCGGCCTTTTCATGCACGATTCATGACGTTGGCGACTTGACCATCTCGAGCCAATGAGTTCGAAAACCCTAGCCCTCATGTGGCACTAGCCGTCACCCATCATTTATCGTGAGCCATGCGCCGCTAATTAAAATTTCGAGCCAAGAGGAGGGTTCTAAACCCTAGCCATGTTTCGACACTTCCATGCACAATTATTAGCCACAACAGCTAAACCATCTCGAGCCAAGGGTTCGAACCCTAGCCCACATGTGGCAGCCATGTGTCATTTGTGATGGTGGTGGCCGAACCATCTCATGCTTTAGGGCTCGATTTTGCGCCTTCATGTATCGTATACAATAAACTTTAATTATATCAAATATAATTTTACGATAATTACACAAACTCGATTTACTCATATCATATATGATTATATACAGTTTTATTAGCATGCAATACAAATCTAAATATGATTAAACAATTAACCACATAAATCTGATATGAGCCTTGAACCTGGCTCTGATACCACTGTAAGTAATCCAACAAGCATACAACGCAGCGGAATTTAAAATTTTGATTACTAGAACCGCGGATCTATACAAAGTGGTCATATCGGATTATAGATAATAATAGTCTCACCCTTGTAGCGTGTTTGAGCAGATTCCACGAAGCACCACGTCCAACGAATTCCGAGTCACGAGCAACACCTCCAAGGTCTTGCATCTACGGTATCCACACGATCAAATCGAAAGGGATGTTCAAGAACAAGTTGCTAGACTTATTCTTGAACCAAAACTGAACTTTCGGTTCAAAACCGATCAACGGCGCCCAATCGAAAACTCACACAACTCACGGCGGCGTCGGCGGCGTCGGCGAGGGTGACTTCAATTTGAGAGAGGCGGCCGAGAGCTCAAGGTGGCTAGGTTATTTTATGATTTTTGTGTAATTAACAATTAATCAGAACCTTGTATTTATATTATAAGATTTAATTAAGGTTCAAGACTTTCTTAAAGTCTCATGGGCCCAAACCCATGATTTAATTAAATCCTTATAATCATTTAATTAAGACTCTTCTTAATTATTTAATTCATCTCATGAATTTAATTCCCTTTATCGATTTAATCTTTTGTGCGACCCGATAGGATCTTGCAATGTTGGCAGTGACATAAAATCTCATTTTACGTCACAAGCAATGAGCGGTATCTAGCAACACATCAAGGCTACCCAAATTACAAGAATGTCTTTGACTCGACATAACCTTTAGAACTTGTGATAATATTAACCATGTAACTTAATCCATTTGTCCATGTGTTTAGATTGAACACGAGTCATGGAATAGTCATACTCGTATATTCAATCTCTATTTCTTGATCCCCAAGTAGAACTAGAATAAATGAATAAGCTCGATATTACATATCGACTCATTCGAGCACGGTCCATGCATTTTAGTCTTACTTGATCAAGGGCCCAAACACTTCTCCTGTTATATAGGAGGGACAAATCCTATCTTGATCAATCAACATCCCTCTACATAATTCGTAGTGTATTCAATAGTTGCCTTTATAGTTTACCATGTTACAGGTAACGTTTGACAATATCAAGATACATAACTCCTTATGTTGGGATCTCTGATGATCTCAAGTCGTAAGGATTAATCATATACATTATTATCACTATGAGAATTGCTTATGACACTAATATAACTATCCATATAGCATTCTCATGGTGGGTCTGTCCAGTACATTGTTCTCTAACATGTACCCATGTGTTGATTTGATATCTCATATCCATGAACAATTCATCAATCAAAACATACTAGTCTCAATGTATTATCGTTATCCTAATTTATGATAATACTTGACTTGGGACAATCTTTAAGAATAATACAATATTATTCTAAGGACATTAACTTATATATCAATTCATATTGCACAGATATTCGAATAATATATAATAATGATCTGCCATTTATAAAATCATAATACATTGTATGTCACAAACAATCATCTAATGACATGTCTTAGGGCATATCCCAACAGTTTAGGGGACAGATGATGCACATCATGCGTGACAAATGTTTTTCAAATCCGTTTAATTATTTGGATAATTTATATTCGGTAAATTTCAAATCAACGGATTTATTAATTTATATAAATGTTATGATAATTATGATATATTTAAGTGTGCGCTTGGTACGAGAATATGATAAATGAATGATGAGTAATAAGAGCGATAAGTTGTGGGACCCGAATCGGGCACATATTACTTTGTCTCTTATCTGGTATCACATTCTCTCTGAACATTATGTACAAGAGTTTTAAACCTTATCTGAAATAGCGGAAGCTTTTAAAGTCAATCATTCATTCTATGGTAGCGGAACGTTTTTACAAATTAGTTAATAACAAAATACATCCCAGTACAAACTCCTTATAACGATCCGACATTTAATAAAAGAGAAATACTCTAACAGTCCAGATAAGCCAACATTTCCATTTTTCCTAATCCCCCTATGGTCTGGCTCCGATACTCCTGTATCTGGAACTCACAATCAATAACAAAGAAAACAGAGGTTAAGTCTTTGGGGACTTAGTGAAGGAATAACAATGGCTTTCATATCTGTAATTATCAAACAATGTAATGTCTCAATATGATATGTCATGTAACAAATATCTTGCAATCAAATAATTGTTAATAATGAACAGTGACAATTTAGGATTTCAAAATGAATATCGTGGGCTAAAGAGGTGGCTCCCACCGGACAGTTCGGTGTAGCACTTTTCCCTACATATTCAGATAGGATCTGTACAATCATTCATTCACGAGCCAAAGTGAACCATTCTCTGGACCGTAAAACGATGCGCGTTGTTCAGATGAACCATGTACCCGAACTTTCATCCGTTCTTCATTGGACTTACTTTTCGGGCCGAAGCCACGTTGTCCAGTGGATTAAATATCCAGGGCTCTCATTCATTCTTTCAGTCAAAGGAATCGTTCAATCAAATGAATCGATTAGTAATCGATAACATTCAAGATAATTAAACATGCATATCAAGATGACCAATGGAACGATGTGATGTACAATATGATGTCATATATGAACATTGAGATAATGAATAACAGTTTAATGTAAATTCTATGCCAAATCCCAAAATGGCTATAAAACAAGAATTTGGTAGTACACATCACCTCACAACTTGATATCTTATTTGATTGGCCCGATCTTGAATATAGTTACAAATTTATGTCATATAAGCATAATATTAGTAATTTATAGTGATTAGTGATCCAAATGCATGGTTGAACATTCTTAAACATCATTTTTGTACAAAACTTGTATTTTGAATAATACTTTAAAAATTCATGATAATTCAACCATAAGTCGAAAAATCACGAAACTTTCAAGAAATGCCTACAATCATTCCACCAATGTTTGGCCGTCGGAAAACTGAACATCAGGGAGGCGCGTGTCTCGCGCGCCACCGTGCAGGCGCTTGGCCGAGCTCCGGCCGCCACGCGCTGCTGAAATTTTCAGGGAGTGATCGTATCATCGAGATCTACAACTTTCGTGTAGAAACTATTTTGATATTCTCAACCGTGTTTGCCCAGAATCTGATTTTTCGAAATGATTAACTGGGTGTTTTGGTCGCCGAAAATCCATACATACGACAACGTTTTGGGTGATCGGCTGGCTTACCCATAAACTTTAACACATTTTGAACAACTTTCATACACAAGACCAAAATCAGTTTGTAAATAGAAGAAATGAAGGCATGAACACACTAGCTCAAAACAGATTTCTGGGCAGGATTTAAACTCATGTTCTTCCCGGATTTTCGAATTTTCGAGGTGATTTGACTTCGATTTTGTTACACCTCTCAAACTAAATGATTTCTGGGCATATAAGGAGGGTTGTGTGAAAATTTTAGAATTTTTTGACAAGATTTAGTAATTTTTTCTGATTTTGGTTCTATTTTTGCTTCTACTCTATTCTACAGTATTTACTACCATATTTGCACGAAAATTAGCACTTGAAGCTGATGGTTTGGGGTGTATTTATACCGGTTGTGTGCATGAATTAGGGCATTGAAGTGTGGACAAGTGTTGGGGTAAGTTTTGCCAAATATTAAGTTTTTAAAATTAATTCAAAATGATAATAATTTTTTTTTATTTCTATGATTTATATATATACGTATATATTTAAAAATATAGGGGTGTTACATAAGTAGTTGATAAATAAGTATAAATAATTTAATGTGATAAATTATATGGTGTATTATATGATACACATGTTTTACGAGGCGTTTGATTATTCTGGCATTTTTGTCTACTGGTGAAGAGAGAGGGCAAGACTACAAACAATAACAACAACAACTAAGCCTTTAATCCCAATGAATTGGGGTAGGCTACATGAACAATAGAGAGAATCAAGTCGGGTCGGACACATGCGTCAGTCTTTTCCAAGCGCTTCTATCTGTCAACATATCTTCAGTAATCCCATTGCACTTCAAATCTTTGCGTATAACTTCGAGCCATGTCTTCTTCGGTCGTCCTCTCGCTCTCGTGAACTGGCCGAAATCCATGGACTCCACTCGACACACAGGTGCACTGCTGGGTCTACGTCGAACATGACCAAACCAGCGTAAACGGCTTTCTTGCTTCTTCTCTTCTATACAAGCCACATCTATCTCAGCTCGAAGGTGTAGCTTGTATAGAAGAGAGAGGGCAAGATTGGTGATAAAAAAATATTTGGTATGATGTAAACTGTTTATGGGTGAATTTGGATACAAATGCACTTCATTGAAATGTATTACACAGTGATTTTTTTAAGAAAAAGAAAGCAGATTTACATTTATATATTTATATTATGAATAAAATTGATAAAAAATAAAAACTAAAAGATACAAATTAACTTAATGTTAAATTGGTTGTATTTAATGAAAACCAGTATTGTCACATCATATGTTTTAGTAAAAAAAAAAGTATAAATAAAAAATATGTTCACCATTTTTTTCTAAAAAATGTTCCAAGATTTATAATAACCTTTTCGGCTAATTTTTTTTAAACATTGTAAATTAAAAAAACCTTACAAACATGAACATCTTCTTGGTTTCAAGCTAGTTCAGAAAACACAATCATATCACACATAGATTTCCTTATGCAAGATTCCATTCCACATACTATATATTCAACAAGTTGAAGACAATGAGTGAAAGAAAACTTGATCACAAATAGAAAGAATAAAAAAAGAAAACAAAATCAATCCCAATAAACCATTTCACTCTGATGCCATCAAGAAATATTTACATGATTCCTGAGAGAACTTGGCGAGGGTCGGAACAAGTATTCTGAAAACTGGCAATCAATCCGAGCTTCCTTAAGGAAAATCGTACAAAGGAACGAGATACGCAAACAAGACTCTCGAATCATGGGAAGCTCATTTCGCAGCATCTCTGTATCATTAAGGCGATCAAGATTTTCGATATAGTCAAGTTCATCGTCTGAGAATGGGATTGAAGCCCGAGGCCAGTGAATCCATCCAAAATATGTGCTATGCATTTGTTAAGGGAAAGTCTTGTTTACTCATATTTCATGCATATTTCATTTACAAGTTTATCAAGTTTTGTGATCATCAAAAAGGGGGAGATTGTTGAGCCTTAAACGCATTGTTGAGTTTAATGCTTAATTTATCTCCGAATTATTTATGAGTTTTGCTGATCAACAAAACTTGTGTTTGTTATACTAATGTGTCTACTTAGTGTACATGGTTAGATGGTTGAAAAGTGGATTGTTTGAAGGAGATCAAATCTGCAAGGACATGGGCAGATCGCCCCAGGCGATGGCTGTCTTTCAAGCCAACGTCACGCTCATCGACTGAAGCGACCCCGAGGACCACGCGCATGGAGAGATCGCCTGAGGCGATGGGTAGAACGCCTGAGGCGATGCATTGTTCGTTTGAGGGATGAAGAGTTCGTTTGAGGCGATGCAAATTTCTGATCATTTGAGGCTACGACATTATTTTTGGTGCACGATCGCCTGAAGCGATCCAAACATTGCCTGAGGCGATCTATGCAAGATTGCGACCGTTGGAGCGTGGCGATGGAGATCGCCCGAGGCGATGGCCGATGTGATCTTGGAGTGATTCAAGTCTTATGTGTAGCAACGGCTAGTAGGAGCCATGTGAGCCTTCTACACTATAAATATGGATGTTTTGGATCAATTTGAAGACAAGAAACAAGAGTATAAACTACAAGAAAGTTGTGTTCAATCAAAATCATTCTAGTATTGCAAACTTCATACATTTGTGTTGTATTTGAGTTTGTAATTTATTTCTTGTGTGAGAGCTTTTGATTCTTCGTGTTGTTACACTGTGAATGTGTTATTTGATTTATTGTAAGGTCCTCCAACACTGATGCAAGTTGAAAATTGTATAAGACATCAACAAGTGAAGTTGGTGCAAGGGTGTGGCTATCCTTGGAGCCCTTAAGGCCAAGAAGACTCGTGAAGAGTGTGTGTGACTCGGGAAGAGTTTGTGTGTGGCTATCCTTGGAGGTCTTAACGCCAAGAAGACTCGTGAAGAGTGTGTTACTCGGGAAGAGTGTGTTGTGGCTAACTTGGAGCCCTTAAGGCCAAGATCAAAGTTGTTCTAGTGGAATCTCAGTTGGACGTTTTCTAGCCGGGAAGATGAGACGTAGGCGATTCATCGTCGAACTTCTATAACAAATATTTGTGTCATTTATCGCTTTATTTACTTTACGCATTTATTTATTACTTCTTATTATTTATTGTTCGATTGACTTGAAGTCTTCCGCAGCGCAAACTCGACTATTTGCAAATTCATTTTAAAAAGCTAAAGTAGCCAAGGAACCTCATTCATCCCCCTCTTCGGTTCCAACACAATCAAATTTTAATTTGAGAATACAATTAAATTCTTAATTTGATAATACTTTAATAAATAACAAATGTTATTATTAGTAATTCATCAAAAATCAATTCATATCTCTAGTTCTTTCCCTCTCCCGCCTATGCGATCAAACCCCAGACAGTAGCCATGGATCTCCTGCTATCATCCTACGCCGTGGAAGACGACCCGAACAACGAGAGCTCAAACCCGGAATCCTCCTCCCCAACCCGAATCCTCCCCCTTCCCTCGAAATCCGCCGCCCCGAAAGTCGACGACACCATGCTATCTCTCACCGTCTCCGGCCAGGCACATTCACAGCCCCATAAACCCCTCGACCCGATCCAACATGTTGTCTCCTTCAGCCCCACCTACGACCAGCTCTGGACCCCCATTGTCGGTCCCGTGCACCCCTTCGCAAAAGACGGCCTTGCTCAAGGTCTCCGCAACCACAAGCTTGGATTTGTGGAAAACGCGTCAATTGAGCCGTTTGTATTAGATGAGCAGTATAATACTTACTATAAATTCGGGTACGCCGCCGATCCCTCTGAGAATATATATGTTGGCGATATTGTGAGTTTTGAGAAAAATGATGAGGTTACGGTGTATAATATTCCGCAACACGAGCAGAAGAAGCGGAAACTTGAGAAGAAGAAGGAGATGTTGGAGGAGAATGAGGGCGGTGATGAAGTTGTTGATGCTGTGGAACTGGAGAATCCCTCGAGTGAGACTTGGTTGATGAAGAATCGGAAGAGCCCGTGGGCGGGGAAGAAGGAATGGTTGCAGGGTGAGTTGACGGAGGAGCAGAAAAAATACGCGGAGGAGCACGTGCGGAAGAAAGGGGAGAAGGAAGGGGGTGAGAGGGAGAAAGGGGAGTCTCATTTTGATAAGAGTACATTTCATGGAAAAGAGGAGAAAGATTATCAGGGGAGGTCTTGGATTGCGCTCCCCAAGGACCCTAAGGCGTGTAATGATCATTGTTATATACCTAAGAAATTGGTTCACACTTGGAGTGGTCATACGAAGGGGGTTTCAGCGATCAGGTTTTATCCGCGGCATGGTCATTTGATATTGTCTGCTGGGATGGATACGAAGGTGAAGATATGGGATGTGTTCAATTCGGGGAAATGCATGAGAACTTACATGGGGCACACCAAGGCTGTGAGGGATGTTTACTTTACTAATGATGGGACAAAGTTTCTTTCTGCAGGGTATGATAAGAATATTAAGTATTGGGATACAGAGACTGGACAAATGATATCGACTTTTTCGACTGGGAAGATTCCCTATGTTGTGAGGCTTAACCCAGATGAGGATAAGCAGAACGACTACTGGCTGGGATGAGTGATAAGAAGATTGTACAGTGGGATTTGAATTCAGGGCAGATTACACAGGAATATGATCAACATTTAGGGGCAGTAAATACAATAACTTTTGTGGATGATAATAGAAGGTTTGTGACCTCGAGTGATGATAAATCCCTGCGGGTATGGGAGTTTGGGATTCCGGTGGTTATAAAGTATATAAGTGAGCCACACATGCACTCCATGCCTTCTATTTCTCTACATCCAAATAAAAACTGGCTTGCGTGTCAGAGTTTGGATAATCAGATACTTATATTCGGTACTAGGGAGAGGTTCCAGCTGAATAAAAAGAAGAGGTTTGCGGGGCACATAGTTGCTGGCTATGCTTGTGAGGTGGTCGGTTTGTAATGTCGGGAGACGGTGAAGGGAGGTGCTGGTTTTGGGATTGGAAGAGTTGTAAAGTTTTTAGAACTCTCAAGTGCCATGACGGAGTTTGTATTGGTTCTGAATGGCATCCCCTGGAACAAAGTAAAGTAGCAACCTGTGGCTGGGATGGCTTGATCAAATACTGGTAAAAATTTTGATATTGATTGTGTATGAACCATCTTTTTAATGAATGCTACATATTTAGTAAATATTCCAATACTTTGTTAGAAACTAATTGCGGATCTAGCTATGGCTTCATAGGATTAGTCTGTGTTGTTGTTTTGGGCAAATGTGGATGATTAGGTTTCGGTGTGACAGTTGTTGGCATTTTGTTTAGTTTTAAATGACATTGTTTTTTCGAATAAAATTTCGAATCAGACTGTTGTCTAGTTTAAGGCTTTGTTAAATTCCAATTTAAATATTCTGTGGTTTCTTCGTAATAAGTGGTTAAATTTTGGGACATAACTAGGAATAAATTCAACATCTACTTCTGGGTGAAAAACCAGGGCAATGTTTGATTGATGGTTTGGTCTCTGTAATTGACAATGCTTTCTGGTTCCTGTGCTTACAATTGGCTTTTCAGAAAGTTCAAATATTGGCTCAGTTTCTCAGAAAAGTTTCTTTAGGGTGCACTTGTATTGCTGGATTTGAAGCCATGAATTTCAAATCCACTTGATTGTTTGGATGAATTTATGTTGCATGTCCACCCATTTATTAATTTATGTAGATATAATGCTAATTGTGATATATTTAAAATACGTGTCATTTCAAATATTCTTCAAACCCCTCCCCAAATCAAATCACTCTCTCCAAATCAAATACTCCCATCAAAGTGCAACCTTATATTCTTCATTCGACAAGAACAGTTGTTCAGAACCAAGATTCTGAATACTTGTCGTTTTAGCTTCTGAACTGTTAAATGTGTTTTGTCGTGCATCTTCAGTATCTCATCCTTGAGCTCTAGAATTGACACTTTGATGCCATATCTATATATATGACATTGGTATTGCCGTGTTGTTTTGGTTAAATTTAAAAGTGTATCCCATACAAGTAAACATGCATCTGTCAATGGATCATCCCCTTGTCGATCAACTTAGTGAAGGGGGTGGCCTCCAAATTCGTGCTTTGTAAGGATCCATGCTTTTTCCGAATGCAGAACTCAGATCTGAACTTTGTTCTCTGTTTTCAGGGACTAACTCTTGAGAGTGGACGAAATCACTGTTCTCATACACATGGATGAGCTCATTCCAAATGTGCACTTGGCTGGAGGTCTCGGCTGAAAAAGGAAACCCAGAACTAGGTTCTTGCAGTTCGGACGAAAATGAGGAGAACAAATTCATCGCTAAATCTTCATGTTCGATCTTCCAGTTAAAAGTTGTCTGTCCATTACCGTGAGTATTTCCTTAGTGTAGCATATAAGAGAAATCTTAGCCGTGTAACTTTTATGGCCTGTTGAAGGGCTACCATTAAAAGCACATTTGAGCGATGTTTCAAGCTACAAGTTTTCTTGATTTACTGTGTAACAATAGATGTTACTATGTTGGTGATCATTTTTTATTTGTTATATTGGTTTCCTATTACTGTTCGGTAGAGTGCTTTTCCATCATTACCTCTTCGGAAGATTACTGTTGTTTGTGCTCTTCCTATACAATAACTTTATTATTATACCTTAGTTTGAACAACGGATGAGCCTCTTTATAGAATGATGGTATTACGAATTTATCCGACGAATGAAAAATTAGAGATATCTTCCTATGATTTAATAAATATAAAAATACATAGCTTTTGAGGTAAACATTATTTTTCAAACTAGCCCTATTTGTAATAACGGACTCAGTGTAGGAACAAAGGGTAACACGACGTTATATATTTTCAACAAATTAATATACAGAATTAATTTATACATTTTTTTATTTAATTATCTCTACCTGATGTATTTTTTTTTTTTTTTTGAGAAATATCTTCCTGACGTATTGAGAAATCAAATGTATTTAATTCTACAGTTAAATGGACACTAAGCAAAAAGTTTATCATTGCGTTTGCCGGGAGTCGAACCCGGGTCTATTGCTTGGAAGGCAATTATCCTAACCGTTGGACTACAAACGCTCATGCTTAAATCTCTGAACATTAAATTATATGTATCTAAATACATTGCAAGTTATAGTTTCGATAATTTGCTCGGAAACATTTTGACTCGACTACTAACATTGTTTATCGTCGTGGGAACAGTACTCACAACAGAGATTAATATTTCAGTTTCAATGTCATTTTATGAAATGATTATGGCGTAGATGTTTTAAAAATAATATTTAAAAATTTAAAAAGATTGAATATTTTTTTAAAAAAACATTTTTATTTTTTTAATTCATAAATAATGTTTAAAAGCTTATTTTTAAGAAAATAATAAAATAAATTTTTTTCTAAATTTCATGTACACCTTAACCGTTACTGCTACTAATGGAGATTGGCCTCGGCTGCCTCCGCGGCGGCGGAAGCCCGTGGATTAAGCAGCAGCTGCAAGTTCCCCGTTCAACAATCCCGCCTATATCCTTCCATTTTTACTTCCTTTCATTCGCTCTTTACTGCTCCGCATTCTTATTCTCATGGCCGTTCTCTCAATTTCCCTCGCCACCACATGTCAATCTTCTCCCACTTCTTCAGGTAATCCCTCTCTAAGTATTATAATTTAAGTTAATTAGTGTAACCAATACTTTATTTCAATTCTTGAACTTGACTTTTGGTGTTTGCTGTCTCAAGATTAATATTTTTAGATTATGAAGAGCTCCAAGGTTTTGTTAAAAGGGATGAGATATCTTGAACTTGAGGTATTCTTCTTTATTGCTATATTTTTTTCCTCCTCATCTTTCAAGTTGGTTTCTTTGGAGCTTTGCATACAGTATTTTATGGTTTCTTTTTTTCTGATTCCCTGAAATTTTATGTAAGAGAGGCAAGAAGTTGACAGACTTGATTGCAGGATGTAACTTCACAAGTTGCATTCCGTGAGAACGAGGCGCGGGTTTTAGTTGAGTAGACTATATAATACATTGAGAAAAATATGAACTTTTAGAAAATTCGGTACGAAGTTTTAGTTTTCATTTAGGGCCACCAGCTATAGTTGCCTTCTGGTTTGCCTCTTATGAGATGAATGTTTGATTTTGTATCCAAGCAGGAGCAGAGTCGCGGGGCTGTTACCGTTATATGTAATTTTCTATAACTTAAATTTTGTGCGCTCCCTAGTTGCTCATGGATCAACTTCCTGTGCTGGATCATGTTTGTAAGTAATCTTGGATGTTGTTAAATGTTGATGATGAACTTTGTAAATTTGTTCTGTTTGTCATATGATCTTCCTTTCGCCTTACTCAGTGTTTATTTTGTTGGACCTCTACTTATATAAGTGGCAAAAAGAGAAATAGTAGTCCAACAGTTATTAAGTTAATCGGTTGACCTACAACTACCGTGGCTCAATATCGTCTCTCAGTTTTTGATAGAACCTTGATTCTATCGCCTCAAAACAGTAAGGATATATGCCGTAAATGATCGAAAACAACCTATATAAGAACACCAAAATCTGGAAATAGAATTTATACTGAAATAATATAACTGAAATAACAAAAACAGAATATAAAATAACACCCTAGCAAAGCTAGTCCCTAGCCTATGTTAGTAATCAAACTCCCAACAAAATGATAACTGAATGCCCCCCACTCCCCTCTCATCACATTTATTTATTATTCTCATATGGGCCTTCTTAACCCTTCTAGAACACCCCTTAAACAAGCCCAATACATCCCTTAACACTAGGCCCGTAACAATACCGCCCTCTTCGAATTCAGCCTTGCCCTCAAGGCTGAGACTCGAAATTTGATCTTCTCCGAAGTCCTCATCCTTCCAACTAACATAAACGATAATTAGTAACTCTCTTCCTCTATCCCAAGTCATATTGGCATCGATGACATCCTTCATTACCATAGGCCACGTTATCATGGTGATCCCATTGAATAAGACATTAGCCCAAGTCAACCCATGGATTCTGGTGCCCATGGCAGCAACAAACTTCAATGGAAATGTCGATTTCATACAATTCTTCTTCCTTGGAGGACGATAAATTTATCTTAGGGGAGACTGCGAGAGCGACCAATAACCCTGGATCAAGGGCATCAACCACTAGCTGTGAGAAGAATCCTTGAAATGCAGCAGCGTAATAATTTTGTTGCTGCCAAAATAAAGCCTTGCTTGTAATTTTCATATATAAATACTCATCAATGAATGGTGTCATGTGTATCCTCCCTACAGTTGGAAACATTTTTCCATTTGGAATAAGGAATCTTTCTCCGACAATTATGTATGATGGATCGGAGATTAAAGCATCTGCCTTATCATGTAATTCAACATCTTCAATTCTACCCTTTATAACTTATATTTTCAGTGGGTTCCTAGCTATAAGTTTACTAGCATATTCTGCCATGTCTGATGCCTCAACAACATACACAAGTTTGGCACCGGCCTCACCAACAAACAAGGACAAAATGTCATTACCAGCACCAACATCAACTACCACACGATCAACAAATTTATTGTGACCTGCATAATAAGTTCCATAGAAATGAGAATGAAATTCACACAGTTTTTCCCATATCTTGATTGCGTAAGTATTCAGAAAAATTGAACTCAGCGTGATGCAGAAATTGTTAATTGTTGGGCCTGCCTCCTTCGACGCACCAACCGATGTCCCATTGGCCGTCGTCTCACTACTAGCTGCCATCGTCTCGTTGGCCGGAGTCGCATCTTCCGGCGACCCATTATCAACTGCTCCTTGCGGGGGCTCTCCTCCCTGCCCTCCCATATGATGTTTTGTGGGACTTAATATGTTTGTGTTTGAGCTGTCCACAAACTATTTTTGGGCCATTAGGACTAAAAAGCCCAAGCAATTTTCTGCAGCCCTAGCCCATTCTTTCTTAAACCAACACGTTGTCCATGCTCTTCTCCTGCATCCGCAAAGCCTGATTTGCCAACGGTTTCATTGTCAGTCATCCCCCTCTGACATCCAACCAATCGACTCACGCCCATCGAATCCCCATGACTTCATTCTACTGGTAGTCTGTTTCTCCTCACCATGTGCATTTCGTTGCACCATCCTCAGCGGCAACGCACCTCCCATATGAACAGGTATCTCAGCCTCTCTTTTTTTTGTTTCATTTTGTCCGTTGCTGTTTTATAGTTTCCAACCAGCTTGGTTTCAGAACTTTCTTTGGTTTCTTCCCTTTCCTCTTCTGGTAGACTACCTAGGGTGTGGTTGTGCTTTTCCTCCGCGCACTCGAAGCCTGAAACATCTCTGGTGTTATCTTCTTCTTCAAAGTCCTCCCAAACCATCTTGTTAGTTTCTTCCTCAATATGTTCTTCTGCCACACCGTGGATTTCTGCTGTGACATCGGTGGAAGGTTCCACATATTATTTGTCGCTAAATTTCAGCATCACTTCTTGGGTTATACACTCCCATGTGAGATCGGGAAAGTGCAATGTGAGCTCATAGAACCACACATCAGCCACACCCTCCATAGCCATGAATACGAGTTGTTCACGTTCCTGCCCTGATGTATAGTTTATCGCAAAATAATCTTCCGCTGCTGAATCCAACGCCTAGGATAACTGCCATTAAATCACGGCATATCCCATCCGAAACGCGTCGTAGCCATCATATTCTTGGTGTATATCCTCAGTCGCGTGTCGGCGGCAGATCGGACCAATTGATAGAATTTTGATTCTATCGCCTCAAAACAGTAAGGAAATATACCGTAAATAATCGAAAACAACCTAAATAAGAACATCAAAATCTGGAAATGGAATTTATACTTAAATAATATAACTGAAATAACAAAAACAGAATACAAAATAACTCCTTAGCAAAGCTAGTCCATAGCCTAAGCTAGTAGTTAAACTCCAACAAAATGATAATTGAATGCCACCCACTTCCCTCTCATCACATTTATTTATTATTCTCATATGAGCCTTCTTAACCCTTCTAGAACACCCCTTAAACAAGGCCACTACATCCCTTAACACTAGGCCCGTAACAATTTTCATAAATCAATTTTGATTATATATAATGTAAAATTTGCCACTGTTGTTACTGGTCATATTTTGTTGTCTGATGTAACAGAAATGGGTTCAGTCTCATGGCTATAGACCTTCTCAGGCCATGATGCTATGGGAACGCCTGTATGGAAATAATCTTTGGGTTCATGACTACGAAAAATTAGAAGGTTGTTTTCTCTCTTTCTAGGCCAAATCACTAGTAACCTATGTTCCGAGCCGAACCACCTTTTGTAGTTTTGCTTCAGTGTTTGAGCAGATAGAGTCGAGGGACCATAACGGAAATCCACGTGAAAGAACATTTTTATCAGGGAGAATGATTTCTCTGTGGCCTGTATCATACTTTATTCAGTATTTAGATTTTCCTATTTTCATCAATGTGATCTATTAACATCCACTTGCTTCTCAAAACCTAACAGCTTATTAATCGTGTGATCGGCAATGTCACTACATATTTTAAATGATGCCCCATTCTTGTGCCACTTTTGGTGCTGGAATTTTCACTTCTTGCTGCAGCGGATGGAACCAAGAAGGTAAAGCAATCTTTTAGGCTGTTTCGGTGCCTCTCAAATTCTGTGTAGCTTTCTTGTTTGTAAGACTACAGTCATGTATGCTAAAACTTTTCGAGAACTATCTCATTTATTTGGAACTCACAGGAGGTTACAGATTTTATTCACATTGGAAGATGGACTGGTGATAGAAACTGTTGTTATCCTAATATACTTATATTTTTAAAATATCTGTAATACTCTTAATAATATCTTCAATTATAATATTATCATATCACATAATATTTGTAATTTCATATTTATATTGTAATTTTATACCATATAATTTTTTTTAAAAAAAATTACATAAAATTATATGTGACTAGTATTTCTAAAGGTTGATGGAATGCATTAGTTTTTATCGACATTTATCTCTTTATCTTTAATTGGAAAAGATCATAAATGAGAAAGTGAAACCGGAATGTGAATGTGAAACTGATATATAATTGTGCATGACCTGATTGTATTCTTTTTATTGTTCATGTAGCCGTCACAATTCATTGAAATTAAATATTTAGGTATCGTAATGTAAAAACTCTATGATTTTATTTTATAAATTTGAATTTCACCGACTGATATAAGCTAATAATAAGTAATTTAATTAATCTAATAAATTATTGGATCCATTTTAAACCATTTTGATAATTAATATCTCAATTAACAAGATATTTTTATTTCATTTGCAATAATTATTTTCCTACTATGTTTTTTCTTATTATGATTACGGTTGAAATTTACGATTAAAGTATCTAAAGTGTTTAATTTTAAAATACATTGGAATTAATAAATTAACGATGAAAATTGTGATATTACTGGTCGTGGGTGGTTAAATGAAAAATAAATGGAATTTAAGTGATAGTAAATTAAGAGTAGGTATAGCACACAACAAAAGGTACTATTAACTTTTATTTTTCAAAATATTTATAAAAAAATAGAAATAATTTTATATGTTTTGAGCATAAAAAATATAAGAAATAGTTATATTAGAAATTGTGAGGTAAATGAAATATGTTTGAGCAGAGAAAATGAAAAATATATAACGACAATATTTTGTTTTATTTTCCAATGTTTACACGAAAAGCATACCAACCAAATCCGGAATGTGTGATTTTGCCAAATATGTGGTTAGCTTATCTTAACAATTTTTAGATCAAAATACAATTCCAAACCTCATAATTTTGAATCAAACTAACGTAATAAACACATTAGCCAAACTGGTTATAACCTACATCTAAAGATGGCAAAACGAGGGGTCAATCGTTGCCTGACCGTCTTGCTATAGCAACGAGCCGTGTTGGGACGCCTATTTTGACCCGTGTGCATTGCTAACACATCATGACCCATTGACCCGTGTGAATGATGGCTAATCGTCTAAAAAGTTTTTAAAAATGAATTTAGGTCGTACTGACGGATTACAGTAGCGGACAACCCATTTTGACAAGTCATACCGACACAACAAATCTATTTTTGCAATCTATACATGCATCCCTCTAAAAATATATCTCATAATACATTGGTTTTTTCCTACATTCATGGTATTTAATATTACTTATAATAAAAGTTTTCAAATTTCAATTACTTATTAAATCAATTATCAAAAAAATAATTAAATAATAAATAAAATTTTCTCAAAGGAAAAAAAAGAAAACAATAACATTTTAAGCAATGCGACATAATAAGGTGACCTTCACCAATCAGAGTGCGTAAATCTCAGTGCGCGATTTCTCAGATTCACTTCTCCGTGCAATTCAGCGTTACACAGCGATTCCCACCATTTCAGCACTGTTGATTTCACAATACTATTCTCCAGATTCGAAGCAGCCAAATTTTGCCCCTTATCGTCTGCCCAGATCTTTCAGCTTCGTTTTCCCCCTCTCATATGATTAGAGAAATTGTTCGGTAATAGTAAGGTTAATTCAAGTGAAAAATCAAAATTACAACTGGATCTAGTTGAATTATCACGGAGCTTCAAAACGGATTCAATCATGAATCCTTTCTCTTCCGGCACTCGTTTGAGGTTTGTTTGTTTCCCCTGTTCACTTGTGTTTACGGTCTGCTGTTATTGGATAAGTGTACTTCTGTTGATTTTTATTGTGATGGTTAGGAATGAGATTTGTCTTTATTATTAATAGCTTTGGAATTGGGGTTTGTTGGATTTGCGTTCAAATGTAATTGTAGGGGGATTTGAGTTGATAATGTCTGTGTATGTTCGGATTTAGTGTTGCCAATACTCCTATCAATGCTTAGGATGAGGATAATTAAGCATTAATGTGGCTTGGTGGGTTATTATTCAATTGTGGACCTTTTTAGACATTGTTAGGCTGAAAGTTGTTAGAGAAGGAGTATAATTGTAGGAGTAAAATGAGCTTAGTAAATTGAAAATATTTGGCTATGATAGAACGAATCTGAGTGTTTAGGATTGCATTAACTGATGAACTTGAGGAGGTTGGTAGACTAAGTAGCATTCGTTGAAGTTGAGAACTAAATAGATCATAGGATTTAAAAAGCTGCTTTGGTGTCTCCTACAATCTGTTTGTTGAATCTTTGGGAAAGTGACATCATTCTCGAAATAGCATGAGTAAAATGCTGGATGATCACTCTTTTGAGGAGTCATTTGATGTGGGTGCATTATGGTGATATTGGATTGTTTTTGGAAACATTGCCAAAGAGAGATCAATAACACACGTTGGGAAATTTACAGTATATCATATCCGGCAAGGAAATGCAGATAACAAAGATGCTGGCTGTAATAAAAATTGAAGTAACGTTGAATTGCATTAGTGAAGCAAACACTCAACATTTGTTCATGTTTAGAGACTAAAAATGACCAAAAGATCTACAATTTATGATGACACCAGAGGCTTTGTGGGAATTGTAGGATTTGGTCTAGATCAGGAAATTGGCTGGTTAGTTGGAAAAAATTTTCCCCTGAAACACAAGACATTCTTCTACGTGCTGTTTTTTCTCGTGGCATATCAAAGCCTTTAGGTAGGAGCACCAGAAGGTTAAAAGTAAACTAATCGGTAACACATTCTTTTAACTTAATTTGATGGTCACTTTGATTACTAAGGCAAATGATTTCTTCTTATACTCTCTTTTATTGGACTATCCTCCCTCCGTATCATCTCCACATCCTCCTTGGTCTATGTCATCTTTGTTGCTTTGCTTGTTTTTTTATGCGGATATTTTTTTTACCCTCTTTCTAAGTTAAGACGTAATTCTTTACGCTTGATGCTTTTGAAGGGACATGATTCGAGCAATTCGGGCTTGCAAAACTGCAGCAGAAGAGCGTGCTGTTGTGAGGAAAGAATGTGCGGCTATCCGAGCCACAATAAGTGAGAACGACCAATATTATAGGCATCGCAATTTGGCAAAGCTCATGTTTATACACATGCTTGGTTACCCCACACATTTTGGTCAAATGGAATGCTTGAAGCTAATTGCACATCCAGGGTTCCCTGAGAAGAGAATAGGATATCTTGGTCTGATGCTTCTTCTTGATGAAAGACAGGAAGTTCTTATGCTTGTTACCAACTCAATAAAACAGTATCCATTTAAAACTTAATTTCCTTCATGCTTTGGTTGCTTTGAAACTAGTAACAAGAACCCCATAAAAGGGAAGAATAATGAATTAACAATGGGAAAAATTTCTCCTGTTTTTTTGGAATTTAGTGAAGTCATTACCAATTATTCATTTTGTTTGCTGTTTAAAAGTTAAAGTTTCTATGTCTTCAGATGCCTTAACTTGTGCACAGAGATCTAAGTCACACCAACCAGTATATCGTTGGACTTGCTCTTTGTGCCTTGGGGAATATCTGCTCCGCAGAAATGGCTCGTGATCTTGCGCCAGAAGTTGAAAGATTGCTCCAATTTAGAGATCCTAATATCAGGAAGAAAGTAGGATTTTTTTGCTTTACTAAATACTGAGTTAAATTTCTTTCCAAAGTTAAGAAAGTCCTCACTTCAATTTGGAGATTCAGTTATATACTATCTAAAAGGTTATGGAATTATGTTTTCATTCATGTCATCCGCCCAGATCTTTCAGCTTCGTTTTTTCCTCTCTGTATACTATCTAAAAGGTTAGGATCACTGTGTCATTTCTGTAAGCTCTATAGTTCTATGCATAGTTATTAAAAGCTCACATAGCGCGCGCTAAAGCTCAAGGCGAAGTGAGGCGCGGGTCTTGCGCCTCGCAGCGTCATGCGCCTCGTGTTTTGGCAAAGCGCGTGCTATGTGCGCTATCTGCTCTTTTTCAATTAGCCAAGGCGTGCGCTATAACGCGCCTTTGCTAAGGTTGGGCTTTAATTTTAAATTTGGGCTTATTAAAAATAAGCCTAAGTTAAAGAATATTAGGGTTAAGTTAGAGAGTTTTAGGATTACTGGTCTTGTTGCATAAACACTCCAGCCTCTTGTCGCCTCAAAGGATAAGCAGGTTGATGTGTTCAAGTGCTCTATTTTTCTTTTCTTCAAAACTACATGGCATTATTTCATTTCCTTTTTTCGTCTCAAATTATTATTTATTTTTGGATTGATTCTCCTTTCTTGTTTTATATTTTCTTTCCTTCTGTGACAAAGTTCATCAGTCATCACAATCGTCAATGAGTCACTTCAATCAAAGTTTGACAAACACTTGAGAATATAGCAAAATATAAATTGCTAAGCTATTAACATTGCTAAAGCATACTGTTAAGTGTTGCTAATGACTTTGATTAAATTTTATGGATACTTCTGATGTATTAAAAATATATAAGCTATTGCGCTTTACTTTAATAAAGTGCGCGCTTCGCGTCGCGCTATGCGCTATAGCCCCAGGACCCATTTGCGCTTTAGTGCGCTATGCGCCTTTAATAACTATGGTTCTATGATTAATAATTTTGAAACAAATCGCTGAATGTTAAAAAATGTTGGATATTTTTCGGCAATAAAGTGTAGCTTCTGAAGCTGCACTCCAAATTTTACATCAGTACCACATGCTTATTTCTGTCTATGACTTGGGCTCGGCAGTGTTAGGATACTGCTATGATCTGAGTATAAGACTAGTGAAATGTTTACTTCATGGGCATGCAAATTTATCGAAGAAGTTTCTTAAGCCTAGGCTTTAGTTACTTGTTTTCTACTTTCCAAAGCTAATATTTGGAATTCCTAAAAGTAGTGCATTGACTTGGATATATGGGATCCTTATTAAATCGTTTCATATGAAGATCTGCTTTATGCGCATGTTACCCACCCAAAAAAAAAAAAAACGATGAAACTACTGTACGGCAATTTATCATTCAATTTGTTTATATTCTCTCAAATTTTCGAAGCAAGACCTGAAACATTACTTATAAGAAACCCTACTTTCTTGACATAGGCAGCGCTATGCTCTATAAGGATTATAAAGAAAGTTCCTGACCTAGCTGAAAATTTTATGAATCCTGCCATTGCCTTATTGAAAGAAAAACACCATGGTGTGTTATTAACTGGAGTCCAGCTTTGTATAGATTTATGTAAAGTCAGTACAGAGGCTCTCGAGTATTTCAGAAAGGTAATTCTAGTCAGCTGTATTTTTATTTCATGGAATTAGTTGTGAGAAACGAAAATATGAAAAACTCTCCGACTTGACAAGTTATTTTTTCCTTTTGGGTGGTTTTAGAAATGCATTGATGGCTTGGTCAAAGTTCTTAAGGATCTTTCTAGCAGTCCATATGCGCCAGAGTACGACATTTCAGGGATTACAGATCCTTTTCTTCATGTTAGATTGCTCAAGCTTTTGTCCGTTTTGGGCCAAGGAGATGCCGATACTAGTGATGCGATTAATGATATTCTTGCTCAGGTAAGAGTGGTCTTTAGGCGATATCTCTTACTTTCTGTGCTAGTTCACGTGATGCTCGGCCTCAATGCGTCACAATCACTAACTTTAGCATATTGCTGAATGAAATAGTGAAGGGTATATAAAATACTCCATGAGCACATATTTTGTCCATGGAGGCAAATCATGTACGTTTGAATGTTGTGAGTCTTTCCTCCAATATACTTGAAGTCAATTTTCAATTTCAGCCTTTTTGAAATGTGATTTACCTGATTTGCAGCTTTGGGGTTTGTATAAAGAAGATGATTGATTTTTGGTATCTCTTCGTTTGTATTTGCTATTTCTTTTATGTAACTTGAAAATTTACTGAGTTGATTCTTTGGATTGCTCTGTATGAAGGGCTTGATCTAGTCGATAAAGTTAAGGTGATCGGAATTCTAGGTCCTGGGTCTTACTTTGAATTTTGATTCATTGGTCATAGTTAGAGATAAACAATTTGAAAAATCTTAGTGGCACATAGATTTGGGAACAAAAACTTTTTCGAATATTCTGCGCCTCAACTCTCTATCGGAAAATGAGAAAATTAGGAACAATTGAATGTGATTTACTATTATTCTATGAAATTGTTCATAATAGCAATTGTTGAAAAATATTATAATTGGTGATTAACACTTCAATTCATTGAATTTAGTGTTTTACAAGGGATGTTGTTTTCTCAGATCAAAGTTTCAGTTTTGGTTTCCCTGCAATTGTAGGTGGCAACAAAAACTGAATCAAACAAAAACGCAGGCAATGCCATCCTTTATGAATGTGTTGCTACAATAATGAGCATTGAAGATAATAGCGGGTTAAGGGTGCTAGCTATCAATATATTGGGAAGATTTTTGTCCAGTCGCGATAACAATATCAGGTTGTCCTCATTCATTTTGTTTGATCCTGTAATTTTTTACTGAGTCGATGAATACAAGGTTGTTTTATATTTGAGTTACATAAATTATTTTCATTAGTATGAATCAGCTAGAATTATTTCAATTGTTTTTATTAGAATGTTATCATTCAACCAAGCTCCACTGAGATTCGATATTTTTAAAAAATCAAGCATTCATGTTTTCTATTTCAACGGGGTAAGTTAGAACGGGAAGAATTCTCATGTGACTGAGAGATTGTCATCTGACTTCTAAAGTTAATTTCTTCTTGGGGATTTTTCTCTGTTTCAGTCAAAAAATACCTTGGTATGGGTTTATTGCATCTTGATCACTCTTTTCTGTCCGACTAAGATGATACCCTGTTATGCCCAGATATGTTGCATTGAACATGTTGATGAAAGCTATTTCCTTAGATAGTCAAGCAGTGCAGAGGCATCGAGCTACAATTTTGGAATGTGTGAAGGTATCATGTGGTCGTCATTTGTGTAGGATTTTTAACTTTCAATTTTCTCTTAATATTTCAATTGGTTCCATCTGTCGTAAGTGAGGCAAGGCATTTCCGAGATATTTGTACCCACCTATGACCTATGTTATTGACTTTGAATCTTTTAGATGTAGTTTTTTGTTGAATAAGGTTTGACCCATTGGTCATGTATTACTGTATTCTACATGTTTGGATGAGTCGAAGCATATTTTGAGCTTGTGTTTAGTTCTGTGCTGAACTTGAATACAGTCTGCATTCCATCCAGCAAACCCAATTTGACAATCTTGTATCAATGAATCATTTCTGTCTTCTTTTTTTTTTGGTGAGGGACAGTTTCATCGAAATCCATCTCTTTCAGCAACTCATGGATGCTTGTTTTCTGTCAGGATTCAGATGCTTCAATCCGTAAAAGGGCCCTTGAGCTTGTTTATCTTCTGGTAAATGAAAGCAATGTCAAATCTTTGACGAAAGAGTTAATCGACTATCTTGAAGTTAGTGACCCAGAATTCAAGGGAGATCTAACCGCCAAAATTTGCTCCATTATTGAGAAGTAAGTTCAACGTGTAGTGATATACTATCAAGTTGTCACCTCCTTGGTTAATGTTGGACTTGTAATTTGATCTATGCTTTCTTGTATCTGTGGACTTAGGGGGAGAAATACATATTTTTATAAATACATATAAAAAATCATTAAAATGGCCTCTCTGGCTCTTGGTCACCCCGCACAGACATATATGTGTGCAATCAAATAAAATACAGAAAATGAAATTATAACAGAAAATGAAATTATTCTCTTTCTCCCCTTCTCTCATTTCCTGAAATAAATTTGTAGCTTAAACCTTATTTTGTGCTTCCATCTTTCCATTTGTCACTTTATTAGGGTCTACATGCAGTCAATTCTTTTGGGAATGTCTTGTGTCCTCTCGCCGTCAGTGATTAGATGCATTAAATCTAAATCTTGTAAAAAATTCTAGAAGCATATGATTATTTTTCCTGCAGTTATTCCTAGGCTAATCTCATCTTTTGTGGCGGTACTCCAGGTTTTCCCCAGAGAAAATATGGTACATTGATAAAATGCTCAAGGTGCTGTCAGAGGTACTCATAGTCTTTTGTGAATTTTCTTTTATACTGATCTTTTGGCTCTAAGTTTGAGATTTGTCTTGATAAGTGACAGATAGAATGTTCTAATCCTGCCTATGGAACAGTGTTAACCTCTACTAGTAGGAGATGTCTACTTGTATATAAAATGCAAGTGCTGTCTAACAGGAAGTCTAGAAGTTACAAGTTAATTTGGAGGTGCTTACGCACAACAAAGCTGAATGAATAATTTATTGTGTTGATGTGAATTGCAAGATTCATTTCCACAAGCAGATGCTTGTGATGAAACATGTTTGGTGTACAGGTTCAATTCTGGTATGTCAATAATACAAGTCCCGTTCAAATTGGCGAAAGTACTAAATTTTCTTGAAGCACTTAAGGTTTATGAAGTGCAAGCCTTAAGATGGCTGTGAACATTTTCCTTTCTAAGATTATAGATTCATTTATGGAACAACATTTTTGATTGTGAAGTTAATATTTTTTTAATTATGAACTTCACACTTCCTCCCGGTAGCATGTATTTTTTGAATCCTGTACGTGTTACCCACATGTTTATACATCTCATTTTTAGAAGTATGCTATGCTCAAATGTCTATTTTCAAGGAAGAGCTTTTCCTGACCCATGTTATCCGAATGGGTGTATCATATAAATGATGTGTTCTCAAGGAGAGAGTCAATAGGTGTCATTTGTCTTGCAGGCTGGAAATTTTGTGAAGGACGATGTGTGGCATTCTCTTATTGTTGTAATTAGTAATGCTTCTAACCTGCATGGATATTCTGTAAGATCTTTGTACAAGGCTGTACAAACAGCAAGTGAACAGGTATGCCAAGAGTCTTGATATTAATGCTTCATGA
Source organism: Haberlea rhodopensis (assembly GCA_907163345.1). NCBI lineage: Eukaryota > Viridiplantae > Streptophyta > Magnoliopsida > Lamiales > Gesneriaceae > Haberlea > Haberlea rhodopensis. The sequence goes on from CAJQUN010000030.1 coordinate 2,159,694, forward strand.
ACTTTTGGGTTTTTGATCACTCATGTCTTACAATTCTGCTATCTTTATCAGGAAATTCTCGTGTCTTACAATTCTGCTATCTTTATCAGGAAATTCTTGTTCGAGTTACTGTTTGGTGCATCGGAGAATACGGGGAGATGTTGGTCAGTAATAGTGGAGTGCTTGATATGGAGGAGCCCATCACTGTGAGTTCGTACTATTTTAACTTTCACAGTTGCGTTCATAAAACTTGCATCGGACTTTGTACACTTCGTATGCATTTGCAATGTAATCAAACTGGCCAGCTTATCTCTTTGTGACCAATGTTCATAAAAGGTGTCCAATGGCTCTTCGGTTTAGAGATCATTAAAGAATATATCATCATCATCATTACAATATGTTATGTTGAACCTTTAATGGATCTGAAGTGCACTATCACCCTGTTGCTTAGTTCGTGTTACCATGATACTCTACTGTTCTAGATAATTTTGGTTGTTTTATGGCACTTTTACACACTTCTTCACATTTTCTGGCCGACCTAGTTTTCATGACATTTCCTTCGGTGAGAGCTAAATGCTTTGCATTATATTGAAGAGCATATGAGTCACATCATGGTTAAGGTCATGGCCAGCACCATCAATCTTGTAAGTTTTGCTCTGACAGCAGAATTTTCTTGGTATATTTTAACGATTTTGTTTTCTGAAGCAGGTAACTGAGGCTGATGCGGTGGATGTTGTTGAAACTGCAATTCGAAGTGATTCTTCTGATCTCACAACTCAGGCTATGTGCTTGGTTTCTTTGTTAAAGCTGTCAAGTCATTTTCCATCATTTTCGAAGTATGTCGTTAATACTTGTTCTAGAAGATCTGATAGATTCTACCATCTGGTGCATATCTACACTTTCCAGGTTATTTTGCAGAAAGACCACGTGTTATTTTCAGTTACTAAAAACCTCATTTGAAAATTCAATGAGCTAAAACCTTGTTTTAAATATGGCTGAACAACACTTTGAAAAATTAATAAGCTAAAATCCTCTATGTTCATTTAATTCGTAGCTAAAACCTCCCATGGAAAATTAGTTATCTGAATCACTATCTTCTGTCGATAAATTTATGCCTAAAACTTCGTTGTCGACGATTTTTTGTGGTACACGTGTTATTTAAAGTGCTTATGTAAGAAACTTTGCCAAAATTGAAGCTCTCAAGAGTGAAAAATTAATGTGTTTAAATGTAGTAAAAACAATAACTATTTTTCCATTATTTTATTGCACATTAGAAGCTTCAAGTGTTTTTTTACGGAGGGATTTTTCCAAAATTTAGGAAGGAAAAAAAATTTAGTTTTCAAATTCAAAATATTATTTCCGATTTTGAAAACTTCATTTTTCGAATTTATTTCATGAATATATGCTTAAAAAGCTCGCACAACACAAAGATATTTATCGCTGCAGGGGTTTTAGCTCGTTGATTTTTCATGGGAGTTTCAGCCATAAATTTAAAAGCATGAGGGGCCTTTAGCTAATTAATTTTTCATAGGGCTTTTAGCAGAATTAAAATAATACAGGGGCCTTTGGGCAATTTACCCACACTTTCCATTTCTGAGTGACTGTTGTGATAACAGACGTGACACTTTTCCTTATGTTAACTATTTGTTTAGTATTATTCAGACCTTTATTTGATGTGATTTACTCGATTCATGTATCTAGGTACACTTCATCATCACATAGCATGTTTAAATATATGCGTGTACACTTTGTGATTAACTTTGGAAATATTCCTCTGTATTATCAGGCGGATAAACGATATAATTTCTCACCACAAAGGAAGCCTTGTACTTGAACTTCAACAGAGAGCTACGGAATTTAATTCTGTAATTGAGAAGCATGCAAAAATCAGGTACAACAAAGAGGTTTAATTATTCTGTAAATTACTAGTCTTATGGTTCTCCGTAATTGATGATACTGGATGAATTTTGTTTAGGTCTTCACTAGTGGAAAGGATGCCAGCACTCGATGAGACAACCTATAGTGGAAGGAGAGCTGGTTCTGTACCAGCTGCTGTTTCAACTTCACAAGGAGCTCCCCATAAACTTCCAAATGGAGTTGCCAAACCAACTTCAACTCCTCTTATTGATTTGCTTGACCTTAGTTCAGATGACATTCCAGCACCTAGCTCGTCTGATGGAAATTTTCTTCAGGATCTTCTTGGGGTCGATCTGTCACCAGCTTCTTCACAGCAAGGTTGATTTTGCTTTCATACAAATGCAAGACAATGGCTAGCTAAGAGTGCTCTGAACTGATCTTAAATATTTAGCAATTGGTGCTCTGCCATAGTGCAATTGAAGTTTGTACCTCAATAGTACTGCTCTCTCACCTTTTTCTTGCTGGGAGATTTTGAAAAACCACAAATAATGAAGTGGTAGGCCTAAAGTAGATGACCTTTTTTCTTTCTGACCACATGACATGATACAGGGTACTACCATCTTTGCCAGCAAACACCAAAAAAAATATTTTATTATCATAGGTCAACTTTTGATCTCTGTTAGGAAAATCTGCATTTTTGCAGAATGTAGTTTTACTTATCATAATCATATCCTCTGATAGAATTCTTTCTCGTGGAAGACATTACTAATTAATCAAATTGTTTTTGCTTTCAAAATTTCAGGGAATGATCAGATCCAAAAGAGTGGCACGGATGTGTTACTGGACCTTTTATCCATTGGAACTCCTCCAGCTCAAAGTAGCTTGTCTGCTCTTGATATGCTATCATCTGGTCCAAATGGCAAAAGTTCAGTGGATTTGTTGGATAAATTGGCTACCCCTTCTGCCTCTTCCTCTTTAGGAAGTTCTTCCATGATGAATTTGTTGGATGGCTTCGGATCCAACCCATCTATACCTGGTACGTTCCATCAGTCTATGTACATTATTGATCATCGCTTCAAGGAACCCATTGGCTTAGTTAATTTGTTCAGCTTAGTTACTTTGTTCAGCTGAGTTAATTTGTTCCTGTTGTGCGCATTTCTTTCAGTTGCAAAAGGCAATGACACAACCTATCCATCAATGGTTGCGTTTGAAAGCAGCTCCTTGAAAGTAACTTTCAGCTTCTCAAAGGAACCTGGAAGCCCACAGACCACTGTAATTGAGGCTCAATTTATAAACAAGTCGCCCAATGTCTTCTCTAATTTTTTATTCCAGTCTGCTGTCCCAAAGGTAACTTAAGGGAGCAATCACCTGTACTTTCTAATTTCACTTTGTTTTTTCTGGTCGTTCCTCTCTCTCCTTTGCTGGAGACTGAAAATGATGGGAATCCTGTCTTTGCCTCAACTTCAGATTTTATTTCCTTGCATGTTCCTTTATTTTGCATTATGTGGAGTTGTCATTCCTTACTCTTGCTCTGCAAATTCACGTACACTACGCTACCTGCTGAATTCGAATATTTAGTTGGTTATGGTTTCTTGTTCCGATTGTTTTCCTTTCAGTCATTCTGCCTTGGCTTGTGTTTTGTGTTTTGTTCTGTAGCCCAGCTATGACTTCTCTGTGGTTCTGAATGTTAATTTCGTTGACAGAATTTTGCATCTATTATTTTATTATTTATTTAAGTTGGTGTGGGGTTGGTCAGCGCTTTATTTTCTGGTCATACGTGTGTATTTGGTCCACAGTTTCTTCAACTACACTTGGAGCCAGCTAGCAGCAATACACTTCCTGCAAGTGGCAATGGATCAATCACACAGAAATTACGAGTTTCAAATAGCCAGCATGGCAAGGTACATGGATTTATATGTGTTCTCCTTGATCTTTCTACAACTCATTTAACTTAACTATCACGTCTTTTGTCACATAAGACAATGTACACAAAGCTTTGTAAGGAACCCATCATAATAATTTGATTCATACGCTAATTGCAGTATGAATTGATATCTATTTTATATTATATGGTCGCCATTTCTGGTTTTTCAGAAATCCCTCATCATGCGCATTAGGATAAGTTATAAGGTGAATGACGAAGATATTTTGGAGGAAGGGCAAATAAGCAACTTCCCCTGAGGTCTGTGAGTTGGATGGTCATTTTGATAATATGCACGAATGAACTCTTGGTCAATCGTCATCAAGGAGAAACTTCTTCTAATTCTCCAATGGTTTGAAGCGAGTATTTATAAAATTCTTTCGGTGGTTTGGCCCTTGGGATTCAGTTATTATTGCATTGTCTTATGTACATTTTGGAGTTGTATTAGAAAAATTTCTGTAAGCGATTATGGCATCAAGATTTGGCCTTTTATAGGGTGGTGCATTGGAGGAGCTACCAAATTTTTCCCTCGTCGAGTGATGGTTTCCATTTTGTCTCATTAACTCATTAATGCTTATTTGTAATATAGATTTGTCAATTAAACCATCAACTTTTGTGGTATTTCATAGAATTCTTAGATTCCTTGGGAAAATATGTTCGACTTTGATAAGTCTTAGGAGAGTGAGACTGATTCTTGGCGAACAAGCAACTGCTCTCTTGAGGGCTCTGTACGGGACTAGAACCGGTCTGTGGATTGGTGGATTTCTTGTATTTGGTGATGCTTCACCTTAATTGGATCTCTCCCCCCTTATGCACACCCATTTCACATGTTAGGTATGTTAGGTGTGACGTATTCTTATTTGTTTCTCTTGGAAGTATTTTCCGTACATAATCCATTCTCTTTGATAAAATTTTGAAGCAGGTATATGTTTCAGTGAAACAAAAGGCAAGATTTCTTGAAAACTAAGTACGTCGTTGCAAATATTTAATGCTTTCAAAAATTAAAAATTTTGTTTGGATTGAACATTTGAAATAATGGATTCCAAATTCGTGCGTTTTAGGATATTTCAGTTGTTCGAATAAATTTAATTCAAGAATAATTCAAATTCATCTCCCATAAATTTAGTATCCATGATAATGGATTTCAAATATAAGCGGTATCAGTCATTTGAAATCCATATTTTAATCAAGTTTCTTAAATCAATCGTTACATCCAAATCAAATATTTTTTTTGATCGGTAAATAATGTGAAAATGGTGGTTACTTTGAAGGGTAACAGCCTTATAGGATGAAGACATGCGTTGTCATCCTATTCCTAGAACGATGCTTTTAAGTACAACATCAAAGTATCGGAAATTAGTGTACACAAAATCACTTGCCATCAGACTACTGATATTTTATTGAAGATATAAGCCAAAATTGGTATTAGCTTACCCTATCAACACAAAACATGGACCTAAAGAGTGTTGGTGCCAACGACTTCATTAGCTTCCAATTTTGTACTTACTGCTCTTCACATGGAACTTGTTGTTTCCATCATTTGAAACAAGTAACATACAAAATTTGCCAGCATATGAATGAGTGAATTGGACAAATCAAGCAAGTGAAAAATTATTAGTTTGAAGGTCGTTTTCTCAAATATGCAACTCTCGAATTTTATAAATGATTTCTTAAAATTAAATAATTTATCTAAAAATATATTGAATTAGTTCTACCAATATATTATGGATGGTATTCATGATGTCTTGATGAGTTCTATTTTTTTTAGTACAATCCTATACTAATTTGGAAGAGGGCTGATGAGTGAAGTGAGAAGTCTTGACCTAAGACCTCCCAACATATACAAAGAAGTATGGTGTCAAATGGAGTATGAAGCCCTGGGCTTGATGGGTTTTATTTTCAATCGGGTTGCAATATTTCTACGTTGTAAAACAACTTCCATGACAACAACTTTATTATATTTAGATCTCCGGATCATATGAAAATTCTAGGTTAAACTACAAATTTGTTACTTAAGAACATTGTTTGATTCAACATTCAGTTTGGCTAACTTTTATAATTTACTAAACATTTATTCTTTTGTATACACACATACATACTCAACAGCATTCTACATTTAATGTGCGAAATGTTTAATTGGCTGCTTTTGGTCTCTAAAACATATCATTTTTCCCAAAAATATCAATCTTAATTTATGAAAAATATAATTAAATTAACAAAAAAATAGTATATAATTAATTACTATTTGTGTGTAAATTTAGTGCATAAGCACATGTCGCTGTCAAAAGGTTCTGAACAATGAAATAAATGTTAGTAACTTAGTATCTCATTCCATCTTTCCCAAAGGACATTCCATTCACCTAAAGGAAGAGAACCAATGCATTTTCCCAAGATCAATTGAATAAAGGGATTTTGGAAAAAGTAACTTTTTTTTTTATCAGAAAATTAACTTGTATTAACTTTGCATACATTCTTTCCCCCCAAATTGCTCTCACTTCTCTGTCCTTTTTGTTATTGTTGTCGTTGTTATCTTCGTCAAATCAAATGCTTCGATTAAGTTTTGAATGAGAACTGAAAGTCTTTTTTAAAAAAAAAAATTTATTTTAAAATTTCCAAAGTATTATTTTTTGTGTTGTATTATTATTTTTGTGACATAAATGATAGGTAAGCAGCTCCTACTCAAGAAATTATATAAATTCAAGTAGGAAGTAATAAAAGAAAGGCTTCTCAAGGGAACATTTTTTGTTGACTACTAGAGACAAATATGTTGGATTCATCCGCGGAGTTTGTAGAATGGATTACGAGGAGGAAATTCGATCCTGATCTAACATCAACGACCCAATTGATTTGAGTCATTTGATCCATATCATATGTACCTCATGATCCCAAATCAATTGAGGTTATTGGATCTGTGCTTAGGACGATACGAATTTTCCTTAATGGGGTGAACCATAAGTTTGAGAAAATATTTCATGATTCCTTGTGTCCAATGACTTCAAATCAATGTCTCCTATAATCACAAGGGTGTCTTCCGACCACTTTTCATTGATCCCACCATCCTTAATTTTTCGTGCCACATTTGTTGTAGTGAATAAATAAAGTGATAAAGTTTCATTTTTCAGAAACCCAAATTTACCAAAAAGCAACATCTTATTATCTTACACCACTTCCACTTCAACTCGGAATGACTAAAAGCTTAAATTTTCAAGAAAAACTAGGCATTTTTAAGATTAATTAGTACAAAGCATGTGCGATGCACGTGAGTATCCGACTCATCGTTTAAATCTTGATGGTTTTCGGTTGGACATTCACATAGTTCGCTGAAATTGAAGATTTTAGGCTCTCGTGATACACGACAATTCAGGCTAATACTCACCGGACCTAATCTTAGCGACGCTATTGTAAATATTCAGAAGAACCAAAGAAAATATCGGTTATATGATCCGGGTTTTTACATATCTTTCCCATTTGTGTTGTCATTTGGATTTGGGAAGACTTCTGATTCTACTTTGGGTCTCCTAATCAATGCATTTGAGATTAATTTGGGAATGGAGTTTTGGGGCCATAATTTTTTCACAATTAATAGCCTTAATTTGTCATTATTCATGTGGAGGTAATGGAGGCATCGGGTCATAATTTTGGAAATGAGTATTTGGGTCATAAAGTTCTCACAATAAATATCCTTAATTTTTCATTAATTAGATTCAAAAAATTAATTAGTAACCTGGCAAAAAAATTAATATTCACGTTTTACCCAAACTTTTCCAAACCCGTCAAAATTTATATATTTAGTTTGTTAGTCCGTTTTTACCCTAATTTTTTTCAACTCTTTTCCAATTATGCTCGTCAATCTTAACCATCCACCAAATGGATTATAGCCAAAATAGTAAAATCACAATGAAAAATTTTGCCCATATATCCATACATTTATAGGTATATAAATTTGTTAGTCCTTTTTTACCCTAATTTTTTGCAACCCTTTTCCAAATATGCTCATCAATCTTAACCATCCACCAAATGGATTATAGCCAAAATACTAAAATCACAATGGAAAACTTTGCCCTTATATCCATACATTTATGGTATATAGATTTTAAGATTAATGATATGACGGCATAAGAAATTGAGTTTGTAGGCTTGATATCATAAAGTTGTATAATTGTAGCTTGTTTTGTGGGTATAAATTTGGGGTTGCAAAACCAAGAAACAACAAAGTTAATCCTGGTGCAAATATTTACATCACAACATGATATCTACTGATCTTTTATAGATTAGATTTTGAGTCACGTTTGAGCCATTGGGCATTGGATTACGGCGGAAAAACTTGGCATCCACCCATACTCGGTTAAATATTGATTTAGTCATCCTATGTTTTATTTGAGGTTAAGTGAAACTTCGTAAACTTGTTTAGCTTGGATTTTATGATAAGTGTTGAGTAGGGATTATAATAACATAGGTTCCTTGTAACAATTATGATTGAGCACCCCTCATGAGCTAATTCATTATACTTTTTCTTATGGAAAAAAAAAGATGATACATACTCTTATTATAATTTTGGTTAACCATTTCTGTAGAGCGAGAATAGATATAAAGTAGTTTCTAGTAAAGTCATGACAAAATATTATGTAATGTGAGTTGAAGATAAAAGTTTGGAATTAAGTCAACCTTAGTGGGATGTGGGAAAAGATGCATCATTCATTATGCATACAAATTGTATAAAAGACACCAAAAGAAAAGTGAAAATAAAAGCATCACATAAGGTTAGAAAGTAAAAGAAACATACATAAAAAAGAAATATCATGTGAATTGGGATAATCGAAGCAAAACATAGAACCTTAGTCTATCCTTAAAGAATAATCTCGACCTGATCATTTTAAGGGCATGTTGTAGAATTCGAGAGAGGGTCGACGATGGAGAACGAAAGGATGACGAGCAACAACTCGATTAATTCTTGGGATCTAAAGCGTGTAGTTTCTAGAAAATTTGCATCTAAAATTTCTCTATTTTTTAATCCGACCCAGTGATTGCTCGCCCACGTGGGCCGACCGACCTCAAATTTCACCGTAAACCTACACATTAACGGAGACAGGATCATGTGTGCTAGTTGAACTAGGGAATTTGTTACTTTTCTTGGACCATAGCCAAATCTTGGAAACAGAAAAGCTTTCACCTTTAGTCCCACAAGTAATTTTCTTCCCACCAGCAGTAGCATCTCCATGAGTTGTGAAATTCCCACTATGCCCTACTCTCCCTTTCACAATCCTCACATCACTACTACCCTCAGCACCATGTTCCCTGTGGGAAAAAGCTACTTGCAGTTCTGAATCAGCCACCACATACTTAAATGAACCCATCGAATAACACCTCCTAGCATCCAAATTACTATTGCTAGTCTCTCCAACTTCACTTTCCTTGATTCTACTGCCACTAATTGCACTCTCCAATCTCCCAAGTCTTACTGAAAAAACTCTATTTTCACTTATAGCAGCAGTAGTTTCATCTTCTTTATCCTTTAACATGTTAGGAACCCCTACAAAACTTGCATTTCTTGAGCTTCCAAACTCGATTTCCTTCGAATCATCACAATAAAACGTGTTTTCAAAAGCAAATCCAGGTGCCAATATCACACCTCTACAAAGTGGGCAAGTTGAATTTGATAGCAACCACGTGTCTATACAATCGATGTGGAAAGCATGACTGCAAGATGGGAGTAACCTTAACTTGTCTTGTTCTGAGAATTCACACAAACAAACAGAACAATCAAAGTGTTCCTTGAAGCCCATTATATCCTTGTACAGAAACACCGGAAGCAAATCAATGTAGGTCTGATCCAGACCAGAATCATGTAAGTGAAAAAGGTGCTGTAATTGCCTTTGAAAAGCGCCAGAAGTGGAGATTTCTGGGTAATTTGTATAACTTGAAGATTTTTGCTTGATAAGGAACCTTATAAGAAAATGAAAAAGAGCTGCAATGAAGAACACAACAGCTAGGACTACTATGATGAATAGAATTAATGGGCTGACTTTACTTCCAAAAGCTGATTGAATCCAAGACATTTTACTACCAGTAAGCAAACATCTGAAATCTGAATCAAACCCTTGGTAGAATTTCCAAGAACTACCTTTTTCGGAAATTTAAACAGAGTGATACTTACACTCCATATCTAGAAACAGAGAAAGCCCAAATCTTTAGCCGATTTTGTGCTGCAGATAGAACCAAACGCTGGTTTAGAACGAAATTTGGTGCTAAAAATGCTGACCCGCCAAGGATTTATGGAATATGTTTCAAGAAAGTTGCAGACTTGCCTCACTCTTTCAATTTATGCCGAGTTCAATTGTTTTTTGACACTAGTTTTGGAATTTTTCTTGAAGAGTTTGCTATTTGTCTTCGAAATATGTAGAAATTGTTAGATAACGGGAGGAAGAAGAGATTCAAGAGCGTGGCAGTAGCAGTTTAGGACAGAGAGGCCACAGGGGACAAGAAGAATGTGCACTCAAAATCATGAGGCTGCCATCGTTTTTGGCCTCACAGTCTCGCACGAACAAAAGCAATATTTAAAAGCTAAATGTAACCAAAAGTAGGGTAAGATTCGGGAGATGTGTTGCGATCATATTTATTATTTGAACAATTATATATATAATTTCTAAATATTTTCACAGAAAATTATTTAGAAATTTATTAAAAATGTTGTTATATCCTTTAAAAAATTGTAATTAGTTTCTAGGGAATCACAGTATTTTTCATACTGAAAAATTCAATCTATTATAATTTGGCAAAATTTTATTTAAAATACCTTGAGAAACACTGAGTTTTAATACCAAAAAATGTTGCATACTTATATGTTTTAAGTTTAAAATTATTATATACACTAGTGATTTTTGGCACACGAGACATTCATTTATTACCAAATTCTAATTTTAATACATATAATTCTTTTTATGTAAAGTGTGTTAGATCAAATGCTTACACTAAGCTAAAGTTGTAGATGTTAGCAGATACACATCTTTATTTTATTATATAGTGGCAGGACAAAGCCTTATACTAAACAATAAATGGATATGAGGGACTGCACCACGTGGTTGCTACCAATGAGTCAGGTTTGTTATGTCATAGATGGTGTGGAACACCTCATCTATGAGCGCATTGAGGATATGCCGTGTAACTCCCAATATTTCCTCAGAAGAAACCCTAAAAATTATTTTGAATAAGCTCGAACCCATAACTTGATTCTTATACCAATTATTAGGATCAAACGTTTACTATTAGGGCAAAAACTATAGTTGTAAGCAGATACACAACTATATTTCATCATACAGTGGCATCACAAAGTCCTTTACTAAGCAATAGATTGACATGAGGGGTTGTAACATGTGAGTGTCAATAGGTCATTTATTAGGTCATATACAGTCTGAAACACTTTGTCTATGAACAGACAAAGGATATGTACCGTAATCCCAACAAAGTGTAATCATATTAGAGTAATTTTTTATTTATTATTTTTCTCATAAAATAATAATAGTAGTATGAAACGATATTTTGGAAAGAAATTTTGTTATATATCCTAAGAGATCAAAGTTAGATATAGACAATAATATTTATACAATTATTTTGCATGATCACATTCAATTAGGTTCTTAAAACATTTGAGTAAATGAACATGAATATACAATCATGTTCAAATTTAGATAAAATCAAATGAAGTTTTTTCCATAAAAAATCCTAACCAAATTTCATTATTAGATTACAAATTTATTTTGTTTTCTTAACTAATTGAAAATTATATTTTAATCTTTACTTTTAATTATAAAAATTATATTTCATATGTCCCATGTGATACATTACAAATATTCGTTTTTTTATTATTTTAAAATGTTTACAAATATCTGATAAAAAAAAGAGAGAGAATTGCAAATAAGTGCAATATTCTAAAATATTTGGCAACTAAATCCAGTATAAAATTCTCTTTACAACAAAATCCACCTTCCAAAAAATTTTATTCAAATAAGTCCATTTTCCGAAACCCTAATATAAATAGTCTTTTTGTTTGTCATAATTACTCCTAGCATATCTTTCATGCTTCAAACTTATTTCTCTAGCTCCGCCTCCGCCTTATCTCAAATTCCCTGCTCAATCGGTTCCCCACGCAAAAAAGAAACCATTAAAGAACAAGTCGGTCTGCAATTCCCTATCACCAAGTTCAACTATGTCACTGATTCTGTTTTAATGAGAATGCTTCACATACGGTCACCAACCTATTATGCACTTTTATATGTATCGACACCATTTTTGTGTAAAATATATTTATGGGAACGAAATTTATCTTTATGTCTAATTTTAGAAGCAAGCTGCAAATAGGACATACTTGTAAAAATTAAGTACATCAGTTGAGTCTAACGATCCACTTATCTTGCATGATGCACCGCTAGACTCAAGCGATACATTTATCAAAACACACAAATATTAAGGTGGATGCGTAATTGCTTATATTAAATTGGTGGTACACTTAATTTTAGTAAGGTGGTGCACTAAGTTTAACAAGGTTGTCCACTTAATTTTAACAATCAATGCACTTAGTTTTAGCAAGTGCACCGCTTGAGTCTACCGATGCACGTATTTCACGTGCACCGCTAGAATCAACGGTGTTATTATATTACGTGCACCTATTTGTTTATTAGGTGTACTCAACATTCATACACCGCTATATTCAGACGGTGCACTTATATTACGTGCACCATAATGATAACTAGTGCAAACAAAAAAAAAAACCAATGAAATTCAGGCCTCCACCAAATATAAAGAAAGTAGATGCACGAATTTTTTTCATGCTTATGGTCATGTGTGCACCACCTTGTTAAAATCTTGTGCACCACCTTGCTAAAATCTCGTGCACCACCTTGTTAAAATGACATGCACCACCTTGTTAAAATTTCGTGCATCACCTTGTTAAAATTTACAAATTTGTTAAAATTCATGCACCACCTTTTTAGAAATTCAATGCATCAGTTCTGGGTCGGGTCCTGATTAACCCGACCCGTTAAACAGCCCTATCTTAAATGATAAAATTGTGTTATAATTTATCAACTTGCATCGAAGTTTGCACTTGTGTCAAAGTTTATATCACCTATCCATACCGAGGAATAACCCGAGCCCAAAAATTTGATAAATTTCAAATGATATTCCGAAAATTCTTCAAGTAAAGAATGCTAATTCTGATAATATAGAAATGCTCGTCTTCATTTTGACCAAGCCGGGAAGGTTGTTTATGTATGCCGCCTTTGTTGAAGCAAATCAGTCTTTTTTTTAAGGGTGATATTAGTTTTTTTCTTAAATAAAGAAACTTAGTAGCCATTTTGTACTAATATTTTTAGTTATTTAACAATTTTCATATAGATTTTTAAATAAAACCCATGATAATTACTTTAAGTATTAACAATAAATTAATTCATTTATTTTTTATTGTACTTTTAGAAAATAGTCAGCTCATGATAATAATGTGATACTGAAAAAGAAAATGGAGATTGTTATTATTGCTATTACTATATTACTAGTTTTTAATCATAGTTTATTTTTAAACCTACTTCACTTTTCTTTTTCTTCTTTTATCAAAGGGTGGAACATATTACAACTAGACTCGAACTCAGACAATCCATTTTTGGGCAATGATGACAACCATCCGACTAAGCTGGTGTGGTTGTCTACTTCACTTTTATGTTACTCTTAGGAGAAAATGCAATTTTTCAAAAGTTAGATAAGGACTAGTTAAGATAGAACGCCTTCATATATTTTATAATATACAAGAAAACTTAGCCTTCGCAGACTCTTAATTTACAAGTGAGACGGACTGCCGCCGGCATATTAGAATTATACAAGAGCTTGTTTTATTGACTAATTTCCAAAGTCTAATGGTAGCTAAGGGTCTATATAGCCAATTTCATGCATTCTTTCTCGTTTAATTTATCAAATCTATGGGAAAGTCGACTCTCGCCTTAAATTCATATCAACAACCCCAAAACAATTGGTGTTGTGGGGTCCACGTTTTAACATGTGGATTTCACGTTCAAAATATTTGGGATTGTTGGTTCTGATCCGTCCTAAAGCCAGGTACGATTTTCCCAAATCTATAATCTCTGATCATCTATATTACTACAAAATAGTAATAGTTACTCTCGTTATAATCTATACATCATATTATAACATGTCTCTCTTACAAAGAAAGTCGTGGAGTTACAATTCACTATCACTAAATAGTTGCAATAAGTTGCTAAATAAGATTTAAAAAAAACATTTTTAGCACACTAATTCTCCTTCTTGTTTGAATAATAAACAATGTACTCATGTAAGTAGCCCTCTAATTTGTAACCTTCTAAGGAAAATTGTCTCTCATATGATTTAATATAAAATATATTTTTTATGACTCGGTATCCGGGCAATACATAGAAACGGGATAGGCTATATATATATATATATATATATATATATATATATATATACTTTATTATTTAATAGGAGTTATTACATAGAATGTATAGTCATTCCATATATAACATGAATTATTCCATTGCAACACAACCATCAACCCCTAAATTTTCATGCCTTATTGAGAATATATGCCTCCAATACTTGAATAGTATTGACTGCATCAGCCATAATATTATCTGCCTTTATGGGAACATCTTCACTTGCCTTGACAAATTCACACCCCCATTTCAATGAAGTTCCATGACTTCCCTTGGGAGATAGAGCTATTGTGATCTTGAATTCCTTGAAGTATTTCATAAAATCCCCATCCACAATTCTTTTTGTGTATATCTTATTCTCTTCATCTACTAGTTCAATCTTGTCCTTTGAGGATGTAATAGGATGCCCTGCACAAATCACAGAAGGTTCGATCGATCGAGTCACTGGAACCGCTCGTTTCAGGATCATTAACACCAATCAAGAACATATACCTGGTTTAAACTTGACGATATAAACTGTGCCAGCATGTATTCCGTCGCCTTCAAGCAGCTCAAAGCTATCGAATTTATGCGGGAAAGCTTCTGGCAAAACTGTGGTGGCATTTTTCACACAGTCCCACACCTTTTCTATATTACATTTCAGCTCAAGATCAACTTCAAGCTGCTGAGGGGATGCCATTGCTGTTGCAGAATGCTCAAACAAAAATAGAGAAAATGTATGAGTTTTGTAATATTTATAGCAATATAAGTAAATACCATATGGAGGCCTTTATATATAGGGATTCTTTCCTGGTCATTTCAAATTTGAGATTTGACTGAATATAAAATTGTGAAATCTCGTAAGTGCCCTTCGATGTTTATGTAATTGGAATCAAAGGTCGTCGAAAGACAATGTCTACTAGTCAACATTAATAATCATAAAATATTCAATTTTGAAAGTTAAATATTAAGGGAGAATAATGTATGGTGTAACGAACGCCAAATCAAAGGAAACGGGAGTCCCCAAAACAAACGATAATTGGTTTATCAAAGCTTCAATCTAAAAAGACTTGATTCAGTCAATCTCTTATTGCTAATAGCAAGGGATCCCAGGGTTCTCCCTATCGAGCCCTGTTCCAAGGGATCACCGGGTTCTCCCTAATCGAGCCCTGTTCGATCCATCACCTTGCAACCATAGTGAAGCAATGCCGAAACACAAACAAACAGCAAGAAATCATAGATCTCTCTGGTCGTCCCATAACTCGATCCTATGCACGTAACATATGGTCAATTGATATCGTAAGTATTTTAATTTTATTAATGGCACATCCTTAGGCATTGGAATAAGGCGTGTAATCGAGATTTTGCATCGTGAACTTCATTCATGACTCATGAATTCGCTGTCATTCTTACTGTGATGAAATAGTTAAACTGGCTTGCGATGTTGGTCTATTTGCAGTCTTATAAATACTTTCAATTCCTTATGAAAATGTCATGTAAGTGAGAATGTGAAAAATGGGTTCTACAAGTAACTAAATAGTATCCATTCTAACCTCACGAAAAACGACCAATGCAAATTGTTATACAGATTCACTTTATAGCCTCAGAGTTCTTTCAAATTTACCACATAAATCAATACGTAAAATGGTACCAGAGCGGGGCTTTAAATGCCCTTTGATCATTTGAAGTTTTTGAACAATCAACATTATCCAACTATCAGAATGTGACAGCAAACTATAGCAAATTGAGTCTTTAAACAGGCATCCATGTGAGCAACATTTGGCTGAGGATTGAGATTCGGGATCAATAAATTAAACAGATTGTATTCTGCGTATTTCATAACATGGCACATTAACTCAAAAGAAGTCTTTAAGCCACCACAGACTAGCAGGTATTTTGTTTATCTTCTGTAACGTACAATCAACACAACATCATGGCTAATCACTTTCATAACATGGAGCATTAACTCAAAAGAAGCCTTTATTTAAGCCACCCCAGACTTGAAAGAAATTTGTTTATCTTCGATAACATACAATCAACAAAACATCATTGGCTAATCACAATTACAAGTACAAGTCAATGCCAACATCTAATTCATCCTCTGTTTCCCATTAGATAGAGCATCAAAAAATTTCGTTTCACAAACAATAATCAAAATCACTAAACCAAGACAGGTAGCACAAGCACAAGATAAAAAATAGATGCAAAAACATTTTTTTTTAAGACTGCGTTGACATCTTCATAAGGTAAGATCGCCATCATGCATTGAAAGAATCAGTATTTCATATCCAATACAATTATTCAAAACTGACTATTCTTCTAAAAAAATCTCAAGTTTACACCTTTTAATTGCTAAATACCTCGATAAATAAAACTACTCTAAATCCTCGGAGTTTCCATCAATAAAAAAAACATAAAAACTCAAAGCTTAAATTTCAAAAACCTTTCGATATTAAGACTCCTCATTTTTCTCCGAACCCTCCCAAACTTCCTTCTTTCCTTCCTCCAATTGCTTCTCCGAATCCTCCTGCACAGCTTTTTCAGCTTCCAATAATGGAGCATAGTAATCAGAATGAGCCTCCATACATTTTCTCAAAGCAGTGGTGGCCTGAAAACACTTCTCCACAATATCTTCCCCATTATTCTCACCTTCATCCACACAATTCTCCCACACTACAAACGAGTCCTTGCATCCACCCCCTTTCATGAACAAACAAAACCCACACTCCCCTTCTTCTTCTCCATTGCGATTCCCTTCTACTGGATTTCCTTGAATTTCTTCTGGGTTTATATCCGCTGGTGGATCCGATGATTCTGTAACAGCGGTCTCGGATTCCGGGTTTTTGGGTTGGTGGGCCGGTTCTGATCCGGGTTTGGGTTGATGGGTTTGTAAGGGATCTGGGGAAGACATGTCAAATGTTCAGCGATGGCGTAGCCAGGGTTTGATTGGAAAGCGTAGACAATAAGTCTCCATGGCTGCTCTTAAACCTCTCCTTATACCCTACGTATCCATTTTAATAGTTTTTTTCTCTAATTATTTGATATAAAAATATATAATAAAAAAATAGATCATATTAAATAAGTGAAATTGATTATTATTCAAAATAGATAACGATTATGGATAAGTCACCATTTTTAATGATTTTTTTTTGCTGAGAATTTCTTTTTTTCCCTTAGATTTAAAGTGTGGTAAATTGAAAAAAATTGCATAAAGCCAACTTGCACTTCACAATCAATCATCATGTCAGTGTAAGTTTGTTTCAGCACTCTACTGAGTACTATCTAACTTTTATTTATTTTAACTCCCTAACCCAATTAAAAGTCTACAATAACCTCTCATTACCTGTTATTTGTTCCTCTTATTTCTCCCAATGGCAATGGCAACCATCGAAGAGACTCAATGTAAGAAATCAATACCATTTTTTGTTCTCAATATTCAATTGCGACTTATGTCTCCAAAATTTCAGTTTTCGTGAGACAGAAGCTTCATGCGGAATTCGCGAGCTTCGGTTGTTTTCGGTTGGTGTTTTAGCTTTAAAACTCGAAAAATTGAAGGTATACAGGTATCATTTGAGTTTAAGAACTGAAATTTGGGAATTATTACAATTACATTCAAATTTAAGTTGAATATCACGAATTAGCTTATATAGTACCACAAATATAGTATCACAAATTAGCTTATGCAGTATCACAACTTAAATTATATGTAAGTGAGCAGTTCCAAACTGAATGTTTGGTTCACGCTGATTTCTGTTTATATATGGCAACTTCACTTGTATTGTTACATGAAATTGGGGAATTTGTTTATTTCCACATGTTATCTTTGAAATGTTATTGCTCTCTTTTCTATTTATTTTGGTTTTCCCACCTTGTTTTGTCACTTTATCTTTGTATTTAATTATCACATGTTTTCCTCTGCTCCTGCTGAATTTTCCAGTTGAGCAATATTTATTTGACTGTTATTAAATGTGTTATTATGATAGAACTTGATGTCCTCAGAAGTAAAATTCTTGAGACATAGATATTGATACATTTTAGTAAAGTTGTGATCAATTGTCTTATATGTTGATGGTGATTGGTGATACTCTTGTTTTGCGGGTTGAAACGAAAGTAATGACTCTTAGCTCAGAGGCAACAACTGCTACGGCCATAGCCACATCGGCACATGCTATTCCACATGGGGTTGAAGTTTCTGTTAAGTTTAAGCAAGTTGAACGCCCAAGAGAAGAAGATGTATAAATGGGATTCAACATGTATATATAACTGTATAAAGGAGTTTTGTGGTAAATTCTCTCTTGTGATTTAATGAGACAAGTTCAAGTGTTTACCTCCACTAAATGATATAATGCATTATAATTGTTATGTTGTATCTTTTGGTAAGAAATTTATACAATTATGTGTTTTGTAGTACAGAAAATTGACTACCTTTGATACAAAATAGTAGACCAATTTTCAAATTTTCATGGTGTGGTTGGTTAATACATATGGTACATAATAGTTTATGTGAATATAGAGTATCATACATTAGCTTATATATACCATAAATTAGTATATATAGTGCCACAAATTATGTTATCTAGTACCATAAATTATGTTATATAATACCACAAATTAGCTAATATAATACCATAAAACAGTATATATAGTACCGCAAATTAGCTTATATAGTACCACAATTTATGTTATCTAGTACCACAAGTTATATAATTGTAATGCCTCAATATGAATCATATATGCTTGATGTGATTATTTCGTAATTATGTGATGATTACGACATTATGTGGACTCGAGTTCGGGTTGAACCGAGTGTGATACATAGATGATAAGCTTGTTTTATGTTGAGTAAGAACATATAGTAATAACATAGCTTGATATGTTGGTGGTGTATAGATATTATTGGTGCATGTCTTGTTGTGTGGACAAGAGAACTTAGATGCATGAGGTGTGTGGTGGGATATTACTTTGATAGCATTTCACATGCATTTGAGCAAAGTGTACCTGAATTTGTATCTGCATTTGAGGTTAAAATATATAGCCAGATCAGATATGAAACACATACAAACACTACATCTCACTCACAAATCTCTAAACAAGCTCAACCTTGCTTGCTTTTGCACTCTTGTATGGGAATTAAGCTTGGCATTACAAGGCTTGTCAACTAGAAGTGGATTCTAGTGGGTAAGAGTTATGTGTGTACTTTATGTTCTTAGGAGGTATGGGTTTGTAAGTTGAGTTGGAAGATAAGCATATGAAGTGGAACTTCTTGAATTCAAATATGATTTCATTTAATGAATTGAAGTGTGTAGTTAAGGAACTTGGCTCATATGATAATATTGCATGCGTGTATCATGTTTGAGTAGAAGTAATTGAGTTGGAAGGGTTACACCATGAAAAGAAGCTCAAAATCGCCATGTTCTAAGAAAAACAGAGCACCACGATTGATCGCTCCATACGAGGCGATCGATCGCCTGAAGCTAAACACAAGAGAGGCAGTGTGTTTAGCGATCGATCGCTTAGCTTGTACCAATCGATCGCATCAAAGTAGAGATCGATCGCATCGAGGCAGAATGTTTTATAAAGGGTGAGGCGATCGATCGCCTGAAATATAGCGACCGATCGCTAATGGCCAGAACGTTTAAGCGATCGATCACATCAACGTAGGGATCGATCGCTAGGGTTCATATTTTGAAAAATGTGATATTTTAGTGGACTTTGATTTTGAAGCCTATTATAACACGATACATTGTTGGTATTCATGTAGCATTATCACAGGGGACGGGACAACGATGCGGTTAACCATGGACGTCTGAACATATATAGTTTGTGTCGCACGACAGGTACGTGTTGACGTACGAGTATTGATATTCTAATTATGATCATTCTATCCTGACATATGATGATGTTGTAATGTTGATTTAGATATGCGATGGATATCTTGTTTATTGAGATATGAGATTAGTATGAATATCAAATGTGATTGGTGCTGTGAGGCACGATGTGATTGAGACATACAGTTGATGCCACGATAGATATGCCATTGTTGGGCATATGCTTTGGCCGAGATTGATATCACGATAGGATGCCATTGTTGGGCACATGCTTTGGCCGAGATTAATGCCACGATAGGTATGACATTGTTGAGCATATGCTTTGGCATGGGAGGTATACTCCGGTTAAGTATATGCTTGGCTGTTTGTTGGAATCGAAGATGGAGGGTGAATGAGATTCCTTGGCTACTTTAGCGTTTTAAAATGAGTTTGTAAAATAAAATATTTTGCGCTTGCGGAAGCCTCTAGTCAATCGATAAATGCAAAGAATAAAATAAATAAATGCGTAAAGGAAATAAAGCAATAAATAACAAAAGGATTTGTTATAGAAGTTCGGCGATGAATCGCCTACGTCTCCTCTTCCCGGTTAGATAACCTCCAACCGAGGTTCCACTAGAACAATAGATCTTGGCCTTGAGGGCTCCAAGTTAGCCACACAACAACTCTTCTCAAGTTTACAACGCTCTTCCCGAGCACACTACTCTTCCCGAGTACACAACGCTCTTCCCGAGCACAATACCCTTCACGAGTATACAAAGCTCTTCCCGAGCTACCAACACTCTTCACGAGTCTTCTTGGCCTTAAGGGCTCCAAGGATAGCCACACACTTGCACCAACTAGACTTGTTGATGACTTTACAATATTCCAACTTGCTTTGGTGTTGGAGGACCTTTACAAGATATCAAACCAAAAGCACCTTCACGGTGTACTCACACGAAGAAAGCAAGACTCAACAAAGTAAAGAATTACAAGCTCCAATACAACAACAATGTATGGAGATTGCAATGCAATTACAAATAATAATGATCAAGACTTTTGTATAAGTTGTAGGCTTGTTCCTTAGCTTCAAAATGCTCCAAAGCATCCATATTTATAGTGTAGAAGGCCTCCAAGGCTCCTACTAGCCGTTGCTACTCATAAGGCTGAAATCACTCCAAGATCGCCTCGGACATCGCCTCAGGCGATCACCATCGCCGCGCCCCAACGGTCACCAAAAATCACGCATCGCCTCAGGCGATCAGCAGCAAAAATCAAGGCCGTAGCCTCAGCATGTCCAATTCTGTCATCGCCTCAAACGAACTTCAGATCGCCTCAGGCGTTCCGTTCCTGCCATCGCCTCGGGCATTCAGCCCATCGCCTCGGACGATCTCCCTGCGCGCATGCCCACGCCATGCCTCGGCGTCGCTCCAGTCGATGTGCAGGGCGAAGTGCCAGAAGGTTGCCATCGCCTCAGGCGTTGTTCACCATCGCCTCAGGCGATCCTACTCACATGCTTGCTTAGCCATCGCCTCTGTCGATGTGCGTGGCGATGATCACCATCGCCTGGGGCGATCCATGCCAGAATATGCACACTTGATTTTCTTCAATCCAAACCACTTTTCATCACTTAATCTGCACACTAAGTAGATGCATTAGTATAACAGACACAAGTTTTGTTGATCATCAAAACTCAAAGATTGACCGTGGATAATTTAACGCATTAAACGCAACCATGCGTTTAAGGCTCAACACTGTTATAATGTGTGAGGACGAAAATATAATTTGTGTTGCTAATATGACATTATTAGCATACTCTATTATAGGTATGCCACTTAATTAATTGACCTCTATTATAACATTATTTAACAATTTAACCTAATTTTTTTTATTAGCAGATTAACCGAACTCGCCATGTCAGATGGTGGCCATGTCAGATGGCTACTTCAATTGAAGTCGCCATCTGACATGGCGACTACGTTAAAAAAAATATTATTTTGAAGTCGCCATGTCAGATGACGACTTTAGTTGAAGTTGTCATCTGACACGGCGACTTCTATAAAAAAATATTTTTTTTTATGTCGCCATGTGAGATGATGACATCTTTAGAAAAAATAATTATATGTCCATAACTCGGTGATTCCTTCAGTGTACTCATCAGGGTACAATTGTCAATTAAACTGCAAAACAACATTGCTTTAAAAAATATCAAAAGAATGTTTTTTGTACAAACTAATTTAATTGCCAGCCGTACTCATCAGGGTATGGCTGTCAATTAAACAGTAAAACAACATTGCTTTAAAAAATATCAAAAGAATGTTTTTTTGTACAAACTAATTTAACAGCATGTTTACTTGAGTTACTGACTGCTCATCGAGGATGTCCTGATGATGCGTATGGAATGACTCCCAGTTTTTGTAAATTTTAAATGGTATGACCACCTGTATATATTCAAATAAATGATGAAATGCATTAACACATAAAATCAATTATAAAACAATGTATATTCGTATTACCTTACACTATATGGAGTAGAAGGTAACACATTGTCTGAGCCGATCATTATTTGCCCAATATCAGATCTTCGGCTACCCAATTGAGGAGTCAAACTTGGGATTCGTGACCATGCCCAAATCTCATTTATTGTAGTGACATCAATAATACAAGTTAGATTAACAAGAAACATATTTTAATTATTAAAACAAACAAACATATTGTTTACATGTACGAGTTGCAATGCACCACCTATCACGTTTTTCCCTCTCTCTGATGACGTGCACAACTCATGATACAAGTATGCCAACACAGCACTACCCAACTATAGGTATGGGCAGAGTCGATATCCTCCAACTTCTGTAAATACAATAGCCTAACAAAATTGCCTGATGAATCAGGGCACATAATTCCCCCTAACATCAATAACGTACAAGCCCGTGTAAACTTAACAACAACATCTGGCATATCTCCAGGGGATTGAGCAACAAATGATTTTTCAAAGCAACTAATCTCAACATCGCACATTTAAAGTCTTTGATTTCTGGTGTGAATCCTAAATATGTATGGCAATATTCTTGTCATTCTGGTATAGTCCTATCATAATCTATCCCCGACACTACGATGTCATCTACTGGCAATGACTATATTACTGCATTGTCTTGCAGTGTGATAGACGCCTCTCCCGATCTAAGATGAAATGTGTGTGTTTCACGGCGCCATCTCTCAACTAAAGCCGTGATCGGGTGAATGTCAATCTCAATCTTACCATACCTATATATACCATAAAATACAATCACATGCAACAAATTAATAACATGTATATCTAGTGGACACATATCCCAAAAATAGCTATCTGGGTTTCTCGCACGCAGTATGCTATCCATATCACCTCCACATACATCCTCAGATCGATGCGAAGACTGCAATGACAAAAGATGTGTGTCAACCGGGCCTGGTTGTCTCATTTGATCCATCCTGAAATATAATACAAAAAATTATCAACATTAATCTCAACATTACAACCACTACCCGTCGGCTGTCCACGACCACCGCCAATCAACCGCCGACATCCAGCCACCGCCATCGTCCGCCTCCGCCGTCCGCTACCTTCGTTCGCCGCCACCGACGCCGCGTCCACGCACCAGCCGGAGCCAACCTTTCACCATCCACATCGCCTCCAAAATATACACCAACAAAAAATATACTCCAAATATTAATATCAACATCAAAAATTTATCTAAAATCAAATAGTAACAAAAATAAAAAATTTACCTTAAATAATTTGGAAAAGAAATGAAGTTCTCGCCGCCTTGCTCTGTAATTTGGAAAAGAAATGAAGTTCTCCCTGCCTTGCTATGTAATTTTGTTCGAATGCGATGAGAATGAGTTTGAGCGGCGGGCTTATATAGCTAGGGTTTCAGATTTCATTGTTGTCGTCATCTGAGATTGCGACACCAATAAAAAAATAATTCTTTTATTGATGTCGCCATCTCAGATGGCGACACCAATTAAAAAATTTGGGTTTTTCAGATTTAATGGTTGTCGACATCTAAATTGTCGACATCTAGTAAAAAATAATGTTGTAACAATCTCATATTGCGACAACAATAAAAAAATAATTTTTTATTTTGTCACCAGATGACGACATTAATATAATTTTTAATGTTGTCGCCAACTGAGTTGGCGACATCAGTTAGTTAAGAAAAAAAAATTCAGGTTATTTTTATAAATACTATTAAAATATAAGTTATATAATTTCAAAACCCTGTATCTCTGGTGTACCATACCTGGACTAACACAAAAATTAAATAATATGGGTATCCGATGTTCTTCCCAAGGATGATATATACGCAAAGAATAATTAATATATCTACATATTTGTGTGTGTATATGCAAAAATATGTGTTCCGAGCATATAAACATGATCATATGGTTAAAATTTTATGGCTACACACCTTACACTAACAGATATTGGCCACCGATTTACGGATGATTTGTTACTATCTTGAAAGGTAATAGCATTTAGGGTATCTTAACCACACATGTGAAATATTTCAAAAAAATACTTACTGGTGTATAATCAAGATGTCCTAAAAACAATAAGCTTGTCTTCAGAAAGACATCAAAATAACCCAGATTAACCCTCCTGCTAACATCGGGTTTCAAACCTGAGCGTCGATTTACAACGGTTAGATTACTTCGGAGTTAGACAAGTTCACGAGTGTCAAAATTCAATTGGTTATTGAACAAAAAACCTGATCTTTCGTTCAACCAACTATTCTGTCGGATCTTCTCCATCAATGGAAGCCATCGCAGCAACTCATCCCCTGTTGAGACCCGCTCACGCAACCATTTCAACAACCAAACTCATTCAAATCAAACCTAAATCCATATATCATCACTTCTCCAGCATTCTTCTCAATTCTGGGCATAAAAATCCACCACTGTTTCTCGCCTACTGCTCCGCAAAGCCAAACATCAACAAAGATAACGAGACGAGTGAAAGTTCTACTGCTGAGCAACCCACTTTGAATTCAAGAATCCCAAGGCAAGCGGTACCCACTTCAAGTGAAGCTGTTACTTCGAATCTTTCGTTCTCAAGGGGTTTAGTTTTTGATATGGGGTCCGAGAATTCATGGGATGGTCTTGAGATTGGTTCGCCTGTGGTGAAGAGGTATCTGAGTGATGAGGAAGAGAGGTGGTATATGTGGTATTATGGGAGATGTAGCGAGAATCCGGATGTTGATTTGATTGGATTGGCGGTTTCAAGCAATGGTGTTCACTGGGAGAGAGGCGCGGAACCTGTTCGATCAAATGCTGATGTGGGGTTGGTCATGAAGTGTAGTGAAGATTGGTGGGCATTTGATACTCATAGCATTAGGCCTTGTGAAGTTTCTGTAATGTCTAGCAGCAAGGTGAGAGCGAATAGCGCTGTTTACTGGCTTTATTACACAGGTTTTAGTTCTGAAACGATTGAAGCTTTGAACAATTGCAAGCCATTTAATATCAAGAATCCAGAAAGGGTGCAATTTGGTGCTGACAATGATGACCAAGAAGTTGTTGGTGGCAAGATTCTTAAGTCGTTACCTGGGTTAGCTATGAGCCAAGATGGGAGGCATTGGGCTAGAATTGAAGGGGAACATCATAGTGGAGCATTGCTTGACGTGGGTTCGGATGGTGAGTGGGATTCATCGTTCATCGCCTCTCCACAAGTTGTCTTTCATTCGAACGGTGATCTTAGAATGTATTATCACTCATTTGATGTTGAAAATGGGCAATTCGCAGTCGGTATTGCACGGTCTAGGGATGGAATAAGGTGGTTGAAGCTAGGAAAGATCATGGGAGGAAGTGTCAGTGGGGCGTATGACGAGTGTGGGATAGTTAATCCCCGTGTTTTGAGAAACAAGAAAGATGGTAGGTATTTGATGGTTTATGAAGGTGTAGGTTTGAATGACAGAAGGAGCATCGGAATGGCGGTTTCTTCGGATGGATTGAAGAATTGGAAGAGGCTTCAAGAGAGTCATGTTTTCGAGCAATCCTCGGATGGTGGGTGGGATTGCAAAGGCGTCGGGATGCCATATCTAGTTCAAATCGATGGAGATGCAGAGGAATGGAGATTGTATTACAGAGGGATTGGGAAAGGGGGGAGGAGTGGGATTGGGTTGGCAGTGTCTCATGGAAGTGATGGTTACAGTTTTCAACGATGGACTGGATTTCAATTGGAAGGCACTTTCTGTTCTTGAGTTTTACAGAAATTGTATGAAATTTGAAATGCTTGGTTCGATTCATATTTCTTTTTTTTTTTTTTTTGCGTGGTGCCCTTGTCATGATATTACATAAACTTGAATGATGCAGCGAATCTAGAATTTTGTTCAGGGGTGCAAAAATTAATAATATAAAAAGTTGACGGTGAAAAAAATTTAGGATTAACAAATACAAATTTTGGAGGGTAAAAAAATTTTTTTTAGCGTAATAACTTTTTTTTTGGAGGGGGATATGACTCCAGCACATAATGTAAGTTCGCACCTGCAGACGCAGACGACCCTCAAAAACTTTATTGTTCTTGGTCTTGCAAATACAGTAAAAGGGCAGCATACTATTCCGTGATATTTATGGAACATTACTTTTGATGAAGATGATGTGATCTTCAAAAATAAAATAATTTATTATCATCATAAGCATGGCATCTAAAGTAAAGATAATTTTTCCATTAAAAACAATATTATAGGTAATATTCATCAAACTCGAAAAATACAGAAAACAAACCAAACAGGCAAAAACACTGCTCTCGTTACCTTTAAATTTGGGTGAAAGGCATTTTTATGGGCCACAGCAAAGAGCTAACTTTTTAATGGGCTAACACCAATGTTTGTATTTCTCAGAGCTTGTATTTTATGTATTTAGACTTAATTTATTTGAGCTGATATATTATTTTATCTATTTTATGGCTTGCGATTACTAAAATAATATTCGAAATAAAAAAAATAAGCTTAAATTTTGACTAAAGCATGCCTTGTGATTCTTTGGAACCCTGAACTCAATATGCTTAACGCGCCTGTGTACCCGAATCCGGCCTGGAACTGAACCAATTCAATCCAGTTTAGAACCGGATCCAGGTAATCTGGTTTGGAACCGTGTCCGATACAGGTTCATCCAGGTTCCAGTCCGATAGGTCCGGTTCCAAACCAGACCCAGAACCGTACCCGGGACTAAATTAAAATGCCCAATCCAGCACTTGAATTACCAGCCTATCAGTTGGCCATGAAAGATTGCACGCTGCACAAATGGAGATCTTGTAAACCCTTTTTCATTGATCATAAGGATCTGAAAACTTTGGTTGCCTCCAGAAAAGTTTGCAGATCATTTATATCTCAATAAACCTATAGATCTGCAGACTTTGGCTGCCCTCCATTGAAAAATGGAATTTGGCAACATAAATGTGCGTTTTCAAGAACTGCGCCTGGTTTAAAGTATCACCCCCTTTGCACTCAGGCTGGTTTAAAGTATCACCCACTTTGCACTCAGGTTTGTTTCTGCTCCCATTTTAATATTTGAAATATTATAAATTTTTAAAATTTAAATTTTGAAAAAAAAAATTATTTTATACTGGATTGGGTTCTGGGTTGCAACCGGAAACGATCAACTAGCACCGATCCAGATTGTGGATTGGTGTTGTTCCATGGCATCAGCCATGGAACCGGGATAGGAACCATTCCTGTTCCAAACCAAGATACGTGGGAACTGGTCTAATCCAGGCCGGTAACATCTTGACCATGAAAGCAAGCAAATACATAAACTCATTAATTTAAAAATCTAGATATTCTCTTTTTAAAAAAGAAAAATTATTTTTTGATAAATCTTGTTATAAATGCTGCCTAAATATAACAAAATTTATAAATACACTCCATATTAATCACTAAATTTAAAAGGGAAAATTACCAAAAACATCATATAGCTTGGTCCAAATTTCAATTTACAACCATTGTTTGAGCAATTAATGTTTACATCAACTTTCATGAATTGTAACACTTTACATCCTTTTGCCTCGATTTTGTGTTTTTACCGAAAATTTATCTTTGCATTTTATTATCGTCTTAAGATATCCAAACTTAGAGCCACTTAAACTAGCTATTGCAAATTTTTAAAAAATCAAAATTAATATTTGAGATATCAAAATTTCATTTTTCGTAATCGTTAACTAGATAATTTCGATACTAAAAATATTATTTTTGTTTTTCAAAAATTAGCTTAAATGGATATAAGTTTTTAAATGGATATAAGTTTGAGTATGTTAGGTGATGATCGAATGCGGTGATAAATCTTCGATAAATACAAAATCGAGTCAATATGATGCAGAGTGTTACAATTCTTTAAAGTTGAGAATGTAAACTGTAATTTTTAAAACAATGGTTGCAAAGTGAAATTAGACCAAACTATAGGATGTTTTGTGTAATTTTCTCAATTTAAAATGTAAAATAGAAGAATGTGGAAGGGGAGTTGGGGACCATAAAATTTGAATGTAATTCATGTCTCCCTGTTTCCATCGCATGAGACAATTTGTGAAACATGACAGAAATTGGATCTTTACATGTGCCTTAACTGTTGATTCTCGGTATTCATATACTCATTTTCGTACGAAATTTCTTCTGTCGGTTTAATTTAAACAACACTTTTTATCCACTTCGGTTATGCCTTCACCCCGAGAAAAATTTGCGGCTGATCTGTATATTTATAAACGTATGGCATAAATCATTGATAGACACAAATATTAAAGTTTTCCATATCTATATTGAGATCGATTGGACTTATGAATAAAAGACTTGAGATTCAACTGTCAAATCCTGAGACTTTCAAGTTATATTCTTAACCCAAAGGATCGTCGTGTTTTGTACACTGTCAGTTGATAGTTGATATGACAAGACAAACAATTGACTTCTAGGCACATTTTTGGATCAGTTTCGTCATAGAAGTTGGGAGATCGGGACTCATACTCATCGATCAGTTGACCTTTCGAGGACTCACTCGAGAGTATGTGAGTTCAGGTCAATTATCAACACTTTAAAACCAAGAAAACTCAGGGTCTCATGCATTCGGGATCTCGGTGATGACAAACTTGCATACTGTCCAGGATGCAGTGATGGCATTGGAGTTTGAGGTGTTAGACGCTCACACGGTATATCACCAAGTTATAGCGATAATTTTCATGTTTTTTTTTTTTTTCATTTGTGGTACAAAAAAGATAAAATTAATTTATATGGTTTCTTGTATGCCTCGTTGACTCTTAATTCTTGTACAGAGGTCATTAAGTATTTCTTATATAATTATCGAATAATATTTTTAAAACAAAGGAGGGCAAAATTGTATATTATTTTAAAGAAAATAATATAAAAGCTTAAGTCTATAATACATGAAAATACATAAAAACAAGAGGGGTAAGTCAAAACCTCCCAAAAGATTATACTTGTCAAAACAAGCAAACTTAAACAAAAACAAAACAACATGTTTCATGAGATATAATAATCGTATCGAATTATTACAGAGTTCGATGGTTTAAATGGGTAAACTAGTCATCAAAGATTTTATTTAATATTGATGTGATTCGAAATTTTTAAATATAAGGTAGAATAAAGTGTTAATGAAAAATAACGATAAACACACAAAGATTTTTTACGTGGAAAACCCTCAAATTGAGAGAAAAACCACGGGACCTAGTCCAGTATAAAACTTCACTATAAACGTTGATGATTTACAAGACTCTGTTGACACAAATGACAATCGTCCAACGACTTATATGAGTATCTTAGAAAAAATAATGAAAAAGACCGAACAGAAATAAATTTACTCTCTTCGGAGTCTTTTTGCCCAGAAAAAATCCAACTCCCTCTGTGATAACATCCGCGGGTATTTATAGGGCTGTTCCCAGTGATTGGGTCGCGGGGGATCCGGAACACGATGTCCTCTGATCGTGGCTTAATTGGGGCCAAACGTGTCCGAGAAATCCGCGCCCCATTACTGCACGTTTATCCACGCCGGTTGATTTGTTGGTTATCTCCGGGTCTTCCGCTAGTCTTTGACCAGAAACCGAGTAGGGTTTAGCAGCTGTTTTGTTCGGTGTCTTTATGTTCGGTAAAACCCTGCTCGGTGCTATCTGTTCGGTGTCCTCTGTTCGGTATATAACTTGTTCGGCTCTTAAGGAGATTTTACCCGAGGAGGTCAATATGTCATATGACATCACCTCACCCCCCCCCCCCCCCCCCCCCCAAAGTAAAGCAAGACGAGACTTTTGAAGTCTTGTTTTATTGTCTTCGGGTAAAATCCTAAACTTAACCTGCTCGGGATATTTTTGCCGCCCTCTTTTCCCGCTCAAAAATTTCAAATGCCGCGCGACGTTTCGTTTTCCGAGGCACCTTTATGACCGTTCATTCCCTTATTTTTGGACGGTGAAGATTGAATGACTGTTCATATGGTCCCCGTTATAAATACCCATCCCTTTTCTTCATTTGTCTTTACTTTGCTGCATTTTGCTTCCGAGCTAGCACCAGACGATCGAACAACTTTCCCCAGTAGTCTTTCTTTTTCAATCATCAAGTATGGTTTAGTTAAAGCCCGTGTAAGCTGATAGTGACAGAACTCTAAGCTCCTCTGCCGCGTCAGCTGCTCGTATACAGGAGCAGAGACTTGCTACAGAGCGAGATTTAGTTAAAGCCCGCGTTCCCTCGTTCGAGATCTTCGAGTCTGAGGTCAAATTGACTCAGCACCTCAGTAATATCCGAACTAAATGGGGGATTTCCGAGGGGACTTCTATTATTGCTCCCCCTTCTGGATCTCGTCCTCACTTACCCCCTAAGGGGTATTTTCCTTTTTACATAGACCAGCTCCGAGGAGGCCTCCGATTTCCAATCCCTCCCTTCTTTATTGAAGTAGCCTCCTACTTCTGTGTTTCCCCTAGTCAATTATTCCCAAATAGTTGTCGATTATTAGCAGTCTTTTTCATAGTTCTTTCTTATCTGGGTTTTACCCCTACTCCCGAACTTTTTCATTTTTTTTCAATTGAACAAGAAAGAGATCAGGCTCTTTTACTTTTCCTCCCGGACAGGGGTAGGCTTCCTCAAAAAATACCCCTCATCCATAAAAAACTGGAAAAACTCTTACTTTTTCGCTCGTCCGCTCCAACCTTGGGATTGCCCCATGGAGTGGAAGGAAAATCCCCCGAAGGGCAAGTCAATCAAGGGACACCTTGAGGAGGAACCGTATTTGTCGGTTCGTCGTGCACTTGGCGATCAGTGTTTTAATTTGATGGAGCTGAATGACGACAGACTACTATACTTGTTCCAGTTGAGCCCCAAGGGTGAATCCTTGAAAATGCCCCTCGGTGAGTGCTTTTCAAGCAGTCTTCTGTGTTTTACTTTCCATTTATCATGTTCAAACTAATATTTCTCTGCTATTTTCAGAAACAAAAATGATGAAGGCTAGGATGGCCGAGAAGCTGAAGGAAAAGAGCCAGAAAGGCCAAACTTCTAAGGCTGCTACTACTCCTGCCCCTCCCCCGTCCGTCGAGATTTTGACTTTCCTGAGGAGAGGGCTTCTCCCAAGAGGATTCAAGCTCTTCATCGTCGGAAGAGGGCTACTCCCGAAGGTCCAAGTTCTTCGCCCCAAGCACCTCCCATTAAGAAAACTTCTTCTTCCCTTATCCCTTCCGAACCTCGAGCCTCATCTCAACCCGCTCTCGGTGTTTCTCGGTCTACCTCGAGATACCACATACCTTCATGGACGTATTCTCCCACTGTTCCACTACTGAAAAAAGCCGACACCAAAGCCTCCCACTCTATTTTGTGCTACACCCTCAACTCAGCCGACCGTAAGTACCTCGGGGAACTGGCTTTCAACAACTTGGTGAACAACTTCTCCTCCTCATTTACTCAGGTAAATACTTTTACCAACTAATCTGCTTCGCTTGTCTTTTTACAATACATTTCGTTACTTTAATTTTGTATATGCTCCGATGCAGGCCCACATGATGGCGGGTGAGCTTCTCACTCGTTTTCATTCAGTTCGATTGGCTGATGGGCAGAACCAGAAGCGCATCAGGCAGTTAGAGAGTATGGGTGAGGAGCTGAAGGAAACAGTGAGCCTTCTGGAGGAGCGGCACTTGGCCCTGGTGTCATCTCGGGACAAAGCGGAGAAGGCCCTGGAAGAGGAGCTGACCAAATTCGCCGATCTGGAAGGTGCTAACTCTACTTTGTCGGAGCAGTATAAATCCCTGGCTGAGCAACATCAAGCTATCTCTCAGCAACTTGCTCAAGAGAAGTCTTCCACTGCTGCTCGTGTGGAAGAACTCTTGCTCTCGAAGAAAGCTGAGTTTTTGTAGTCTCCAGAGTATAGCAACATGGTGGATTCCATGCTTACAAGTTTTTTGATCATGGCTTTGAAGCACGCGTCAGCCAATTTGGATCTCAAGGCTACCCTCTCGAAGGAGCTTCAAAAGATTTCCTTGATGTAAGTGCTGCTTTGGAAAGCCTCCCCGAGGAGCTATTCCAGCCGTAGGGTAGAGCTTTTACCTTTTCTTGTATTTCTTTTTCGTTTATTAATAAAATCATTTACTTGTAATTTGGAACAAGCTTGCTACCCCGAGCATAAACACTTAGGCAATTTTAGGTTTAAAACGTGGACCAAACATCCCGATCCCACGAGTAAACAACTAAAATTCCGAACAAGCTCGCTACCCCGAGCATAAATACTTAGGCAATTTTAGGTTTAAAATGTGGACCAAACATCCCGATCCCACGAGTAAACAACTAAAATTCCGAACAAGCTCGCTACCCCGAGCATAAACACTTAGGCAATTTTAGGTTTAAAACGTGGACCAAACATCCCGATCCCACGAGTAAACAACTAAAATTTCGAACAAGCTCGCTACCCCGAGCATAAACACTTAGGCAATTTTAGGTTTAAAATGTGGACCAAACGTCCCGATCCCATGAGTAAACAACTAAAATTCCGAACAAGCTCGCTACCCCGAGCATAAACACTTAGGCAATTTTAGGTTTAAAATGTGGACCAAACATCCCGATCCCACGAGTAAACAACTAAAATTCCGAACAAGCTCACTACCCCGAGCATAAACACTTAGGCAATTTTAGGTTTAAAACATGGACCAAACATCCCGATCCCACGAGTAACCCGATGATAATTTAACGTTTAAACGTGGACCAAACATCCCGATCCCACGAGTAAACCGATGATAATTTAACGTTTAATCGTGTACCAAACATCCCGATCCCACGAGTAAATCATTAAAATTCCGAACAAGCTCAATGAATCAAATACTTTTATTTTATTACTGCTGAATTCATAATTAAAATAACAAAGAAAGATTACACAAAATATTTCTTCAAGTTATGATTGTTCCAAGGTCTTACCAACTTCCGACCTTCATGATCCTCCAGCCTGTAGGCTCCTCTTCCGATCACTTCCTTGATTTTGTAAGGGCCCTCCCATTTGGGTTCCAACTTTTTCACCTCACCAGCAGGATTTGTTCTTCGTAACACCAACTCCCCGACTTGAAATGTTCTTGGGCGAACCCTAAGCATTAGTAATCCTTACCTTATAAAGCTCTGTTCTTGCTACAGCTTGTTTTCTTAGTTGATCAATTTCATCTAACTTTTGCTTTCTTCTACCTTCGTTCTGCTCTGGATCATAACATTGTACTCGGAGAGATTCAACCCCAATTTCTGCTGGAATGAGGGCCTCCGAATCGTATACCAGACTATATGGAGTTTTCGTTGTAGATACCCGATGAGTTGTTCGGTAAGCCCACAAGACTCCAGGTAGTTCATTTACCCATTCTCCTCGGGCCCCTTCCAGCTTCGTCTTAATCCCATGTAATAGAATGCGGTTAATAACTTCGACTTGCCCATTTGACTGTGGGTAGGCCACTGACGTGAATACTTGCTTGATTTTCATATCCTCGCACCACTCCTGTAGTTTCTTTCCCTAAAACTGTCTTCCATTATCATAAATTATTCTCCTCGGTATTCCAAACCGACATACTATGCTTCTCCATAGGAATCTAATAATTTCCTCCTCAGTTATTTTTGCTAAATGCTCAGCTTCCACCCATTTCGTAAAGTACTCAACTGCTACTAGGAGTAATTTTCTTTGTCCCGTGGCAAGAGGAAAAGGTCCGACGATGTCCATCCCCCATTGATCGAAGGGACAGGAAGTAACACTGCTATTTAAGACCTCTGCGGGTATATGAGATAAATTTGCATGTTTCTGGCAATTGTTACATTTTTTAACAATTTCTTCGGCATTCTCTCTCATACTGGGCCAATAGTATCCTGCCCGAAGGGCTTTTTGGTATAACATATTGCTTCCCAAATGGTTCCTGTTAGTTCCGGACCTTATCGATGATATTTTAAAGATGACAAAATATTTCAGACCGGATCGATAGAAATCAGATTGACCAGATCGATCGGACAAAACAGAGCAAGATGACAGAACATTTCAGACCGGATCGATGGAAATCAGGCATACCAGATCGATCGCGCAAAACAGAGCAAGCTGATAAAGAATATCACATATCAGACCGGATCGATGGATTCCAGACTGACTAAGATCGATACTTCAGATCGATCTCAACCTTTATCAGATCAGAGCAGTCAAAGATACATAAAGGATGGCTTCTCAGTCCGAACCATTAACGGTTATTTATTGTAGCATTTAATGCTGTAATTAATGCTACAAAGGATCAAAAATTGAAGATTGCCATTAAAGGTAAGAAGACAAAGAAGAGCTTACCTGACAGTCGCCGAAAGCATACACCAGAACGGCAAGTGTCCTGAAGAAGAAGACTGTAGCTTTCTCAGAGTTTAAAAAGAGTCAAAGTTGCACATTAAGGGAAACAATGCCGTTGCTACCCTCAACTATAAAAGGATGCAACAAA
Source organism: Haberlea rhodopensis (assembly GCA_907163345.1). Taxonomy (NCBI): domain Eukaryota; kingdom Viridiplantae; phylum Streptophyta; class Magnoliopsida; order Lamiales; family Gesneriaceae; genus Haberlea; species Haberlea rhodopensis. Next base: position 2,194,632 of record CAJQUN010000030.1, read on the forward strand.
AGGAAGACATGCAGACTTGATTCGAACTCACGCTGATCAATTGAAAAACACACAAGAAAGCAACTGCACACGCTTACAAAGTTCAGAAGCTCTCGAGCTGAAGTTATTTATTTAAGCGCGATTACTTTGTAACATTTGATCATTGTAGGATCACTGTGCGCATTGTGTATTGAAAAATAGAAGTGAGCAACTTATTGTAACTGTCAGACAGAGTGTGTCTGAGCAGGTTGAGTGACTAGGAGTTTCAGACTGGTAGTGAGGTAAATCCAGCCTGAATCGGATTTGTACAACAGGATTGTATAAATCAAAGTCTTCTAGTATAAACCTTCCTTAATTGGAAGAAGGGGAGACGTAGAAGGATTACACCACCTTCGAACTTCCAGAAATATATCCTGTGTTTTATCCTTCTGCACTTAGCCATCGAGTCGTTCTTACTTTTACAAGAGCAGACCGTTTCCGCACTTACCTTTTTAGTGGTCTGTTCTGTTCAAAGAGTTGATTAAGTAACAGATTTCTTTCACTAATCCGAAAGAATTCACAAGGGATAAATTTTATAAGGAGTGTTCATTCACCCCCCCCCCCCCCCCCTCTAAACACTCCGGACCGATCCTAACATGTGGTATCAGAGCAGGTCATCTTAATCAGCACAAAGACTACTAAGCTGATGGCATCATTCAACAAAATCCCCATGTTCTCAAAAGAAGACTATGATGACTGGAGAATCAGAATGCAAGCTCATCTGGCAGCTCAGGATGACGATATGTGGTTCGTCATCACTGATGGACCAATGAAGATTTTAAAAATCAATACAGCAGTAGCCATCTCTGGTGGAGAACCACAAATGGTGGAAAAAGACAGATACCTCTGGACGAATGAGGAAAGAAAGAAAGCAAATCTCGATAATGTGGCCAAAGACATCTTGTTCAAGACTTTGGACAAGAACATGTTCAGCAAAATCAAAATGTGCTCTACTGCCAAAGAAATTTGGGAGAAGATAGCACAGCTATGTGAAGGCAACGACCAGACCAAAGAAAACAAGTTAACTGTTGCTCTTCAAAGATTTGAGAGCATAAAGATGAAAAGTGGAGAAACTCTAAATGAGTTTGATGAAAGAGTCACCGGCATCATAAATGAACTGAATGGTCTGGGGAAGGAATATTCTAACAGAGAGATCGCTCTGAAAGTAATGAGAGCTCTGCCAAAGGAATGGGATGTAAAGACCATTGCCATGAGGGAATCAAAAGACCTTAACAAGGTTGAACTTCATGATCTGTTTGCAGATCTTAAGGCCTATGAGTTTGAACTGATAAGCAGAGGTGAAGCAGAGCCATTCATCTCTCAACCAAACAAGGCCCTGGCAGCCACTCCAGACCAGATCGCTTCAACATCAGACCGATCTGCTGAACAGATGAGTAACGATGCTATGTCATTATTTATCAAGAAATTCGGTAAATTTATGTCTAAAAATAAGAGGAACTTCAAACCCTCTCATCATTATAAATCAAGAAAAGATGATACTGTTAACGATCAGGCTTGCTACAATTGTGGTAAGACCGGACACTTCATTGCAGATTGCACCAGACCGAAGAAAGAAGAACGGAAAGAGAAGCATCGTGATGATAGAAAGAAGAAGCACTACAAAGACCGCAAGAATCATGGAAAATCCCAAAAAGTCCTAGTAGCTGAAGAAGGAAACAGCAAATGGGCTCAGACAGACTCAGACTCGGAAAGCTCTGAATATTCTTCCAGCGAAAGCGAAGAAGATATTCAATGTCTTATGGCAGACGAAGAAATGAGTCAAACAGACGAGGTATATGATCTTGACTCAAATGAATTTACACGAGAAGAGCTCATGTCCGCACTGCAAGACATGGCTAATGATTATAGGATCTTAGCTGAATCATTTGAGAAGAATAAAGCCAAAATCAGTACTCAAATGGATGAGCACAACAAACCAAGCTGCTCTGAGCAGGGTGAGTGCAAAAATCTCCAGATCGAGCTGAATAAGCTGAAAATCTCTTATGATCAGCTCCATGAAGAAAATAAGAGAATTAGCACACAAAATGCTAAGCTCTCACATATATTCAAAACATGGACAAAATCCAGAACATCCTTGGAAGAATTACAAGAGGTTCAAAGAAACGTCGGTGATTTCACCGGCATAGGCTTTGACACCAAAGAATGCACCAAAGATGAATCTGAGCTGTTGCTGGTAAAGAATCAAGTCAAACAAATGACATTTGTTAAATCCAGCACAGTATATGAAACTGAAGCACCTAAGATTCAAACAGGAGTCTCTTACGAGAATCAAAATCTGAGAAAAGGAATTGGTTATGTTGACCAAGCCAAAGAAAAGGCACCAGCTAGATTTGCGTCTATCAGACCAAATCCAAAGGTGCAAGATCGAAGGCAAGGAAGACAATACAATTACGATAACTCAAAACCGATTCAACGAAGATATAGACTACCTTATGATAATCAAAGGTTTTCACAGCGCACACATTATCACACACAGCATCGAAACAGACCAGCACACAGCACACCCTACACACACAAGCCATTGAAGCTGATACAGGTGTGGGTTCCCAAAGGGCTAATCCGTTCTGGACCCAAATAGGATTGGGTACCAACAATAATTATATTTGATGACAGGTACCGAAGAAACTCGCATCAGACTGGTATTTGGACAGTGGGTGTTCCCGTCACATGACTGGAAACATCGAGCTGCTGTCTGAAGTGACAGAATGTATTGGACCCAAAATCATTTTCGGGGATAACTCAAAGGGTAAGACCGTGGGCAAGGGTAAGATTGTCCATGGTAACATTATTATCAATGATGTGCTGTTAGTTGAAAATCTGTGCTATAATGTGATTAGTATAAGTCAACTCTGTGATAATGGTTATGCTGTAGAATTTCATAAACACACTTGCACTGTTAAATCATCAGACGGTATAACCATGCTCGTAGGAATCAGGAATGGAAACACTTATAAGATTAACTGGAATCATGCTCAACCTGATAATCCTACTTGCTTCATCGCTAACAATGATAATAAACATTGGCTGTGGCATAAGCGCTTGAATCATATCAACTTTAAGACCATTGCTAGCCTGTGTAAACATGATTTAGTTATCGGTCTGCCCAAGATCGATTTTGCTAAGGATAAGATCTGCGAAGCTTGCCAAATGGGCAAACAGATCAGATCATCCTTCAAAAACAAGAATGCCAAATCCTCCTCCCGCTGTTTAGAATTACTGCATATGGACTTGTTTGGTCCTATACCAATAACAAGTTTAGGGGGAATGCGGTATACTCTTGTTGTTATTGATGATTACTCACGCTTTACATGGACTATATTCTTAAGCAGTAAAGATCAGACCGGTCCGAAGTTGATCAAGCTGCTGAAACGCACTCAGAACGAGAAATCATCCAGCATAGACAGGATTCGAAGTGACCAAGGCACTGAGTTTTCAAATCAGAATCTTGAATCCTTTCTAGAAGATCATGGAATCAAGCATGAGTTTTCAGCTGCTCGAACTCCTCAACAGAATGGAGTTGCAGAACGAAGAAACAGAACGCTCAAGGAAGCAGCAAGAACAATGCTTGCTGATTCTGGAATCTCTCAAAAGTTCTGGGCAGAAGCTGTAAATACTGCTTGCTACACTCAAAACCGATCTATGATTAACAAGAAGCTGAATCTCACTCCATATGAAATATGGACTGGTAACAGACCATCTGTTTCTCACTTTCATGTATTTGGGTGTAAATGCTTCGTTCACGACAATGGTAAGAGTCATCTTACAGCATTTGAAGCTAAGTCAGATAATGGTATATTCTTAGGATATTCATCAATTAGCAAAGCTTATCGAGTTTTTAATAATCGAACTTTAACTGTAGAAGAATCTGTTCATGTAGTCTTTGATGAAACTTTATGTGTTGAGGGCAACAAAGAATCAATTCAAAATCAGATGGAAAATATCCATCTCGAAGCTAACAGTGATGATGAGATTGTAGCTAACAGGTCAAGAGACAATCCACCAGAACCAGAAGTACCAGACAGACCGGATCAAGGCTTTGAAGAAACTTCAGATCGAGCTGATCCGGATGCTCCTGACTCAAATATTAAAGCAGATGCTGATCATGCTGTTACTGTTCATCCGACCGGACCAGACAATCCAGAGTCAAGCTATCGATGGACTAAGAAGCATCCACCTAATCTAGTGATTGGTAGTCCTTCTGCACCGATCAGAACCAGAGGACAGATGATGGATGAGTTCACTCATGCTGCCTTCATCTCAACTCTGGAACCCAAGAAGATCGATGAAGCTCTGACTGACTTCAACTGGATTAAAGCAATGCAAGAAGAGCTTAATCAATTCGAACAAAATCAAGTTTGGAGTCTAACCCCCAGACCAAGCGATCTGCCTGTTATTGGAACCAGATGGGTCTTCAGAAATAAGCTAGACGCAGATGGAACTGTGGTTAGAAACAAAGCCAGACTGGTGGCACAGGGATTCAGACAAGAAGAAGGAATCGACTTCGATGAATCATTTGCACCAGTCGCCAGACTTGAAGCTATCCGAATCTTTCTTGCTTATGCTGCCTTTAAAGACTTCAAAGTATATCAGATGGACGTCAAGAGCGCCTTTCTTAATGGAAAGCTTCAGGAAGAAGTCTACATTGAGCAACCACCTGGATTTCAGAACCATTTGTATCCCAATCATGTATATCTACTGAATAAAGCAGTGTATGGTCTGAAACAAGCTCCAAGAGCCTGGTATGACACTCTATCTCAATTTCTGCTGAACCATGATTTCCAGATCGGCTCAGTAGATAAAACTCTATTTAAATTCATTAAGGGGGAACATACCCTATTAGTTCAGATTTATGTTGATGACATAATCTTTGGGTCAACTAACCCCAAATTGTGCGAGAAATTTTCTAAGTTAATGCAGGGACAGTTCGAGATGAGCATGATGGGAGAATTGTCATTCTTTCTGGGTCTACAAGTAAAACAGCTCAACAATGGCATTTTCATCAATCAGACCAAGTATACCAAAGAGCTCCTCAAGAGATTTGGAATGGAAACATGCTCAACTGCATCAACTCCAATGAGTCCAACAATCAAGTTAGACAAAGATGAAGGGGGAACGGCAGTTGAAGTAACCATGTATAGAGGACTAATCGGATCGCTATTGTATCTTACAGCGAGCCGGCCCGATATTATGTTTTCAGTCTGTATGTGCGCCAGATTTCAGTCAGAACCAAAGCAATCACATTTTATTGTTGCCAAGCGTATTCTGAAATATTTAAAAGGATCTCAGAACGTTGGTCTTTGGTACTCCAAAGATTCAAACTTCAGCTTGATCGGGTATTCAGACGCAGACTACGCTGGGTGTAAGATCGATCGTAAAAGCACCAGTGGAACATGTCAATTTCTAGGTGAAAGATTGATCTCTTGGTTCAGTAAGAAGCAGACATCGATTGCCACATCCACAGCTGAAGCAGAATACCTAGCCGCTGGAAGCTGTTGTGCTCAAATGCTCTGGATTCAACACCAGCTCAAAGACTATGGCATCCAAGCCGTTGACTCTCCGATATTTTGCGACAACACAAGTGCAATTGCTATAACGTATAATCCAGTTCTGCACTCTCGAACAAAGCATATTGATATACGACATCATTTTATTCGAGATCATGTTGGCAAAAAGGAAATTCGGATCGAGCACATTTCAACAGAGCAGCAAGCAGCAGACATCTTCACTAAACCGCTTCCTGAGGCTAAGTTTAATTATTTCCGTCAAATTCTTGGTTTAATTGACTTATCTTAATTAGTTTAGATGTTTTTATTCTTTTCGCACTTGAAGATTTTTGTCACCACAGATCGATAATACAATGTTCAGAAAGACACAGACCGGTCCGAACTTTCAGACCGATCCTTGTCAGTCTGATTTTATCATATGATCTGTCTGGATAATAACATCAGCTCGGACTGATTGATCATTTTAACTAGTTGTACTTTAACCGCCTTATCTTTCTTTATCCTGACCGTTTATTTTGAATTATTTAATTCTCAGTCTTGGAGATAAAGACACGTGTCTTCTCTCTCCTATTTAACGGGCTGAACATTTCATACTTGTTCACTTTTTACAATTTACCGCTTTCTACCTTCTTACTCTCTCACTCTCTTACTCTTCGCACTTTCTTTAAACTCCTTTCAAATGGCTACCATCACTCATAACTCACTCTCCGTTGAGTTTGATGACATTTACAGGGCAGAAGATGCTGCGATGGTGTCCATTTTTAGAGCCCTGGAATCATCTGGTTTATGGAACTTTTTGGAGTGCGGAACAGTTGTTTATGAATCAGAAATCCGCGAGCTGTTCGCCAACGCCGTCTCCCGGAAGACATCCATTTCTACTACTGTCAAGGGCAAATCTTTCGAGATCTCGCCAATGACGATGGCCAAGACCTTTGGCCTCCCCAGTTCCGGACTGACAGAGTTTGGACAGACTCCTCAAGCGTCACTCTTAGATCTTCAGGGGAAGATTTCTATTTCTGACCACCGATTGCAACCCTCCTTTAAGAAGAAGGAAATGCTCTTCCATTTCTAGGTGCTGTGCGACGTGGTAGGCAAGCCACTTTTGGGTAAAGCAGGAAGTTTCGATGCTGTAACCGCCGAAAAGTTCAGGGCTATGGCGGCTATTGTATCCGGCCAGAAGATAAACTGGTCCATGATTTTGTTTGGAGTACTGCTGGAAACGGTGATTGCATCCAAGCACGCCGTATGCTTTGCTGTTCCTCTCAGCAAGCTCTTGGAGTCCTTAGGCCTCGAGCTGAGCAAGCCGTCTGCTCTCCGTCCCCTTAAGATCCTTAACTCCAAAGGGCTTGCACTGCTGAAGTCCAAGAGTGTTCCGCCTACTCCTGCTACTCTGGCTGCAGTCAAGTTTGAGCAGGACGAGGAACAAGTTGCTGTGCGCAAACCTCGGGTCAAGCGGAAGCTGACCATTCAGACTGACTCGGAAGAAACCCAGTCTGCTCACTCATCACCAACCAAGCCACTTCCCAAAAAGCCCCGAACCCAGATCACCAAACCAACCAAATCTCTACCTCCACCCATACTGCCACCCCCTAAAGCAACCCCTGCCCCTCAACCTTCCACCCAGCTTTCACAAACTTCAACCCCTGCACCCAAAGTCACCCTTAGAATTCCCTCTGCCAATCCCGTGGTCAAAGGGATAGTTATCACTGAGTTGGGAGACTATACTCAATCAGGGATTAAGTCCCCTTCCTCCACCGGCAAGGGAAAAGCCATTCTCACCGAACCCCTCTCTTCTAAACCCAAATCTGCAGCGCAGACTGCCATCGACATCGCTATGGAGGATGTTGATGAGAGGCTAAAGGAACTCATTGTGGTTTTTGATGAATATGTCCAGTACCGGACTATCAACCACATTGAGCTGTTCTACGGTAAGTTGCACAGATTGAAGAAGATGGAAGAGGAAGCTCTGAAAGGAACAGAGACTGATGATGTTCGACTTGCCGTGCAGCGCAGAGATTTATTTACGGCAAAACACAGATTCAGACTGGCTAATCTGCTTCTAGTTCCCAAAAAGAAGAACTTCGATCCGCTTGCTCCAACTGCCAGAGATGATGGGGCTGTGATTGCTCAACTCGAGATGGATGTTCATGCTCTATCCTTAGCTGTCCGTTTTCAACGACAGACGCTAGGTACCTCCACTCCAGCCACAAGCCCGGATCATCCTTCTGCAAGCAAGACTCTGGCAGAACCATTTATCGAGGTTATTCCCTCTGATGCAGCAAAACAGACAGAGGATCAGCCTGCAGAGCACGTACCAGACCAGACAGCGGAGCAGCCATTGCCTAATGCTCCGTCTGCAACAGATGATGAACCAATGAATGTTCTGTTGGACTCTCCGACAACATCTATTCCATTGAAGTCATCAGCCTCCCGTGCACAACCCAGTCCAGCTGCAGCATGTGCAACAACTGAAGCACCAGACCTCATCGATCCGGATTTCGTGGTATCTACAGTGGTTGCAGCTCTCCAAGTTGAGGAACCTCCCAGTCCCCACTCTCCTCCGGGATCATCAGATGAAGATTTGGCCTTCATTCAAGGTTTTTCTTCGGATCTGGTCACTCTGATCCGATCCGAAAGTCATCAAGCTGCCATTTCTTCCATCGTGCCGATTGCTGAAGAAGATGACCATGCCATGTCATCATCAGATCACTCTCCCAGCCGGCTATCTGATGCACCTCCATCCCTGGCACGGACTATCCAGCACTTCTCTGATACCTGTCTGTCCTTGACTCAACGCATTCTAGAAGTTCATCAGGGTCAGAGGGTCACAGCCTTGGACTTTGCTTCTTTCAAAGAGAAGATGACTGTCAGTATCGGAAGCCTTCAGCGCGGCATAAACGATCTGTTTTCTCAACAGGCCTCTTACAAGAACAGTCTGAGAAAAGAGCAGATCGAGCTAGCCACTGAAGTCAGAGCATCTGTTCACTTCCCTCCGCGCTCAAGACGTTCGTCTTGACGCTATCAGCGCGCAGCTAGCACAAGTTGTCGACTTTCTTCAAGAGATTGCTGCTGAGAAAAAGGGGGAAAAGAAGACAGACTTCAGGCCGCCTTCTAGAAAATAATATTTTCAGACTGTGTATTTTAGGATTTTCTTGGTGATCAATAAAATCCTCGTTTGATTAAGTTTGTGTTCATTTATTTTGAACCTCATCATAAGGCTTAATAATAAAGATTTAATCGATCCAACTTAATGAAGTTCATTTATTTTGAACAAAGAAGTAATCGATCCGAAAGCATTCGCTTCAGAGCTCTTATCAAGACTGGTTAAAAAGACTTAGAAGTTAGGTTTTGTCATCATCAAAAAGGGGGAATTTGTTAGTTCCGGACCTTATCGATGAGATTTTAAAGATGACAAAACATTTCAGACCGGATCGATAGAAATCAGATTGACCAGATCGATCGGACAAAACAGAGCAAGATGACAGAACATTTCAGACCGGATCGATGGAAATCAGGCATACCAGATCGATCGCGCAAAACAGAGCAAGCTGATAAAGAATATCACATATCAGACCGGATCGATGGATTCCAGACTGACTAAGATCGATACTTCAGATCGATCTCAACCTTTATCAGATCAGAGCAGTCAAAGATACATAAAGGATGGCTTCTCAGTCCGAACCATTAACGGTTATTTATTGTAGCATTTAATGTTGTAATTAATGCTACAAAGGATCAAAAATTGAAGATTGCCATTAAAGGTAAGAAGACAAAGAAGAGCTTACCTGACAGTCGCCGAAAGCATACACCAGAACGGCAAGTGTCCTGAAGAAGAAGACTGTAGCTTTCTCAGAGTTTAAAAAGAGTCAAAGTTGCACATTAAGGGAAACAATGCCGTTGCTACCCTCAACTATAAAAGGATGCAACAAAAGGAAGACATGCAGACTTGATTCGAACTCACGCTGATCAATTGAAAAACACACAAGAAAGCAACTGCACACGCTTACAAAGTTCAGAAGCTCTCGAGCTGAAGTTATTTATTTAAGCGCGATTACTTTGTAACATTTGATCATTGTAGGATCACTGTGCGCATTGTGTATTGAAAAATAGAAGTGAGCAACTTATTGTAACTGTCAGACAGAGTGTGTCTGAGCTGGTTGAGTGACTAGGAGTTTCAGACTGGTAGTGAGGTAAATCCATCCTGAATCGGGTTTGTACAACAGGATTGTATAAATCAAAGTCTTCTAGTATAAACCTTCCTTAATTGGAAGAAGGGGAGACGTAGAAGGATTACACCACCTTCGAACTTCCAGAAACATATCCTGTGTTTTATCCTTCTGTACTTAGCCATCGAGCCGTTCTTACTTTTACAAGAGCGGACCGTTTCCGCACTTACCTTTTTAGTGGTCTGTTCTGTTCAAAGAGTTGATTAAGTAACAGATTTCTTTCACTAATCCGAAAGAATTCACAAGGGATAAATTTTATAAGGAGTGTTCATTCACCCCCCCCTCTAAACACTCCGGACCGATCCTAACAGTTCCCACAACAGCCTTCGTAAATCTCCTTTAGCAAATGGTCCCCTTCTTGTACTGACGTGCATTGCAAGAAGGGAGCTGAAAATCCCTTTTTGAACAATTTACCTTCTGCTAACACAAAACGCCTCTCCACTCTCTTCACCCGAGCAGCTTCCTTCAGATCTAATGGCAACACCTTGTTTTTCAAGAATTTAATGATATGCTCTCGTCAATCGGATATAATACAAGGCTCCAAATTCATTATACTGTTGATAGCTATGTGCGAGACCAAAAGATCTTGTACCAGTACTTTCCTATTCTTCCACTCATGAATGGAACTGGCCAATTTTGCGAGTGCATCTTCTCGGTTATTATCTTCTCGTGATATTTGCTTCAATTCCACTTCCTGGAACTGAGTCATTAATACTTGAGCATTCTCCACATATTTTTTCAACTTTTCTTCTTTCACCTTGTATACCCCATTTACCTGCTGAACAACCAGCATTGAATCCATGAACGCTTTTAATTTCCGAGCTCCGACGTCTAATGCTACTCGTAAGCCTGAGAGGAGAGCTTCGAATTCGGCCTCATTGTTTGAGGATGAAAACCGAACTGAATAGATATGGCAATTTCCTCTCCTTCTGGACTAATAAGTATAATTCCTGCACCGCTTCCTATTTGAGTAGATGATCCATCTACAAATAGGCTCCAATCTTTTTCTTCACGAGTATGAGTCACTTCAACCAAGAAATCCGATAAGGTTTGAGCTTTGATGGTAGTCCGAGGCTGATAAGAAATATCGAACTCACTCAATTCTGTGGCCCATTTCACCATCCTCCTGAAATTTCTGCTTTTGACAAGAGCCTTCCCAAGGGAGTGCTTGTTACCACCATGATAGGATGAGATAAAAAAATACGGCCGAAGCCTTCTTGCAGTGATCACGAGAGCCAAGGCTAATTTTTCAATTTCGGGGTATCTCTGTTCGGCTCCTTGCAAAGCTCGACTGACATAATATACCGGTTGCTGCTGCCCTAACTTCTCTTGAATTAACACCGAGCTGACAACTTCCTTGGTTACCGACAAGTAGACGAGGAGGGTCTCATTGTGCTCGGGTTTATTCATTAAGGGTAACTGAGCTAGATATTCCTTCAAGTCTTCGAAAGCTTTCTGACACTGATCATCCCACTCAAACTGTATTCCTCGCCTTAATGCTTTAAAGAAAGGCAAACCCCTATCAGCCGATCGAGATATGAATCGACTAAGCGCCGCTATTCCTCCTGCTAACCTTTGTACTTCGTTCAATGTCCGAGGAGGGTTCATTTCTCGGATTGCTCGGATTTTCTCAGGATTAGCTTACACACCTCTCTCTGTCACCATATATCCCAAGAATTTTCCACTATGAATTCCGAACGTGCATTTGGCGGGATTTAATTTCATGCCAAATCTTCTTAAAGTAGCAAAGACCTCCTCCATATCTTCTATCAGATTTTGGGCCTTCTTGCTTTTGATCAGGACGTCATCAACATAAACCTCCACGTTCCGCCCTATTTGATCTTTGAACATCTTATCCATCAGTCTCTGATAAGTGGCCCCAGCATTTTTCAATCCGAAGGGCATTAAGACATAGCAAAAAGCTCCTCTCGCTGTGACAAAGCTAACCTTGGACTGATCCTCATGGGCTAAGGGAATTTGATGATATCCATGATAAGCATCCATAAGACATAACAGCTCATGTCCTGCAGTAGAGTCCACTAATTGATCAATCCTCGGCAATTGATAACAATCTTTGGGACATGCTTTGTTCACGTCCCAAAAATCTACACACATCCTCCACTTGTCTCCTGCTTTAGGTACTGGAACCACATTTGAGAGCCATGTAGGGAAACTAATCTCTCGTATATGGCCTGCCTTCAGCAACTCCTCTACTTGTTTAGCTATGACGGCATCCTTCTCGGGTCCAAAATGCCTTCTCTTCTGCTTAATTGCCCGAGCACTTAGGTCCACATTTAGATGATGCTCAGCGATCTCGGATTTTACCCCAATTAAATCAGAGGTCTTCTAAGCGAACACATCCACGTTATCTATTAAGCACTCAATCACCCTTTTCCTCAATTCTGGATCCAACTTGGGTCCGATGCGAGTAGTTTTTGCAGGGTGACCTAACTCGATACTCATAAATTCCTCCTCATGTACTATCCGTTCCTCCGCCTCAAGCTGTCCATGTTTCCTCTTATTACTTCCTCGCTCCCCTTCTTCTCTATTATTTCCCTTGTCTTGCTTTAACTCTTGTACATAGCATTTTCTTGATGAACTTTGACTTCCCCTTACTTGTCCAACTTCCTATCCTACTGGGAATTTTATCTTCAAGTGGTAAGTAGAAGCGACCGCTTCGAAGGCCGTTAATGCCGGCCGACCCAATATTATATTATAGGAGGAAGGTGCATCCACTATGAGGAAGGTGATCATCTTCGTTTTTGTCTTTGACTCCTCTCCTAAGGTGACGGGTAAAGACACTTGTCATATGAGACTTATGACTTCTCCGGTGAACCCATGCAAAGAAGTATTCACTTTTTGTACAGCAATACTTCCCAATTCCATCTGCTTCAAAGTATCAAGGAAGAGCACATCTGCCGAGCTGCCTGTATCGACGAAGATTCTTTGCACATTGTAGTTGGCTACTGTAGCCGAAATGACCAAGGCATCCTCGTGGGAAAAATAAATCCCCTGTAAATCTGCAGGTCCGAAAGCTATAGAAGGACTTTCATGAGTATGACTTGGGTTAATGGATAATATTTCGAGTCTTCGAGCATAACTTTTTCTTGCTCGGTTTGAATCTCCAGATGATGTTCCTCCCGAAATCATATGTATAGTTCCTCGGTTAGGAACATTGCTCACGGTCCTTTCCCCGGTAACTTGATTTCCTCCCTCCAATCTTTCCCCCCGTACTGCCCAAGGAACTGGCTGAAGTGCTCCTCTCCCTGGATTGGCATTATTCCGAGGGAAAGGGGCATTGCTCCTCAGGTCACCGTCACCTCCTCGCTTTATACCCATTCTTCCTTCATGAACATTCCTTCCTCGAGTGTTTCCTCCTCGGAATACTCCTCTTCCGTAAGGTCCTCCCCGACCCCTCTTCGGCATAATTTGGTTCATGGCTACCTCCCGATAAGATCTCATCGGTAGGTATTGATCAAAATTCCTCTTAGGCGGCTCTAGCGGCCTCTCTTTCCTATTGACTTCACCACCATTTTTTATTTCTTTCTTCTGTTTCATCCTCTGTGCTTCTTCTAAATTAATGTATTTAGAGGCACGTCCTAGCACTTCGTCATAATCCGACGGTGGCTTCTTGGCTAACGATCTGAACAGGTCCCCCTCCCTCAACCCCTGGGTGAAAGCGCTAGCTAGTATTTCGGACGTCACATGTGGAACATCAAGGCATGCTTGATTGAACCTTTTCAAAAAATCCCGTAAGGACTCTTTCTCCATATGCCTGAGACCGAACAAACTCAAGGCTGTTCTCTTGCAACTCCTACTGCTCGCGAACTGATGGAGGAACAATGAGCTGAATTTAGGAAAGGAATCCACTATTCCTGATGGTAATTGGTTGAACCATGATTGAGCAGCGCCAGCTAGGGTAGTCAAGAACACTCTACATTTCACCCCATCTGTCAGCTGATGAAGGAGCGAAGTATTCTCAAATCGAGACAAATATTCCTCTGGATCCGTGCTGCCATCATAATTCCCCACACTTAAAGTTCTAAAATTAAGAGGCAGAGGATCATCAATGACTTGAGGAGTAAACGGGGTGCTCCTCCTTGCCGAGTAGATACGCCCTTCCATTTTATTGCGCATTTTTTGTAACTCCTCCTTTAAATCCTCCATTTGGTGGTGCAAAGCCCTATCTATCTCATCATTTGAATGATTAGGAAGATCTTTCGATTCTCCAACCTCCTCCTTTGACTTCTTTACAGAGGCTAAGTCTTCCTCTTCTTCCTTAGTTTCTTCCTGACAAGGGGGGGTCATAAATTGCTTCATAACTTCTTCGACAGTTTTAGCAATCATCTCCGTTAAATGTTCCATGGGTATTCCTCCGGTGGGCAATACTCGTGAAACATTCTGAGATGATACAGCCTCCCCTGCTCCTTCTGGTTCTGGGCATGAACGTGGGGGGGGGGGGGGGGGGGGGGGGGGGGGGGTTGTTGGTTTATCCCTTCCTGACATTGGCCCTCGTCCTTTGCTTCTAACCATTTTGTCCCGGATCTTTAATGAAATATCCTTACTTCAACGTCTTTACTCTTTGTTCCCACAGACGGCGTCAATGATGTGATTCGAAATTTTTAAATATAAGGTAGAATAAAGTGTTAATGAAAATAACGATAAACACACCAAGATTTTTTACGTGAAAACCCTCAAATTGAGAGAAAAACCACGGGACCTAGTCCAGTATAAAACTTCACTATAAACGTTGATGATTTACAAGACTCTGTTGACACAAATGACAATCGCCCAACGACTTATATGAGTATCTTAGAAAAAATAATGAAAAAGACCGAACAGAAATAAATTTGCTCTCTTCGGAGTCTTTTGCCCAGAAAAAATCCAACCCCTCTGTGATAACATCCGCGGGTATTTATAGGGCTGTTCCCAGTGATTGGCTCGCGGGGGATCCGGAATACGATGTCCTCTGATCGTGGCTTAATTGGGGCCAAACGTGTCCGAGAAATCCGCGCCCCATTACTGCACGTTTATCCACGCCGGTTGATTTGTTGGTTATCTCCGGGTCTTCCGCTAGTCTTTGACCAGAAAACCGAGGAGGGTTTAGTAGCTGTTCTGTTCGGTGTCTTTATGTTCGGTAAAACCCTGCTCGGTGATATCTGTTCGGTGTCCTCTGTTCGGTATATGACTTGTTCGGCTCTTGAAGGGATTTTACCCAAGGAGATCAATATGTCATATGCCAAATATGTTGCCTATTTTAATGTTTGCAACATGTGACAATGGGTCCATTAGTACAATACATTGAATTTTATAATTATATTTGTCGATTGGAACATACATATGACACTATTTCCCGGGCAAGAATGTTCATATTTAGCTTATTTTAGGCCCCTCCACCATTTATATATGAGTTGTCTGAATATTCTTTGTAAATGGTGTGCACAAAAAGTGGGAATTCGGTTGGTATTATAAAGAAAAAGAAATGGATTGCTTTGAAATAACACTTGTGATAAAAGGTGGCATGGGTCACTTCTATGTTGGGTAGTGTCCTATAGAATAATCTATGATAGGATTTTACGACCCAACATTTAGTGTGCGTGTTGAATCATTTTTGGGCCATGGATTTACACATAGGGCACTACCCCATATGATAGCTTAGAAGAATTCGGCGGCATGATGTCACTTATTATATTGCATTAAATTGAAACATTATAAGTAAGAGTCTAGACTAAGACCTCTTCAAATATAAAATATAAGGTACACCTAAATTGGGGCAAAACATAAAAGTAAAGAAGATAAAAATAATTAAAACAACCAAAATAATTAAATAGGCTATTGTCTAAAGTGGAGTTGTATTGAAATTTATAAATACTAATAATGGTTATAAAATTTAAATATATTCAAATATATATCATATCAATTATCATCTCCCATGAAAGAAAATTTACACGTGTGTATTAACAGTTTCTGCCTTGTGTTTATATTGGATCACAGGCTAGCAAATGCTCATTAGTCATTATAATAAATTAATTAAAAGAATATAATTTATGACTTCGTAATGTAATTAATTACATGTTCTTAGTGGGTGTTTGTAAATAGTTTTGCAAACTACTTATCAGCTTTTCAGACAAAAAAATAGATTTTGAGTTCTTCTGATATTGCTTCTTTAAAAATAAGCAGAAAAAATAGAAGCAGGGAAGCAGGTCATGTCATGTTTTTGACTGCTTTAAGTTGTTTGGTGGCATTGTAATTAATTGAAGTTTATTAAACTGTTTTTTTGTTTTAATAGCAAACACTCAATGATTTTACTTAAAAGCAATTTTTTCCAATTTTAAGCAAAAACGATATAGAAATACTTTGAATAAGCAATCGCAAACACACCATTAGAATCATGGGATTATAATGTTAGTTCTTACGAACTGGTATTCATCAGTTGTCTCTTTTCTTTAAACTCTCTTTTATATTTACAACATGAAAATATTTCGTTCCAAAAATCATTTTCCTAAAAATATAAAAATAATGACGTCACAGTCATCATAAACATAGAGCAACTAATCTCAAAAGCAATTATATTTATTGACTTTTCAATGTATGTAATTAATTAATTAATTTTTAATTTTATTTCAATTTGAATTTAAATTAAATTACTTAAATGCCTAAACGAAAAATCCTATGATATACATACGTAAAATCAATTGTTTGAGGTTTTACCTGAAGTTATATCTAGTGGTGACAGTGCAACTTAAATATTCTAAACGATACATTAGTTTAAACGATACATTTCCATCATACTAACATCATGATCAATTAGGGGTGCTTAACGGATCGGTCCGGTCCGAAATCGGCCGATTTCGGATCCGATTATCTCTGAACCGGTCTGATCCGTTAAGGAACCGGATTGGATCCGGTTCGGGGTTGGACCGGTTCCAACCCGAAATCGGATTTTTCTTCCTTTTCTTTTTTTTTTTAAAAAAGTAAAAAACGAACTGATTTATTGGGGAAAAAAAAATTTAAAAACGGATCTGGTTCGGATTACCTGACTAACCGGTACCAAACAATATATTACACCATTTTGCAACTAATAAGAATTAAATATGTGACCTTCGATCTAATACAAATTGTAGAATTAAACGCTTCACATTTTATCAGAAGCTATAGATTGTGGTAACGATGTAACTTATATCTTTTAAACTGTATAGCAACTCAAGCACCATGTTTCGACCGCAGAACCAGCATGAACAATTATTGTTCCCAGTAATTTATATATATATATATTCAACGACCCCTATTCATCCCATGTGCAGGCGTGACATTTTATCTTCTTTCGCTTACAACGGTGCTGCTCACTTTTGATCCACAAGCTCTAAAATGATATGTACTAGTGCTACCCACCAATTCATATTATGTATTAAAAAATTTACTTTGTATAACTAATCCAACTATCAAAATTTCATAATATTTTATTTTATCAATAATTCATTAATTTACCAAATATAAACTTAAACTCTTAAAGTTAGTTGTTTATGCAATAAAACTATTTATATTTGATAAATAAATAAATTGTAATTTATTTATGCAATAAAACTATATATATATATTTTTGATGATTTAATAAATTGCAATTTGATATCGCTAATCACTTGCTATATTTTCAAATCTAATCTTTAACATATATTGAGAATATTCTATTTGAAATATTTTTAATGTATATTGAATGCACCACATGATACTATCCTATGAAAATATCAAATATTCCCAAAATTTGCCAGTTCATCTTATTCTCCCCATATATGTAATTAATGATTACACACAAATTAGCGTGGGCAGTGTTCACGTGCAGAGCCAATCACATTCTTTATACGAATGATTTACTCTATCTTTACTTAATTTATTCAAAATATAATTTATTATTAGAATTTTTTGTAGATTAAAATAAAAATAATAGTTTTTCACTGTACCTTTTGTTATAGAAACGTAGTGATGTTCAACCAATCCTTTAAAAGAATACACATCTCCACAGTGTTTGGTTTCATTATACTTCTTTTTTCATCAATGACTCTTCCACCTGCACTAAAACAAGACTCCGATGAAACTTTGGATATCGGAAGAGTTAGTAGATCACGTGCCATTATGGAAAGTACATGCCAAAGTCTAGCATTGTCTTTCCACCATGCCAAAACATCAAAAGTTTCTAATTCTTGTTCACTGAAATTTATGACTTGGTTTAGATATAACTGAAGCTCGGTAAATGAAGATGTAGTAGAACTAGAAGAAGCGAAAGTAGTGTCTTGTCTTCTTCTTAACATTGTCCACACAGAACCCTTACTACTACTAGCACCACTAATACCACTTTCTCTTACTGGAGTTGCTCTAGAATTATGTAACTAATCATATAAAGAAAACAAAGCAAACAAACATTTATTAATGCGCTCTTTCTCTTGATTAATATTAATATTTTCATAAGCCATGTTGGTGTAATAAGATTCTATTATAATTTCTACACTATATAATTTTAATCTAGGATCCAGAATTGATGCCAAACAATTCAACATAGGAATAGTTTTCCAGTATTTTTTAAATTTATACTCCATTGGTTCGACAATACCTGTAAAAAACGGATCAGATCTATGTAATGCAAAACATTCACTAATTTCATAAATTTTATTCAAAAATATTGAAGAAGTTGGATAAATACAGCCCGAAAATAAATTGGTAGCATCATAAAACGGTTCTAAAAAATTACAAATATTAGAAGCAATTTTTCAATCAGTTTCTTCAATATGAAAATGTTCGGCCATCCTTTCATTAAAAAATAAAGTGATCACATTTCTATAAGGTAAACATGCTTGCAACAGTAAATATGTAGAATTTCACCTATTAGGAACATCATAAGGAAAATCTTTATAATTCATACCATGACAAATACATAAACTTTTGAAGTCTTGTTTTCTAGCAACTGAACCATTAAGAAATTTAAGAGTTGTCTTTATTTTTTCTAAATGAAGCTCAAGTGGTTTCAATCCATCTTGCACACACAAATTTAAAATATGACATGCACAACGAATATGCAAAAGATCACCATTTAAAATTGGTTTCAATTAAGTTTTTAATATAGTAATTGCAGCAGTATTATTAGTTGCATTATCAAATGAAATAAAGAAGATTTTATTACTAATATTATATTCATTAGTAACTTGCATAATGGCATTGGAAATAACTCCACCCGTATGAGGCCAATCAATTTTTGTGAAACCTAAATTTTTATTATGTAACACACAGGTATCGTCAATCTAATGCCCTGTAACACAGAGATATGATGCATTGCCAAGATAAGTTGTCCAAATATCACTTGTTAGTCCTACTTTCGATGAAAGATTACCTAAATACGTAATTAAATTTGCTTTATATTCATTAAAAATTATGAATGCATCCGATTTAATAGTATTCCTTAAAAATCATTTATGTTGAGGTTGCAAATCTAAATGAATATAATTAGTGAATTTGGCATCCGCCCCCATTGAAAAAGGTTTCTCCGCCCATACGATGTATTTAGCTAATTCTCTCATATCTCTTTCAACATTATAAGTGAAAATACCTAAACTTGAACTACTACTACCAGTACCGAATTGTGAAGAGTAGTTTGGTTACCATCAGTTGGTTCTCTTTCATGTTTAGCCACGTGTCTTAGTAAATGACATGTACCACCAGAAGAAGCATATGCATAATCTTTTTTACATTTTTTACAAACTGTCATTGTCCATTTCCCTCAACATTTTCTACATCGAATACTTGACATACATTGCTAGTTCTTTTTTTTTTGAAGTTCTTCTACTTGATGATTGAATATTTGGTGTGCTTTCTTCATTTTCTTGGAATTGATCGATTTCATCATCATAATTCACATTATAAGATGAATCGACCATTATGTATATAGACTACAATTATCTAATGCAACAAATATAAAAGTTACCAAATATTTGCTAGGAGGGGTGTTGGCTTTGTTGCTTGTGCTTGTCTTGGCAAACGTAAAACGAATTTCTTTCTTCTTGTGAACAAATTGAGATTATAGCGTCTCAAGTATATAGAGCTTAGAGATTAAGAGGATAAAATGTTTCCTCAACACACACATATATAACAACAAATTTTTTTTTTATTTTAAAAAAAGCCGTTGAATGGCTATTTTTCTGACCGTTGGACATTGGCGATCGATCACCATTTTTGTGGCTATCGATTGCCACCCCCTGTATTAGTTTACTGCCTCTAGGCGATCGATCGTCATTTATGTGGCGATTGATCGCCAATCCCCTGTATTAGCTTACTGCCTCTAGGCAATCGATCGCCATTTATGTGGCGATCGACCGCCTGGTTAAAAAAAAAATGCAAACAATGTCGTGCTGTGCCGTGTCAGCCCACGAGCTGGCATGGCTTGGCCTGGCACGGCACGGCACTGTAGCAAAACGTGTCGTGCCGTGCCGCTCCGCGTCATGTCGTGCATGTGCCGTGACTCGTGCCGTCCGTTCCGTTTGACATCTCTATAGAAAGGAATTGTTCTAACAATTTTTTTTTAAAAATTATTTGCTTTTAAAATAAAAATAATAGTTATTACTAATACTTTCCCAATTGAGACAATAATCATTACTTGGCAAACTTTATTCCATGTTTCGTCCGAATATTATTGGCTAGCCTATATAGTGGTGTCTTATAGGTAGATCCAACCATCCAACATAAGATATTCTCAATGTTGGATGAGAATATACCCCTTATAAAGTTAGATCTATATTATAGGGCACTATCCCATAAGGTAGCAAAAAACAAATTATTTCGTGCGGCAAAAGATTGTGTTTGCTAAAGTTAAAAGACGAGAGATTCTGTTATTTATTATGATGTATCTATTTCATTTTTAATAAACTTAGTTATCTCGCTAACTAGGTCCGCTATATGGATGGATCGTCATGTTCTATACATAAGAAACTTATCAAAGTTTTATATTGGATGATTACTTAACTCAACCCTCCTCTTTCATCCAGATTTGAAACCGATCATGCCAGAGTTGTGTTTCTTTCTTTTTTTTAAAACAAAAAATTCTCTAATTAAACTTGTATTTTCTTGTATGTTTAATAGATATAATGTTAACGTTACGATTTGGCTTGGTTACTTGCATAAAATAAAACAAATTATTTTACGTAAAATAATTAAATGCACTCTATTAATTAATTGTTATATTCAGTTCAAGTCAATTTTAACCGTTGTTTTATGACATGTCTAATAAATTAACTGTCATACTCAAATATAAAACTATTTCCAATTTTTTAGAAAATTACTTAAAAATTATGCTCGATAAATTGTATCTTAAATTACAAATTATGTATGGAAACTCGATATATGTCTGTAAGATCAAACACTTACTGATTTACCAAAAACTATAGTCGATAGTAATGATACAACTCAAATCTTTTAAACTGCACATAAGCTCAAGCTCCATGTATCGATCACTCTCATAGCAAGAACAATTATTACACTCCAACAATCATCACCGAATAATCGTATTCTTTGCATATCATGAGAATCGAACATGTGTCATTAATTCTGATAACAATTGTGGGATCAAGTGTTTGTCGTTTTACCAAATTTATAATTAGTGATAATGGTACAACTCAAAACTTTTAAGCATTTTATCAGCTTAAGTGTCACGTGTCGATTACTCATAACATAGACACCTACTGCACCCAATGATCCCTAGTTTTTTGGAACTAACTTAAACTAAAGTTTGAGTGGCTAATTTTTTTATTTTTTATTTTTGAGATAATTAGAGTGGTCAATTTGATATACAAATAAAAGGCCACACACAAGATATCGTCTTTATTTCCAGTAGAATCCAAGTGCCCCCCACCCCCTCCCTCCCACCCTTAGAAAATGACCCAACATGAATGATAAACAAAGAGATGTGTTTGTTTCTGTTCTTCATTGTGTTTGCAATTGCGTTTCAAAACTATTTACTGTATTTCAGACAGTCTTTTATTTCATTGCTTCTGCAATTGCTTTTCTAAAAATAAACAGGTAAAAACAGAAGTAAATAAGCTGGTCATGAGATGTTTTTCACTACTTTACTTATATGGTAGCAATTTTGTAATAATTTGAAATAATTAAGATGATTTGTTTATTTTAATAGCAAACAATCAATATTTTGTTTAAAAGTAACTTATTCCAATTTTAAGCAAAAACAACATAAAATACTTTGAATAAATAATTGCAAACACACCGTGCCAAAACAAAATAAATAATAGTATTTAATTTTAGCTAATTTTACAATATAACTATTCAATTATATGTGTCAAAATTATTTCTTTTAATTAGAATTTTTTCTCATTTATAAAATAACACTCAAATTTTTATTGTATTGTCATAAAAAAATATAGTATATCACAAGGTGAATTCAATTTTATTTTTAATTGTTAAATCATACACGTATGAAAAAAAAAGTTATTTTTTGAAATTATATTCAATTTATAATGATTTTTTGTTGGGATCAGTAATTGCTTATATTAGGAAAGCGATTGAAACGTGACGATTAAGCTTTATAACGTTTATAAGATTTGAATTGAACTGTCACTATCAATTATAATTTTTGGTAAAGCGACAATCGGTCGGTCCTATATTTTTAACCAGTAAAGTTTAAATATTTAAGTTAAAAATATTCACATATAAAATTTCAAATTTCAAATTTGAAAATGAATATATAACTATATATATTCGTGTGTGTAATCCTCCCATAAATTCTATATTTTTAATTAAATAATAATGTACTATACTTAAATAATAAAAATTCTTTAAAAAAATTCTTTAAAAATAATTTATTAAATTTTATATTTCAATATAATAATTTAATAATGAACGGTAATTTGAAAATAAAATATTGATTTTTTTTAACGAAAGCTTTTTGTACGAATTTTTCGGAATGAATTTTCATAAAGCAGATTCTTTGATGATTCTCTCATTTAAAAAAAATTAAAACTATTATATTTAGAAATTTTTTACATAATTAGATATCCGTAGTTACATTTTAATATCTTCAAAATAAAAACAATTAAATTTCATTTTCTCTAAATCTTTTCTCGAAACTTGATTCTCAAAACATTTAAAACGAAACCACAAAAGGCTGGGACATTCACAATTCCCCCAACCTTTCTTAAAATTTTGAAAAATGCACCCAATATGCTTCTAAAATTAGAGTTTAGGGTGTTATGTAGGTTTTCATGCAAAAAAGAATATAGGAGAATGTGAAAATAATAAGAATATTCGAAAATAAAACGGTAAATCCGGTGGATGAAACCCATACTACGTACGGGTCCACAAAAGAATGGACTATTTTGAGCCTAATAATTATACCAGAGGATGTGAAAGTAAAACCAAAAAAATAAAAAATAAAAATACATATATTTATAATGTTTTTGGGAAAAGGAGTCATGGAAGATATCGAGATATTTTTAAAAAACACATAATTATAGAAAATAAAAACAAAAATCTTCAACTTCGTTCATCCTCTTCAAAATTTACATCTCTATTTATTTATTTTGGTGAGTTACCTGTTTATCCTCTCTAATTTGAATAATAAAAAATTACACTCCTCTCATTTAAATTATAACATTTACTTCTCATATTATGTTTTTTATGTCAAATCATAGAGGAGACAGTTGTAATTTTCATATATCTATTATAAATTAAAGGATTTGATATTATAATACAGATATTCTACACTCGGTCATCCATTTTTATCCAAACTAATGTTCAAGAAATTATAACAAATATTTTCTATTTAGTAAGTAGCTGTAAATTTTTTTTTTTTTAAAATGAAATTGAGTCCAAAATAAAAGAGAAGATGCAAAATGTATTTTGAATACGGAACCAATTCAATGCAGCCAAACAGCGTGCATGTGCTCTTTTTTAAGTCTCCGCCGTTTAAGCACTCTAAAATCGCTTTCAAATTGGCCAAAATAGTAGCCGTGGCAATATTTATTCTCATTTTTTTATTTTCCATCACACAGAATTTTGTCCTTTTTCACGGAACAAGACAAACAGGGTCTTAAGATTTTAATATCCTTCACAACGTGGGTACTATTATTGTTGGGTCGATTTCATCCAAGAAACAAATATGGTGTTCATCGGTTCAGTTTCAAATCGAACCGAACGAATCGAAATTTCAGATATTCTGAAAACCAAAAACCTAACCGAAATTGTTCGGTTCGGTTTCGGTTTTAAATTATATTATACTTGAAAACAATAGTTAAATTACTAGTTTTTATTCATACGATCACGAAAGAACCATTAAAAAATATTTACTAACCATTTAAAATTTTAAAAAAAAATTTAAAAAAAATTAATTTTTTTTAAAAGCTCGGTTTTCGGTTTTGTTTGATTAACCGAACCAACATTTCTAGCCTCCTATTGATCAGGCTCATTGGAACCCCCAGCTTCGATTCCGCCCGCTTAGCCTTTATTTGAAAGAATGGGGGCGACGATCCTAATCTAACATTCCCATTCATGTAACCTAAAACCAAACCGAAAACCGATCTTTTTAAAAAAAAATCGAAAATTGAACCGAATTTTTTTGTTTCGGTCCGGTTCGGCCAGTTAACCGAACCGATGCACACCCTAAAGGCAAAGAACCATTTAATGCATAGTTTCCAGGAAAAAAAAATACAATTGCCTTCTAATATACAAGTTTTAGTACAATTTTTGACATGAATTTGAACAATAATAGATGTATCTTATAAAATAATGACATTACAATATAACTATATGTAGTTTGTAATAGCTACAGAAAAAATTCAATGATAATGTGAAGAATGAGTGTGATGGAAATGAAGACTCAAACAGTAAATGTGGTATGTTTTAAATGTAAGATGTGGGATGGTGTGTTTCAATTATCCTTTTTCAACCAATAATTGCTAGAAAAATACGGACATGGGTGAGTATGCTCTGAATTTTTCCGGCCAAACCCCTGGATTGTTGTAATTGAAATGAAAAATATGAATTTATCAATCAAAATTCTATGTCACGACCGGGGGTAATTCTGTTAGGCCTTGAGGCCGGCAAAAAACAAAAAAAAAACTAAAATTGTATTTTGCCCCAAAAAGATTATATTTTGCTTCCCAAAAATAGCATTTTGACCACCTTAAATTATATTTTGACCTCTTAAAAAAAATTACCCTCAATATTTATGTTATTATTTTTTGTCCACCTCAACTTTTAGGCTAGATTCGCCCATGGTGACGGACGATGACCTCTGGAATTTTGGGGTGAGTTCAACCTGGCATAAGTGTATTTTACTTGTGCTAGATCTAAATGTCCAAATTTAATTTGGATATGTAAGGTTAACTTTTTTATGTGGACATCACATATAAAAATTAAATTTGAACAATTGAATCTAACAGTCACATTTCCCCGGCAGTGGAGGAGTTAATGTTTCCAAGAATAAAAAAATTTGTGGTGGTGTGTAATGGCAACGATTTATCATTTATATAAAAAGTATTGTTTTTTAAAATTATTTCAAAGAAGGAAAGCATCGGAACTGAGGTAGGTGAATAAGTGATTTATAATTATATACAAAATTTAAAATCTTTTATATGGTTGTCATTGGTATTTAATGGTTGTTTCTTTTTTTCTTATCGCTATACAGACATATTCTCATCCATGTGCTTGGAGTTATTGTCCGTCTTTAACAACTCTCTTCTTCTTCTTCTGTTTTTTCTGAGAATATGAAATAAGTTTTTTATATGATAATAATTATTTGAAAAAGGTTGGTGTAATCATGTAATTATTCTTTACAATGTAATAATAATCATAAACTATTGTTGAAGTTTTTGACTTTTCCGAAAATATATGGTTTTTGGCACGGAACCCTATGATTTTTCAAATAGACAGTTTACTCATAGTTTGAAATTAAATAGATATACACGTGTGGTTTGTAAATAGATACAAAACAACACGCATATAATTTGTGTGACACACCTCTTTTTATGCATTTGGATTTTGAAATTACATGTTAAAATGTCAATTACACAATTGAGAGTGTAAAATGTACATAAATAAAAACACATAGAGTAATATGCACCTATAAATAATATATGAGTAATTTGCACCTAAAATTAGAAAGTCAATTTGAGAGATTGACAAAGATGTAACTTACACCATTGAGGTTTCGAACAAGTGCAACTTACCTCCTTGTGGTTTGAAAATAGACAGCACACGCCATGTTGTTTGTGAGTAGGTGCAAAACGCTCCTCCTAAACGAGTGTATTTTCGTCACAACAAGCCAAAAATTTCTAAAAATTTGTGGAGGGGGTGGTAAACTATATTTTACAAGCCGCATGGGATAAATAACATATTTACAAAGCACAGTAGGATAATGTGCCTATTAGCAATATCCAATTAGAGTAAATTATCACTGGCTCTAAAATATATGAAATTGTTATTTTTTTTAATTTTTAGAATTTCACTTCCTATTTAATTTAAGGAGAGACTAAACTGCATCCATCCATTGTTGAAAATATATATGTATAGTAGGTGAAAAGTGAAGTAAAATGCTTACCAAACCGAATCTGGAATGCCTTCTGCACATAATTTTTTCTAGTTAATGGAATGACTAAACATGCTTATTCGAAAATATCTGTCTTTTAATTCGATAACAATGGGCAAAAATAATGGCTAAATTTCATCTCTGATTTTTGAATCTAGTTTCAACTCTTTGAATTCAATTAGCATGTTAAAGCATATTACAATCGCGCTTTGTGTAACTCTGAGTTGTTAATGTTAATGATTTCTTAAGGATCTAAATATGTTTTGTTAGATCAAATGCGGAATAAAATGGATACATAGTATACCTCCAGTCATTGTTTCTTGCTCTCAAGATCTTCTAGTTTTTCTGGTTTAAGCTCTTATAAACCTTCACAATCTCCCTTAGATGGTGTATATGGTACTAAAATAGATTGTTAGATTTAGGGACCCAACCATATGTATTTATAGGCTCAACAATCATAGAGCTTTTCTTTCATCGGTTATGAAGCATGGGGAGATGAATTGAATGTGAATACTTAATGTAAAAGTGTTATGGACCATAAATGAAGGTTTTAATGAAGTGTTAATGAAGTTGTTACCAACATTCTCCCACTTGATCCATATATTTCATCATTCACCACAGTAACAAACAAAAATACATGAATCATGGCAATAGGTTCTCTAAATACGTCTTCCATATATCACAATGCATAATGTCTCTCAAATACTAACCCATATTACTTAATGAATAAACCATTTGTTTATTCAAGGTCCAAACATCTGTGATATTTCTCAAAATAAATGTGTACACAAGTCCAAAAATATGAGAAAATATCCCAACTAGAGTTTCATAAACATTCGTTCTTATAACGAAAATCATATAGAGGAACCAAGTCCCATTCTTTCTACATGATCCGTAAATTTTAGTGGTGGCATGCCTTTTGTCAAAGGATCAGCAATCATTAATTCGGTACTAACGTGTTCAATAACCACTATTTTATCTTTAACACGTTCTCTTATGACCAGATATTTAATGTCGATATGTTTGCTTCAACTACCACTTTTATTATTCTTAGCCATAAAAACTGCAGCTGAATTATCACAATACATTCTTAGAGTAGTCATTCACTTCCAGATTATCGGTCCGTCTATACATAAGCATGTAATCTTTTGTCCCCTTAAGGTACCTCATTACTTTCTTTGCAGCTCTCAAGTGGTCCATATCTGGATTACTCTGATATCTTTCTAACACCCCAACAATAAATGCAATGTCAGGTCTTGTGCAAACTTGAGCATACATTAGGCTTCAACATAAGGAATGTTCTTCATTTGTTCCCTCTCAAAAACATTTTCGGGCACTGGTTCAAGTTGAAACTGTCACCCTTCACAATGGAAGCTATACTTGGTGAACAATCTTTCATCCGAAATCTCTCTTAAACTTTGTTGATATATGTCTCTTGAGAATTCCTTGAATTCTGTCTCTATGTATTTTAATGCCTATGACATAAGATGCATCACCCATATCCTTCATATCAAAGTTGTTAGAGAGAAATTGGTTCACCTCATGTAGCAAACCCTTATCATTGGTTGCAGGTAAAATGTCATCCACATACAGAATAAGGAAACAAATCTTACTCCCACCGACCTTTTGGTATATACATTGATCCATAATGTTCTCTACAAATCCAAATGAAGAGATTACAACATGAAATTTCAAATACCACTGACGGGAAGCTTGTTTAAATCCATATATAGATTTCTTGAGCTTGCACACCAATTGCTCATTACCACTAGAGGAAAATCCTTCTGGTTGTTTCATGTAAACCTCTTCCTCTAGATCTCCATTTAGAAAGCTTGTTTTCACATCCATTTGTTGCAACTCCAAATCAAAATGTGCAACTAATGCCATGATAATACGAAGTGAATCTTTCTTTGATACATGAGAAAATGTCTCCTTGTAGTCAATTCATTTCTTTTGAGTAAATCCTTTGGCAACGAGTCTTGCTTTATATCTTTCAATGTTGCCTAATGAGTCTTTCTTCGTTTTATTGACCCATTTACATCCAATAGCTTTTACACCATCAGACAACTCAACAAGATCCCAGACTCCATTAGATGTCATAGAATTCAACTCATCTTTCATGGCATTGTACCATAAACTTGACTATTTACAACTCATGGCTTGTGAAAACGTTTCAGGATCATTTTCGGCTCCAATATTATAGTTCCCTTCTTGCAAATACACAACATAATCACTAGGTATTGATGATTTCCTTACTCTAGCAGATCTCCTTAATGTTGTATCAACATTTTCCTCAGGATCATGGTGTTCAACTGGATGTTCAATAATTTCTGGCAATTCTTGAACATCTTGATCTATTGGAATATTATCAACAACTTGTGGAACTTCAATAATTGGTTGTTCAACACCCGTTTGAACTTGAAGAGTGTTGCGAATGATAATCAATCTCACTTGAAGTGGAATTTTGAGCATCAATATGATTCCTTTCAGAAACAATGTCTTGGAATCGATTGCTCCCACTAATCATGTCATTCTCAAGAAACTTCGCATTTCTTGATTCCACAATCCTAGTGCTATGAGATGGACAATAGAATCTATAACACTTAGACCTTTCGGCATATCCAATGAAATACCCACTAATGGTCCTTGGGTCTAGTTTCTTTTCTTGTGGATTATAAACTCTTACTTCAGAAGGGCATCCCCAAACATGTATATGTCGCAAACTTGGTTTCCAACCTTTGAATAATTCAAATGGTGTCTTTGGGACAGCCTCAGTTGGAACTCGGTTTAATATATACACTACCGTTTTAAGAGCATCAGTCCACAAGGATTCAGGAAGCTTGGAGTTACATCGCATACTCCACACCATGTCCATTAGAGTTCGGTTTCTTCTTTCTGCTACACCATTTTGGTCCGTAGATCCAGGCACGATGTATTGGGAACCTATCACATGCTCTTGAAGAAACTTTGCAAATGGACCAGGTGCTTGTCCATCCTCAGTGTATCTACCATAATATTCCCCACCTCTATCTGTCCTCACGATTTTAATTTGCTTTTCGCATTGTTTCTCTACTTCGGCCTTGAAAATTTTAAAGACGTCTAGTGCTTCGTTCTTGTTATGAAGCAAGTAGATATACATATATCATAATCATCAATAAAAGAGATGAAGTATCTCGGACCATGCGAGTCCGTTTGAATGTATGATATCTAATATGTATGTGCTCCTCTTAGCACATTTCTTGGACTTGTTGGTATGCTTTCCTTTAATGCAGTCCACACAAGTACTGAAATCGGTAAAATCCAAAGTACTAAGTACTCCATCATTTACTAATCTCTTAATCCTATCTATGGAGATATGTCCCAATCTCCGGTGCCACAAAATAGAGGAATCCTCAGTATAACACATCGTTTCATACCAATGTAACACATGCATAGTATCATAAGTAGCATTATTTTGTAAATCAATAGAGAAAAGCCCATCAGACAATGTACCATTTCCAACAAGATCAGATTTATAATATAAGCTGATAGATGTTTCTGAAAACTTAAAGGAATAACCAAACGGCACAAGTCTTGAAACTGAAATTAAATTCCTAGAAAAACTAGGAATATAAAATGTCTTTTCTAAATTCAAAATAAAACCACTGTTTAAAACTAGACTGCATGTTCCAACAGCTTCCACATGTGAGCGCAATTTGTTTCCTGAATAAATGCATTGCTCACTTTCCACTGGTTTCCTTAGGTTTCGCATACCCTGCAAGGTATTAGAAATATGGATTGTAGAACCAGAATCAATCCACCATGTGTTATAAATAACATCAACCATATTAGATTCATAACAGACAAATGAGATTGGTTTACCTTTCGTCTCAAGTCATTTCTTGAATTTGTTGCAATCTTTCTTCATGTGCCCCTTCTTTTTACAGAAAAAACACTTAGATTCCTTTTTGACTCCACATTGGGGTGGTATTTTACCTTTCCCTTTCCATTTGGCTTGGTTTATGTCCTTTCTTTCTGTTGCCATAAACGCACTTTCACTCTTTTTCATTGTCAATCTTCCCTCATCTTGAACACACATGGTCATAAGTTCATTAATTGACCACTTATCCTTATGTGTGTTGTATGAGATCTTAAAAGGTCCATATTGACTTGGAAGAGTGTTCAAAATATAATGCACAAGGAAAGACTCAGACATCTCAACCTCAAGAGTCTTTAGTTGAGCAGCAATGTCCCTCATTTGCATGATATGCTCACGCACACCTTTCACAGTAATGATCCACATGGATGAAAATTTCATAATTAGGGCTTTATCTGAAGTCTCAAACTGCTCATCTATAGCTTTCAGTAGAGCCTTGGCATTTTATGTTCTTCGACGGAACCTCGAATACCAGCAGAGATTTTAGTCTTTATGAACATTATGAAGAGACGATTAGATCGCTCCCATTTTTCATAAAGATCAACCTCATCAAGAATGCTGATTTCATTAATCGGAGGTGGTTCGTCTTTCCTTATGGCATAATCAATGTCCATCCACCCTAAATGAAGAAGAATTCTCCCCTTCCAAACTTTATAGTTATCACCCTTTAGTTCGGGAATATCACACTTAACATCAGAGAAATTCACAGATTGCATAACTGCATATAAATCATCGTACATGCTTAGATCCAAAATTTGAGACTAATTAATATAATTCATATTTTACCAATGTAAAATCATACTTAAAAACATATGAATCTAGTGACATAAAACTTGCATGTGGGTTAAGGTCTTACTTAATTAGATTCATAATAACTATATGATAAAACTATCAAATTATGTTCATTTTCCTAATTCCTGTGGGTAAATAGAAAATATAATTTGATATTCTATCCTAATTAATCATACAAATATAATAAAAATTCTTGTGGGAAAATCTATTATATTAAATATGACAAATTACAAGTAATGTTATAATGTGATCCCAAAACACTTAATATATAATTTTGCATAATTAAAGATGTTGTGGCTACTCCTTAATTAATTAAAATTATATGGATCACGCAACATTTAATTCACAAAATATGTGCATATAAATTGCACAAACTTTAAGCAATATGAACACCAAATTTAATTTTTTTTAATGTACTAAATTATTTAACCCGATATTGCATGTATAATTAAACAATAAAATTATACATACAAAAACAGCAAATAATAATTTTAGCACATAAAAACTAAATCATAAAATCATATGCACATGCATACATATTTAAATACCCTAAATTGAAACTTAATTATAACATTACGTAATGTTATAAGAAATAATTGTCGGCCAATTAATAATTTCTTTATTATTATTATTATTATATAATTAAAGTCTTTATAGGAAATTGTTTGCTATCAACCTCTAGCCGATGAAACCCGAGAATTTCAGGATTTTCGAACATGAAATTTTTGTTTA
Source organism: Haberlea rhodopensis (assembly GCA_907163345.1). Lineage (NCBI taxonomy): Eukaryota > Viridiplantae > Streptophyta > Magnoliopsida > Lamiales > Gesneriaceae > Haberlea > Haberlea rhodopensis. The sequence continues at coordinate 2,226,417 of CAJQUN010000030.1, forward strand.
CATTTCTAGAAATATCAGAAATCCCAATTCCTAACCTTATTTCTTATAAAAACACAAGAAGTAGGGATTTGAAAATTTCAGGAAAAATTATCATTACTTCACGATAGAGGCAGGAAATATTGTAAGGCATAGACACAATTAAGGCTCTGAGACCAACTGTCAATGATTTCTTAAGGATCTAAACATGTTTTGTTAGATCAAATGCGGAATAAAATGGATACATAGTATACCTCCAGCCATTGCTTCTTGCTCTCAAGATCTTCTAGTTTTTCTGGTTTAGGCTCTTCTAAACCTTACAAATCTCCCTTAGATGGTGTATATGGTACTAAAATAGATTGTTAGATTTAGGGACCCAACTATATGTATTTATAGGCTCAACCATCATAGAGCTTTTCTTTCATCGGTTATGAAGCATGGTGAGATGAATTGAATGTGAATAGTTAATGTAAAAGTGTTATGGACCATAAATGAAGTGTTAATGAAGTTGTTACCAACAGTTAAAGTATAAACTAGCCGTGAGATCACAACTACTTGTAAAATTAGAGTCAAACTGCCCAGTTCTATCAATTTAATTCTTTTAATTATCTATGGTAGATGTCATATTTCTGTCGTAATCATAATTAACACCTAACAATATCGCATCACGATACGATTTGATAGTGCGTGCAACAACCTTTACTCATGGTTAGTATGGAGTATGATCATTTTCATTCCATTTATCCTGGTCAAATTCGATGACAATAACTAGGATACATAGGGTTTATGAGAGCAAGAATCGTCAACCATAATGTACATACTTCTATATGGCTTATAAGATAGGAACTTGTCAACTTATGACCATTAGGTACCGTTTGATACAATGGATGAGATGTGATAAGTGAGTGGTGAATAGTTAAAATCATAGCTCATCCTATCGTTACAAATGTACCAAATTGTGCCTTAGAAGTTTCCAATAAATAATAGTGCAATGATTCTCGAATAGAGCTATAATAGTATTTTGGGTCACAATAATTAATGACGCACAACTATGTCATAACTCAAATTCTCTCCTTAACTAGTGGAAACCACCGAGACTATCTTTGGGTAATAAGAAACATGGGTTTTGCATATAAAGATAATGTAAATCAATATTACTCAAATATAGTCTGTTTTGTAATTTCATGCTGATTTATAGCAAATAATTCAAAATTTTATATCAAGATTTTGCAATTTGTTATAATGTAACAACTCACCATCCACTCGTACGATATGTATGGGACCTTTTTTTTATGAAAAAAGTAGGCGAACTTGAACCTAAAGAATTCCCAAAACCACACGCTTTCATCCCCCAAAACCACTATCAAAAAACTATATATATATATATATATATATATATATATATATATATATATATATATATATATATGTATTGAAATTTAAGACTTTATATATAATGTTATAGCTTTTAGTAAGTAAAATAATATTTTATTTCAAAAAGGAAGTTTATTTAGGAAAACAATAAAATATAATATTTAAAAATACAGATTACACTAAGCAAACTATATTTTATGATCAAGATAGCTAATAGTAATAGATGCATGAAATGTATAAATATTATATAAAATTCAAGTATTTATTTGTCATCCGATTGGCCAAATTATATTAAATTGCGGGCTATATATTATCATTCTAATAAATAAATAAATAAATAGTCTGCTACTTTCCAACCTAAAGCATTCAATCTCTATTTATACCACGACACTCTGCCTCATCTCCCCCATTCTACTTTCTTCAGCTCCTCGCCATTGCTTTCAAGCTCCTAATCTCATAAGTAATTCACTCACATTTCCTGATTTCTCTAATGATGTATACAAATTTCAACATCAGGCTACCGTTTCTTTATTTCCATTGAAAAATTAAGCGCTAAAATTTGGAAACTTTTATTCATATTCTGCAGGTAAATATATAATGGCTCTCCTCGGATTTCTCTATCTTTGTATGCTGCTTTCAATGGTGTCATTCGCTCATGGCTATGGCGGCGGCTGGATTGATGCTCACGCCACCTTCTATGGAGGAAGCGACGCCTCTGGCACAATGGGTAAGCAGTAGAAAACTTATATTCCATTGAAAATGAACAAGGGAGCAATGACCAAAAAGTACAAACCAGTAAAAATCCTTAAAGTTAACCTGTTTTCGTTTTTTGGGCATATAAGTTATCAAAATTTAATCATAGTATAATAATTCCCTTCCCTTTTTTGGCATGCTGACGTGTTGTTGATGTGTCGATGTCATGCTAATATTCCAAGAAAAATGGACTTAAAGTGAAAAAAAATGAAAATTAATTGGACTAAGACCAAATTACGACAACATCCCGATCTATTCAAACTTATAGTACGAAATTTATAATTTTACGTAAAAAGCCAAGCTTGTTAACTGCGGATTTCTTTGCACAGGTGGTGCTTGTGGGTATGGGAACCTGTATAGCCAGGGGTATGGTACCAACACTGCGGCATTAAGCACAGCCCTATTCAACAACGGGCTGAGCTGTGGATCATGCTATGAAATTAGATGTGTGAATGAGAGACAATGGTGCCTGCCCGGATCCATTTTAGTCACAGCCACAAACTTCTGCCCGCCAAACAACGCCTTACCTAGCACCGCCGGCGGCTGGTGCAACCCGCCCCTCCGCCATTTTGATCTCTCTCAGCCTGTTTTCCAGCACATTGCTCAGTACAGAGCAGGAATTGTGCCCGTTGCTTACAGAAGGTGGTTATTTTGTTATATTATTTGGCTAATTAACTATTAGTTAAATGACTATATTTTATGAAAATTAAATCAATCTTATGATTTATGATCGAGCTGAAATTGGTTGGAGAAATTCCAAATTTTTAGAATCCAAAAGTATTCAAATAATGTTATAAATTTGATATTATTTAGTTTTTTTTTTTCGATAGGGTGGGCGATATTTCATATTTTTTGGCCTCAGCCAACCTCGAACTTGAGGCATCCTAAGTGGGATATTGGGTGACTACCGGTCGGGAGGTGTCATGTTTTTTAGTGTATTGAGTCATAAAATGTTGTTATAAATTTACGTCAAATGTTGTTAATCAAATGTTGTTAATATCAGTTTTGACATTTAAAATTTAACATTAATTTTGAGTGTCCATATACTGACTTTGATTCATAAAATTTAATGCAGGGTCGCCTGCAGGAGAAGGGGAGGCATAAGATTCACTATCAATGGCCACTCCTATTTCAATTTAGCACTCATAACTAATGTTGGTGGGGCTGGTGATGTGCACGCAGTGTCCATCAAAGGATCAAGAACTAACTGGCAATCTATGTCAAGAAATTGGGGCCAAAATTGGCAAACCAACTCGTATCTTGACGGTCAAAGCCTCTCGTTTAAGATCACCACAAGTGATGGCCGCACTATCATATCCTACAATGTTGCCCCGGCTGGTTGGTCTTTCGGACAAACCTTTTCTGGAGCTCAGTTCCAATGAACAAGATGCTTAGAGACCGGTTAAATTAAATTAAAATGAAATTTTAATATTATTTTATTATTATTATATTTTATACAAATATAAATCGGTCACAAGTATTAGTAGAGTGACCATGATAAGAGTGCAAGTTGGCCTCTAGTGTTGAGATGAGGGGTCAAGTTTTAGATGGTCCTTAGGTCTATTGATGGGAGGTACTTGATATTGAAATATTCACGTATAAGGATGATAAATAATCAGGACACTGCATTTGGGGTAGCAATAACACAACTAAATATACGAGGATGCTCTCCTAATTCTTGAGGTTATTTTATTATTTATTTAACTATTTTAGGGATTTTATATGTTCCGATATTTGGAATTGCTTTCAAAATTATGGAAGAAATGTGGTCCATTTTAACATTTACGAGTCATAAACTACTGAGATAGCTATTATTGCATTGCAATAAAGGGATGTCTCTCCATTCTATGGTTGGATTTGTAGTAAAAGCAAAATGTAAATGTAATATGACCATTAATGAAATGGGATGTACTTTTTATAACATTGTTTCCTAAGTTCGTTTTACCTTTTTCGCTAATATTTACTTATTTTGATAAATAAAATTTTGCGACTCTTGAAATATTTCAGTTGAAGAGCACAATGTGAAGTGATTGGGCAAAAGGGATTTAGCCCCGGTTTATTTTGGTATTCGTAATTATTATTATTAAAAAAAATAAAAACTTAGTACATAAGGACACAAAGTAGAAATTTTCAAGAGTTTAATAAATATGTAATATATTTTTTTCAATTCAAGGTCTAGTTTTAAAATACACTCGTGACCATATTAAAATACATTGGTATTGTATGAGATATGAATAGTTAAAAACCATGGCTCATCGTATCTTTAAAAATGTACCAAACCGTGCCTAAATAGAATGCAAATCCAAACTCGATAAATGTAGATTATTTGAGCATCTATACATCAAGTTTTCACTATGTTATATCGGGAGATCTACTCTTAATATAAGGACAATCCTATCCAAAGGAAAATTTTCACCGCAATCTGTTCTGTCCATCCATTTGTCAAAAGGTTTTATCCAACCAATTTCAACTTTCTAAACCCAGAAAGACTGAAACCGTTGCATTTCTCAATCCCTCCTCTCCAAAGATGACATTTCGATTCCAAATCCCGATCGGACCCAATTCTCCATGTTGCTAATCTTGATCAAACCCAATGAATCTTTCTTGTTTCTTACGAACACTCAGAATGAGATGTTCAAGAACAGCAATAACAATTGATGAAATTTAGATGAATTCTCGTGTGATTAACTATATATATCTTGAAGATAAAACTAATCAACATCAAGAACTTCAACTAGCATTTCAGTGTACAAGTTAATCCAGATAACTTGAATCAACAAGCACACCGCAACTTTAATCGATCAAGAACAGATCATCAATCAAAGAACATAAACAAGAAAGCGATAAGAAGACGTATTTACGTGGTTCGGCGATTCAATTGCCTACTCCACGGGGACCAATATTATTCCTCTTTTATTGATTGCTATCAACGATACATACATGAATTCAACTCTCAATTGTCACTCCTATGAATTCCAATGACAATTCTTTTGAACAACAATCTATACGTATCTCACACAATCACCAAAGAATGAGAAACTCTTCTCTTGCTTTTTCGAAATCTGGAATAATCTGGGTGTCTCGTTTCTGAGACTTCAAGCCATCTATATAGCCATCGAAATGGCAGTTAGCCGACTACTATCCCAGCTGCACTTGATGCAGAGAATAACTTCTCATCAAATCCTCAACTACCATTCTGTTAGTAGTCATAACCGTCACTCAAGAAATCGAAGCAAGTGATTTGGATATTAGTCACAATCCTAACACTCCAAATCTCCGAAATACCAAGATGATGTTTTGATACATGAAATGATGCTTGTTTTACTCAAAATACGAGTGAAACTTTGTTTCAAATTAAATTTATATTCATTTGGAGCATAGACTAGTTGTTTGTTTACAAAAGGATGATTTTTTATAACCAATTCTCTATTCTTTTTTTCTGCTAAATGACCGCTATTTATATCTCTACTTGTTTTGCTTCTTTATTTACGTATTTCTGAGGCTTAATTTTCTCTGTTTCTCACATTTATGCAAGTGGATGGATATGATGTTAGGATTATTGGGTTTTAATCATTAAAAGCCCAATATTATTATTAATTTTGTTAATGAGAACAAAATTATGGTAAGTTAATTATTAAAGACAATTAGGCTAAAGAAATCACACATTGAGTAATTGAGGCACTTATGATTTGTTTATATTGAGATACAAATCATTAGAGTGTAGTTAAGTAGTAAAGATGGGTGCCCCCCGCGCGCCGTTCGTCCGTCCGCTCCGCTCGGCACGTCACGTCTCGACTCGACTCGCCTCGCCTCGCCGCGGCGCGTCGCGTCGCGCCGCGCGTGTCGCTGCCGCGAAGGCAGTCCTATCTTTTTACTACTCGGATTTCTGAAATGACTTTTCATATGCCTGACTTTTCATATTCTGCTGAGTATTAAGTTTGAGACTTTTTACCTACCTGCAGAATTGATGTCAGATTTAAGTGTGAGACTTAAATCCGAAATGAATATGATGTTAAGTGTTGAGACTTTTCATCTAACCCACTATGCATTGTCATTTAAGTTGTGGCCTTTAGTAGGCCTGCTGTTGCAGCTATATAAGCTGCTCCAGCCTCATTCTTTATCTCATCCCGAATTTGCATTTGCATATCATATCATCTTCTTGAGAGTACTACACACTTCTTAGTGTTCGAGTGAGTCTGTCTGGGTTTCTGCTTCAACCCATACAGAGGTGTTTGGGACGTTGTACCTTGGAACTCTCTTGTCCAGGAGGCCAGAAGTTGTAGGCGGGCAATTTAGAGTTTACGGGCACACGGTTTACTGTGGCCTCGTCCAACAACAAAGTTTCTGCCCAGTTTATTTAAACTGTTTGTTGTAAGTTTTTATTGTTTCGAGCATTTTATTATAACAGAGTATTTGTGATCTTATTATGCTTTGTCTATTTGTTTTTAAGGAAACAGAACCAACAATCGTAAACTCTAAATTTTTGTTTGTTTTGTTCTGTTTTATCAAAACTCAGCTTTCATATTCACTTAAGATATTGTTCATCAATTTTTCAAAGGTTTAAACCTACTGTTTCAAAAATGCTTTGATATTATTTGTGCTCTCCTATTTGTGTTCTGTTTTAGCTAATGGCTGACCAGTTTACCCAACCACCTGCTGTGAATAATGAGATTCCGGTGATCAAAGCTAGCGGTACTAAGGCCGCAATGCCAATTCTGAGAAGTCCAATGCCGTTTTCTCAATTTGAGAAACCGGAAAAGTTCAAGGGTTCCAACTTTAAACGTTGGCAACAGAAGATGATGTTCTTCCTTACCACCTTGAACTTGACCAGGTTTCTGAAGGAGGAGAAACCGGTGGAGGACAAATAGGATCCTCAATCTGCTGTGATAGTTGAGTCCTGGATGAGTGCCGACTACCTTTGTCGTAACTACATACTGAATTCTCTTGACGATGCACTTTTTAATGTGTATTCCCCCAAGGAGACTGCTAAGAATCTTTGGGAATCGTTAGAGATAAAGTACAAAGTTGACGACGCAGGCGCAAAGAAATTTGTAGCCGGGCGATTCCATGACTATCGAATGGTAGATGGCAAGTGCATTGTTGAGCAATGCGAAGAGCTGCAGCTGATATATCATGAACTTGCTACCAAAGGTATGGGGCTAAATGATGCTCTCCAAGTGGCGATGATGATTGAAAAATTACCGCCATCTTGGAAGGACTTCAAGAGCTACCTAAAGCACAAGCGAAAGATGATGAGTCTAGAGGATCTTATCAGGAGGCTGCGCATCGAGCAAGACAACCGAAAAGTTGACAAGAAATCATTTGGAATGATTTCCAAGGCCAACATGGTTGAAGTTGGGGACAACTCACATGGGAATAAGCGCAAACGTACTTTTGAACCCAAGGGAGATACTCAGACAAGGAGGTTCACCGGTGACTGTTATGTGTGTGGTAAGCCTAACCATAAGGCCAAGGACTGCACTCAACGTCAAAACAACTGCACTCAACGTCAAAACAATGACGGTAAGAGGAAGATAGTCCCTTATAAAGGCAAAGGCAAGAGGCCTGCACATGCCCACATTGCTGAGGACAATCTGAGCTCTGACATGGATGACATGCATCTGAGTGCTGTGGTATCGGGGGTGAATCTTGTTGGAGGGAACTCCAAGGAATGGTGGGTGGACACTGGGGCTACTCGCCACATTTGCGCCAACAAATGGATGTTTAAGACCTATCAACCGGTGAATGATGAGCACTGCTACATAGGAAATTCAGCAGTCTCAAAAGTTGAAGGCAAAGGGACGGTTGTGCTAAAAATGACTTCCGGAAAAGAGTTGACTCTTACCGAGGTGCTCCACGTGCCAGAGATCCGAAAGAATCTCATCTCCGGAGCAGTGCTGAACAAGAAAGGCTTCCGGCTTGTGTTTGAGTCCGACAAAGTCATTCTGTCCAAGGGTGGTATGTTTGTGGGCAAAGGCTACTTGGCCAATGACCTCTTCAAGATGAATGTAATGACTTTAGCTCCTAAGGCTAAGTCTAGTGTAGATGTTGAGGTTGATGTTAATGCAGCAAATGAGGCTAGCACAAGCAAAAATAATGTAATGACTGTTGCCAATGTTGCTAATAAAACTTTAAAGTTTGATTATTCTTGCGAGTCTTTACATTTGTGGCATGGTAGATTAGGACATGTGAATTATAAGTCCTTACAAAGGCTAATGTCTCTTAATCTATTGCCTAAATTTAACATCAATCATAAACACAAGTGTGAGACTTGTGTAGAGGCCAAATTAACCAAGTCATCATTCCACTCAATTGAGCGAAGCACCAAACCGTTAAACTTGATTCATACGGATGTATGCGATCTAAAGTATGTACAATCTAGAGGCGGTAAAAATTATTTCATAACATTTATCGATGATTGTACAAGATATTGTTATGTCTACTTAATGAGAAGTAAAGACGAAGCAATTGATATGTTCATTCACTATAAGAATGAAGTTGAGAATCAACTTGATAAAAAGATTAAAATTCTTCGAAGTGATCGAGGCGGTGAATATGAGTCACCATTTGCACAAATATGTGCTGAGAGTGGCATTATTCATCAAACCACCGCGCCTTATTCTCCCGAGCAAAATGGTATTGCTGAAAGGAAGAATAGAACGCTTAAGAAAATGATGAATGCAATGCTTATAAGTTCCGACTTACCTAGGAATTTGTGGGGAGAAGCTCTGCTTTCCGCCAACTATGTGCTAAACAGAGTACCACATAAAAAGTTGGATAAAACGCCTTATGAATTGTGGAAAGGTCGTGCACCTAGTTACAAGTTTTTAAGGGTTTGGGGCTGTCTAGCAAAGGTACCAATTCCTCCTCCTAAACGGACTAGGATAGGACCTAAGACAGTAGATTGTGTATTTATCGGATATGCGCAAGATAGTAGTGCCTATCGTTTTCTGGTTCATAAATCAGATAATGCAGAAATGCATGTAAATATTATCATTAAGGCTAGGGATGCTTCGTTCTTTGAGGAAATATTTCCCCACAAAACGCCGACAATGCCTGAAACCAATGTTGAGAGAAATGTGGGGGATAGAGAATCTCAAGAGAATGTAGAATCGCCTAGACGAAGCAAAAGAGCGAGAAAAGAGAAATCTTTTGGCTCGGATTTTCTAACATATCTGTTGGAAAAAAATCCGACTACTTTCAAAGAAGCAATATCTTCACAAGACTCTGATATTTGGAAAGAAGCGGTGAACAGTGAGATAGAATCTATCTTACATAATCATACTTGTGAACTAGTGGATCTTCCTGCAGGTTGTAAACCACTAGGCCACAAGTGGATCTTCAAGAGGAAGATGAAAGCTGATGGTACTGTAGATAAGTACAAGGCTAGACTTGTAGTAAAAGGCTACAGACAAACTGAAGGTGTTGATTATTTCGACACATACGCTCATGTATCCCGGAAAACGTCTATAAGGTTAATAATTGCATTTGCTGCATTATATAACTTAGAGATCCATCAAATGGATGTTAAAACGGCTTTTCTAAATGGAGAGTTAGAAGAGGAGGTTTACATGGAACAACCTGAAGGGTTTGTAGTTCCAGGTAAAGAAACGAAGGTGTGTAAACTTGTGAAATCCTTGTATGGATTAAAACAAGCACCTAAACAATGGCACGAAAAATTTGATAGCGTCATGATTTCAAATGGGTTTAAAACAAACTAATGCGATAAGTGTGTCTACGTGAAAGGAGACAATACAAACTATGTAATAGTATGTCTATACGTAGATGACATGATAATTGTTGGTAATAACGATAACATCAAAATTACCAAGAAAATGTTGTCACGAAATTTTGAGATGAAAGACCTAGGTCTTGCAGATGTGATTCTTGGAATGAAGATCACCAAACATGCAGATGGATATTTTCTCTCCCAGGGTCATTATGTCGAGAAGATACTTGACAAGTTTGACAAGGGAAATAATACCATCGCTAGAACACCTATGGAAGTGGTGTCAAATCTTTGCAAGAATCGCGGAGAAGGTGTGCAACAACTTGAGTACTCTAGAGTCATAGGTAGTCTAATGTACCTCATGGATTGCACTAGACCTGATATAGCTAATTCTGTCAATACATTGAGCAGATATACGAGTAATCCCAGTTATGAGCACTGGAAGGCAGTAGTTCGAGTTCTTAGATATCTAAGATATACTTCTAACTACGGACTACATTATACGAGATACCCATCAGTAATTGAAGGGTATTCAGATGCGAATTGGATATCGGACTCCAAAAATATAAAATCTACGAGTGGATATATATTTATAATTGGCGGTGCTGCTATTTCATGGAAATCATGCAAACAGACATGCATTGCTAGATCAACTATGGAATCTGAGTTCATAGCTTTAGATCTTGCGGCAGAAGAAGCTGATTGGCTTCGGAGTTTCTTGGAGGATATTCCAATGTGGTCAAAACCAATGCCACCCATTAGTTTGCACTGTGATAGTCAGTCAGCTATGGGAAGAGCACATAACAACGTGTATAATGGGAAATCACGACACATTCGTCGGAGACATAAATCCGTGAGAAATTTACTAAAAACCGGTGTCATTTCTTTAGATTATGTGAAGTCTAAAGAAAACATTGCTGACCCATTTACGAAAGGTCTGACAAGAGACCGAGTAGAGATTTCATCGAGGGGAATGGGGTTGAAGCCCATGAAATTGATTTCCAACCATGATGGCAACCCAACCTGAATTGTAAAATCCAATTTGCAGGTTCAATGGGAAAATCGAATTGTGGGGGGGATCGAACAAAGCACTCGGGAAATTGAGTTCCTTACCTATTTCTGTGATGAAAGAGTGATAGACCTGTACTTTGGGAAGGCTGAGCTCATGCTCTTAATGATTCTTCTATCTTGAGATGATAAAGTGGGGTATTATATGATACTCTTTAGGAGAAATCACCTATGTCGAATGTGAAGGGGCCGCTTCTATGAGATGACCTGAGGGTTAAATCTCTAGAGCATTCAATGAAACATCCAAGGCAGTCCAGGGCCAAAATGGACAACAACGAAAGAACCAATAAAGTGTGGAGATGAAGCTGTGTGAGTATTGTTGTCTTGTTATACATAAAACGTCGAACAGTTCAAGGCATCGCGTCCACTGGTTGACAAGTATATCCGATGATACTTTACTAAGGAAGGTTCAAGGTTAATCACCACCTATCATGATGCAGTGGATTCTCAAAGTACTCTCAAATCTTCATCTAGGTGCATTGTGTAATTTTTTTCGTCATATTGCATTCATGTGGGGGATTGTTAGGATTATTGGGTTTTAATCATTAAAAGCCCAATATTATTATTAATTTTGTTAATGAGAACAAAATTATGGTAAGTTAATTATGAAAGGCAATTAGGCTAAAGAAATCCCACATTGAGTAATTGAGGCACTTATGGTTTGTTTATATTGAGATACAAATCATTAGAGTGTAGTTAAGTAGTAAAGATGGGTGCCCCTCGCGCGCCGTCCGTCCGTCCGCTCCGCTCGGCACGTCACGTCACGTCACGTCACGTCTCGCCGCGCCGCGCCGCGCGTGTCGCTGCCGCGAAGGCAGTCCTATCTTTTTACTACTCGGATTTCTGAAATGACTTTTCATATGCCTGACTTTTCATATTCTGCTGAGTATTAAGTTTGAGACTTTTTACCTACCTGCAGAATTGATGTCAGATTTAATTGTGAGACTTAAATCCGAAATGAATATGATGTTAAGTGTTGAGACTTTTCATCTAACCCACTATGCATTGTCATTTAAGTTGTGGCCTTTGGTAGGCCTGCTGTTGCAGCTATATAAGCTGCTCCAGCCTCATTCTTTATCTCATCCCGAATTTGCATTTGCATATCATATCATCTTCTTGAGAGTACTACACACTTCTTAGTGTTCGAGTGAGTCTGTCTGGGTTTCTGCTTCAACCCATACAGAGGTGTTTGAGACGTTGTACCTTGGAACTCTCTTGTCCAGGAGGCCAGAAGTTGTAGGCGGGCAATTTAGAGTTTACGGGCACACGGTTTACTGTGGCCTCGTCCAACAACAAAGTTTCTGCCTAGTTTATTTAAACTGTTTGTTGTAAGTTTTTATTGTTTCGAGCATTTTATTATAACAGAGTATTTGTGATCTTCTTATGCTTTGTCTATTTGTTTTTAATAGGGATGGCAACGGGGCGGGTTTGGGACGGGTTTGACCAATCCCAGGACCCGCCCCGCTACACATAAAACACATACCCGCCCCGCCCCGCTTAGACCCGCCGGGTTTACCCGCCCCGCCCCGCAAACAATTTTTTTTTTATAAAAAAAAAAAAATTTGGTAGAAATTAATTTTGAAACACAAAAATTGAGTTTTGAGATTGAATTTAATTTTTTCCTTTAGTAAATATTTATAATAAGCATCGTAAAACTATCTTTAAACTATCAAATATTTATTATTTAGTTTTTATTCCATTCAAAATGTTCAACTTCTTACCATAAACACATGAATTTTGATATGAAATTAAACAATAACACATTATTGTACAATCAAAGAAGTGAAATGTATATTTAATATTAATTTTTTTTAAAAAAAAATTAAAAATGCATAGCGGGGCGGGTGCGGGGCGGGTTCGGCCAATCCCAGGACCCGCCCCGACCCGCTTCCAAACCCGGTTGAAGCGGGTTTGGACCCGCCCCGGCGGGTCGGGTTCAATACGGGTCCGGGTTTAGACCCGCCCCATTGCCATCCCTAGTTTTTAAGGAAACAGAACCAACATATGATCAATCTTTCTGCCTTCCTGAAAATGATTTTCCACTTATTACATGTTTAATCCTAAAATGTTTGGATCTATCAGATTCGTATAGGTTGTAACTAACAAATAACAATCAACGAATCACAAGTTACTTAGATTACAAGGGTGGGTACTAAGATATCAAGTAAATGTCTTTGCTTAGTACAAATTGACCAAGTAGTTTTCTGTTAAGTTAGTTAATCTTGGCCGATGTTATTTCACACAATTTCTTGCTCCGCTTTGCGAATAATGATTATTGTTGATAGAATCAACCGCAATGGTTCTTCACCTATGTTTCGGTAGTGCTTTGTTCTTGGTAAGGCTCGATGTTTATAATGCAAGTGTATCTGGGCTAGTGTTGGATGCGATAGTGATCTACTACTTGTAGTCGACTGCTGGTGGCCAAAAAATTGTTATTTTCATAGGTTTGATGCACGAAGAAATGTTGTTAATTTGTTCTCAGTTTAATTCTCAGTAAACTCATTGCTTACTTGGATCATCGGACACATCTAGGCCTGGCAATGGTTTATTTTTTTAAATGTTTAATAGTGATTAAATTTGTGCTGCATACTCATGTACCAAATGTAATCTGAATATAAATGTGCAAATTTAGTATAATTTTTTATGTTATCTTTTGTAACTTGTTAGACTATTTAAATGCGTCAGTGGCCATAAACAAAATATATATACTAATATGTACAGCTCTGTCAATCTTTTATCTGATTATCTCTAACCAATAAACTAGCATTTTGTTTTATCCTTTGTCTTTCGAATATATATATACACACGCGGGCTTATATTTTAAAATTTATTTTTGAAAATTACATTTAAAATAATTTAAGTTGTTTTTATTTTTATTATAATCCTATATTATTATTATATTATTAAATATCAACGTTACTTTTGATAATTTTAACTTAATAAAAAAGCATTTTTTGTCTTTCATTACAATTTATCATAAAAATTACTTTAATAATTTATGGAAAACTATCACCTCCAATATTTTCATCATACTACATATATTTCAAGTTTTCCAGAACATATTATTATCCATATTTTCGAATCAAATAATATACAATAAATTATGTATAATTTTAATCATCTTTGATAGAAAAATCGTGGGTCGCGTCCATAAAAGTGTTTACATTAGAGATGCTGAAGACACTTTAATATATAAAGATTGAGCGGATTGAGCAAAGCTGGAGGTGCAACAATATGTTGCTTTTTCAACTGCAACTCCATTTTTCGAATATTGAAACGAATAGATACATTAGTAAAATACAGGTCGGATGAGTGGAACGGGTTGTACGGTTTTTTTTGTACACCCCTACCAAATGAAATCAAATCTTATTCTTTCGTGCATTTAAATTTAATGTATGAATGTTTCTATAAATAGATAGCACACCAATTTTCCCCATATCAATAAATTTTTAAATTTCTCTGCTTTCTGGTTCTGGTCTAGGGGAAACCCCAACAGTTTATCCACGGAAAAATAATAGACTAACCATTTCTCTATTTGCAGACCCGATACACAGTTTTTTTTTTCCTCCTCGATATATTTTACAAATCCCCTATTTACCAACAAAAATGGGAAAGCGTAAAGCAACCTCAGCTCATTCCACAAGCTTTGAAACCACTCTTTCCGAACTCGTCAGTTCACATTAGGTAGCGTTTTTCGTTAGTGTGTCTAGTCCCACGTATGTTTCCAGCATATCATCGAAAAATTTATCTAATTTGACAGATTTGTGAGTTAATCGCCACAGCAACTAGAGATTTTTTTGTCTTTAATGTTCTGCCACAAACAGAGCAATTCCCTTGGACCTTGGTAATGAGCAACGACATAGCCATCCGTGCAACCGTCGATTACAATCCTCCCATCATTCTCGTATCTAATTTCCTGGTTGTTTTTCTTCATATCAGCAATCCAGATTCCCATTGCAACGTCTTCGAGCTTAAACATCTGCAGCCATGAATTTTCTCTTTGTTTTAGTTTGAATGCTCGAGACGTTTAAACTAGGAAACAGTTTAATGGTAATAATGTGAACGATAGGGAATGTGGATGTCACCAAAGGTATAAAAATCAACATAATTCAATTCGATGTAATGGCGAGAGAACTTATGCTCTGTACCTTTAGGAGTCCCTTTTCGTGTTTTCTGGAAATCGTCTTCGCTATGTCATTTGACACTATATAACCAGGACCGTGTGCCCAAGGTGGGTATTTATCATGGGGCCATTCCTACCATAATGAAAATAAAAAAAATAGTCCAGAGTCGGATAGATCACTCAAAGTGCGCAAATTATCATAGGAAACTTGGAACATGTATTCGAAATAAGCTTAGTGTTAAAACCATGTGAGGATTTGAGCCGTGAAAGTACAGAATCAGTTGAAGAAATACCTCAGGACTAATATACCACTTGCTATCTGGATTACGATGAGGCTCGGAATCTGAATTTATGCGACCATAGAGCAAACCCCGTGTAACATTGGTCTTTCCTAAAGAATTCAAGATTCCATCCACACGAACAAATGCATCGTCATCCGTCTTCATGATGAACTTTGCCGAAACTACCCGAGTCTGTTGAAGGATTGGGGATATAAGGTACCGAAGGAAACATACATGAGCTAAAAGGTAAGGACAATTTACCCCAAAGATGCAAATGGCTATAGTCTTCCATGTGATGAGGCTGTAGTAGTCAACAAAAGGCATCAGCTGAATGTCTCCATAAGTCTGCGCTTCATTCCAGAGCTCCTCGTTCACCATCTGGTTTTTATGCTAAAAGAAATGGACCATACATGAGTTACCTTAATACATAAATGAACCACATTCAAATAAGTTTGATTGTCAAGGTACAAGGCAATTTCTAAAATTTTGGGAAATTTTGGCAGGAGGCAAGAAAATATGCACGGAAGTTGGTTAACCAATAATTTCTTAAAAAGGGAATATTTCTAGTAGTGCAAGATCTTAATATTCTAATGCTTTAATTTATTACATTAAGAAAAGGGTAAAAACCAAAAAAAAATTAAAAATAAATAAAAATAAATAAAGAAAGGAAAAGTAAACAAAAGAAACATGTTCAAGGATGGTGCTTGAACAGAAAGAAAACTTGTTCAAGTCCTGATAAATATTCCAAAAAATGGTAAAAACAAAAACAAAAAAATAAAGAAAAGAAAGAAAACATGTTCAAGTCCTGATAAATTTTCCAAAAAGGGTAAAACTTACCAGACCCACAAAAAAACGAACCGCAACCTGTCCAGACCGTACTTCAGCATACTGCATCCATGATCTTCGAACTGCCATTCTACGCTTAAAATTGTTTGCATTAGAGAAAACACCAATAAAGAGACTAATCTGTCTTCGTGGATGTAGAGGGATCGCTTTAAGAGCTTCCAAGTCAATTATATGTTCTAAATCTTCTGAAGTTGGTAAACCACTGGCTACAATAGAAATTAACTTTAAATCTCCTGAAATCCTCACTTCACTGATAAGCCATGGCTCCAAAGCCTGCATGCCAAGCCGATAATAAACACAAGTTAACAAGTAATGTCATTTTTACATAAACTTAAGATAAATTTGGGGAAGGAGGTGAATGTGAGGTATAGAAAAATTACTTCACGGAATGCAAATGAAGTTATGTGCTTTCCATCCACAGTCATTTGAATTCCTTCTAAACCGACTCTGAGGGTAGCAACAAACAAATCATTTTGCCTAAAAGGAAAGTACTTTATTGGTATCCCATCATGAACCATAGGAATCTTTTTTGATCCATTGGCGAGTTGGTTAGATTTCTTAGTTCGGTTGCCTTCTTTGCCCACCAACTCATTGCACTGGTCCAGCTCATCAACTGATTTCAATAGAGATAGCGTTATCCAAATGCAACAAAAGAAATATAGGATTAAATTGGATAATGTAAACATCAGAGAAGTGGGACATGTTAAAATCATTTCAAATAATTATACTTGAATGATTAATACACACTCTAAATCCACAGTTTATTTAACAAAAAAAGTAAAACTGAAGCTACAGAAAGGTTACTGCAATCGAAAAGTTCCATTATTCCTTGTTTGCAATACCAGTGCAAGTAGCAACACACAACAGGGACAATATTTGGACAAAATAAATATATCCGTCCGACAACAGAGTAATTTTGATTGAAACATCCATTAGATACTCAAAAAGAAAACAGCGCATCACCGTGTCGTTGTCAATAGTAAAACAAAATTGCAATACTTGGCAGGGAATTCCCAGAGGCTAATATAATTTGAGAAACAAATCCAATTCAGGCAGACCAAATCTTTAGTTAGCAACTGATTGAGTCCATTATATCATGCCAATGGTGGTTATGCACAAGGTCCGTAAAGCATGGACAAGGAAATCTAAAAGGAGAGAGATGTATATCTGGATTACAACCTCTTATGACTGAAAGTTCCCAAGCAGAACGATAACGAATCATGCATAAGATGTCAAACTCCAAACACATGTTGAACACCGAATCTGTTGTACATATTTTAGCAGATGGAGAAGGCAATGGATATGTACCTTTCTTATTTTGTTCATCATCAGGCGACGGACAGCGCTCCTCTTCACCCCAGTCATGTGCAATGGTCCAGGTATTTTGTACAATCACAGGATCCTCAGTTATTTTATCCCCATGGAGCCTCACATTATAGTGCAAAATAATAGGAGGATCTGGCTCCCCTGGAAGTGGTTCACCAGTGAGGTCAATCCGAAAATTACCAAGAAGGCCATTAGGAATGCCAATAAATGTGATTGAAGAACCTTGAGTCAAGCCACAAGGAACCCGTAACTTAAATCCATTGTCATCAAGTTCTGATAGATTCGTTTTACTTAGAAAATGAGGACATTGTTTCTCTTTTCCTCTGTATGATAAGCTTCCATCACTCCGAAGTTTTTCTTCTTCCACTACATGGATTAGGGTTTTCCATGCAACACCAGCTTCCTTTATAGCTTCGATAGCATTAGGTAAGACTTTATCCTGTGTGAGCAGGGGCTTCAGACGGTTCCAAGTTTGCAAAGAATTTTGTTCTTCATTTGTTAAGTTCCTTTTAACAAAGAACTCAGATAGTATAACTTCAGTAGAGATCACTTGAGAAGAACTTTCCCGATTGTGAAATGCAGGTGGAGTGCCAGGACTTATCCACTCAAGAGGATTTGTTAGATTGAAGGTCCGAGGACTTGCAAGATAACTCTCCCGGATGGGGTTCTTAATTACATAGTAACCAAGAACGAAAACCATCAAGAAGGTTGAAGATAAGACACCACCATACAGTTTCCTCATTTTTGTGCATTATTAAGCATCCAAGCAGATGTCATGATAATTGAACTTCAAGGAAGCAAAGCAATCTGCATAAAATGGTCTGCACAGTAGATCACAAGTAACAAAGAAAATTCCAAATTAAGGATAAAGATAATGTAAATGAAAGTAATAGATTAGCCAGACGGTATTCTGGAAAAAAGGAGAACTTAGATCTTACAATTGTGCGAGAAGGCATCAGTTGTGAGATGTCAACCAGGCATCGGTTATGAGATATCAACCAGTTATTTCTGCATCATATAAATGAAGTGATTGATAAATTGGTAGAAAATATATGTTCATTCTAGATTATATGGACATTCAATAAATTATAACTTCCTGATGTTTAGATGACATCATACACATTTGGAAAGATCTAGGCTTATTATAATTGCAAAACATTAATTCCATACTTCTTAAAGTTGGACTTTAGCTATCAGTGATTAGCAGATTTTGTACCAAGATAACAAAATCAACTGACAGAAAATTCAATCGACATGGAGAAAATCATTTTGCTTTATGCAGTCTCTGAGCAGTAAAAAATTAGGTTAAACAACATTCCAGCCCTTTATGATTCTTTTTAAAATTATAGGTCAATCAGATTTGCGGAAGGCCTGCTGGTACTTCAAGTGTCACACAATTATGAGCTTCAAACAAATGGCCTTTCAAGCACAACGTGTGATACTGTGATAGCAATTTTTCAGTGGCATTTGGATAACAAAATCACGAACTGCAAGAGAGGGATCAGAGACACGAAAAGATAGAAACAGGCAACAAGTGCTTTCATCCAGAATTTGGATATCAACATAGCACAGTAAAAAAACACAAGGGAAAATAGCCAGAGGCAATAAACATCTTTTCCTCCAGAATTTATAATAACCAACACCATACAAAATTATAAGGAAATACTCCAAAATGGAAGGACGTCAACAAATTTGATTGCCCTGGTCAAAAAATAAAAGTATTAACAACTCAAACATACAGTTTACAAGAGACATCAGAAACATTAAGGAGAAAATAACGGTATAATCATACTTACCAATTTATTTCATTTGGCAAAGCATCCGAACCTTCAGACTCCACATATATAACTCCAAAGTTAAGATAGAATAGGACTTAGACTTAGATAACATTAGACATTAAATACTAGGCATTAGGTCCTCCTCCCATAGTATCCAAAAATATAAATACAAGGTCACAAAAGTCAGCAGTCAATGGCGGAAGCATTGGGCAGGCCATTGCCTGTATACTTACATACAAAAAAACCCACCATTTATCCAAACGTCACCAAGATAACCATAATAAAATGGTCATCTAGCATAAAGTCATAGCAAGGATCTGTGAACAATAAATAACGAGTAGGATTAGATTGGCACAATCTCGAGAAAAATTCAATTGCCACCAGAACCACACTTCAACAGATCTAAATTTCAGCACTAGCCATTAATGAACCTAAATAGCTAGAACTTCCAAAACTGCCTCTACGACATTCATATCACCAATCTCAGCTGTTCTTTAAACAAAATTCAACAGTCCATCACAGCGAAACTCAAACTACAGATCTAAAGTTCAACATTGATTACAAACGAACCTAAATAATTACGAACTTCCAAATCGCGAAATAATAAAAATTCTAAACTCTCTAGTCAGAGCACGTAAAGCAAACACTAAGCATTCAACAACCGCGACACACACACATGCACACGCGAGCACATGCCAGAAAAAACTCCAAAGAAAAAATAAACTGCACAGATCGGAGTACACTGCACTAAAAATCAAGCAGACATATACCAAAAATCGCGATTAAAATTCTAAAAGTGAAGCTACTGCGAATATACAACTGCAAACGTAACTATTAATTATACCTTGCGGCACACCCTGCTGAAGAGTCTGATTTAGCGCGAGAAAAAGGAGAAGATCGGGAGTCAACAGAGGAAATTTGATAATGATTTGAAAGCTTCGTTTGAACTTGATTTCGTGCTAAGCATAAACTCTGTACTTTTTTTTGTTTTATTTTATTGTTAGGTGTCGATAGTCGATAGTTAGTTATTCATTTATTTATTCGTAATTAGATTATAAATGAAGTCTACTTAATGTAATTTAGATTTTTTATTTAAAGTATTTGTATGCTATTTTTCTAAGTTAGAAAAAAGTTATTTTTAAATAAAAATATTGGGTGCTTTATATTAAAATAAAAAAATAACTTAACTAACTTTAATTTATTATAAAATTGTAATTGTTCAACTTAAAACAATTACAAAATACACCTATTTTTTTTGAATGAGAAAGGAAGATAAAATAAAATATGTTTTTTTAATCTGAAATATAGATAATAAGTATTATTCAAAAGCAATCCAAAATTACTTGTCAATAATATTATTTGTCTCCGTCCATTTGTGTGGAAATTTAGTTAATTTATTATTGGTGAATTTAGTAGTGGAAAAGCATCTTAGGTAAATTTATTTTGAATAATCAATACCCTCTTATAAGTTGTTTTTAGATTATGGGATATTATTTTAAAAATACTTTTTAAGATGTTTAGATAAAATAATGAATTTATAAATATTGAAATTTCTGGTATTATAAGATTATTTGATATTATAGTCAGAAAAAAATATATGATATCATATAAATAATATAAATAAATATTTTTGGGTATATTTTAGGATCTATATCGTTAAATGGGAGAATATATTTAGAATATAATAAAATTTATGAGAATAATTTGGTTTTAGAAATATTAAAATAAAAATAAGTTAGGGGTGACCAACCTTTTACATGTATTTTATAATTTTTTTTAAAGATATTTTTACCAAACATTTGGTGTATAGTAAAAAATTAATTATATCATATGAAATTCAAATAGCACACATGTTAATTCAATTGCTTTTAATTTTTTTAAAGAAAGTATATAACTTCACTAGGTAATACAAGTACTTCATATTTAGTACATACATCAAATCCACACGAGATTTTATGAAAATATTTTTTCCAATATAATAAATACTGGACTGTAATTTTCTTAATTAATATATCATAAAACCATGAAAATTACACATTAACCAAGAAGGAGCGGCCAAAGAAAATTTGATTGACAATAATAAAACATACTTAGATAAAATTTAAATATAGATGAGAATTTAGTATGTAAAAGAACATAATAATATATGAGGATCTATGTAATCAATCACAATTAACGATTTTAATTACTGTTGTATATATTTCATTCAACTACATAAATAAAATATGGAAGAAAACAAGTTTTTTCATGGTGTCTAGAATGGTCTCTTATGACTTTTTCCAATTTTCTATAACACACCTAAAATATCAACATTGACGTCTTAGGTTTTTCCCCATACTTTACTATTTTTGTTCAATATAAACATACGAGAATTAATTTTTTTAAAAAAATTAAATAAAAAATCCTTACTTATTGGCAATCAACAAGAATTAGCTAGTGTCTCAGGTGGCAAGTAAATCCTGTAAAAATAAAATAAAACAGCTAATTTTAAAGTAAGAATCTTAATCTATGGGCTGTACAAAAAGATGCTAGATTTAGCCTTTCAAGCGCATGAAAGCTTCTTTAAAATGGAAAGGAAGAGTATTCAAATCTGCTAGGGCATTCCGAAGTATCTTGAAATTGATGCTTGAAGAATTCAATATCATTCATTACTTATTAACTATTTACCTTATAAATATTCTCCTCAAATCCACTCATGAAAGATGAGTGATCAGTTGAAGATGATGTCTTATCAATATATGTTTTATCATTTTTAGCAAGTCTCGGAGCGGATTATATTGGAATACATTCCGCTTGGTTCTTTAACCAAACTCCGTTTAATCTCTTGGTACAACAACTTTAAGTGCGGCAGCCATTGCAGCTCGGTTCGGTGAAGTGATTAATCACTTAACTGATTTCAACAAATGTGTTCAGAGCAGCAAGAACTCTGACCTCTCTATATCGATACACACTAATCACTAGTTTATTATCAACACTTTAATCACTACTTTATTATTTCTAAAATTAACAGTATAAAGATTAAGTCTGAATCATATATTTATTTTAATAATTATGTCTGAATCATATAAAGATTAAGTCTGAATCATATATTTTATTTCAATAATTATAGAGCTTTAAACAATTTCAATTAGATTAAAGAGAAATTTATTGTCACACTTTATTTAATAATTATTTTATCACTCCTAATTATAAACTTATTTATATTTAAATATTTTTATTAGTATAAATTAGGTAATTGATTATATTACAGTAATTGGTGGAATGCTTTTTAAATTTTGTTTAAATTAGAGTTAGTGGTAATGTGGCAATATGGGATAGGTTGTTACAGAAATTATTATAACAGAAGATTTGAAGCCTTATATTATTAGAAGTTTAAGTGAGAGCACTTTAAATTTACTCTCTGTGATGTGTAAATTTACTGGCTAACCGCTCTTTCGTTTGTAAAATAACAGATGGCTCCATTATTTGATATAAAAATATATACTAGTAGATATAGACTTTATTTTTTTTAAATAAGATGAAGAAAATAGTAATTGCTTAAGCACTCAAGATTATATCGATTAAATTTTGATTGAAAATTTGAATATACACATTCAAAATATCATACTCAATACATTTTTATTACTAATTATCTAACACACGTTACATATATATAATTGAATGTATTCTTTGAAATGTCATATTTTATAATATTTAAATTAAAATACATAAATGAGACAATATGTGAATAAACTGTGGGCAATATCGAAAGAGATAATTATACATTATACATGAAGAAATATTTATTTATGTCAATCTATATTTTATTTATTTATTTAAAGGAAAATGGGAAGAAAGCACGGTCAAAGAAGCAGTAAAGACTGAAAAGCAATAAAAATTGAGTAAAAGGAAAGCGTGTCACTTTACTGCTTTGCTACACCACGTTTTTCTTTATTCGGGTTTCGGGTCACAGTCGACAACTGCCTTGGACCACAAAACACGTCTCTCACAAATAATAATATAAGCTCATTGACTACACAATTTTAACATTATGTGTACGTACCAACTTTTTAAAATTTAGTATTATTTGCAAGGAAAACATATAATATGATTATGCAATAGAAAATTATTACAAGGTCATATTAGAATACCAAAAGACAATCGAATAAATACTGAACTTCGAATTATCGTATAATGCGTTTGCGTCAATCGACTGCAGGTTCTCAAGGTTATAGAATCAAACAAGTTTTATCAAAATATATGGCTTGTGATAATGTTGTAATTTATGTCAGCAAGCAATTAAAAACAAACATCGTCTTTTTTAGCATTTATGATGATGTTTGAATTGTAAGCTGAGGAATTGAAATAAAAACGAGTTATGCAGTTTGGAAGCGTTTTGGACGTGGTTGAGCTTCCTATAAATAAAGCTCCCCTGGTTTCATTTCAAGTATCTTATTTTCAGTTTGTTAGCTCATCTATATATTTAAGTGTGTATTTCTATAATATTGGTGAGGTAGTTTTCTCATATATTGAGAGTGTTGTTATCTTTAAAAGATAGCGAGATATTGTAACCAATAAAATATTATAGTTGAATCTTTCCATCTTGCCCGTGGTTTTTTTTTTACCCTAATAATTTTTAAGGATTTTCCACTTAAATTCTGGTATTCATTTTATTCTTCATTTTCGCTATTTTCTATCTCATATTACCACATCTAGGACCAACAAGTGGCATCAGAGCCTCGTTGTAAAAATCTTAAAAATTCTAAGTATGCTTTGTGGTTGGAGCCTTGACTGATCTTCCACATCAGAAAATATTTTTTGAGATATTTTCTTAGGCAATTTATTGTTGTCAGAATGACAACATGGTTCGAGATTGAAAAATTCAACAGAAGCAATTTCATATTGTGGAAAATGAAGTTGCAAGCAGTTTTACGAAAAGATCGTTGCTTGGCGGCTGTTTGAGGTAAGCCGATAGAGGGCATAGATAATGGACTCAGGAGCGATACATGACATCTCGGAGAGAATGGTTCGATCAATATGAACCAGTTTCAGGACTTTTTGTTTTATTGGGACATGATCATGCCTTGAAAATTGCTTGGATTGGAACCATCAAAGTTAAAATGTTTGATGGTACTATTCGCATCATACAGGAAATACAACACCTGAAGTGTCTAACAAAGAATCTTTTGTCTTTGGGACACATATCGGGTGCAAGACTCGTATCGAAAATGGGATAATGAAAATTGTGAAATGCGCGCTTGTGGTAATGAAGGTGTAAAAGGTTGCTAAAAATATAAATGTACTAATGGGGGAAACACACAAAGAGACAGAACTAGATGTTGCATCGACTAGTTCGGTAGAAGACATAACAGTGTTATGGCATAGAAAGCTCGGGCATATTTCAGAAGGATGGTTGAAAATTCTCTCTGAATGGAAGCTGCTGCCAGGGCTTACAAAATTAACTTTACCCTTTTGTAAGAATTGTGTTACCAGTAAACAGCAAAGACTAAAGCTTGGCACATCCACTAGCAAGAGCAGCGGTATATTAGAGCTGATTCATTCTGATGTTTGGCAAGCACCATTTGTATCTCTAGGAGGAGCGAGATACTTTGTCTCGTTCATTGATGATTTCTCTAGAAGATGCTGGGTGTATCCTATCAAGAAGAAATCAGATGTTTTTCCAATCTTCAAGGTGTTCAAAGCACGGGTTGAACTTGACTCGGAGAAGAATATCAAGTATCTAAGGACCGACAACGGAGAAGAATATATCAGTAATGTATTTGATCAATATTGTCAATAAGAGGACATCAAAATACAATTCACAATGTCTTACACGCATCAAAAGAATGGAGTAGAGGAGCGGATGAATAGAACTTTGTTGGACAAAACAAGAGCTATGTTGAGAACTGCGGGTCTAGCCAAGTCATTTTGGACAGAAGCAGTCAAGACCGTCAGTTATATTATCAATTGCTCTCAATCAGTGGCGATTGATCTGAAGACTCCGATGGAGGTTTGTATTGGAAAGCCGATGGATTATTATTGGTTACATACATTTGTAAGTCTGGTGTACGTTTTGTACAATGAACAAGAAATATCGAAGTTGGATTCTAAATCCAGAAAGTGTATCTTCTTGGGCTATGCCGATGGTGTTAAGGGGTGTCATTTGTAGGATCTCACTGCCCACAAACTTATTATCAGCATGGATTTTATCTTTGCTGATTCTCTTTTCCGTTTATATTTAAAATTCTAAAATTACCATTGAAAAATGAAGATAAAGTGAAGGGATACAAAGGCACATTGAATTCAGATAGTACTACAATTCAGGTGAAAAATCAGACAGACGAAGATCAAGTTTCTTCTGAGGTATTACCAGAGCACGAGGAACAAGAACCAGTTGAGTCAGAGGTTTCCAAAGTTCGGTAGTCTACTCGCGAGAGGAGACAACCGGGTTGGCTTTCAGATTATGTTACTGAAAGCAATATTGCATATTGCTTATTAACATAGGATGGTTTTCCAGGAGACTACTCAAAGTTCTGATGTATCCTTGTGGATGACAGCAATACAGGAAGAATTGGAGGCCTTGGACATGAACAAAACTTGGGATCTTGTTACACTACCACGAGGATGGAAAGTCATCGGTAACAGATGGGTCTATAAGATCAAGCGTGATGGTAACAACCAAGTGGAAAGATACAGTGCAAGATTGTTGGTTAAATGATATGCTCAGAAGGAATGTATCGACTTCAATGAGATATTTTCTCCTGTGGTCCGACTTACAACAGTTAGAGTTGTATTGTCATTGTATACGATGTTTGACCTACATCTAGAGTAGCTGAATGTGAAAATGGCTTTTTCATGGGGATCTTGAAGAAGAAATTTATATGCTCCAGCCAGATGGTTTTGCTGAAATACGTAAAGAGAACTTGGTTTGCAGGTTGAACAAATCTCTGCACGGTCTCAAACATGCGCCGAAGTGTTAGTACAAGAGATTTGATTCCTATACCATGAGCCTTCGGTACAACAGACTCAATGCAATTTCTTGTGCATATTTCAAGAGATCTGGGAATGATGATTACGTCATTTTGTTGTTGTACGTGGACGGCATGTTGATCGCAGGCCCCAACAATGATCGAGTCCAAGAATTGAAGGCACAGTTGGGTAGGAAATTTGATATGAAGGACTTGTGACCGACAAACAAGATTCTAGGGATGCAAGTCCACCGAGACAGAATTAGCATGAAGATTTGGCTTTCCTAGAGAAATTACTTGAAGAAAATTTTTCAGTGCTTCAACATGCAAGATTGTAAGCCAATTTCTACCTCTCTTCCAGTTAACTTCAAGTTAGCCTCTGAGATGTGTCCTAGCAGTGAAGCATAGAGGATGTAAATGTCTCGAGTACCATATGCATCAACGGTGGGAAGTTTAATGTTCGATATGATCTGTACGAGACCAGACATTGCACAAGCAGTGGGAGACGTCAGTCGATACATGGCGAATCCTAGACGAGAGCATTGGAGTACGGTAAAGAGGATTCTTATATACATTAAGGGTACCTCAGATGCTACTGCATTATGTTACGGATGATCAGATTTTACACCCAGGGACTATGTTGATTCAGATTATGCAGGTGATCCAAAAAAAAAAGAAAATCTACCACTGGATATGTGTTTATACTTGCAGGAGGAGCATTAAGCTGGGTTCAAAACTGCAAACAGTTGTAACTTTATCTACAACTGATGCATAATATATGGCAGCTATTCAAGCTTGCAAGGAGACGATATGTATTCAAAGGTTATTGGATGAGATTGAGCATAAAACACATTTGGGTACAGTCAGAGTGCCTTTCATATCGCAAGGAATCCAGCCTTCATTCCAGGACAAAACACGTTTGGGTACAGTTTCACTTTGTTCGAGAAGTGATAGAAGAATGAAGTATGGATATGTAGAAGATCCATACGAAGGAGAACCTAGCTGATACTTTGACAAAGCCAGTAAATACTGATAAATAAGGCTCCCCTGGTTTCATTTCAAGTATCACATTTTTCAGAGTGTTATCTCATATATACATTTGAGTGTGAATTTTTATAATATTTTTGATGCAGTTTTCTCCTATTTGATAGTGTTGTTCTCTTTGAAAGATAGCGAGAGTTTGTAACCCACAAAATATTATAGTGGAATATTTTCATCTTGCCCGTGGTTTTTTTTACCATAATAATTTTTAGGGTTTTTCACGTAAATTTCGGTGTCCATTTTATTCTTAATTTTTGCTACTTTCTATCTCATTTTGCCGCACATAGGGCCAACAATTCAAACATTTAAAACCGTACAACAGCTCAAGCGTCACATGTCTATTGTTCTCCTATCATTGATAATTATTTCACGTCAATCATTGCAATCCTTGCAACCAATGAGAATCGAACATGTAACATTGGCTCCGATGCCAATTAATTATATGATTGAATGATTATCGTTTTATCAAAAAACTATAGTTTGTGTTAATGATGCAACTCAAAGGATACTATAGCTCAACCGTGATGTGTTCTCCAACATGGAAAATTTTACGCAACAAATTTCATTCGATTTGTTTAGATAAATTTAGTTTATATTGTTTTAAAATTCACTTCATAGTTCATTAGTAATTATGATAGATATAGTTCATTGGTACTTATGCTAGATTTAAATTTGTTCATCTTACTTTTCTTAGATATCATTTTTTAATTATATATGTGTTTGACCCGATGGAGATATCGTATAGAAAGGGTCGGTGACCCATTCAACTTTATAAAAATATTATTATGTACTGTTTTCAACTACCCCTCAGAAATAAATAAAGGGAGAAAATTTGTGGCAAGGGGTCAATATTTTAAATAAAATAACAGTTATGTATTAGTTTTGAATCAAATTTTAAGAAATTTATTTTTACTCATATTGTAACTGAATTATGCAATAAGAAATATTATATTTAAAATTTTTAATTTGAGTTGTGCTCAAAAGTCACACCACTATTTCTATAAAACTACATACGATGTAGCAATTTATTCTCTTGATTATTTCATTAGCAAAGACTAATCATATTGATTTGTTTTTAACTAGTGCTGGAACATTCAATATCATGCGCAATGGACTCTTCTCTCAAATATTAGACAAGATACTTTATTTTTGAGCAACTAATACAACTACTTGGGAGAATGAGACCGAAGACTCGAACAAGAGACTTTCGGATCGATCACCGATGCCAAATAGGCGACAAGCCATGGGCGACAAGATACTTTTACTATTACTACAAATCTATTGAGTAATACTTTTCATCGTCATGGTTAGGCCTGCTTCTTTGATTCTGCTATATTTTAAGAATGAATTTCTTCACCGAAAACTATAACCCCTAAAACTATAGTTTTCGTTCCATCACAGTTGCCACGCAAAGTCGAATAAAAAAACGGAATCCAATGCTCAATGGAGAAAAGTTCATGCCTCACAGATTGGTGGCGGAGCACTGGGTGCGGCGGGGCGGCGCAATGAATGTGAGCAAATGAGTAATGGAGCTGTAAATGGTTTGGATTTTTCGTTTCAGTAGTTGGTTATTGTAATACGATGATAACGGAATACTGGAAGAGGAGCAAATGGTACTTTGATGTTGTCCTCTTGGCCGTTGCCGTGTCATTTATGGATTGGGCTTTGTCAATTATCCCATATCGGTGGGATATGAATTTTGGGGGCAAAGCTTTAGCTATAAAAGGGGGTTTGGGGCTCCTGTTTAAGTGCAATAGTCAATAACTTGTTTAACAATTTTTAGCTTTAAATAAATCTCTCTTGTTTTAGAATCTTGTGAAATTCTTAGTATGCTCTGTGGTTGCAGCTGTGTCTAAGCTTCCACATCAAAAAAGATTTTGTTAGGTGTCTTTCTTGTAATGAGAGATGTGTGAGTTATAAAGTGTGGCTAGTGGGAAAGCTTTTTAGGTGTGTTTGAGGTGAGAAGAAAATTATATGGTTGTAATAATTTTTCATATAATGTATTTTCTTCTATGACCCTGATGGTTTTTTTCCTGATTTGAGAGTTTTTCACGTTAAATCATTGTGTAGTTATTATTTCTCATTTTGCTTGTTTTTCCTATAAAAGGTGCAGGTCCAAGAGGTGAATTTGGAGGGCCAAATTCCCAACAAGTGGCATCAGAGCCTGTATCCTTTTGCTGTTGTGGAGCTTTGGTGTAGTAGGCGAATATGTATTGATGAAAGAGCATCTGTCTAGGAAACTCAATATTTAAGTGAGACCGGTGTGACCCCACCAATTTTCCTGGGAATCTTGAAGTTCTGTCTAGGAAAGATCGAGATTATCTCTTTCTTGGGAGCTTACTTAGTGTGTACTATTGAGCTCTACAATAAAATTCATCAAAGTATCACAAGATAATATCGGGAAGCAGAGTTTCAAATGCAGTTAGATTTAATGTGGAGAAATTTGATGGGAAGATCAATGTTGGCTCGTGGCAAGTGCAAGTCACGGATGTGTTGATTCAATCTGGTTTACACAAGGCGTTGAAGGACAGAGTATTCCCCGAAAGCAACAGTGATATTAGTTCGACTGGTGGAACGACTAGTGCAACAGGTAAAGCTGGAATGAGCAATGAAGATTGGGAGGATCTGTATTTGAGAGCAACAAGTGCAATCCGTCTGTACCTGGCCAAAAATATTATTGTAAATGTGCATGTAATGTCTACGGCGAAGGAACTCTGGGAAAAGCTCGAAGAGTTGTATCAGACAAAAGGGGTCTCAAATCGATCTGAAAAGTTTCATACATTGTGAATGGATGAGGGTACAACTATTTCAGATCATTTACGTATTTCCAATGACATTGTTTATGAGCTTGAATCTATTGGAGTTAGAATTGATGATGAGGACCAGACATTGAGACTCATTTGTTCTCTTCCACGTTCATATGAGCACATGAAGCTGATCTTGATTCATGGGATGGAGAAAATCATTTTCTCATAGGTTACTAGTAAGCTTCTTTCTGAAGAGAAGAGACTTGGCAGGAGTAGCAGTGCACATGAAAGTTTGGCAATGGTAGCTTGTGATTGAAAGAAGAAGAACTTTGTGAAGAAATCATATTGGGGATGTGGACAACCTGGCCACATCAAGAAAATTGTCCAAGAGCTGGAGCGAGTTCGGCAAATTGCTCCGGATCAGTAAATGGAGATACTGATAATGAAGCTAACATTGTCTCCTTGCACGATGTTCTCTGACAAATGACATGTACATACTTATGGCATGCCGATGCCCCCAAGTTGACATGATAGAGGATGTGTAATGTTAGCAGGTCTTTAATTTTGCATACGTGCATTGGTTTGGCATTGTTGCAGGGTGCGTGTTGAAAATATATGTCGATGGCTGATTAACTTCCAGGAGATCCAAAACGTGGGAATTGCACCGTAATTTTCAGCATGGTTAATTTTCGACATGAGCCGAATTGAAATGTTTGGAATGACTTATTCTGAGTGGGGTATGCTTTTATGGTGGAGCATGATAATTCTCTACATTGAGAAATATGATTGTATTGTAGTATTGGTAGCAGAAGCTATGCAGATCTTCATCGATGTGGAGTATTGTGGGATGACAAAGCCATAATGTAGAGATTGATGGATTGGGCTTTGTCAATTATCCCACATTGGTGGGATATGAATTTTGGGGGCAAAGCTTTAGCTATAAAAGGGGGGCTTGAGTCTCATATTTTAAGTGCACCAGTCAATAGCTTGTCTAGCAACTTTTGGCTTTGAGATAAATTTCTCTATTATTTTAGAATCTTGTAAAATTCTTAGTATGCTCTGTGGTTGCAGCTGTGTCTGAGCTTTCCCATCAGAAAATATTTTATTAGGTGTCGTTCTTGTAAATGAAATATATGAGTTATAAAGTGTGGCTAGTGGGAAAACTTTGTGGTGTTTTTGGGGCGAGAAGAAAAATTGTGTGGTTGTAACAATTTTTCATATAATGTATTTTCTTATCTGGTCTTGGTGGTTTTTCTCCTGATTTGAGAGTTTTACGCGTTAAATCTTTATGTCATTATTATTCCTTTTTTTGCTTCTTTTTGCCATAAAAGGTGCAGATCTTTGAAGATGAATTTGTAGAATCAAATTACCAACAGCATTGGGTGTGCCACATCAAACGACGGTGTTCTTTAGGTCACCCACAATATAACCGGAGGAAAGAGCGAGGAAGACGCTGTCGTATTTTAGCATGGTGGGGGCCTCACATGGGGGGTCGATACTAGCCTGTAGAACCAAGTAGAAGAAATCAAAATCTTGTCCGAAAGAAAGCACACTCAGACTTTGCAACAACAACTTGATCAAAAAGGAAAAACCATCAAATGTGTCCTTCATATTTGCCATTTTTGTGTGTTTGATAGGATTAAGTTGTCGAATTCTCCATTTAGGGTAGTCGAAAATATGAAAGAAGGTAGTGTGCAATATCGTAGTCAATGTCCGTTTTGGTAGTCGAAAATATTACTGTTTTGGTACAATAAATGTCCCAACTATAAGAACAATTGAAACATGTCTTTTGGGCTGTTATACGATCTAAAATATTTTAGTTGTATAATTACCATAAGCTATGGTAAAATGACAATCGCATGATCCTATAATCATGAGAGAAAATTGAATATAATAATTATCACAAGCCAACCCATTTCATAAAGTTCATCTTTGTGTTCCTTTTGACATCTTTAACAGATCACGATTAATAAATGGCAAAGATAATTTCATTTTCTTCTTTAAATGGCAAAAATACTTCTTCTTCTTTTTGTATGGTCGATATATAATATATTATAAACAATGCTGATACTCAGCAATAGAATGATCTTACCTCACCTTATTTTACTTGACCGACCTCCCGAGCTACTTGGGTTAAAATAAAGATCATTCAACGCTGATTCTAATTTCCCGACCTACCGACCTACTTGGATCAAGGTACATATCATTCAACATTGATTCAGAAAATACCATTGGGCCGACCTCCCGACCTAATCAACATTTTGTCTTCGGGAGTGTCATACCTTCAAGACCAGAAGACCCAATTCTCAGAGCTCCCATCTGAGTTTCAGGCATCTTACCTCTAAGAACATGTTGACCAAGTCTACGTTGATCGGGCACGTCCCGAGATTTCAGGAAGTGGAAATGAGTAGTGGTTTTATCAGTTGACAGACGTGTCCCGAAATTCCGGGAATCGTGTGAATCGTGGCCTTACTGATCCAAGATGCACACTCTTGAGGTAAACTCTATAAATAGTAAACCAATACAAGATTTCAGGTATGCATTTTTTCCTATACGCACTATACAACACCTATTCTCTTACAGATTTTGACAGATATTTCCCGTCACCTGACTTGAGCGTCCGAGGGGACTCGCCGGAAAAATCTTCCGGCCCCTTCTAACATCTTGTTTCAGATCTTAGCAGGTCATTCAAGTTCTGTCCCTTGTTATCTGGTCTATTGAGGAATATAAAGGGAGGTCATTAAACTTTTTATTGATACTTAGAAAGCATCACTCTTTTTGGGAGTATCAAATGCAAAAAGACACAAAATGCACATGCAAGATAAATAATATCATCAATAATAATAATTAAATAAATAGATAATTTAATAAAAAAACAATAAATAATTTATGAAAATAGCTGGTGGAGGGTTGACTGGAGACAGATTCAATCCAAATTAAACAAAAAGTTGGCATTTCTGCCCTTTTTTTGTTTAAACGTTGAGCTATCATTATCATAACCAAAAAATAGAATAAAATAAAATGAAATGTCACAATCAGCAAACTTGATCAACACTAATCCGGTTTGTTTGCCCTTAAGGGTAGTGCCCTTAGGGACATCATCACCATTCATTTGAAATATTTTTTTAAAAAAGAAAAAAAAAGATTCCAAATAGATAGTGGATAATGCCCCTAAGGGCAGTGCCCTTCAGAACAGCAACAATGTTTCACACTAATCCTGCCTAAACGTACATTAACACGCCCTTCTATGTCCAACGCTGGATAACGTGGGGAAGCCTTCGTAGATGACGTCCATTTCATCATTTGGTCAAAGGTTCTTGAGAAAAAAGAGCACAAATGCGTAAAAATCGTAGTTGACTTTGATTTCTCGATTGGTTGAGCAGCAAATTCGCGATTCTGTAGCCAAATCCGATTAATCGATTTCTTTGTTCTTCAGGTAAACTTGTAGCTTCCCTTATTTCTCTTGTTCCTCTTGTTCCTTCGTTTGTTTTCATTTCATTTCCTGTTGGCAATTGATTTTTTTTTTTTACTTCTTCAGCTGTGATTGTCTGTTTATTTTAACCTTTTCTTGTAATACCCGACATTTTTTTGGTTAGAAATTGGATTTAGGTTGTGAAGAGCAAAATAGATTGATGTTTTCAATGATAATATGTACATTTTAGGCATTTCTTGGAATGTGTTTTCTTGTTTTGGTTTGAAGATTCTTCTTTCACGGGGTTTCATTATATGTGATACTCATTAAAGATTGTAACTTTGTACACAAAAAAGGAATGGGTGTTTATTAGATTGTAATTTGAAGATTGGTGTTGGTGATTTCTATATAGGAATTCTTGTGGTTATTGTCAATTGTGTCGGTGGTTGTATAAGGGGTGTAAATGGGCGAGCACTTGGTGGTGAATGTGGACCAGTTCTCAAAATCTGCGGCGGCGGAGCCTGGCCGGCTGCTACCACAACTACCCACTGGAAAAAACCCTGAAATGGTGGCAGGGTCCTCGTCATCAACCGCGAGAGAACACGATTCGGCTGTGGTGGTGGTGGTGGACAATGAGGAGGCAGACGAGGCGGCGCCACTTATAGGAATGGGTGAGTGTCGAATTTGCCAGGAGGAAGATTCTGTCAGGAATATGGAGTGCCCTTGTGCTTGTAGTGGGAGTCTTAAGGTAAAGATTCAACTTTGTTATATTTTGTTGGCTTGAGTAGGTTGATGTTTTCCCAGGATCTTTGTCTAGTGGCAAAATATTTGTGTTTATGTTATGTAGTGGTTTATCATCATCTTCTGAAAAATGGGTTCCATTGAGGTGTTTGGGCATGAAAGTTTTGATTTTTATTATGATTTGACTTCAAAAAAGTTTTTATCTGCAATTAAAGTGCTGGTTCAATTTCAGTTCCTTGGTGTTCTATGAATTAGGTCTAAGAATGAAGCCTAAGTGTGTAACTTTCGATTCAAATGTTGCCTGGTGGCCTTTGTGATTGAAAATTTCATGTTCATTACCTCAAAATTTATCAGCTATATAACTTTGTGGCAAATCGGATGTTAAAACCTCGATTTCCTCCATAAGTTTTCCTATCCAAATAAAATAGAGAAGTTTCCACTTGTTGGAGGGGCGACCGTATATAAAACTACCATAAATCAAGGGTAAACTAATTTGATCATGACATTGTAAGTGCTTATTTGATCGTTTACTCGGAATCTTATTAGTTTTTCTATGATATTATGGTGTATCCGTTTAATCTGTCTGACATGTCACAAAGCAGGTTTCTTCTCCTAGCCTCTTTTAGTTGGTCTGACATGTCACGAAACAGCTTTCTTCTCCTTTAGCCTCTTTCAGTTGGGAACTTCCAATATTTTACTGGGCACCATTCTTTTGTAGTATGCTCACAGAAAATGTGTTCAACGCTGGTGCAACGAAAAAGGAGATATTACATGTGAGATCTGTCATCAGGTATGTACCCTCGGTGGAAATTTGAGAGTTTTTTTAACTCTCAGACCGAGAACTTGGAAACCAATTGCTTTACCGCTAGAGTCATTTGTTGCGCAAGTGATGTGTGTATTATTGTTATTTTTTATTCTCAAAAAGAGAGTTGGTGGCGTTTCTGATGTACATCAGTGCTTAATGACGTACTGATGCAATGCTCGTGATGCCATAAACAATTACATGGGAAAAATGGTGCTATGATTCACAAGAATAACGAACGCGTAGGTTCTATGACCCCCAAGGGAAGTTTGAAATAGAGAACTTAAAATTTTCAAATAATGCAGAAATATGCAAAATGTATATGATGCTAATCAACCCGCGAGTAGGCCGTCTATAACTTGATAAGAAGTTGCATAACACGTTTCGAAACAAGATCAAACGACCACTCAAGGATGTAGAGGTAATAACCCGAAACAGCCCTGAAAACTAGACAATTACTTAACCCTGACCTGTTGTGTTGAGGAAATAAGAATCTTGGTATTGAACCTCGGTACCTCAAAGTGTATCTTGACCAATTGTCTACGAGTGGGATGAGAACTCTAGGTATCCGACTTGTAACTACACAAGGAATGAGAGAGAGAACTCTCACAAGGCTTAAACATGTTCAATGATGGTGGATAACCAAGTTACAAATTGGACATAATGGGCTTCTGACAAGGCTATACTACCCTTTTAATTGGGTCTATAAGCATACATTTGAAAATTCAAATAATATTTTAAGTACTCACTAATGCATACTAAAAGGAAACAATAGGCCCAGACAATAAAAGTAAAGTCTGCATGGCCAATAACATTTTAAGTACAAAAAAATGACTCTATTTATCAAATCTTGGTCTTGAATTTTGGAAATAACTAAAAAATACTTGGATCAAATCACTTCGGATCACATCATTTTACTATGAAGTGAATGAGTTGTTTTTCTGACATTATACTCTTAAGGCTTATCATTCTTCATTTTGTTGTGCAGCCATATCAGCCTGGTTATACTGCTCCTCCACGGCCTCCACCCGAGGAAACTACCATTGATGTGGGGTATGTCGTGGCTTTACATGTTAGAATTATCCACCATTCTTGATGCTAGCAGCTTTTTCTTGATTTAGGGAAGAAAATAGATAGTTTAAGGTGTAGGATCGAGTACTATTGGACCACATAATATTTTAGATTTTTTAAGCCAGCAGCTCAAACTCCACATTTCAATAGTTTTGCCGCGTAAATAGCCACATAGAACAACCGGGACAATTGTTGCTTTCAACCAAGATCTTGAAAATCAACATTTTTTTTTCGTAGGCAAAAATTCATTAAAGGAGCATTAGGGGTGCTCAACCCAAATGAGTATACAATTACACAATAAAAAGCAAAGAAGCCTCCCTTAAAAAAAACCAAAAACAGCAGTACGGACCAAAATGTCGCTTATAATCTTAAACGAATAGACGGCTCAAGAAACCAATCTATAGCCGAATAAATATTAATGCCTAGGTTATTCGCCGTAATTCAATGCCAAGATCTAAGCTTCTCCAATTCCACTACAGATTATGTTGATGTCTCCATGTTGTAGAATAATTTCTTGTTGCGAGATTACCAAATGCTCCACACTACACATTCCCAAATAACCAGCCATTCCTCTCTTCCCTTTTTTACCATAAAAACATACCAAATGTTGCCGCAGATTCGAAACAGGATCCTCGTGCGGTACAGATTGTAAATGAAACCACTTGTAACACTCTTTCCAGACCAAGTGAGCAAATGAGCATGAGAAAAATAAATGATTGGTGTCCTCCACATCACCACACAAAACACATAATGATGAGTTAAGATCCGAGGTAATACCTCTTTTCAATAGATTTGCTTTTGTTGGTAATACCTCTTTGAAAATCAACATAATGGAAACTTTCATTTTGATTCAACATGGAATGACTACCATCTTAGTTAATTTTGTTTTGTGGATTGGTTCTTGCAGCGGAGGATTCTTACTTTCTGGCACGCCACTGGATCTTCACGATCCCCGTTTTCGGGTACTCACTGATGCTGAACGTCGATTAGTTGAAGCTGACTTAGAAGATTATAATGATCCAAACAGCAGCAGTGCTGCCTCCGGCCGTTCAGCTGTTCTAATTGTAAGTCGCTACTTCTGCAAATTTGTTACTTTCACTCGTCATTATGCGTCATTGTAGCTTATTCGAAACATAAATAATAAATAATAAACAAAAGATGACTATGAAAGAACAAATAGATCGTCTGGGTACGCGTAGAGGCAATAGATCTTATCAATTTGAAATTTGTTTGAAAGATCCTTCCTGTATATCCTGAATGATGATTTGAAATAAAAGTAACTGGTTTTCGAATCGACAGTTAATGGCCCTCCTGCTGGTGCAGCAAGCACTGGCCATCACTGATGGTGGAGATTCAGATGGAGATGCAATGACTTTCTTCTTTGTAAGGGAACTTACTTTTCGTACTTGTCGCAACGCAAATTCTATGCTATTATTTGAGTTTCATTATAGTCTACAATGTGCAGCTGATCGTACTACGAGCTTTTGGCTTTCTTTTACCTTGCTACATTATGATCTGGGCCATCAATATCCTTCAACGCCGGCGGCAACAACAGGTTAATATGCTTTAAACGCAACAAATGCACATCCTTTTACTTCTATATTATTCTTAGTTGAATTCTTCATTTGGTTGAACAGGAGGCAGCAGCACTAACAGCTGCACAACTCGCAATTGTGGTTCAAGCTGCTCAAAGTAGAGGTCTTTTCGTGGCCTCAGCTGCTGCACCCATGGTCACTTCAACGGCCAATCCCCAGCAGGAACGACCTCAAAGAAACGGCGGTTAATGTGCTTCAAATCAATTTTTCCTTCTCATTGTCTTCCATGTTTCTGATGAGCTTATCACTGTCGTTTGACATCGCTCGAATCCAAATTCGTAAAAATGACATAAACAATATTCATTTTGATTTATGTTCCTTTTTCATATATGACTAGTATTAATTGGGGAGTCTCAAGTTACTCTGATGAGATGGACTCAAAGATCCAACTAAAAGGGTGCGGGGTGCCGAGTAGGCGAGTATACGTACGTATCTTAATTTTTGTACGATTGAGAGAGGCAAAAGTGAAGGAGGAGTTATCTGTTATGTATTGTCCAGGGAATGTTATAAGTCGTGTAATTCTTTACTCTCCGGTATCTTTGGCTTTCATTCGGCTTGAATTTAATTTAAGGGGAAATTTACGTTTAAGAACTCTTATCAAACAACTTTTTTCATATAAATCTCCATTTTTAAAAGTATACAAATAAATGCATGGTGGAGAGATATATTTTCACATAATTCCATTTTCCA
The DNA here is from genome assembly GCA_907163345.1 of Haberlea rhodopensis. Classification (NCBI taxonomy): domain Eukaryota; kingdom Viridiplantae; phylum Streptophyta; class Magnoliopsida; order Lamiales; family Gesneriaceae; genus Haberlea; species Haberlea rhodopensis. Next base: position 2,264,717 of record CAJQUN010000030.1, read on the forward strand.
AACTTTTGTTTCAAAATGGTCTTTTTCATTCCTTAAATACCCTTACTTTTTGCATTCTTTCTCCTAGTTTTTGCATTCTCTCTTATCCTTTTTCAATTATGTCTACTCTTTTTGAAACCTACTTTTTGCATTATCTTTCTTACTTTTTGCATTTTTTTCTCATCTTTTTTCAATTAATTTTTTTAAATGAGATTCATGATTGTCATTAAAATTTAAAAAATAACCGGTGCATGAAAATTTTAATTTTTCACGATATTATAGCTGGTGCATGTTATTATAACTGATGCATGTAATTACAACTGGTGCATGTAATTATAATTCATGTAATTATAACTGTTGTATCATAATCATAACTAGTGTATGTAAATTATAACTAGGCATTATAATTATATAATTATAACTGGTGCACGTAATTATAACTGGTGCATCTAATTATAACTGGTGCATCGTAATTATACCTGGTGCATGTAATTATAACCGGTGAATGTAATTATAATTGGTGCATTGTAATTACACATGGTGCATATATATTGTAATGGTGCATGCTATTATTCCTATTGCATGTAATTATAACTGGTGCAAGTAAATTATAATCGGGGCATGTAAATTATAACTGGTGCATATAATTATAACTGGTGTATGTAATTACAACTGATGCATGTATTTATAATTGTTGCATCATAATCATAACTGGTGCATGTAATTTATAACTGGTGTATGTAATTATAACTGGTGTAAAAGAAAAGAGAAATTACAAAAAGGAAAGAGAGAATTCAAAAAGTAAGAGAAGAAATCCGACTGGTGCATGAAATCATAACTGGTGCATGTACATACACATGGTGCATGTAATTTTAACTGGTGCATGTAATTATAACTGACGCATGTAAATTGTAACCGGTGCATGTAATTATAATTGTTGCATCATAATCATAACTGGTGCATGTAAATTATAACCGGTGCATATAAATTATAACTGGTACATATAATTATAACTGGTGCATGTAATTATGTAATTATAACTGGTGCATCTAATTATAACCGGTGCATCATAATTACACCTGGTGCATGATATTATAACTGGTGCATGTAATTATAACTGGTGCATCAAATTATAACTTGTGCATTGTAGTTACACCTAATGCATGTATATTATAACTGATGCATGTCATTATTCCTAGTGCATGTAATTATAACTGGGGCATGTAAATTATAACTAGTGCATACAATTATAACAGGTGCATCATAATCATAACTGGTGCATGAAATCATAACTGGTGCATGTAATCATTAATTACACATGGTGCATTAATTATAACTAGTGCATGTAATTACAACGGGTGCATGTAATTATAACTGATGCATGTAAATTATAACTGTTGCTTGTAATTATAACTGGTGCATGTATAAGTATTTATAACTAGTGCATCAAATTATAACTAGTACATCGTAATTACGAATAGTGCATGTCATTTTCCCTGGTGCATGTAATTATAACTGGTGCATGTAAATTATAACATGTGCATACAATTATAACTGGTGCATTATAATTATAGCTGGTGCATGAAATCTTAACTGGTGCATGTAATTATGTAATTACACTTTGTGCATGTAATTATAACTGGTGCATGTAAATTATAACTTGTGCATGTATTTATAACTGTTGTATCATAATCATAACTGAGCATATAATTTATAACAAATGCATGTAATTATAAATGATGTAAAGGAAGAGAGATAATGCAAAAAAGAGGGGGAGAATGCAAAAAGTAATATTTTACAAATACTAAAATTCACATTTTTTTTAAATTCTAAAACCATGTTAAATCAACAAAAATATGCTTACCAAATTTAAGAAATATATAAATAAATACATGTCACTAAAATCAGCATAATATCATTCATACTAACAACAAATATATATTACTTTAATTAATATAAAATACACGTCCAAATAAAAAATAACACAAAATATATTCTTATCAAATTAAAAAATAATATATATAAATGTATGTCACTGAAATCATCATAATGTCACTCATACTAACAACAAATGTCTTAAATGCATATAAAGTTTAACTAACACGTCTGAATTTTATTTTAGCTAAAAACTTTTTAAACTGTACAATTAACACCAAAAAATGTTCTTTTTTATGTTAGACATGAAAATCGGCCGTTGCGACATGGGTGTCTGATTTTGAGGGATGCGTCCGACATGGGTGTCCGATTTAATTCTTTTAATAAAATTAAGGGCACGCCATATGCCGTGTCTGACACGTGTCCGATGAGTGTCTGAGAAGTGTCGGTGTCCGAGAAATGTGCGATACTATACCGAGTAATATTTAGATGTGTTTGTACATCATAGCTCATTCCAATTGTTTAAATAAGTGAAAAGTGGCCAAACTATTATATTTTTATTTTAATACATCACATCTATCTACGTTGGTGGGATAAGAATAAAGATCTCTCGAAACCAACTTAATAAAAGAATATGAGATTTTATGAGTAAAGAACTCTTAAACGAGTGAGTAATCCTTGACTCTGATATCATATTGGTTGGATATTAAGCAACAGAGATTTTCAAAAATAAACTTAATAAAATATATAAGATATATTTTTTTGAACGTGTGATCCCTAACTCAAATATTCTGAATATAATAACAATTCCAAAATATTTTACAAGCTCGATTTGAAAGTAATAAGAAAGCTAAGTATGTCTCGATGTCAAATAGGATTAATTAATGATTAGAGGAGGCTCAAATAGTAAAGTTGTCAAAACATTTGTTTTATGCCCCCAATTCAAATAATACCCCAAATTTCTAGGTTTATAGATGACTTTCTGTCCCCAAAGTAAGTCTCGCCGAAAAGATTTATTAATTTTCTTATCTAAAACCTAATTATTAATGGATTATTTTAATAAAAACATGTTCTCTCTCTTAAAAAACAATAGTTTCTCTCAAATATTTACATATATAAATAGAATATCGGTTTTAAAAAATAAAAAATAATAATTGGCTAAATTGAATATAAAAATTTAATAAGTAATTTTACACAAAAAATATAAATAATTAAGTTTTTAGTTTAATATTCAATTTTTTCGTTTGTAAGTAATTTGAGTTGCCCTAGTTAATCATATCAAGGTTCTTGCTTGTGTCCTATTTACAACTTTCAATTGTCACGCGGATCAAATGAACAGCATGACAAATAAAATGATATAGCATTGACTCATCAATAGCATTTTGAAGTCCAAACATTTTAAATTTTATTCATGAAATTATATCATATAAATAAATTGTTTTGCAAAGACTCCGCAATCATTTGTGATAAATAACCAATTTTACAAATATATTCATTCTCTTTTAAACTCTCAAAAAATAGAGTAAATATGAAAATGGTACAAATGATTCTAGAATAATTCTGATTCAGCAAGTTAAAGAGATGCCAAAGATTTTAGGTTGACTCTTATTCAACCACGTTAAACTTTGTGAAATACGATTTTTAGTATTTCAAGTTGGCTGTTCAATCATTTTGGAATCACATCGTTTCGATGTCGGGGTGATGATATATGATCAAAAGAATCAAACACAACGACGTTCGGATTTCAGCTAGATAGAAATAATGTCCAGCTAGGTGTTTACTTTGCAAATCATCAAGCTATAAATCATTTTTTATTGACGACATACATGATGAAATATGAAATATGTTACTAAAACATTATAAATTTTGTTAATATCAAAATCAAGATTATTCAGATCACGTTAGTGTAACAACATCAACACATCATCATCAAGCGGAAACAAACATCATTTTTCCTCAAGCATGTAAGCATATGAAATAGAATGGTAGAAATAATTTGAAATAGAATAAATTCAAACTCACTAAAAATCAATTTGTTTTCTCAAGGAAACAAACATCATTGTTCTTCCAATTTTCTATTAGTCTCCATATTTCACAATAGAAAAATTATAAATAACATAAAAATGAATAAACAAGAAAACGCTACCAAAATCCTCACGGCCTTTGCAGGTTCGCAGTGAACCTCGCTCGCCATCGTTTTGTCTTTGGTTTTTCTTCGAATCTATCAAAATATTTCTTCTGGATATCATTGAGCTTAAAGAGAATGCTTTATTCTTTTGGGATCAATTTACTGCACGTATCACTTTTCATCGTTTACGAGACGGGGAATCCTGCATTAGATTATTAGAAAAAAAACATATTCCTTGCTTACCTTTCTCTGGCAGAAAAATCTTTCATGGTAGATGGTGCCAAAGAAAGATCCTTCTTTTCGGCCAGATATTGCATAAGGTTTTCGAATAAGGCCTCCATCCTCTTGAATGTTGCTGCTTGCTTGGATGTTGCCAATTGACGGGGTTCAAGAGGATCAAAGTCTGTACAAAACACTTCCTACAATATCTAGCCCAAAAGTAAGATCATCTTTGTCCAATGTATAAGACAGTCATATCTGGTCTATTCAAAAACTTGTATTTGTATCCATGTCCGAGATAGGAGGCAGTAAATTCCGTATTGCTGACTGTCATATTTGGGTTTTGATGCAAGTGAAAATCAGGTTGAGTTGGGTTCGTCCGAAGCTCCAGAGAGTTTCGGGATTTTATATATGATCGAGAGGTTGATGTTATAAGGTTTAACGGAGTATAATTTTCCATCTTGAATGAAGAGTATTTTACAAAAGTGATGGTGCTGACTGCTGAGAGATCAAATGACAACTAGCCTTAAAATTTTGACCATTATTCACGACAAGAATCAAAAGTAATTCAGCAAGGATTGAGACTATTTTGCAAAAAATTGCATCGATTAAAATTTTGCTCCCTTGGTGATCACCACTGCCAGCGAAAAAGATTTTCAAACACCAGTTAATCCCGAAAAGAAAATAGTGGGAAACAAAATTTCCTTCAAAAAAACAGTAAATACCGACAAGAGACGGTGAACAGTGCGCGAAGCACGGCCTGCGGCAGTGATGCTGCCGATAGAGGACCGTGAATGGCGCCTCCGTGAAGCGGTAAGCGACGTGCCCGGCCATGGCTGTTCAAGCAAAACATAAAAGAAAACGGAAAGTTTATGTTAACCGAAGCACGATTTCACCACCGAGATTGCGCCTGAAAAGGGCGAAGCCTCGCAGCCAAGTGCGGTGGCGGTTTGAGAGGACACGACGCTTCGCCAGGCGTAGAGGCCTCTACATGCCGACGTCCAAACACTCTCCGCTGACACTAGGATTTAAGAAAAGTTTACACAAAAATAAAAGTCATAATTATATGGCTATATTGTACAAGAAACCATGGCAGTGCCACCCCGATGGTTTTCTTTTGCAAACGGCAAAAGGGACGAAACCACCACACGCGGCGTGACCATGCCGACGATAAACGTTATTTGGTTAAAAATAACTAAGGGGGTGTATTCAATCTAGACTTTTATTGACTTTTAATGACTTTTTTAAATGATTGACATTTATGGAGTTGATAGATTTCTATTGACTTTTATAGAATTCCATGGAGTTATAAAAAGATTTGTATAGAGTCTCGTAGACTTTTTCAATAGATTTCTATGGACTTTATCGACTTTTAATGACTTTTTTAAATGATGGACTTTTATGAAATTGATAGATTTCTAATAATTTTTATAGAATTACACGGAATTATCAAAAGAATTTTATAGACTCTATAGATTTTATAACTTATAATTAATTTCTTTGAACTAACAATTGAACATAAATAACTTCTTCAACATATAATTTTTTTTACTATTAATGTAAACGCATTTTTCTTATTTAACAGTCAAAAATGTGAAAAATACATATTCAATTCTTTTGCATGGCAAATATTGAACAACTTTTTTGCATCTTCAAAATGACGACTTTGAAGATTCAGTTAATGTTGCTATATAATTGTAATCTATAATTTTGTGTAATGAAACAAAAGTTTTCTATTAAATAACATTTCAAAAACTTAAAATATTTTTTGATGATAGTTGACTGCTATAAAAATTCTTAAAACATACTTTTTAAATTAAAACATGATAGTTTATATTGTTATAAATGTCTTTTGTTTTAGAAAAATATTTATTATAATTGTCTATAGATATAGACCCATACAATCGTTTTAAAAATCTATCATCTAATATAAAATTGAGCACATTAACTTCCTGTTTTATCAAAATACTTGTGTAAATATTAGTATTATATAGGATAAAAAATAGGGAAAAAATAGGGCCGGTACATTATGATTGAAATTTGTTGAAGCTAGTCTAAGAAAAAAACATTAAACTATTTAGGTCCACTTTGGACCAAAAATACATATATACCCTTACTACTGTTAAACCAAAGGCGGCAAATCCTTCTCTTCCGAATTGCAACGTCCTGTACATTACATTCACTCTGAACACAATTCTAATTCTCTCACTTCATTTTACGTCGATTTCGAATTCGTTTCTAAAACTTTTCGATTTTAATACCAAAGTCTCTTCCATCCAACGCAATCCAACTATACTTCCTTTAAGATTCCAAAATCGTAATCTGTAAGACGATAAGACATGGCTCCAAAGTCGCTCAAAAATTTGCAGAAAATGGCTGAGAAGAAGAAGACGAATCGACGCACGGGTGTAACAAAACATGGTATGTATAACGTTTTTCGAATTCTTGTAATTTTCTACTGAGTTCTGTAAACATGTTATGTATATTCTTGAAATATTCAGGTTTGTAATGAGATTTCTGTATTGATTCGGATTTTTCCCCCAACTAGGGCTTGTAATGATGAACTAAATTGTTATTGTGTGAAATGTTTAATTTAATGTCACTCGTATTTGTTTCATTACAGCACCAATTGAATCCTCGCCAACAGAGGAAGAAATTAGCAAAATATCGCATAAGACATCATTATACAGATCTAACCTGCAAACAGTAGTGATTGATCTGAAAAAAATTGAACTCAGAGATGAACATTTACAAGTGTTGCAGCGTACGCCCTTTTGGCATATGGTTAATGCTATTCAAGCCAACAGGGTGGAATTGAAACATTGCAAGAAACGGGATGTGGCAATCAAGAAAATAATAGATTGTTTCCACAAGGAATCTAAAGGATTCCATCTTGGGGAGCATAGAATGACCATTACTACGAGTGATGTTCGAGTAATTTTTGGAATAAGAGATGGCAACAAGGACATTTACAACATTCCTAACTAGATGCTTCCCCGAGAAAGAGAAATTACGGGATTACAGAATGAGCAAGAGCTTAATTTACAAGAAATTGATTTCTAAGGTGGGAAGCCAGGATATTACAGATGTCAATGATGTTGCTCGTTTGGTTGTTTTGTACATACTTGCAACGTTGTTCATTGCTACAAAATCTTCAAACCTGAACTGGGGTTATGCTGCACTTGTGGATGATATTGAGAGAATATGCACCCTCAATTGGTCGGAACACATTTTAAACAATTTATTGAGCAGCTTGATAGAATCCAACAATGAAAAACATTCTGGTTGTGTTCCGTTGATACCGGTACGTTGCGTACAAATTTTTTTTTTGCAATTAATATCCCTGGTTTGTTAATAACATTGACTAACATTTTTTTTATAGTATTGTCTATGCGAGAAAACGAAGATAATTGATCCAGTGGATGCGAATCTGTTCCCCAGATTCATGAAATGGAATCTCATAGATTTGTACAAAAAGCTAAGCTCAATTGAATTGAAGGATCTAAACCGTGAATTTGTAAGTGGTGCATTAAATCATAATGGGGAATTTAAATCATAACTGTTACATGTAATTATGTAATTGTAGTTGGTGCATCTAAATTATATAACTTGTGCATGTAAGTTATATAACTGGTGCATGTAAATTATATACTGGTGCATGTAAATGATAACTGGTGCAAAATCATAACTGGTTCATGTAAATCATTACTGGTGCCTGTAAATCATAACTGATGCATGTAAATGATAATTGGTGCATGTAAATGATAACTGGTGCATGTAAATCATAACTGGTTCAAAATCATAACTGGTGCATGTAAATCATAACTGGTGCATGTAAATCATAACTGGTGCAAAATCATAACTGGTTCATGTAAATCATTACTGGTGCATGTAAATCATTACTGGTGCATGTAAATTAAAAATTTAAATTATAACTGATGCATGTAAATTATAACTGGTGCATTAAAATCATAACTGGTGCATGTAAATCATAATTGGTGCATTTAAATCATAACTGGTGTATGTAAATCATAACTGGTGCATATAATGATAACTGGTGCATGTAAATTATAACTGGTGCATGTAAATGATAACTGGTGCATGTAATTCATAAATGGTGCATGTAAATGATAACTGGTGCCTGTAAGTGATAACTGGTTCAAATTCATAAATGGTGCATGTAAATCATAACTGGTGCATGTAAGTGATAACTGGTGCATGTAAATGTTAACTTGTGCATGTAAATCATCACTGGTGCATGTAAATCATAATTGGTGCAAAATCATAACTGGTGCATGTAAATCATAACTGGTGCATGTAAATCATAACCGGTGCATGTAAATTATAACTGGTGCAAAATCATAACTGGTTCATGTAAATCATTACTGGTGCATGTAAATCATATATCTATGCATGTAAATCATAACTGGTGCATGTAAATCATAACTGGTGCATTGAAATCATAACTGGTGCATGTAAATCATAATTGGTGCATCTAAATCATAACTGGTGTATGTAAATCATAACTGGTGCATGTAATGATAACTGGTGCATGTAAATTATAACTGGTGCATGTAAATGATAACTGGTGCATGTAATTCATAAATGGTGCATGTAAATGATAACTGTTGCCTGTAAGTGATAACTGGTTCAAATTCATAACTGGTGCATGTAAATCATAACTGGTGCATGTAAGTGATAACTGGTGCATGTAAATGTTAACTTGTGCATGTAAATCATCACTGGTGCATGTAAATCATAACTGGTGCATGTAAATCATAACTGATGCATGTAAATGATAACTGGTGCATGTAAATCATAACTGGTGCATTTAATTATAACTGGTGCATTAAAATCATAACTGGTGCATGTAATTCATAATTGATGCATTTAAATCATAACTGGTGCAAGTAAATCATAACTGGTGCATGTAAATCATAACTGGTGCATGTAAATTATAACTGGTGCATGTAAATCATAACTGGTTCAAAATCATAACTGGTGCATGTAAATCATAACTGGTGCATGTAAATCATAACTGGTGCATACAATTATAACTGGTGCATCATAATCATAACTGGTGCATGAAATATAACTGTTGCATGATATATAGCTTTTGCATGAAATTTATAATTGGTGCTTGAAATATAACTGGTGCACCAGATATTGGAAAGCTTTTTACAACTGACAACTGAGGAAGCTGAACTCCTGCAACAAGATATTGAAAATAAAGAACCATCTGTGGCAGAACGACAAGAACATCGAGCTGTAAGTCTTAATGAAGAACCCGAATTTGACTTGAGAGAATATGAAGAAGAAGAAGTTGCATATTTCCCTGATGCAACAATTGCTGAGGTACTGCTTGATCTTTCTGAACATTCACGTGGCGAAAATTTATATGATGATGTTGACATGTCCAATGAGGATATGTTGGTTGAAGTGTTTGTTCATAACGAGATGGAGACGCAACTCTTTAATGTTGCTGACAAAAGCTGTGGTGAGGAATTTTTGATTGCTACTGATGGAGAAGAAGATGAATTTCATGAAGATGTGAATATGGCAAGTGAAGAACCAATGGATTCAACTCAAAATCCAGATTTTATTCAATCCGCGGAATTGGCCACCCAACTCCAAGAAACAAAGCAGGAACTTATGAGAAGGGAAACTGAGTTAAAAGAGTTGCAGGTGAAATTTGACTCATTTGTTTCTGAGCACGATGTCCAGTGGCTCGACAATGCAGAATTAAGAACACAGCTGGAAGAAGCAAGAACAATGATCATGCTGAAAGAAGAAGAGCTGAAAGAATTGCATGCCAGAAATAACGAAGTTCTGAAACAAAAGGAGGAGCTCGACAACATCGTTGCACAGCTACATGCTCGAATCGAAAGTTTAAAAAAGGATAAGGAAGCAGTAGACAACGACTTGAGCAGCACAAAAACAGCTGCAATGATGTTGAGCAAAGAAAATGCAGAACTCGTGAAATTAAACGAGGCACAGACATCAACGGTGAAAAGAATTAAGAACAGATTTGACCGAATGGCCCATAAAGATCGTGACCATACGTACCCCTCTTTGAAAAGGGCTAGGAGGTCAACAAAAAAAAAGCTCCACTGCAAAAGAAAAAGATCAACCCAAAAAATCCAGTAAAGATATAATAGCATTGCAAGACGATGATAATTTTGAGGTTGCAACACGCGTTAAAGACAATAAGGATGACGAGCCTTTCAAGTTCAAACCACGAAATGTCATCTTCAAACGGTTGACCAAAGAAGAAAAAGATTGGTTACTGAAATTCAACAAGGATCATGGACAATGGTATGACTTGTTTTATTTTTTAAAAAAGTAAATTAATTCAACTAGATGAAACCAATAAATGTTGCAATTTATCATTGTGTGCAGGGGAGTGATTTGGCAAGACAATATGGCAGCAAAACAAATACCTGTTAAATATATTGGAGCCATACTTAACGGACTTTCAATTCCTAACGATGTAAACGGTTTATCAAAAGAGTTGTTCACTTGTCTATTTTCTTGATATTCAATTAACTCATTGCAAAATGTCTGATCACACCTTTCAGATTGTTGACTGCTGGAGCATCCTTATTGATAGGCAGCTTGAGAAATTAGGGCAAAGGAAGACTTACTACGTTTTTGATTGCTTGTCTTGGGTAATAAAACACAAGTTATTAATTTTAATTTCTTTTAAAAATCATGTTTATTAAATTTCTTTGTGCTGCTTGACAGCATTACGTTGCAAGGAGATCACGAGAGCTATATTGCGAAGAGGCAGCAAAACACCAAATAAATGGAAAGATTGCCCAAGCCATGGAATATAGATTCCTTATTTTTCCTATAAACACATGTGGCCGTGAGGATCCATCGGTGACTGCTGGCTACCATTGGACATTGCTCATATTTGACTTGCAAGAATCGAAGTGGACACACTACAACTCAATAAGGCCACGCAGGGAAGATGAAACTGATCACTACTTCGAGAAGGCCAAAATACTGGTAATTTACGTTACATTTTAAGAGTTATTTTCTAAATTATTATAAGTATGCTGACAAAAGAATTTGAACTCGTACCCAATTTACAGAAAGAATATGTCGAAGAAGCTATGCATAGAGTGATTGAGGATGACCCTATATCAAAGGGTATACAATATACTCCTAGTGAAAAAATATTTCAAATTGAGTCATATATAGAAGCTGCACAACAGAAATCTGGGTCCGTCGACTGTGGTGTCTTCGTTTGCATGAACATGGAAAAGATTATGAGAGGACAGCCGGTGCCAAAGCATTGTAGTGTGGACTACAATACAGATTACAGGGTAAAGATGGCGAAGATGATTATTCATGATTCAAATTTGTTACAAAAATGATAAACAGAATCTTTAGCCTGTGTAAAATAAAACTGGTGCATCTAATTTTCAATGGTGCATGTAAATTATTACTGGTGCTTGTAAATTTCGACTGGTCCGTGTAAATCATAACTGGTGCATGTAAATTGTAACTGGTGCATGTAATTATTATTGGTGCATGTAAATCATAACTAATGCATCAAATTTTAACTGGTGCATGTAGTTATAACTGGTGCATGTAAATCATAACTTTTGCATGTAGTTATAACTGGTGCATGTACATAATAACTGGTGCATGTAATTTATAACTGGTGCATGTAAATGATAACTAGTGCATGTACATAATAACTGGTTCATGTAAATTATAACTGGTGCATGTAAATGATAACTGGTGCATTAAAATATAACTGGTGCATGTAAATCATAACTGGTGCATGTTAGTTATAACTGGTGAATGTAAATAATAACTGGTGCATATAAATGATAACTGGTGCATCTAATTTTAATTATTGCATGTAATTACAACTGGTGCATGTAAATCATAACTGCTGGATGTAAATGATAACTGGTGCATGAAAATGATAACTGCTGCATGTAAAATATAACTGGTGCATGTAAATAATAACTGGTGCATATAAATGATAACTGGTGCATCTAATTTTAATTGTTTCATGTAATTACAACTGGTGCATGTAAATCATAAATGGTGCATGTAAATCATAAATGGTGCATGTAAATTATAACTGGTGCATGTAAATTATAACTCGTGCATGAAAATGATAACTGGTGCATGTAAATCATAACTTGTGCATGTTAGTTATAACTGGTGCATGAAAATATGATGTTGCCTAAAAATCATAACAGGTGCATGTAAATTATAATTGGTGCATGTAGTTATAACTTGTGCATTAAAATATAACTGGTACATGTAAAACATAACTGGTGCATTTAAATTATAAATGGTGCATGTAAATTATAACTGGTGCATGTAAATGAAAACTGGTGCATGTAAATAATAACTTTTGCATGTATTTATAACTGTGCATGTAAATAATAACTGGTGCATGTAAATTATAACTGGTGCATTTAAATCATAACTGGTGCATGTAAATCATAACTGGTGCATTTAAATCATAACTGGTGCATGTAAATCATAACTGGTGCATGTAAATTATAACTGGTGCATGTAAATCATAACTGGTGCATGAATCATAACTGTTGCATGTAAATCATAACTGGTGCATGTAAATCATAGCTGGTGCATGTAAATCATAACTGGTGCATGTAAATCATAGCTGGTGCATGTAAATCATAACTGGTGCATGTAAATCATAACTGGTGAATGTAAATTATAACTATTGCCTTAAATTATAACTTTTGCATGTAAATCATATTGTATTTATAATACGCCTGGTGCGTGTGTATTATAACTGGTACATAAAATTAATCGCTGCACTAAAAAATTTACATTTATACACAATCATTTGTTAAAAATTACATTTGCGTAATTTTTTTCTTTTTTTTCGAAAATCAGCAAATAGGCTCTTTACAAGTTTTTTTATTGTGCCCATGTTTGTTACAACGACTACAACGGAACTGTCTAATGTTTTCCCCTTTAGATCGAATTCTTCTCTTCTTTGGACGACCTGGTTGCCTTTTTGTTTGCGGTGGTAAAATATTTGTTTCCATACCCATCAAAGGAACATTACCTTTGGCATGTCTTGGAACGGGTAAAATGACTCCTTCATAGCATAGCCTGTACGTACTAACATGGAAATATTTGTCAACTACTTCATCTATTTGCACTTTATTCCTCATGAATACAGCAATAGCATGAGGACATGGGAATCCATCCAACTGCCACTTGTAGCATGAACATGTTTGATTGTCAAGGCGAACAGTAACTGCAGTGCAGGAAAACACTTCAAAGTAGCAATGCGAAGACATCTTCACATTCCAAGCACGACCTTCATTTACATAAGATGTCCATTTCTTTCCCATCCGAGCACACAACACCCCACTCCATTTGCATGCCAGTAATCTTCTATCAGAAAACAAACACATCAACTTAACTCTAATACAGTCAACCATATGGGTAATAGGAAGACCCCTTGCTTCGAAGATCCATGAATTGAAGGACTCCGCTGCATTTGAGTACATCTCTCCATATCTCATCCCAGTAGAATATGCATTTGTCCACTTATCCAATGAAAGTCCCTGCAAAAAATATTCCATATTTTGTCCGCCTTCTCGTTTTAAAATAGTGAGTTTCTCATTAAAAATTGCCACCGTCGGGGAATATGCACATTCGTCCAGCAGGAAACATAACCTCTCACGAAAATTGTTTGAAAAGTGTTTGCTAGAATATCTGTCACGCAAGTTGCACTTTAAATGGTATAAACAAAAAAAGTGTTTCAGAGAAGCTCCAAAAACAATTGGCAGCGCCTCCATCAAACCGACATTACGATCAGATATATATACAACATCTTCCCCGTTATCTAAAATATTAGTCAAACAAGATAAAAACCAACGCCAATTATCATAGTTCTCAGAGTCAACTATAGCAAAAGCCAACGGGAACAAACCTACGAGATAAAACCATAAGTTATAACTGGTACATGACATTGGTATCTGATGCATGTAATTATAAATGATGCATCATAATCATAGCTGGTGCATGTAAATTATAACGGGTGCATGTAAATTATAACTGATGCATTTTAACTGATGCATGTAAATAATAACTGGTGCATCTAATTTATTTACAGATAGTTGGTGCATGTAACTGTTAACTGGTGCATGTAAATTATAACTGGTGCATGTAATCATACCTGGTGCGTTTAATTTATAACTGATGCATGTAAATTATATGACTGGTGCATGTAAATTATAACTGGTGCATGTAATTATAACTGGTGCATGTAATTATCACTGGTGCATGTAAATCATAACTGGTGCATGGAAATGATAACTGGTGCATGTAATTATGTAACTGTAATTGGTGCATCTAAATTATAACTGGTGCATGTAAATTATATACCTGTGCATGTAAATCATTACTGGTGCATGTAAATCATAACTGGTGCATGTAAATCATAAATGGTACATGTAAATCATAACTGGTGCATGTAATTTTGTAACGGTAATTGGTGCATATAAATCATAACTGGTGCATGTAAATCATAACTGGTGCATGTAATTATAACTGGTGCATGTAATTTTGTAACCGTAATTGGTGCATCTAAATTATAACTGGTGCATGTAAATTATATACCTGTGCATGTAAATCATAACTGTGCATGTAAATGATATCTGGTGCATGTAAATGATAACTGGTGCATGTAAGTGATAACTTGTGCAAAATCATAACTGGTGCATGTAAATGATAACTGGTGCATGTAAATCATAACTGGTGCATGTAAATCATAACTGATGCATGTAAATGATAAATGGTGATGTAAATCTTAACTGGTGCATGTAAATCATTACTGGTGCATGTAAATCATTACTGGTGCATGTAAATCATAACTGGTGCATTTAAATGATAACTGGTGCATGTAAATGATAACTGGTGCATGTAAATCATAACTGGTGCATGTAAATCATAACTGGTGCATGTAAATCATAACTGGTGCATGTAATTATAACTGGTGCATGTAAATCATAACTGGTGCATGCAAATCATAACTGGTGCATGTAAATCATAACTGGTGCATGTAATTATAACTGGTGCATGTAAATCATAACTGGTGCATGTAATTATAACTGGTGCATGTAAATCATAACTGGTGCATGCAAATCATAACTGGTGCATGTAAATCATAACTGGTGCATGTAATTATAACTGGTGCATGTAAATCATAACTGGTGCATGTTATTATAACTGGTGCATGTAAATCACAACTGGTGCATGTAAATAATAACTGGTGCATGTAAACCACAACTGGTGCAATTTAAAACAGTCAATTTACCTTGATTCCCATCCTTAGCCGTAGCAGACAGAAGGGTGCCCTTGAATCTGGATTTCAGAAACGTTCCATCAAGGAATAACATTTGACGACAATATTTAAAACCGTCAATACTAGCACGGAACGAAACAAACAAATGGGAAAATCGGTTGTTGTCATCAACTTCAAGCTTTACAAAACTTCCAACATTTATCGTTCTCACCGAGTGAACGTATGAATTCAGTTCTTGGAACGACTCATCATAATTTCCAAAAGCAATAGATCTAGCTTTCTCAACACTTCTCCATGCTTTATTGTACGTTATATCCAAGCCGTAATCTCTCTTCATTAACTCACATACATCGATTGCAGAGAAGGTTGGATTTGAAAACACTCGTTCCGCAATAATTTCAGATATCAGAACTGAACTCATCCTTTTTGATTTGTTCTTCATCACTCTAAGCCCACATGTGTGCATGTTTTGCAATAATCTTATGTAGAAAGACCTATCTATTCTTGATACACTAGCATTCACAAACCAACCACAGCCCTCATCATGTTTTGTAGCACACTCTGCAATTACCCTATCTTTATTGTTTTTTACATAGTTGAAATCAAACCCAACCTCAACCGAATATTTACTTAATTCACAGCGAAACTCTTCTACACCACCACTAAACTGTTGTCCAACCCTACTAATATTCGATGCCCAACTAGAACACAACAACAACTTCTCTTTGCCTTTAGAATTACACATTTGAAGGTCAGAATCATATCCTGCAGATGAGTTACATCCCTGTGCACGTAATTCACTTACATCACTATTTTGCCTAGTATCTCCGAGCACATCTGTCTCGCATGCACCACCACATTGAATCGGCACAGTGCCACCACCATCGACAGTCTGCCAATTCATACTTCCTGAAGAAACTCCATGATATGCATTTTTTTCATCATAAACATCAATTGTCACCAATTGAACATCTATAATCTTACACAAAATAAACATATTTCTCATATCATCATCATTACTCAAACAACATTTAGGATGTCCAGGTACAGAATATTTTAAAGTCATTGCATCAGAGTTGTAATCAAACCATTTACCAATTGCAATAGATTTTAACTCACTGTATGAAAATGTGGGATTCACATTCAAAACTTGCGTTTCATCTCTACATTTCAATAGAATCATAAATCCAAGATCCATCGTAACATATACGAAAGCAAAAAAAATTCACAAAAGTATAAAATACCTTCTGTGACTTCCCTAAATCGATTACCAGGAATGAAAACCAGACAGAAATCGTAAATGCCTCGCTAAAACGATTCGATTGAAATTATAATCGATGTTTTTACTTGGAGAAACGATCGAACATGAACTCAATGCGCAGCCAATGCGCAGCCAATTAAAATTTCACACTGTTCCATTAGATTTTAGGGTTTACTCCTAAAAGGGTATTTTTGGTATGAAAATAAACCTTTTAAAATCATAAATTTGAAAAGTGGACTTAAATGAGAAGATATTTTTCCACCATGCATTTATTTGCACACTTTTTTAAAATGGAGATTTATATGAAAAACTTGTTTGGTAAGTGCACCTAAACCTAAATTTCCCTAAAAAATAAGATGTGAAAACAATAATTGAAGAAAGAGCCGCACATTAGGAATTAAAGAAAGAGTACATGTAGAAAACAGGGGAGGAAAAGCCAATGGGGAGGTGGTCGTGTCGGAAATGAAAATAGCAAAGAGTAAAGAGAGATGATGGTAATTAGGAATTAAAAGTCATTCCAAATCTTTACTAGGAGTGGTGGAGAATTTTTAACTTTTTTGGGATGTACATGGGGCATCAAAGTTTGTACCTAAAGATTTCAACAGAAGTCATTAAAAGTCAATGAGATTTTGGATACCTATAGACTTTTATGGAGTTTTAAAAATTCAAGTTTGAATACCACCTGACTTTTTAAAACTCTACGAAAGTCTGTCTTGAATACCATTAGACTTTTGTAGAGTATATAAAAGTCTGGATTGAATACCTCTAGACTTTTAAACTCTATAAAAGTCATTAAAAGTCAATAAAAGTCTATAATCAATACACCCCCTAAGTTATAGCTTGATTCTGTGAGGTTGACGGCGCGAAAATCTAGTTTTATAGGTCAAAATGAACTGTTATGATGGGCACGACAATGGGCTAACCTTTGGACCAGATTTTTGCTTGTTTTGGACACCGGGAAACAGAATAGGCCACTTTTTTTTGGGCCCAATAGTTTTTCATTTTTTTGGGTCTACTTGATGGGCTTCAGTCTTTATGGAATAATTGCATGATTATTTAATTATTTTTATGGTATCATAATTATTATATCACATTTATTATATGAATTATTTGAGACTAAATGACATGTTTATAATTCTTGAGTTTGAATTAATCTTCTAATTAATATGTTTAACTGAAAAATTATTACGCCTTGGGAATATTGAGTGATATATGATGATTATGCAAATTATGTTATTTGCTTATATAATTTGGTGACATAATAATGGTATACTATTAAATGTCATGCAGGAATTTCTTTATCTATGTCATATATATGGGTTATTGCATTTATTTAATTATCCAATTTATGACATTATTCTTTCAATTGCTATATCATGCGTAGTAAAAATGCTATGTACTTATTTTATTCGAGATTTAGTAATTTTTTATTATGATCTTTAATTTTGATGGAGATAATTACTAGACGAGTGCAACAATTTTCGATTCCAATTAATTAAAGAAAATAATAAAATTTGCTTGGATATGAAGTAAAATATTTATGGACTAGTACCTTATTATGCAATATAAATAGTTATGGAAGTGCAAACAATTTTCTCTCTCTCAACTTCGTGGCAATCTTGATGGCAAAAACTATGAAATATGACATAGAAATTCAATTTTTAATCCATAAATAAAAATTACTTAATCATCTCACAAATAGATCGACTGTCAAATATTGCCGTGGTACGACGTGTATAATAAATGAGTGGATAATGATAAAAATGCATGCATTACTATGTTAAATTGCATTGTGGAGTTCGAGAAGCATCTCACGGTTAAATGGTTATGAGAAGTTACTGAGGTTATGTAAAGTAGCGATTTGGCTACTAGATTGACATTTGTCACGCTCAAGTTTAGTAAGTATGTATTTGACCCGAGATTTTAAAATACCAAACATATAAATACCTTTAAACTCTCCGAACAACATATTTTAAAATCAATGTCTTAGAGTATAACAAAATCAATAACATATAAGATTTAAAAATAAATTTTAGTCATATATCATCTTAATCATAATTTTGTAATCAGATTAGATGGAAGTCTTATCAGCAAGGAAAGTGAAATAAGTTCACTAATCCTTTCCGAATCCCAGCCGTCGATTTATACCAAAAGAAAAAGGAAAGATCTCAGTCGTACATTCTAGGGTTTTCATATAGTCCCCTCGATTTAAATAACCCTCGTTGCTAAGAACTCCCTCTTCGCCTCGGAGTCGCAAAAGCCGCAAACTCGACAAAGGTGAAAATGGTGCAGCGGCTCACCTACAGGAAACGGCACAGTTATGCCACCAAATCCAATCAACACCGTGTCGTAAAAACCCCCGGTAATTTTGTACCTTGAGACAGATGTGATGATTTTGTAGTTATTTGGTTTTAGGATTTGTGAATTTTTTTGCATTTTGTTGGTGAATTGTTTGTTAATTGATGGATTGTTTGTGATATGTATGAATATAGGTGGGAAGCTAGTGTACCAGAGTACTAAGAAGAGGGCTAGTGGCCCTAAATGCCCTGTTACTGGAAAAAGAATCCAAGGGGTAGGCGTCATTTTCCGTTAATCTGTGTATTTGGATGTGCTTTGGGATATAGTTTTGTTTATGTGGTGTGAGCTTCATTTTGCTGCAAAGATTTTTCAAAATGTATGTTTGAGTAAAATATTATCTTTCTAAGGTTTTATGAGTTCATATGCTGTTTGTATCAGCTGGAAGATTTTGATACCCTTCGCTTTCCTGTACTAGAATATACTGATCAACAAGTACTCGACAATTTGTTATATTGCAGATTCCTCACTTAAGGCCTGCGGAGTACAAGAGGTCTAGATTATCCCGAAATCGGAGGACTGTCAACCGTCCATATGGTGGTGTGTTGTCTGGTAGTGCTGTCAGGGAAAGGTTCGTTCTTTATTTTTATTTTATTGATTATCAATTCAATTTCATTTTTAATGTTTGTTTCTGAAAATTATTGACATTGATCCTCTATGCATTGATGTAGGATCATTAGAGCTTTCTTGGTGGAAGAGCAAAAGATTGTGAAGAAAGTTTTGAAGATACAAAAGACAAAGGAAAAGCTTGCTGCTAAGAGCTGAAGTGCCAGCCAAATCTTGAACTAGTTTTGGATTACGTTTGCCCAAAGGAATCATTGAATTGTATTGTGAGGTTTTAAAGCTTAATTAAGATATGTATTTTCTTGGAATTCTTGAAGAGTGACTTGTTATTTTCTTCAGTTTGTCGAAAAATCAAAAGATTTTGTGGTTTTCCAAGCCTGCATTTGAACTCATTTGATTTCTTAGATGTAATTCTAGTATTTGTCGTCTTAGTTTTGAGTTGTCTACAGATTTTCATTAGCATTTGATGCTGTTGACGGATGAGTTTTACTTCATTTTATTTTATTTTGGGCCGTCTAGTGATCAAACCTTCTTCTCCGGAGCTGAAACGAACGTGGCCAAAACATATAAAGGTTAGTGTAATGAGCTTTATGCAAATTACGAGTTCGAACTTAAGCTCAAAATAATGAAAAGCTCGAGTTTGTGCTCGAACAAAAAAAGAATAGAACTCATGCTATCTAAGTTGTTAGTTGTTTTTGTTAATCTTTTATATCTCAGTAAATTAACTCTCATATTCTCGTTGGAAATTATTGAAAAGTAGGAGTATACTATAAGAAGATCTATGTATGCTGGAATTAGGTTTTGGTCGAGTGGTATACAGAAGCTCGTTTAAATTGCATTATGGGTTTCATATAATGTTATTGAATCATGCCTGTGGATTAGTTAATTTTAGAGCAAACAATTTCAAGCATGTGATTCAGGATCAAGTAGTCAAGTGTAGTTGATAGGATAATTTAATCCATCCTATTTCTTTGGACGACACAAAAATGACAACAAGACTTCCTCGCATTTCCCTACGCCAACCCCCTGAGAAGCCAAAGCACAGTAGCACAGTTCATGTAGTGAATTAAATTTACGATCTCTGAATCAAAATCATAAAAAAACGCGAGATGACATATCTAACAAGGAAGACGAAGCCTCATTGATGGCGTTTTTTGAGGCCATG
This sequence comes from Haberlea rhodopensis, assembly GCA_907163345.1. Lineage (NCBI taxonomy): Eukaryota > Viridiplantae > Streptophyta > Magnoliopsida > Lamiales > Gesneriaceae > Haberlea > Haberlea rhodopensis. The sequence goes on from CAJQUN010000030.1 coordinate 2,285,583, forward strand.
GATAGACTTTTCATCGGACGAAAATCCATTTGACATGCAAACTTCATATTTCATCTGATAAACTGGTTCACAAAATGGGAAGTTTATGGATGATTGAACGGGCATCGGTGCTTGAAACCGAATTTGTGGGATGATCTTCTTGAATTGATCTGAACATCATTAATAGCAGCATTTGAATCTTGTGAAGGAGTCCCTTCAATCACAGTCCCCCAACTTGTGTATCAATGGAGTTTTTTTGGAAAATTTTCCGACACCCACCTTTTTTCACCTATTTTTTGTGTTTTTAGGCCACTATACGACGGAATAGAAACTCGAAGATCTACCCCCAACATATTACACTTCATACTAATCATTATTCTATGTGTACAACCTCAGTTTTTAGTTACATCTTATGTAAATTTACACTCGACTTTTTTTATATATATATTTAAAAAAATCTTGTAAATTGTAGCCAATACCATGGATTTGCTCAATTTGAGGCCATGGAACAATATATTTAATTAATTTCAATTTTCTCAAAATGTCTCCATTTCAGAAGACAATAAAGAGTACAACAAATTAAATGGTGGGTTTCACTGAGCCAAATGCTATGTTTGGTGACTTCAAAATTATACCGAACTCAAAAAACTTAACCCCGTTTGAAGCCTATGCCTCCTTTTTTAACCATCGTGCAATTGTTAATTTTTGTGTCAAAAACACTTTTCAGCCTAATTAAGGTATCCTATGTCGAGATCGTGAAATTTGGAGCTGGTCTACGGCATTTCAACCGCCCAATGCATTTGTGGTCGTCGATGTTATAGTCATCCGTGAATAGGGTCACATTCGCTTCAGTTCACTTCGTTCACTTGCCGCTCGAACCCACCCACCGCTAACCCCCCCTATAAGATTCTCTTATAGGGGACCTCAGGTGTTAGCTCCTCGTTCCGTCCTATGTGATTAATTCCTATGCGTGTGTATACGTGTACATGCCCGCTCATTAAGCTGCTAAAACCTCCGTTTGAAGACCCAATTGATAGATCATCCATCAAGCCTTGTGAAATGAGTTGTCAAAAAGTCATCGACATATAATGCGGCGAAATGTTGATGTTGATTTAACAAGTTATGGCTTTTAGTTATAACTAAATATTAGGAAACAAAATTACAACTTAAGAAAAATAAATACTAGGAAAAACAAATCTAAGTACTGAGTTTGAATCTATGAAATTTGTTGGTTAAATAGTTGGTGAAAATTACAGTAACAATAACGATTAAATGTAACATATACAAAACCAGAATTAGAAATCCTTCTGTTCATATGCACACTAACATTAGTTTAGAGATATGCATAAAGAGCAACTTTTTACCAACACTGAACATATACATCTCTCAGATTATAGAAGAGTATACCAAAATTGGTTCTAATACAGGCACAGAAAACGCAAATTGCAGCGTGGCATATCCGTATCAATATGATTGTAACAATTCCTTGATATCGTATCCTTGAAGCTACAAAAATCATCGCGAAAAGTATGTTACAGTCGAACGAAAACTAACATAATCATCCGCTTGAACGATGAAGCAAGTATATAATAAGCTTAGCATCGTCGTAACAAAGAATTACCCGAAGAAAGGTGAGAAATAAGATGACCCCAGAATTCCAAAAGGCGTGAATCGTGATTGGTGTTAGAAGGTTGCGCGTTTGAGCATACGAGAATCCTAGAGCGGTTCCTAAATGATCATAATATACAAGGAACTTAATCCAAATTCAACTCTAGCTCAAACACTGCCTTATTCATCAAAAGCTTCCTCTACCTTGTTTTACACGTCATGTCATCAATAAAGGCACTTTCCACAAAAAAATTAACACACTAAATGACGTCCAAATTAACATTTTTCGCCAAAAGCTTTGCACAAATACAGGAAAAAGAAATTAATAAACTTCACATCACATGTGGAGTTAGATTATTTCTTGATGATACGGGTGAGGAATATATACCGAGAACAAAGAGCTGAGGGAATCCTCCAGGAGTTAGATGTGCAACTGCAAATACTGAAGCACTAATAAGAACAGAAAGGGGCGTTGGCAGCCTGCAGGGAAGGAAGGAAGGCTGGTAAAAAACCGAGAAAACCGAATGCAGTGCATGTTTTTGAGATAACATGAGTATACTTTGACGCATGAGCACAGTCCCGTTTTAATTTTTAGGAGTGTTGACACGTTAGGGACCATACCACTTTGTCAAAGACACCATAAAGAACCCTCTAACGACCGTCTCCTCGAGAATGGGAGCAAGTACACCAGTGATACCGACCAAGCAGGCAGTGCTACATCAAAAATATAAAACGATCAGTGCCCCTTCTCATATGCTCAAAATAATATTGTGGTTAAGGAGTACAAAACAATTCTCAAAACGAAAGAAGGGGTTTTGAGAACATGGGCATAAAAATTATTAACATTTTTTAGAGAAATACCTGATAGTTGAAGATCCAATCAAAGGAAGTAAGCGAATGAGAGCATCAGTCTATATCAAATTGAAGAGTAACATTAACTGTTGCACAGAAGGTGATATGAAAGGAAGAGAATAGTTCGTAAAACAACAAAAACAAAATGGGTTCACTCTCCAGACAATAAAAAATTGAAGATTAAATAGTTAATTAAAGATCAAGTAATAACTTAGTTCAACTAATAGATTGAAATGCCCTTACTAGATAATAGCACTTAAGGTTAAATTGCTTGCAATGTAACTGATAAGAGTTTAAGTTTTTGTCTATATTGACTAAAATGAAGATCCAAAAATCATCTAAAAGCTACTACTTTTCTTTCTTATTATGTGCAGAGTTTTGGCATAAAACAAGTGCTAAAATGCAGAGTGTACTTATATGCTAACCTCTCTTGGAGGAGCCTCACCACTGAAAGAAGATACTGCAACTCCCGTCAAGGCTATAGCGGCTAGGGCGCCACCAAGACCAATCCCAGCCCATAACAGCCAACCTTTCTTAAGATTGAATGGTTCCCTCGCATCTGAAAAATGAAGTGCACATATCTTAACTCACATATTTTGATATCTGTTCTAGGCGGTATATCCTATGCTTGTCCAATTCCCGACAAAAAAGAGTCAAACAAATACTCATGCATATCTAAACTCTACACTTAATTTAAATTATTGATTGCAGAAACATTTTCAAGCAATTTCTACTGACATCATTGATATTGATATTAGCAATAAAGAGGGAGTATTGCAGTAAACAATACATATAATGTGTTTATCACCGTAACAATATATATCATCGGGAAGGGGAGAGTATGACTTAGTGAGGCTAAATAGGACTCCAATAACCACTGCAGTTGCAATGCTACACAGATAAAGAAAGAAAACTCAGAATCAATTGGGAAGATAAATAGTGGTAAATTAATGATGAATAACTGAGAATAAGCAAATAAGGCTAAAGTATAAACGTACGCTTGATCCACAAACAAAATTTCTGCCTTCTCATCCAGACTTAGCTCTTCAATTTTGATTCCAGAAATTGGTATTGTGGCTGCCTCAATGAGTCCTGTCAAAACAAAACTGTCCGAGGAATATTTAGTCTGCTATGCCAAAAGTATTCAGACTCGCATGTAATCTTAAAAATATTATGAAACTCAAACATATTTCAATACATTAAAAAACCCACTGTTTCGAACAAAGTAATAACTAAGATTACCCATTTGCAATATCAAGCAATATCAGGATCATGAAACTACTTGTGGTAAATGATAAGTAATACTCGGTATATTAGCCTGTAAATGCACCTCAATCCACACGCGAGGGATGTGAGAGATATCATTTGCCAATTCCACGGTACATCCCATTGTTTCAATATTTGCCAGTTCAATCCACTGTCCTGTGAAAACATAACAAAGCCACGTAACAACCTCACTAGGATTGAATTTGTATAGAAGATAAATATGAAGTTGTCGAGACTTTCAATCAAAAGTCGTAGCAAAATAGTAAATGGATTCGTGGAAACCCGCAATTGAAATAGTCTAATCAAAAGAGTAATGACTGCTGAAAGCCAGTCTTTCCTACCCAAATAGAAGAATAAGAGTGGTAAAAGCCATATTTAGGGAATTCTAATCACCAAAGAGGCACGCTGCCTCAAGGCACAACAGTACATATTTTACCATCACAACTTATAGCTCTATACATTGTTAGTTGTTACATTGGAAGACAGGTGAATCACCGAATTCAAGGGTCAAGGATTCCTCCACTCCCCTTTTGTACCGTACTTCCTGCTACACACAAACATATAAATATCATTTCATTGGCCTTTAATTTTCATTCTTTGATAAGTAAATTTTATTCAACTGAAATTATTATACCCGTGTCGCATGAAATATAGTACAAAATCGATAACATGATTTGGTCAAAAATTCCTCATCTATCACAATTAAAAATCGCAACCATGATCCTCATCACAAATTACTCTAAACCCATTCTTCCACAACTAAACTATCCATAAAAATAAAAATCACACAGCAAAATCCCCAATAAATCGTCATAAAGCATAAAGCTTTTACCTTTTTCAAAGGCTTTTCGTCGCTGTCGTTCTTTAAACACGATACACCAAAGAGCCCTCTCGTGGGGGGAATCTGATGCCTAAAACCAGGAGCTAACGGTGAAAAACGAAGTCCCCGGTAAATCTGAAGATGGGCCTTGATTTGTGAGCAAAGTTTTGGCGATACAAAAAGACTAGAAACTGAGCAATGATCAAGTAATGTGCACAATGTGGCCTCCATTTCTGAAACTCGGAATTCTTACGCTAGATCCTGATAGAAAGATAAGGAAACAAGAATTTGATTTGAAGAGACACAAGGAAAGTGCAGAAGGTAGCTAAAGTAAGGTAGACAGATCACCGTTCAGATAAGGTAAGGTAGACAGGCTACAGTTTTGAAGGTCGTTTCAAAAAATTTTGATCCTTAATATTAACTTTCTCGACGGTTTTGACTTTTGATTATGGTTCATGAACCGTTGATTCTATTTATGGTTAACCAACAATTACGGTTATGATTTGACCTTTATTTTTTTAAAAAAATTATTAAAATTAGAAATAAAATGTAAAGATTATTTGAATGTTTTCATCAATGGAATAAACATAAAATAACGTGAAATAAATTCAAACTTAGATAATCAAAATGTGTAAGATATATTTGTTGGTTAATATATATAAATTATAGCATTATATTAGATCAACAAGGCTCTTATAACTTACTGGTTGAAGTTAATTGTTAAGTTAGAGGTCATGAGCTCAAATCAACACCTTAACATATATTTTAAATTAAAAATATAAAAACATTAAAATAAATCATTCAACTGCCGGTTAACCCATTGTTCACGAGTTAGCAAAATTATGACCATTAACCGGCCCACCTATAAAAATGAGCCGATTACGTGTCTGACCTTTCGAACCATTGACCCGGTTAACCAGCCTGCTGACCAGGGGCCGATTCCAGGCCGGTTAAGGGTCCTTTATGACCCTTGATCGGGTCTAGGCTAAGGGCATCACCATCATGACATTTTCATCTCCTTTTTTTGTTTTTTTTAAACTGGACTCAAACTCGAGTTCATCCCAATCCCAAAGAGATAAGATGACAACCAAGCTGTATAGTACGATATATATAATTTTCGGCACGAATGCATGTGATTTTGTTTCTAGATAGCATTTTACCAATATAATTTGATCCTCAAATAATTTGTGAATAGGTGCAAAACACAACGTCTATATATAAGTAGCGTAATCGCATCCTTTTATGCATATGAGGTTTAAATTTACATATTAAAATATCAATTATACCATTTAATGAGTAAAATGTTCCTAAGAATAACACATAGGAAAAATACACGTAAATAATAACATAATGTAGATATTTGCATCTAAAATTAGAAAGTCAATTTGACAGTTTTACCGTGTCACAATTTATCCCCCATGGTTTTGGTCAAGTGGAACTTACCACATTTGGTTTCGATCAAGTGCAACTTACCTCCATGTAATTTTGAAATTCGTAGCATATCACATTCAAAACACTCCTCCTGAACGATAATATTTTCTTCACAAAAATCAGAAATTTTTTGATAATTATGAAAGGATGATGTTAGTTATATTTTACAAACCACGTGTATTTGTCAACAACACCACAAATAGATAAATTGTCACTATATGTATAATTTCTTCTCTCCAAAAACCTTTCATTTGATTTTTCAAAAAAAAAAAATTTATTTCACAATATAAAATCAATTAAATAACAACTAAAACTTTTCCATGAGATTTCCGGAGGGGTGCAATTGGCATATCATAATTTTTATATACTTAATAGCAATAATAATAAATAATATTAATAATAGTTCTAATTATGAAATAATAAATAATTATAACCATTATTATTTTAATTCTAATTATGAAATAATAAATAATTATAATCCTTATTATTTTATAATAAATAAATAAATAGTAACAACTAAATAGTAATATTAAATGATGATAAAGGGCAAATTTCCTTCACCATCCCATAGTTTACATGATATTTCACTTACTATCCAAATTTTGAGAAACTATATATACATACTAAGTTAATTTTTTTTTTCTTTTTAAAACTCTTTGCTTGAATTCGTAAAAGACCCATCATGCTTATGTATTACAATAGAATTTTGACAAATTGATATATACCTTTTGACCAAACTAACATCGGGTGTCTCACCAGATTTTACGATGGCTCCTCACCATCAACCACACGATCGCAATCTATGGTTACTGAAATGAGGCCTTCAACAGTAGGCAGCACAACCCTAATTTGTTTCTTACCTTATAGCGTAGAGTATAACCAGCTATATTAAGATTTTAAAGAAATCTGGGAGATAGATGAGCAAAAGCCTTCATTTTATTCTGGAAATACTTATAATATTTATTACATTAACACATCTCCTCCTGTGAGGAGGCTAAATTTTTTAGCCTCTCATATGATGAGGCTGGACTCGAAACACATTTACAAACTAAATTATAAAATAGAAATATTTCAAAGAAAGAAAGAAATTATTACCAAGCTATGAAAGTTGATAAGATTACAGCTTGGAGACTACAATATTTATTTGTGAGAGAACTATGGAGAATTTCCGATGTCCTTGGCTTCCTCAAGGCCTCAAATTATAAAGGCATGAATCCGGATTTCAAATGCGAATTCCAAACTCTTGTTGAATATTAAGTGCACCTTTATCTCGTGGTCTGACATCTCTGTCTGAGTGAGCCAGACTATTCTCGTGAGTGGTCCTACCATTTTGGTTTATTTTGATAATGGTGGCGGACCTCGTCAAAGTCATATGACTGTTGTCTTCCTGTAGACACTAGAAATTTGGCTTTTTACGGTCCGCGTGTGAATCTTTCACGTTTGCCTGGTCCTGCTCTGTTCTCTTTCTTATAGTCCCTTTTGACAGGGAATCATTCCCGAACAGTGGCTCCTTTTGCTCTGGGCAGCTTGGGCGGTCATGCCATCTTCTAAAGTGAGCCATGTTGCAGAATTTCTGGCATGTTTCTTTGGTCACCGGAACCTTGTTATCCCACAATACCTGCCTTTTCTTTTCGAAGATCTCTTCGGCAAATTTCATGGTATGACTAGTCATGGAGTTTACCATGAAGGATCGATTCGCTGTTTCCTGGAATATTTTGAATGGAAACTTGAGTTTGTCCATCTCTGTGAGACAGACCCATAATCCTCATGATCTTCTGGTAGTGATATTGTCTTCTATGAGCGGGGAAACTAGTGTAGTTCCTTCTGGCAATGGCTTAATCTGGTCCATTGCCTTCCAGTTAGGCCTCTGCAGCTTTATGAAGTGGAAGTTGGGATGAAGGCCTTTTCCACTGATTTCTGAGATGACGTTAAGAATTTTAGCTCCAAAACGTCTCATATTCCGAGTGTATGGTTGTTTTGCCATGAGTCAAACACTCCCTCGTAGATCCATTCAGGTAACTTTGCAATTTCTGGAAAACTTGGTGCTATGGTGAAAACTAAGGCTACACAGCCAAATTCAAACCACTCACGGACACTTTCTGGTTTGACACCAGGATGCATCCACATCCTTGGGTATTTTCCTGACCAATCAGCTGTTATTTTTCCAGGAATGACACCCACTCTTGTATATAGTTTCTCCCATGTTTTCTGATATTCCTGCAAAGGGTGAACTGGGGAAGCTGTAATCCCGTTAGTATTAACCTTAGACTTGCCTACCGATGGCCTAAGATTAATCTCTTCCTCATTAACCCCTTATGTGCTGGGTTGGCTTGATTCTTCAGATATCCTAGATACTTGGAAATCAATTTTCCTTATGTATCTTTCTCGAATGGATCAATACTAGGACTCATAGTGGAGGTACTTGAATCCCCCACACAAGGCCATTGATCTGCTTGTTTAGCTCCTCCATACTTTCTCCGAGGTGCTTTGATCTCGTAATGATGGAATTGGCTTCACTCGCATCCATATCTTGTTAAGAAATCTGCAAGAATATTTTTATCATATTTTACAATGACTCATACTATTGTCATTCAGTTTTCCATCTTAAAAGTCTAAGCTTTTCTGATTTTATTCAATTTTATTTTTTCGAAATATATAGCACTTGTATTATCTATTTTCAAGATAAATTTCTTTGCAAGTAAAAGTAGTGGCCATTTTTTAAATGGGGGAGGTTAGTTTCTCTGATCAAATGATATCTGGTTGAGTACTACTTGTTTTTAAGGAAAGTCTATTCCTTATCCTTATGAGATGTTGTTGTTTGGATAATAATATGATTATCCGGTGAATGATCGAAACTACTGATGATCATTTTCATGATGAAGTTCGATTCTTCGCTTAATATGTGTGTGGAATTTTATAGCCTGGTTGTCCAAGCTGAAATTCCTTTATGTTTGTGCTATAATTCGATTAATAAAAAAAATAAGTTATGAGTAATTGGTTGTAATACAGATGCAGCACATATGTGTGACACGTTCTTATGACAGAACGAATGTATATCTGTACCGACGTGATCTGGACTCTTTGCAAAGAGAATTAAATCAATGGTAACATAGTTGATTAAATTTTTGTTGACATAGACATGCCCGGATGTGGCATTATTTTATTTATTTCATACTCGGATCTAACATTGACATATGCACGTATGTGTATGGATCTCGTGTTCAAGGAATGCTGATTTTTCCTTTGTTATGGATTTGGATAGAATTTGCATGGACCCGAATATTACCTCGGCATAGACTCCATGCATTTGTTGTAAGGTTTTGGGAAAGATTCATGCATATATTTCCAGAGATGAATAAGAATATCGATTTGGGAATCATGACTATTTCGAAGATTTTTATGTGTATAAAATGATTTGACTTGAATGAGTCGAAATTATTATGATATTTTGTATGACTATGAATTGTACTTCTTTACGTATGCTAATGGATCTAGACTGAGTAGTATCATGTGTCAATCCAAAGCCAAGATGTGCCGATAACTATCTTATAAGCTCGATATATGGTTAAGCCATACGAGTCTTCTAATTTTGATATTTTCATGAATTCGATGAGTCAAGTGTTTTTTTTTTTTTTTTTAAAAAAATCTTTGATTTGATTGTGATTGTTCTATTAATGAGCTCTTGGTTATTCTATTTGAAACACTGAAAGTTAATATTTCAGATTCTATGTACGAAATGCTTCTGATCAGCTGTCCAATCTGAATTTGGATTGCACTGAATGGTAACCTTGTAATCATGCTATAAATGAACTAATACTTGTAGGATATCTGAAATTAAAATTTCAGTTTCCTATGAAGAAGTGATGAGATATGCCAAACTATCCAAATGAAAATTTTGGATGAACAAAGTGATACTATTGTGCCATGTCATTGCTCGACATGGTATTCCTGTTGCTCCAACTAAGGTTAAAGCAGTGTTAAACTGGTGGAGACCTACTAATGTTCTTGAGGTCTGATTGTTCATGGGTTTAGCAGGATTTTTAAAGTTGTTTTATCGAAAAGTTTGTTTAAAATTGCTAAACCTAGTACTCAGCTGACACAAAAAAATTTAAAACCGTATTTGGTCAGATGAGTGTAAAGAAAGTTTTCGTAAATTGAAGACGAGACTGACCACTGCATCTGTACTTACTATTCCTTCTGGCTAGAGGATATGTGATTTACACAGATGTTTTTTTTTTAAAAATGGTTTAGGTTGTGTCTCGCCAATTTTACTCTTGAGAAAATCGATACCCCATATCTGATTTGGCAATTGGCAACAATTGTTTTTGCTTTAAAGATTTGAATTTGTACGGGGAAACATTTGTTATTTATTCGGACCACAAGAGCTTGAAATACTTGTTCTGTCAATCTGATCTCAATATAAGGCAACACAGGTGGATAGATTTCCGAAAGAATTTATTTTCTGTTGTTCGAATCACCAAGGTACACGTGAATATTTATACTTTGGATTAAATATGTTATTTCTGAATTTTGTTAATATATTAATGTGACTATTCAGCCTCAATTGATCTCTTGTATCAATGGCTCAACAAGACACTACTGTGATTATAGAATTATATGAATTATTATCTTCAAGATATTTATTCTACAAAAGTCATGGTCAATTGATGGTCCATGAGACTCTAGAATTGTAATATACTTATTTTTGTTTCTAATGTATGACATATAAACAGTAAAAATGGACCAAGATTGGTAAAAACATTTGTCTTTAGTATATTTGTTTAGTACCCACAGTTTATTTTCAAAAAATTGGCAACGTGTAGAATACAAAAACGGATATCCTAGATTGCAAGGACTACATAGTATTCGTAGACTGGCAATCATAATGGGTATACTATTTAACGTAATGAAGACTGTCGAGAGTATTTTATTTTCTCGATTATGTCTGAGTAAAAAGTTTGGTTTTAGTTTGAAATTCTGGTATTCATTTCAGAATACATTTGAGTTGAGTATATGTTGTATACATATTATTTGACTCCTTAAGACAGTGCTATAAGATTCGGTGGATGCTCAAAGGATGGAAAACTGCCCATAATCAGTAAGCTAGTTATAAGAATAAGTGTGGACGCTTCTGAAAATGGAAATAGGGTGATCTAATCAGTTTCAAAAATCTCCTATGTTAAAGGTATGTTGAGTTTTGTGAATATTTCATATTAATTGACATTATTATTATTTTATATTGTTTGTAATGTGTTTCGTACTTCAACAGTGATGAATTACGAACATGACTTAATAAGTATTCTTGAATCTGATGATGTTGAATTTAATTATTCAACATTCCACACTGAATAATTAATTTTATATTCTAAATTACAAAGATGGTTTCTTATAACCATTCTAGATAAATAAACTATACTCGTCCCTCGAGATTCAATGTACTATTCATTGATTCCAATTCTGCTTAATGGTAAGAGCTCCTTGAATTTTGTTGACGAAGTTGATGTATTCTGAATGTAGTACTAGGATGCACTATATTTGATAAATGATCATATGATTGAATTTGTGATATATCAATTTGAGATTTCGAGGACGAAATCATTTTAAGTGGGGGAGTAATGTGATGCCCTGCGAATTGATTAACATTAATTAAATATAATTTGTGCATTCATGTGATAATGAACTAGAACTTAATTAATCTCCAATGACTTGATTAATGTTTGTGCAGTAATTTAGGAAATGCCCTAAGAGGTGATTATTGTTACTGAGGTTATTATAACTTCATATAGTATTAGGTAATCAACCAATTAAAAACGAGAACGTTTACATAATTAACTATGTCTAAATATGTATTGTATTGACTAGTAGACTTGCATAGTAAATAGATAAGATCGAATATTATAGTCTATGTGCATAGTTGTGTCAGAAACAACTAGTTCAAAGAAAAAGATGGAAATGTGGGTTTGTGTATTATAGTTTATATTATATTTATATAAACTATATATATATATATAAAGAAGAATTATATTAAATTTGCACATAGAGGATAAAATTCTTTCACCATTTAGAAATGATTGGATGCATATGTATAGTTACTTTATACGTGTGATACATACATAAACACTCGTGTAATCTATGAGAAGTAAATTGGGGTGAAAACGTGTCTCTTACCTATTAGTAACTAAAATATATAATATTTCCAATCCTTCTCGTATTTGTCTGCTACTATTAAGAAAATGGGAACAGAGGATAAATCGAAGAAAGTAAATTCATTCTCTTCAATATTCTTCATAGAATTCGAACCTAACAAACTGTGTAACTTCTTAGCCCAGCACAACTTCTTGATTAGGTGAGCTTTCCTATCTTTCAGCTTTTGAGTTGAAGTAAAGTTGTTGGACAAGGATGATGGTACTGGTGTTTAAATGAAATCTTAATGCGATGTTGTTCTACGTAGATGCAGCCATGGAATAAAGAAAGTTGGCCATGTAAAGAACTTAATGTAATAATATATTCATATGAGAAGAAAAACTTGTTATTATGTTATGATGATATAGTGGGATAAGGAATTAGATTAATACAGCGAGTATGGAAAACATGGCACAAATATGCACCATGCTAGTCATAATATTAATACATGGAATTTTGATGCTTTAAACGCTGTTGTTGCAATTGAATCATGACATGTTTTCATTTCATAACTTTGTTAATTAGCTGTAAAGTTTAATATTGAAATTTAAGTATCTTATGGTAGCATTGCAAAATATCAATTAGTGCTGATATTTTGGATTTTCACCATTTCAACTTCATTTATAGGATGTGCATGTAAGGCCATGATGATGGTCGGATTATTAACGTACAAATGTCATGGGCTTGGTAACTTTTAAATAATATAATTGATTATGTGATGTAGGTTACGATTGAATTCTTATATGAGAATCTCATCGAAGTGATTGATAAACACTAAGAGTAGCCGACGGGAATTAAGGTATGTTGCGATCGGGTAACATACAACAGGTATCTGTATCAGTTGGTATATGATTTGATGACTTCTGTGAATTACTTGAATTTACGTGGCTACGTGATTTTATTTAAATTATGTGGCATTCATGGCATTCATAATTGCATATCGATGTATGAAAATAAATGTTTTGTTAACACACATCAGTTTTTATACATACATCGATGCATGACATACATGTTGAGCTACGATTCTTTGATACCCTATTATTTTGGATTCGATCAATCATAAGGGTTGTACACGGTGCTATGACTGGCATTAAGTGGCCTGAAAGGCATAGGGATTCGTGGCCCTTATGATTGTTATGATTTGTTGATATGGGGATTGGTAGCGTTTGCCGACGTCATCCTCTGGATTATCCCTATTTATTGAGACTGTTATAAGGTGGCGCCTTGCTGACGTCATCAGTATGATATGATCTGATGTCAAGAGCTGGGATGCGGTGACGCTTTGACGACGCACCATATAGACATTCCTTTGCTTGGCATGCTCGAGCTTATCTATGTAGTATTTGGACTTTCATTTATTGGCTCCGAGATACCCAGCGTATGGGTGTATGATACCGACATGACATGCATTGCATTTCATTTCATATATCATTTTATAGATACATGATGTATATTCCATGATCGTTCCATATTGGACTTTTGCTCACCCCCAAGGGGGGCTGTTGTTGTCTTTGTGTGTGGACAATGGCAGGTAGTACAGGTGGCCAGGACCCCAGAGAGTACACATCCGGTGGGAGCCACGCTTGAGAGGTTTATTTTCCTTCTTATCCCAGTCGTATATGTACCAGGGGTGTGTCCCTGGAGTGTAGGGAGTTTATGTATATTTAGTTTATGTTGCTCAGTATGGATATGCGTTTCATAGTTTGATTTGTGTTGATGGAGATGAAACTGATGGTATCTATATATTTTTTGACTATTGGTATTGGTGGTATGTTTCTCGTGCGACGAGGTCATGCCGAAATTTTTAGGGCCACATGTTACTAAATGTTAAACAAATCTTCCGTTGTTTACGCTATAATTATCATTGTGTGATAATTAATCACATTATTAGAATTGGGCCCTCACACAAGATCTCGTTGGTCCCTTTGTAATCGATCACCAGTCTTGGTTTTCCTATTTTAATTTCTCAATGATTTCGGACGAGAAATCCTAGATTGTTATATGGAGAAACACCTACTGAGATTAACTTAAGGTCAATATGTTCCTTAAGTATTATCTGAATTTCCTTCCGATCTTCCTGGTTCATAGGGATCGATTTGTACCTTACGAACTCATATTCTTTTCCGGCTTTTTTTTTAAAGATATCTGAGATTTTCTGAATCCTGCTCGAGACTGCTTTCTGTTTTTCCCTGGGATAGTTGCTAAACCTATCATGTTAGAAATACATTCTTCTTGGCACGATCATAAGGCTCCTGCTTCTGTTCAAAAGAGGATGATCCTTATTCTCATATCGATTTCTCCAATTGTCGGAGTATTAATAATATGCGGCAACACTACTTTTACGAAATCTTCTAAGATTCTGGGGACTTCGATGAATTCTCTTCTCAATAGTACTTCTGATACACCCCTTATACTATATGTAATATAAAATTATCAGAACATTAAATATACACCCCCTATATTATACTATATATTATAGTTACGCCACCTATTGTGTCATATTATTTTTATTTATTTCTTAGTTTTTGTTTCTCTTTTATTTATTTCAAAGAATTATTTATTAATATTTTTAAACTATAAACTAGCTTTCATATTAATGATAGTATCTTAAAACTACTCATATATAAAAATATATTCAAAGTTGTCTAATTGTATTATTATCATAGTATTATATCTTTTTTTTGTAATTATAATGATAAAAAGATCTTGTTGTAGGCAATGAGCTTTAATGACAATTATATGTTTAGACGTTGACTTTAAATGATAAGTTTTAGGCCATGATCTTTAATGACAATCGATGTTTTATCAAATCGATTTGTTCAATTTAATATAAAAATCAGTGAGTTCGGTTGGCTAAAAAGGAAATTTGGTCGGTTTAGTTTTTACAAATTCGGGTCTGATGCTCACCCCTAGTTGAACTCGTATTTGGGTAGTTTGTTTTCAAAATTTAGATTTTCATCAAATTATTAATCATATATTATTTACATTTTAAATCATTTACTGAAAAGTACGATTATTATATATTATCAAGTTTTTACGGTATTTTTTGGGGAATCAATATTTATTGACGTCAATCAAACATATTATTTGTTAATTTGCTTTTCAATTCGATTTAATTCAAAATATTACATAGTGTCGTTATTTCTAACAAAAGTTTTTAAATAATAAATATATACATATATATATATATATATATATATTTTTGAATTTATTATGATATATATTGATATTTTATAAGATTGAATAAAAATGATAAAAAATTAAAATTACTTGGAAAATAAAAAAACGTTTGAGTAAGTAATAATTATATTTGAAATAAAAAATTCGAAAATTAAAATAATGGTTTTATTACGATCACATCCACTATAAAATATCATAATTACAAATAGACCCTCTAAAAATTTAAGTCAAAATAGAGGTTAAAGTTGATCAGGGACAATTTGAGGTTTTCATTAAAAATTAGAGGAGGTTTTTGTAACGGCTTTTAATTTTACTAATGGTATTACTTGTTTATAATATTTAACCTAACTTGAGGGGAGGTTTATGTAATTTCTCAAACCATATGGGATGCTTCTGTAATTACGTCAAAGTCGAGGGGGTGTAGATATAATTATCCCTAAAAATCATAAAATTTTCTATTTATGCACCCGGCGTAGTGGTTTTACGCCTGAATTTATTTTAAAAAACACATGGTTTCAAAAGACTATTAATTTAATATAGTGATACGTGTGTTTTTATTTTTACTTTCACAGGGATACATGGTTCCAAAAGACTATTAATTTAACAGTCGAGCTCGTGGGCTTAGTCCACATGGTTAGTGCTCATCTCTCCCTTTGGGAGCAACTTGAGTTCAAGTCCCGCTGAGCGCGAAAATAAATATTTGTCCCTCATCCACTCAAAAAACAAATATGTCTGACAGTCTGACAGTGATCTTAAATTGGCATTTTGTTTCTAATATATGGTTGGCTTGTACTTTTAGGTACCGTTTGGTACATTGATAAGTGTGTGATGAACATAATTTTTAACTACACATCCCTCATTTATCACATCCCATCTATTATACCAAACAATACATTATTGTGTTGATCTTGTATTGTCATTAGCTTTTAACTATAGTAGTTTGTACTTGTTAAAAAATAAATCAGAATCAAACCGCTTGAATAATGGTGTATTTTTGTTTCTGAGTCTAGTTTGGCTTCCTAACTCAACATTTTTAAGACCCATAAATGTTAAGATTATGACGGATACAAGGTAAAGTTCCTTTTTTTAATTTCATGGAAAACAATTTGTTCATGACTGCCTATTGAGTCTTTACCTTGTCCACTTATCTCCATTAGAAGTCAATTCCCGATTGATAAAATAATAGCTTAAGAATATCATAAATTTGATTTTCTTTATGCCACCACAAAGACAATATCATGGGATCATCTAAGTCCTTCATATAAAATATTACATGTGATTCTCATGTGATTGGCCGAATTGTTCGATAGCATCAATGTAACCCCATAAATTTGGTGCATGTGGACTCTTGAAAGACATGTGACAATGTAGTAGCTATCTCCTTAGAATTTGTCCTTAAATCTAATTAACAATTTATCTATTTTTTAAGCTATACATTGTGATAAAACCGAAAATTTCACCCTTTATTGTAATATAAAAACTTTCCATAGAATTCTAAGCACCAAATAAATTCCTCTGTTTTCTTCAAAAGTCTTAAAAAGAATAAGAGGTAAATTTAATTTAAGTCATCAAATATATCATTCACTGTCAAATATATATATATATATATAATATATTTGACAAACAATTATTTTTATTTTTAGCATATCAAGTAGATGGATAAGAGCCAAACACTAGGAAACCTAAATATGAGTTAGTAAGGCAAAATTTTTTTTTTTTTTTAGGAATAGTAAGGCAATTTCACACTAATCTTTGTCCATTTTTCCTATATGTTAAATTTACTAATCTACTTTAAAATAGAGATGTAAGATCCATCGAGCCAACTTGATCCAAACTCAATGGAGATCAGGGTTTTTTGAGCTCGAGCTATTTGACGTGCTCGAGTGTGAGCTCAAAAGTTGTTTTTCATGAGCTCATTAGTTCGTGTGCAGGTCAAAATTAATCTTAAATACTATTTTTATCTACAATAAAATGGTATTTTAAATGTTGCACATGTACAAGATTATTATTATAAACGAACATTATTATTAATTATATATAAATCTCAAAATATAAGTTGAAATTTCAAGTCAAACTCATAATGTCACCTTGCAACTCGACTCGTGAACTAAGCTCAAAGTCCTTTGTTTTGAGTTATGACCCTCAAGGTCAAATGTTTTTGACCGAGCTCGACTCGATTCGATTCATTGATACTTAGCTGCAAACAACACAAACATAATGGGCAAATCTGATATTTCAATATTCTATGTGAGCTATTGAAAAATGGCCAATCTGCAAATTTTCCTTGTTGTGATTTGTGCATTAATTAATTAAGAAAACGAAGAACCAGTATATTCTATAAAGAGAGACTCGTGTACTCGATCTATTGGTAGAAGGATAACTCTAGACATCAACGTTAGGGTTCTAATTGATAACTGGAATTGGGAATTTTATATCTTAAATATTTCCACTGATCGCTCCTTCTCCCCAATTTCGGTGGAATTGCAGTGTAAAGAAAAAGATACGAACTTTGTAGCTCCTTCAGGCTGCTTCTCATTAGTTGATGCGACAGGTATGTTATTCAATTTTTTGGTTTATCTTCTGTACTGGGTTTGTTATTTTGATAATTGATTCTTGTGCCAAGTAGTGCTTTTTGAAACATTATTCATTATGTTGTCTTTCAAGATTTTTTCTCTTTTCTGTATTCTCAAGTGCAATAATGGAGTAATATCGAAGTCTGTGAAACTTTTGTGGGCAATCTTGTAGAGTTTCAATGATAAATTGTGGATTTGTAGTTTAGATTGGTCATGAGTTTAATATTATTGTAATTTTCTTGAAGAAGCAAGAAATGCTTGTTTTTATGTCTTGGGCAAAATCTACGTCTGTTTACAATGTAGCTGTTAGTTATTTTTTATGGATCTGTATAGGCACTGTATAATGTGGGAGGATTTAATTTCTGTCTTTTATTTTGACATTTATCAACATTTACTTTGGCAATTCCGTTCATGGGATATTATCCAAAGAGAATTTTGTTTTTTTTTCTTGTATGTCATAGATGACTTTTTTAAATGAAAATCAGGAAAGAATGAACTCTGGTTAAACCCTTTTTGCATCTTTATTGAATTCGAGTGTTGTTTCAGGTTGCTTAATGGCGAACAAGTTTAGTTCAGGGGACGGTAGGACAAGAAGTTCCATGTCTATTTTTATAGTTGTTGGTCTATGTGGTTTCTTCTTCTTACTTGGTACATGGCAGAGGAGTGGGTTTGGGAAAGGAGATAGTATAGCAATGGAGATGACCAAAAGTGGTGTCAGCTGTAATATTCTACCGAAACTTAATTTTGAAACCCATCATTCGGGTCAAGCTGGGATTATTGATGATTCCGATCCAAAATCAAATGTGTATAAGCCATGCCATCATCGCTATACTGATTACACACCATGCCAAGATCAAAGAAGAGCGATGACTTTTTCGAGAAAGAATATGTTATACCGTGAAAGACACTGTCCTTCAGTGAAGTTGCGTTGCCTTATTCCAGCGCCTAATGGATATGTTGCCCCGTTTCTGTGGCCAAAGAGTCGTGATTATGTTCCCTACGCCAATGCTCCATATAAGAGCTTGACAGTGGAGAAGGCTATTCAAAACTGGATCCAGTATGAGGGAAATGTGTTTAGGTTCCCCGGTGGAGGAACACAATTTCCGCAGGGGGCTGATAAGTACATTGAGCAGCTTGCATCAGTTATACCCATCGAAAATGGAACTGTTAGGACTGCATTGGACACTGGTTGTGGGGTATAATGCTATATCTGTTCGGAATTTACATATTCATTTCTTCTCTAGGTTAGAAACCACTTGTCTCGAACTACTGTCGAACGATAACTTTGTACAAATACACGCTCACTCACTTCTAAGTCCGAGACTGAAGGGTATATACCCATCTCCAAAATTAATCTCGAAGGTGTATATGTATATGTCGGTTAGACTTTTGGAAATGGATGCCAACTTATAAGCTCTTAAGACTAACTAAATGCAATTTATAGGGTTTTGCACACCATGAACATTGGAATTGCGACATCCAGACTCTAATACAATGTTAGAAACTTTTGTGCCAAAGCTGGAACTTACAGGAGGCTGACTAGCGATAGCTTTAAATTCTGAAAATCTATATGTTCTTTTGCACTTTGTTTCCCTATTGCATTAATTTTATTAACTATTTCATCGCTAGGTTGCAAGTTGGGGCGCTTATCTATGGAATAGAAATGTCATAACAATGTCGTTTGCACCAAGAGATTCACACGAAGCACAGGTTCAATTTGCTCTTGAAAGGCGTGTACCTGCAGTCATTGGTGTTCTCGGAACGATAAAAATGCCATATCCCTCTAGAGCTTTTGACATGGCTCATTGCTCTCGTTGTCTTATTCCGTGGGGCGTAAATGGTGAGAACCACGTGTGTACCATACATTTCATTGCACAATATGAAAACGATCCGTGTTTAAAATGCATTCTCAAATTCCGTTTGAGATGACATTGAATGTGATAAAATTCACCCACGTTTTGTTAAGAAAAAAATCTCCATCATATTTAACCTGATCTTGTAATTTGGTTCGTTTTCTATACAGATGGCCTATATATGAAAGAAGTTGATCGTGTGCTTAGGCCTGGTGGCTACTGGGTGCTTTCGGGCCCTCCAATCAACTGGAAGATTAACTATAAAGCCTGGCAACGTACGGAGGAAGAACTCCAAGAAGAACAAAGAAAGATTGAGGAAATAGCTAAACTTCTCTGCTGGGAAAAGAAGTCCGAGGATGGCGAAATTGCAATATGGCAGAAGAGAATGGATGCCAGTTCTTGTCGTGCTGCACAAGAAAATGCGGGAGTAACCTTCTGTAAATCTGAAGACACTGATGATGTCTGGTATAAGAAAATGGAGCCATGTGTTACTCCATATGACAATGCTAAAACTGATGAAGCTCCTACTGGCGATCTCAAACCATTCCCAGAGAGGCTTCATGCCGTGCCACCCAGAATTACCAGTGGATCAGTTTCTGGAGTCTCTGTTGAGGCATACCTGGAGGACAGCAAGAAATGGAAGAAGCATGTCAATGCCTATAGAAAGATTATCAAGATTATCGACACTGGGAGATACCGTAATATTATAGATATGAATGCTGGATTTGGAGGTTTTGCCGCTGCCCTTCAGTCTCGTAAGTTGTGGGTAATGAATGTTATACCTACTATTGCTGAGAAAAGTTACCTTGGCGTTGTTTATGAACGGGGACTGATTGGCATCTATCATGACTGGTATGCTTTCGTTTCATTCTTCTTTTCCCCTTTCCATCTGCTGATTTACTTCATACAGAGTTTAATTGTAAGTTCAGTCTCACAGAATTATAAGATTTGGCATGTAGTTCAGAAAATCCAGTTTCGATGAGGAAGATCAATATATTTTGACGATTCCTTTTGTTTAAATTTTGCTTCTCATCGCTTTATTTCTTCTAAGCATGAGATATAAACACATTTTCTTCTATTTGCATACGTGATAATTAAATTTTTGAGAAAAAAATCTATATATTTTTTATGCAATGTAACCTTAAAACCAGATGTTTGGTTTCCTAAAATTTAATTTTATTGCCCAGGTGTGAAGCCTTTTCTACATATCCAAGAACATATGACCTCATCCATGCTAATGGTGTTTTCAGCTTGTACAAAGACAAGTGAGTATCCGACTTTCTGGTGTCCCTGTATATTTTCCAAGACCTTACCTGGATTATATGTAAAATTTCAATTAAACAGGTGTGACTTTGAAGATATATTGCTAGAGATGGACCGAATTTTACGTCCAGAAGGTGCAGTTATATTCCGAGATGAAGTTGATGTACTTGTCAAGGTAAAAAAGATGATTGGAAATATGAGATGGGATTTCAAGATGATAGATCACGAGGATGGTCCCCTTGTTCCGGAAAAAATACTTGTTGCTGTTAAACAATATTGGGTTGTGGGCAACTCCACATCTACACAATGAGAGCCGATGAGTCGTTATTTGCAGAAGGTGGCACGATTTTTGTACAAAGTGAATGGGAAGGTTCGTGTATTTTCCTGTTCACCAGGCAATAGTTTTACTGCGGAATGGAATGGGGGACTTCTACTTGTGCTAGATTTGCATGTTTAACCATGTATAATTGTGCTAGATTTGCATGTTTAACCATGTATGAATCGTTCTGTATTTTGTTGTTGGTTGAACTCTTGTAATATCAATGCTATTTATTGATCTTTAAGAGCCCACTCCTAATCACTTCTTTAATTTGTTGTTCTGGCTGCAGTAGCTTTTGTGGTTTGTTGCCTCGGATTTTGGTAGGGTAGACGTGTATTTCATCCGAGCACCAAACAATATACAAAAAGTAAATGAGACCAGATTTTTTAAGTGGAAAACCCCAAAAGATGGGGAAAAACCACGGGACCTAGTCCGGTATAAATTTCACTATAAACAAGTGTGTGATTTACAGTGTTCTTTACAAGAAATGAGCTAAGAAATGAAAATGGTGAAGGGGGAAGACCTCGGCTGCTGCTTGTTCTTGAGGAGGAATGAGACATGCTTTATTTCCCCCCCCAAGAAAGAGGTGTTGGCCTTCCCCATGCCCTCTCAACCCTCCTGCCTGCTCTCTCATGGAAAATCTCCTCTTGCTTGGTGAGAGTTATCTGGTATTTATATGAGAATGGAGGAGAAAACATGTAACTACCTACCCAAGGTCTAGGGGACATTGTCTGATGCTGAAGGTAGGGGTCAGAGTCCTAGTGCTGGGGACCACAGACAACTATTGCACTCTTTGTACTATTTCTGCAGCTTTTAAGATATTATTCGTGTACGGAGATATGATCTGTGCCTCTGATTTATGAGATCACTCCTCAGGTGTAGATCTTCCTGGAGGCCGACCTGGGGGAGGCTGAGCTGGAGGTCATCCCCGTGGCCGACCTGGGGTGGCCAGGGTGGAGATCTTCCCGAGGCCGAGCTGGAGGTCATCCTCGTGGCCGACCTGGGGTGGCCAGGGTGGAGATCTTCCCGAGGCCGAGTTGGAGGTCATCCTCGTGGCCGACCTGGGGTGGCCAGGGTGGAGATCTTCCCGAGGCCGAGCTGGAGGTCATCCTCGTGGCCGACCTGGGGTGGCCAGGGTAGAGATCTTCCCGAGGCCGAGTTGGAGGTCATCCTCGTGGCCGACCTGGGGTGGCCAGGGTGGAGATCTTCCTGAGGCCGACCTGGGGGTGGTCATGGTAGAGGTCTCGCCCAAGTCAGGTCTTGCACAGTCCATACTTTTACCAGGGTAACACCAGTATCCCCCCTCTAGTCGAGCTAGTGTAACGCTGTCTCGATTATTCGGGTATTTTGGCAAGACCTGATCTGTTACTTGTGCAGGGATGACCTGCAATAACAACTAGAAATAATTCTAAATATAGATTGAATAGCAACAAGGATGATATGGTTTCTAGGCATGGCTGACCTGTAATGACAACTAGAGAATTCTAAGTATAAAATTAAATCTTAAACAAGGCTGACCTGTTATCTGGGCAGGGCTGACCTGCAATATTAACTCTAAAATAATTCTAAATAGAGAGTTCAATACAGAATAGGGCTGACCTGTTATCTTAGCATGACTGACCTGTAATGACAACTTGAAATAATTCTACGTATAGAATTAAATACCAACAAGGCTGGCATGTTATATGTGCAGAGCTGACCTGCAATAACAGCTAGAAATAATTCTAAGTACAGAATTAAATCTAAAACAGGGCTGACCTGTCTGAACTCCAAAGATAATAAACCGAGCATATAATGCCCTCGCGACCTGAGCTCCATAAATAATGAACTGGACACATACATCACGTTTGTCCTGAGCTCCAGAAATAATAAATGTGAGCAGATAATGTACTCCCGACCTGAGCTCCAGAAATAATAAATATGAGCCGATAATACTCTCCCGACCTGAGCTCCGGAAATAATAAAGATGAGCAGATAGTGCTCTCCCGGCCTGAGTTCCGGAAATAATAAATATGAGCCGATAATGCTCTCCCGACCTGGGTTCCGAAAATAGTAAATATGAGCCGATAATGCTCTTCTGACCTGAGCTCCGGAAATAATAAATATGAGCAGATAGTGCTCTCCCGACCTGAGCTCCGGAAATAATAAATATGAGCAGATAAGACATGTGCTAATATTTGTCAGGGCCTCATACACCTGGGCTCGAGCAATCAGGGCGGACCTGTGCTAAATATTTGCCATGGCCTCATACAGCTGGGCTTAAGCAATTAAGGCGGACCTGTGCTGATATTTGCCAGGGCCTGATACACCCGGGCTTAAGCAATCAGGGCGGACCTGTGCTAAATGTTTGCCATGGCCTCATACACCTGGGCTTAAGCAAAGGGCGGACCTGTGCTGATATTTGTCAGGGCCTCATACACCTGGGCTTAAGCAATCAGGGCGGACCTGTGCTGATATTTGCCAGGGCCTCATACACCTGGGCTTAAGCAATCAGGGCGGACCTGTGGCAAATATCAGAACAGGTCCGCCCTGATTTCTTAAGCCCAGGTGTATGAGGCCCTGACAAACATTTAGCACAGGTCCGCCCTGATTGCTTAAGCCCAGGTGTATGAGGCCCTGGCAAATATCAGCACAGGTCCGCCCTGATTGCTTAAGCCCAAGTGTATGAGGCCTTGGCAAATATCAGCACAGGTCCGCCCTGATTGCTTAAAGCCCAAGTATATGAGGCCTTGGCAAAATATTTAGCACAGGTCCGCCCTGATTGCTTAAGCCTAGGTGTATGAGGCCCTGGCAAACATTTAGCACAGGTCCGCCCTGATTGCTTAAGCCCAGATGTATGAGGCCCTGGCAAATATCAGCACAAGTCCGCCCTGATTGCTTAAGCCCAAGTGTATGAGGCCTTGGCAAAATATTTAGCACATGTATTTCATCCGAGCACCAAACAATATACAAAAAGTACATGAGACCAGATTTTTTACGTGGAAAACCCCAAAAGATGGGGAAAAACCATGGGACCTAGTCCGGTATAAATTTCACTATAAACAAGTGTGTGATTTACAGTGTTCTTTACAAAAATGAGCTAAGAAATGAAAATGGTGAAGGGGGAAGACCTCGGCTGCTGCTTGTTCTTGAGGAGGAATGAGACATGCTTTATTTTCCCCGCCAAGAAAGAGGTGTTGGCCTTCCCCATGCCCTCTCAACCCTCCTGCCTGCTCTCTCATGGAAAATCTCCTCTTGCTTGGTGAGAGTTATCTGGTATTTATATGAGAATGGAGGAGACAACCTGTAACTACCTACCCAAGGTCTATGGGACATTGTCTGATGCTGAAGGTAGGGGTCAGAGTCCTAGTGCTGGGGACCACAGACAACTATTGCACTCTTTGTACGATTTCTGCAGCTTTTAAGATATTATTCGTGTACGGAGATATGATCTGTGCCTCTGATTTATGAGATCACTCCTCAGGTGTAGATCTTCCTAGAGGCCGACCTGGGGGAGGCCGAGCTGGAGGTCATCCTCGTGGCCGACCTGGGGTGGCCAGGGTGGAGATCTTCCTGAGGCCGAGCTGGAGGTCATCCTCGTGGCCGACCTAAGGTGGCCAGGGTGGAGATCTTCCCGAGGCCGAGGTGGAGGTCATCCTCGTGGCCGACCTAGGGTGGCCAGGGTGGAGATCTTCCCGAGGCCGAGCTGGAGGTCATCCTCGTGGCCAACCTGGGGTGGCCAGTGTGGAGATCTTCCCGAGGCCGAGTTGGAGGTCATCCTCGTGGCCGACCTGGGGTGGCCAGGGTGGAGATCTTCCTGAGGCCGACCTGGGAGTGGCCATGGTAGAGGTCTCGCCCAAGTCAGGTCTTGCACAGTCCATACTTTTACCAGGGTAACATGGTTCTTTTCATAACTTTGTTTGAGCTTGAATTTGATCAAAGTGAGCTCAAGACTAAAACAAAAAGTTAGATTACTTTGAGCTTGAAATCGAGCTCGGTTGGAGATGTTCATGCTTAACATTAAGCCCTATTTCGCCAAGTTTTGACTTGATTCAGGCTCGAAATTATTGAACTTGTTTGAGTTCGACTGAAACTCTGTAATTTTGAATGTGAATCGACTCTCGAACGGCCCAGCCGACAGCTAGCTCGATTCATTCTACCATAGCTCGACTCAATCTGTTGTTCTTTGAAGTACAAACAAGAAGAAAACATAGGGACCAAAATGGTATTCATTCTTGGGTTCACAAATATTAATTGTGGAGATCACAAGTGATCTTCAGTTGGACCCTTGATTTGTTCCTCGTTCCAATTTCGACGTGTTAATTCAATGAATTCAAGCCTCGGTTTTGTTAGTAATCCTTAGAGCATACAACGCAGCGGAATAAAATTAAATTGGATTACTAGAACATAGGATCTATACATAGGATATCATATCGGATAAAGGTTTACAAAATTCTCACCCTTGTAGCGTGTTTGAGCAGATTCCACGGAGCAGCACTTCCAACGAACTCCGAGTCACATGCAACACCTCCAAGGTCTTGCCTCTACGGTATCCACACGATCAAATCGAAAAGGGATATTCAAGAATAAGTTGCAAGATATTCTTGAATCAAAACCAAAACCACGGACCAAAACCAATTAAAGGCAACCGATCTCCTTCCCTAACTAGCGGCGGCGACGGCCGAGAGATGGAGAGTGAGGCGGCGGCGATTAGGTCTCTCACTTGAGGTGGCCGAGAGCTCAAGGTTTTAGTGGCTAGGTTTTAATATCAAAAGTATGATATGAAAGTATGATTAACAATTAATCAAAACCTTGTATTTATATTATAAGGCTTTTAATTAAGGTTCAAGACTTTCTTAAAGTCTTATGGGCCCAAACCCATGATTTAATTAAAACCTTTTAATCACTTAATTAAGACTCTTCTTAATTAATTAATTCATCCAATGAATTTAATTTCCCTTATCGATTTAATCTTTTGTGCGACCCGATAGGATCTTGTAATGTTGGTAGTGACATAAAATCTCATTTTACGTTACAAGCTAAGAGCGGTTTCTAGCAACACATCGAGGCTACCCAAATTACAAGAATGTCAATGACTCGACATAACCTTTAGAACTTGTGATAATATTAACCATATAACTTAATCCCTTTGTCCTTTGTGTTTAGATTGAACACGAGTCATGGAATGGTCATACTCGTATATTCAATCTTTATTTCTTGATCCCCAAGTAGAACTAGAATAAACGAATAAGCTCGATATCTCATATCGACTCATTCGAGCATGGCCATGCATTTTAGTTCTCACTTGATCAAGGGCCAAACACATCTCCTGTTATATAGGAGGGACAAATCCTATCTCGATCAGTCAACATCCCTCTACATAATTCGTAGTGTATCCAATAGTCGCCTTTATAGATTACCCTGTTACGGGTAACGTTTGACGATATCAAGATACATAACTCCTTATGTTGGGATCTCTGATGATCACAAGTCGTAAGGATTACATATATTATTATCACTATGAGAATTGCATATGACGATCATATAACAATCCATGTTGCATTCTCATGGTGAGTCTGTCCAGTACATCGTTCTCTAACATGTACCCATATGTTGATTTGATATCTCATATCAATGAACAATTCTCGATCAACACATACTAGTCTCTATGTATTATCATTATCCCTATTCATGATAATACTTGACTAGGGACATCTTTAAGAATAATACAATATTATTCTAAGGACATTAACATATATATTAATTCACATTGCACAGTTGAAAGAATAATATATAATAATGAATTGCCATTCATAAAATCATAAACATTGTACGTCAAAACAATCATCTAATGATTTGTCTTAGGGCATATCCCAACAGGTTTCATTCACACGAGTCCAATTTTCCACGATCGTTCGTCTCAACATTTGACCATACTTTCGGATAAGATATGATTCATAAATTTATATAAAAACCCATGTCATATCTTGTGGTTTGATAAAACACAGCTTACCTCCTGTAGTTTGTGAATGCAAAACACGCCCCACCCAATCCACATATGATTTGCATAAACGGCCTTCTTATGCGTTTGAGTTTTGAAATACATCTTAAAATATCAATTATATCATTGAGTAAATACACCTAAATAATAACATGAGAGTAAAATGCACATAAATAAGAGATAATTTGCACCAAAATTTTTTTAAAAAAACTGATAGAGTTTTACCCTGTGGCAATTTACCCCCTGTGATTTCGGATATGTAACCTATATGTAGTTTCGCCTCATGGTTTGAAAATAGGTAGTACGTCTCTCGTGGTTTAGGAAATGTGACCCCTCTATAGTTTCGCCTCGTGGTTTAAAAATAGGTAATACACCTCTGTAGTTTATAAGTAGGTGTAAAACACCTCATTCTAAACGAGGATATTTTCACAACCAGAAGCCAGAACTTTCTGAAAATTATAAACTATATTTTGCAACCACAGCGTTAAATGCCAAGGTACAATTGTGGGCTTACTTCGTGTTGTCTTTAATCAATACAGAGCTTATTGTCTATCAGTGGGCCTTAAATTGATTACTTATATATCATCTTTGAATCATCTTTGAATAACTATTTTGGTAATGCAAGTACAATTTTAAGCCTTTATTTGCACAAACTACGAGTTTTTACATATAATCATCAATCATGATTTCATATTTTACACATTCTTTTGTGCGAAATTCTCGACTTCATGCCAGTAAGACGATCATGTCGAGATAACTTATCGTCGGACTTCAACATTTTCATTCTGACGAGAAACGATATCCAAACAAATATAAAAAACTTTGATGATATTCGATTTGTGAAAGTCACAATAAGATCAAAATTCCATTCGTATTCGATTGAAAACATCCTAAAAACTCGTCAGAGCATTAATTCAGGATATTCTAAACATATTGTTAGGTTTTTATGGAAAGGAAACTAAGGTGGGTAAGAAGAGGCATCGACACGGATATTTGCTGTAAATGCTGCTGATCAATACAACTGCAACCAATTCTGAAGAATTAAATCTGAAAAGAAGTCGGAAGACAACAACCATCTGTGCTTAGACTCACTAAATTTAATGGCAAAGATCATGTAACGAGGAGTACGGCTGTCTCCAAGAAAAGCCTCCACCCCCCATTTATTTCAAACATCTCAAAGGAAAAAAGCCGAATATAATACATCAAATGTAATGTTAGACATAGAGATATGCACAAATCATAAAACATCCAATCATTAATATGGTAAAAGTGAAACAAAAACCTGTACCGATGCACACTAATTGCTGAAAGTGGCTTATCTTCGTTAGTTTTCCTTGCAAACTTTTATCGGCTGAGCTTCAAAACCCCCGGCAGATCTCTTCACTAGCGAATAAGGCATGTAAGTGCCAAGAATCCTATCCCACGTCACAAAGAATGGCTGCGAAAAGTTATACTTGTTGCCATAGAGCTGATGGTGAATATCATGATAGGCGGAGTTGTTTCTAAAGAAAATGTGGAAAAGATTTCCGGGTAACCATAGCCCACAGTGATCATCAACAGTTTTAATGGTAGCAAAGGAAAAGAAGAAGATAGAAGCTTGAGGAGACATGCCAGAGACCAGGAATGATAATGCTCCACCGACTGTGTCAAGAAGAAGACCCTCCAAAGGGTGGTTGTACAAAGCTCCAAAAGCATATGGGACAATGAGCCGGTGATGTTGAGAATGGATATGTCGGTACAAATACTTGTTGTGATGCATGTAACGGTGCATGAAATATTGCCAGGTATCTAATACCACCATAGCGACAAAAAACTGTCGGCCAAGAACAATGAGGGAGGCATGTTGAGCTTGTGCAGCTTCATTGTCACTTCCAGTAACCTATATGACAAACATACTTTATATTTAAAAATCAAGAAGGAAAGTTTAATATATGTATTTGATCAAGAAATGCACATTGTTTAACATGGAACATAACTGGAAAAATTATTACTTCAAAAGCCAAGATATGGAAAATTCAAGACATCCCAAAAAAATTTCCTACAGGAACACCCAAGGGTATGTTGTCTAAGCATATGAAGTCCCACCGAAATAAACTTAGTCAAATAAATGAAAGACCATGACTAGATCCATTTCATCCATTCAATCACTCAAAATATCCTCCACTTATGATAAAATTTAAACCACCTCAGCACAGTGCATGATATTTACTATGGAATCCACTACATAGCTTAGCTTTTGCACAGAGGTTACATGCAAATATTGTCCGAAGCACCAAAGTCAAAACAATTCGGACACCCATCTGGATGTACATGATTAAAGAATTTATACGTACATCAGTAAATTTACTGGATTGATGTATGGAACTACAGAAGTATATATGCTGGTTCCAGGTTTGGAGTGTTGGAGTTTTGTGCTGTCTTTTTCTTCCTAACATCTCATGGTCGAAGAAAAAACAATAGTTTTTTTTAAACTAGAAGCATATGGATTTGATCTCCTGTAAAATTAAAATGTTTTCCACTAGGAGAAGTTGAATCCAACTCTTAAGGTGAGACTAAACGATATGTGTTGATGGCAGAGGAAAACTGATCAGGAAGTGTCTCCAAAATTCACGGCGTCTGTAATAAACAAAGCAGCCAATCATGGCATGGAAATTTATTCATATCGTAACCCCTCGATCCCCAACAAAGGGAAATTACATATATAAATATATGGAAAAATGATCTATGTCATAAATGGACAAAGTCTAATTGATCAACCCTTGAACAACCCAACAGTACCCTGAAATGAAAAAGGGGAAATTCGAAGGTTACAAGTCCTCACAAAAGAAGCAACTAAAAAGGAAAGAACTCAATTACCACAACTCCTTTATTCAATGAAATAACTGCGGATTAACAGTTAGTTTCCATTTACATTCCCATGCTTAGATATAAATGAAGCAGCAAGATTTGAAAAGCTAATTTTTATCCCTGCCGTTCTAATCCCACTGCTTTCAGAGCAGCTGGTCTGTCTCTTTCTAATGAATGACTTTAGCACGTTTTATATTATCATAAAAAACTGGCAGAGAGTGAGAGTTCTCAAAACCTCGTTTCTGACAATCTAAGATGTCAACGAAAAAATTCCAGAACTAAGATACTTATCTAACCTCCATGGTCTATAATGCTCAGGGAGTGCGTTAAGATTTGGATAACGACTGAAACCTCAATTATATATTTTGATAGCACATAACAAGGTTTGTTTTAGAATTGACATAAAATAAGACAGAGCGATCATTAAAATAGTCGACAACAAAGAAACGCGAACAAAAACATTGAATAAAGTAAAAAACTTTCTTAATAAATGTGAAAACTCATAGCACATAACAAGGTTTGTTTTAGAATTGACATCAAATAAGACAGAACGATCATGAAAATAGTCGACAACAAAGAACCACAAACAAAAACATTGGATAAACTAAAAAACTTTCTTAACAAATGTGACATCTCAAGACACGACAGATTACTTTTTTGGTTCGGTAACTGAAGAATATAAAGAAGAAAAAACCTATAATGCCAATTTTTTTTGGGGCGCAACTGATCCACCTTGTACAAACACGACAAGGATGCAAAATTAGGTAATCCAAAAATGGAAAGCCATTCTTCAAACAATCCCAAACAAAGAGCACTTTATAAACAATAAAACCACCAAAATAACACATTATGATCATAAACAGCACTTTCATGAAGTAAACCTCAACTAACATATACGCTTATATCTATCCCTCACCACTTGGTATAAATTATGCTTCTTAAACCAAACTATAAGATAAACAATTCAAAGTAAATAATATACTTTTGAAGAGCATAATAGTTGTCATGAATAGAGACTCATATACACGGTACATTATATATCGGTATCCCATCTTCATTAAATCCCAAATAATTCCATCCATGTTCAAAACTCGCTATATTTTACGCATCAACGTAGTTTATAACAAATTCAAGAAAATAAAAATCAACTTACGGCAAAGAGAATGGTGGCAACAACTGCCTGAACAGCCTGTTGAAGAAGGACCCCTTTGACCACATCTTTCTTGGACACCAAATTTTTCTCATCTTCATCTTTCTTTGTGTGCAGCCTGTAATTATCAAGGAACCCTAGCATAATATATATTCCTGAATAAACCCAGTACACAATTATCGGTACAAATGTGCCCAATATTTCGTCGGAAACATTCAAACCACCCTTCATTATCTCCATACCTAATTCTAACCTTATATATTCTTCCTTTCGGAAGAAATTAAAGTGGGATTCGATAAAAAGAGTGCCGGATTGGTGTTAGATTAGGGATTCGTTTGTTATCTCTATTTGTATTGAAAAAAAACAACAAATGAAAAAGAAAAAGGAAAAATCAGGGAGAAAAACCCTAGATCCAGACACAGCCTGGATCAAGCGTTTGGGACAAAATGGATTCGCTGGAAAAGTTAGAATTGAAACCACAAATGTCCAATTTGATTTCGAGAAAAAAATATTTAAAATTTATTGGACATCGTGCATGTTCCTTAGTTTCTCGAAAGGTCAATTTTAAATATATGTCTATATCATATTTTCGATTGTAGAATTTCAACAAATCAGAGTGGCGCAGCGGAAGCGTGGTGGGCCCATAACCCACAGGTCCCAGGATCGAAACCTGGCTCTGATATTCGGAGACAAGCTTCCTTACCCACTATTTTTGTCTTAATTTTTTATTTCAACAGGTCCGGATTCTACTGGGTCGGATCTAATCATGACCCGACCTTGCTTGGTCCATTACGGACTAAAGCCATATATTGTGCTACGTATGTTCATAATAATAATTGTTGAACCATCGTAACCAAGTTCTGAGATGAACGTTCGAAATGAAATGGTTCTTCGATTGATTACCAAATCTGAAGCCATGAGCGGAGTCATGATTTTAATTTAGGTTCAAAAAAAGAAATTAGATAAAACGTAAGGTAAAATATTGTCCTTAAGGATGACATCAAATAAATCA
Organism: Haberlea rhodopensis; assembly: GCA_907163345.1. Taxonomy (NCBI): domain Eukaryota; kingdom Viridiplantae; phylum Streptophyta; class Magnoliopsida; order Lamiales; family Gesneriaceae; genus Haberlea; species Haberlea rhodopensis. The sequence continues at coordinate 2,317,899 of CAJQUN010000030.1, forward strand.
TCTCATAGATAGATTGACATTTAATTTATTTAAGAACAATGGCATAAATAAATAAAATATCCGCACATGCCATCAAAATGTAATGTAAATATTTATATGAAACAGATCAAGATTCTAAGAGTAAACTTAGGGTTTGTATTTAATGCCTGTATTCATTTAATTTATCTGCAAATTAAGACAAGTTTCTTGATATTTGGCTGCCTCGAGATTCACTACTATTCTACAAGTCTGTTACATAAAGTATTGAACGAGATGTTAATTAATAATAATGTCCAACATATTGCACCTTCAAAATCACTTTATTTTTATAACTGTGGAGGTGGTTAATTGATTTTGAACTCAAGTCATGTTCCAATTTTGGGATATATGGTGTCGCTCAGGCTAGAGGTCATCGACATTTTTTACTTAAATAATTTAGGCATGCAATGCATTGTAAACGAATAAAGGTAAGACCTTTTAGTTAAATACTTTAGGCATGTAGTGTAAACGAAGAAAGGTAAAAAAAAATGTATTTGAAGAAGAATCATGAACATTTAAAACTTTTTATTCGATTTAATTACTATTTTGAACAATTACTAACTTTCCTTATCTGGTTTAGAAAAATGCTTAGTGTCCACTGCTATTATTTTTATGTCAAATAGAGGAGATGTCTGTAATTTTCTCTTAATTCATTATAAATTAGAGAGGGTGAATTCATAATCTAATTATTTATGTTGTTGTTCAAACTAAATGTTAGAAATAGAAATCAAATTACTTTACCCGATACATCCATAATTTCCTAAACTAAATCATCATTCCTAATGGTGAATCATTCTAGATTTTTATTTAAAAACTTGGTCATTATGGTTTTTTTTTTAAAAATGAATTAGACATGTTGGTAGAATCATTATAATTATATATATATATATATATATTATTTATATTTCGAGCCTTTATTTTTTTAATTATAGATCGAATAGCAGCTCGAAATCGAGTCTTGATTCGTATCGAATCCGAATAAAAAAAATTAAATTTGTTGAGCTTCGAATCAAACTCGAGTTCGAATACACTTATTTGAGCTTAGAATTGAAATGGAGCTCAAATACATTTATTTGAGCTCAATTCAAGCTCTAAAATTTTTAGGATATTCGGCTCCATTTGATTCCCTTACCCTTGATACATTTACATTATTTGATTTGATAACTGATTTCAAAATTTAAAAGTCCCAAAAAGAGTAGCATTATTGGACTATAATAATTCAATCAATTAATTTGTTCAATTATCTAGAAACAGGATGACAACCATTTAATTTCAATTAACTGTGACAATCACCCTAAAAAGCACACATGGTTCTTTGGTTTATACAACGTATTAATCAAAGAAAAAGACATATGTGTACATCGTAATAACATTAATTTTATTAAAGTGAAAAATACAGTGTATATATACATACCATAGAAACATTTAGGTATCGTTTGATATATTTATAACGATAAGATAAGCCATGATTTTTAACTATTCATCACTCATTTATCACATTTTATCAATCGTAACAAACAGTGTCTTATATTACTACAGTTATTTTACGTAATAATAATCCATAAAGTAATTACACAAATAATCAAAATACACCCAAACATATATGGCATGCAGGACGGGTCGAATAAGATATAACAAGATGAAGGATTTGAATTAAGGGTCACGTTGACTTTAACATCAAAATCAAGAACGTAGCCATTTAAAATTGCCTTCCGCGTAGCACAGGGCCAGGTTTTTGGTATGACACTAAGAAAAAAAGAGCATCGACGAAGTGTGATCATTATACTCTGAAACTTCAGTTCCACATTTCTATTTGATTCTCAAGTTCAAATTGTTTTTTAAATAAGCTGTTTAAATTATTGTAGTTTGAAAATTTTCAAAATAAACAGTTTATTTTTATTTGAAAATAGATAATTTATCCACCATGTGATTTGTGAATAAGTGCAAAACACTGCATTCGTGCGTGATTTGTGTGGGAGGATAATGTGTTATGTTTTACAAACCACATGATGGTAAAATGCTTATTTACAATCCACGTAAGGATAATTGTCTATTAGTGATACCATAAGGGCACTGTCGGATGTATACTGGGACAAGGGGTACTCTTTCCCTTGCCAAAATTCTTTTTTTTACCCAAATGATTTTTTAATTTTTTTTATTTTACCTTCAAAAAATTACATTTTACCCTTTAAAAATTACGTTTTGCCCCAATTAAATTATATTTTGACACCATAAAATTTTTTCCCCTATATTTTTTATTTTGATATTTTCGCCCCCCCTTGGTAAAAAACATGTCCAACCCTACATAAATAGTAAATTTACAAACCAAAGAGGGTAAAATACATATTAACGATACAACGTAGAGGAGTAAAAGAACTTGGGATCGTCGATCTCTTCCTTAAAGATTGAGATGAGTCGATGTCGGTCGATGGTGTGAAAATACTTCCTGATGTCGAATTCCAAAAACCAGCGAGATGTTCCCCACTCTTCTTTGATCCGTCTTAGGACCCTAGCATTAGTATGAGTTCGTTGACCGCGTAAGGGCGATCCATCTTGATGACGAATTCCACGATAACAAGAAGATCCGTCTTAGGACCCTAGCATTAGTATGAGTTCGTTGACCGCGTAAGGGCGATCCATCTTGATGACGAATTCCACGATAACAAGAAATAGGTAAATTGTGAGCGACTCTTAATTCTCAATCAACTTTAGCATATATATTCCTACTGACTATACTAGTCGACCTATTAATGTCATTCAAAAAATAAAGATGGGGACCATGAACAATAAACTGCGTTTGTATCCGGCCAAAGTTACCGTAGAAGTCCATTATATGTGTCAGAAATTAACACAGAACTTCATATTGCACGTACGTATTTTAATTCTCCCATGTAAAACTAGAAGTTGCACTTGAACATTAGGCAAAAAGAAGGTAGTCGAAACTTACTTAAGATAAAATTCTTGGGACTCGTCACCGGCAACTGAGCTTGATCCTCCGTAACAATGGAGAACTCATGGATCCACTTCAGATTCTTGGTTTCTTCATTAATTTTCCTTCTTTCAATTCCAGTTTCCATTTCCCAACTCGCTCCATCGGAAACCAGAATCCTCTTCCAAATTCAGCGGCTTCTCGAATACCCACCAGTTCTCCAACAATGGAATAACTGGACAAGCTTCTGTTTTCTTCCGCCAAACCCTTCTCTTACAATCATCTGTTCGGACAATCACGTTACTGAATTAACCATAGTTGGAAACAAAAGCTCCCATTCTCAAAATTCTCAACTCTCCCCTTCAAACTTTGCAGTTTCTGATCAAACTCTTTCTGCTAAGTTCTCACTGGATTCATTCTTCACTGTGTTAACTAAACTTTCCAGTTTACAGAAACTTTCACTAGTTTCTTTAGGATTATGGGGACCGTTGCCTTCGAAAATCAACCGGTTTCGATCCCTTGTTGTGTTGAATATCAGCTCAAATTTCATATATGGAGACATTCCAGTTTCAGTATCCACTTTCCTGGGCTTGAAAAGTCTGGTTCTGAGTAAAAATTTGTTAAATGGAAGTGTTCCAGATCTAAGTAATTTATCAGTTCTTGAAAACCTGGATTTTAGCAACAATTTTCTCGGCTCCGGATTCCCATCTTTAGGCGACAATCTAGTATCCATTTTAATAGTAAACAACTTTTTCAGATCTGAAATCCCTCAAGATTTCAAGAAAATGAGCAAACTCCAAGTACTCGACGCGTCATCAAACAAACTCATCTCGCCAATCCCTTCTTTCTTGTTCTCCATGCCATCAATCCAATATATCAACCTTGCTAAAAACCAGTTAAGTGGTGCATTAGCGGCGGATACTTTCTGCAGCAGAAATCTCACTTTTGTGGACATCTCGAACAACTTTTTAATCGGGAAACTGCCCTCTTGCCTCGCCCCAAATGCAGGAAACAAAACAGTAATCATCATGTTTAATTGCCTTTCAAATACAACATCAAAGTATCAACGGCCTTCTTCTTTCTGTCAAAAAGATGCATTGGCAGTTGAGCCTCCGGAAATAAGCGGGAAGCAGGAATCAACTCTGAAACTTGAGATTGTACTTGGGATCATCGGGGGAGTTGTGGGGATCTTGGTAGCATTAGGGTTCTTGATTCTTGTAATCTTGATGTGGGTACAGAGAAGAAAAGGCAGCAAGAACAGATGCGACAGTTTTGTGATCGAGGGTCTCCCATCGGAAGTAAGTTTTCCAGTTAATATCTTATTTTCTTCATTCTCATTTAAATTTTCTATATTTACATTATGTTTTATAATTACCATATGTTATGATGTATAATAAGTTTGGTATATGATCACTGTCTATTTTATGATGATCTTTTGTGTTGTTATACATGGGGTTCAAAATTTTATTTATTTATTATAATTTATTCTATATGTATTAATTTTTTTTGGAAAATGGATCATGGGAGGGGATTTTGTAATTAGTAAGACTCGAATGTGAGTCACCTACAATAGTGAGAGGGTGACAATCCATCGAGGAAGCCTGTGTTGTCATTCTATATGTACTTATTGTGGCTAAACATAACTGTAAGAAAAAGTGAATGAAATTAAATGCTCGATCGATTGAGCGGGCCAGAAAATTGTTGCCTTTGTGAACAGTAGCTCGATCGATCGAGCACTGTATCTGTTTTGTGAAATGGTATGTCCATTCACGTTTAGGGTGCGATTTTTGGCGATATAGTGCCTCCAAATGGTGTCCATTCGGACTCGTTTTTGGTTTACTATATATATAACATAACCTCACTTAAATTGGATTTGAAATTTTGAAGGTCACATCATATTTGAAGATCAAAATTTGAGTAAGTTTGTGAGTCTTCATCATTGTTATGGTTGAACGTTTTTAGACCTGCGTGGTTTAAATGATTTGTGATTTGGAGTGCTCCTATCACAAATCATAGTCATTGTATCTCGAAAGACAAATTGCCAAAGTAAACTGTTAGCACCGTAGCGGGACAATATTGTCTTAAGGACAGAGATTCCAAATCTCGTCTCAACATTTTTAATACAAAATCATTTGTTGTTTTTGCTTGCTACTTTCCTAAGATACACACCTATAAAATTTTGTACTTCAATAACTAGCTAGATTTGTATGTTTAGAGTGGTCCATTTATTTCTCAGTAGTCATTTTTATTATCATCATCATCTTATGTATACGTACGCTGAGGCATATTCATAATGTTCATTTATGATTCTTAATTAAATTTTTTTTTTTTGGAAAAGAGGTTGGAACAATATAATATGAATAGTTTTCAATCTATTTAGATTTTCATTTTTATCATTTTGAATTGCTTTTTTAACATGTTCTTTTTTCAATCTAATCTTTAGTATGGATATGGATCCGTAATTAATAAGTTTGTCAATATTTTATACTGAATGTCTACCTAACACAATCATTATCCTTTACCTAGGCTTTGTACCAATAATGACGTAGTTAATTATCATATCTCATGGTGAAATTTATAAAAGCAAATTTTATGTTCCCCGAGAAAAATGTTGAAATTAATATCACTTACTTACTAATTAGATTTTATCTTAAAAACCCAGTTTGTATTCTTCAAATTTTCATTAGTTTTTACTTTCATTACTTTCTTAGTACACTCGAGCTCCTTATTGGAGCTGCTGCCATGTGGGACAATGGGCATGCATGTACTTTCATTATTTGATGTTTAGAGGAATTGGGATCATCATCTATGTGTGTATACTTTCTAAGTTCGAAATCATACCATATTCAGAATGATAAGAAAAATAATAAATGAAATTTTGTCGTGGATTAAAGATTACATTATGTGACTGCATTTATCAGGGCATGTGCCACAGCCAATGCGGATGACATCAATCGGACTTCCACCTTATCACATCTTCACACTCGAGGAAATGGAAGAGGCAACAAACAACTTTGATCCATCTAGTTTAATAGTAGAAGGATCACAAGGCCAGGTAAAAGATACTCTTTTTCAATGTTTAAAGATTCAACCATACCCGAAAATTAATCGAGGGGGTAATTCGAGTCGGGTTACATAATCGATTATATAACTAATCGTGGAGCGACTGCTAAGCTAGAGAAATTCTTGTATCCAATACTAGTATCTGGTTGCTCTTATTGATAATCAATGTAGGGAGAGAGGCCACTTATTAAAGTTCTAACACCATGTATCGGTCAAATAATAATCATGGGTGGAAGTCGTCTAGAGTGAGCAGCTGCAAGTTTGGCTTCTCAAGAATTGTGAAACTTTATATGTAGGATCAAGTGCTTGCGGTTATACCAAAAGCTATAGCTGGTGATAACGGTGCAACTCTAATCTTTTAAATCATACGGCATTCTAAGTTCATGTTTCAATTGCTTTCCTAGTATGAGCAATTATCGATTCCCAACAATCTTCCTCTGATATCGTTTCGATTGTTATCCTAAGAGCGACGATTATTGTTTCCCAACATTATATATCTCCAATAGGTTTGTTTCTCATACAATTATAGAGTAACTAATAAGTTTTGAGGATTATACTAATGAAAGGCTAGGCTTTTGGATTTAAGTCTCTTTCGTATTTATGGTCAGACAAAAGTATGAATCGAAAACTAGGAAATATACACATTGACTCAGTTAGGAATCAATTTCTTGAAAGTTTAAGCTCACAAAGAGTGGTTGTGCATCACTTTCACAGCTTTACAAAGGTTGGCTTAGAGATGGATCAGTGGTCCTAGTAAAGTGCCTAAAACTGAAACAGAAGCATTCATCACAAGCTCTGCAGCAGCACATGGAGACAGTCGTATCGAAGCTAAGGCATCGTCATCTGGTGAGCGTTTTGGGGCACTGTATGGTCACGAATCAGGACCATTCCAACACAGCTTGCACAGTGTTTATTGTGCTTGAAAATATTGCATGTGGCTCATTAAAGGATCATATTACAGGTATAGGACTTGCCTTTTTAATAAACTTCATTTATTCATGTCGGAATCTTGAATAAATGAGCACTTAGTGACTTCATTTTTTGGCAGATTGGAGGAAAAGGGATGTCATGAAATGGCCACAGAGAATTGCTATTACAATGGGAATTGCAAGAGGTATACAGTACTTGCATACTGGAGATATCCATGGAAATGACCTGAAAATCGACAATGTCTTGTTGGATGAGACCTTAACCGCGAAAATAAGCAGCTATAACATAAACTTTCCTTCCAAGGTGCGTTTGTTTTGTATCCACATGACTCAGAACCCGAAACTAAGTATCATAATATTACATAATCGTGACAACATTCAAAGCAACAGTATGTTGAGTAGTATAAAACAGAGCAAAATTTTATTTCTGTAATCTGTTTTCTGCTTGAAATAGGTTGGTGCAGAAAGCACTCTGAATGGACAAGCTAACTCAAACCAATTAAACAGGTGACTTTTTCAACACCCTTACAACCAGGCATGAAAACCTTAAAAAAATTCAAATTACGTGATAACTTTTATCCCCTCCTCAAAAATAAATCTGCATACTTTGACCTCAAGTTCTTGGATTACCATTGATTATGGCCCTTATTTTCTCACAAGAATTGCATTTATCTGCAGTGAAAATCTAGAGAAAGAAGACATTTATCAGCTAGGAGTAATCTTACTTGAAGTTATCCTTGGCAGATCTATAAATTCTCAAACCGAAATAGATGACCTGAAATTTCAGGTAATGCAACCCTTCACTCCATAACCATTTGTTCCATTTCCTTCATGCTTCATCCAATGTTGATGATTTTTTTTTTTTTTGTGTTACAGCTTGAAAGGTGCTTAGCCGAATCACCATCAAAACTGCGTGATACGATCGACACCTCCATACGTGGGACGTTCGGGTATGAGTCACTGAAAACAATGGTGCAGATCACCATAAACTGCCTGTGTAAAGATCCCAGTGCGCGCCCAACGATAGAGGATGTGCTTTGGCATATTCAATACTCGGTTCAAGTTCAAGAAGGGTGGACAAACAGTGGAAATCTCAGCGGAAATATTAGCGGAAATATTAGCACAAAGTTGTCCTAAACGAATGCTGCAGTGCTTGTAAATAGTTTTTATCTGTTTAATGCATCATATGTCAAAGTACACGATAATTTGGCTTTTGAATCTCCTCTTCATTTCACTATGAACCCACCTTTGTAGAGCCATGTATTGTAAGTGATCCGAAGGGCGCCTCCTATCAGTATATATTGAAGTATACAAACTTACATTACGCCTAAACTGTAGCTACCTTTCTATCTTGAAAAAGTCCTATACTAGGAATGGTAATTGATATCACCAAAAAGTGTGATCTTTAATAAATGTCGTGCCATGATGCAACAACCGATTTATCTTCTATAAACTGAATCGAACCGCTCCAAAATATCTCTGTATATCAAAGAAAAAGGATAAGATTACTCCGCCCGTAGGCGAAGACACTCCGACGCTCAAGTCAGTATATGTTTCAATAGAAAACGTATTGAAATTGTAGGAATAGCGTGTAAGTATTGCGTAATTGAACGTACCTCAATGAGGGTAGGAGCCCTCTATTTATAGATGTAGATGTAGAGTTCTAATCAATATAGGAGAAGAATTCTAGTCAATCTATAATTGTAGAGTTCTAATCAATATAGGAGAAGAATTCTAATCAACATGAAATTGTATTGTATATGACAACTTGATCCATGTCTATCCCGATAATATTGAGATATATCTTCTAAAACCCTACGACTCCTTTTTGTTTATTAAAATGGGCTAATTGGGTCGGTTAAAACCCGTTAGGTAGATCGATCCTCCATAGAGGGGTATCACAAGTCCCCCCTCCTAGTCGAACTGACGTCGAAGACCAGAAGTTCGTTAAATGTTTAACCGACCTGTTCCTAGTGCCCCTGCTGTTTACTTCCATGGGAATATGAGATATAGTCGAGCTTCGTGATGAATAAACATGCGGTACTAATAACATTGGATTTATGAATATTAAGCGTCCCAAGCTCCATACTTAATAGAAATCTCAAGCCCCAGTGATGAAAAATATACGATGCCAATGAAACTTGATTGATTTCCAGCATCAATAGAATCTTGAGCTGAGCAGATAAGCACGATCGGGCACCAGATGTAATACGGAGCAAATAAAGCTCATATGAGCTGATTTGAGCTATATCGGATAAATATGTGCAAATGACGCTCGACTAAACTAAGCTCCAGAGGTAATAGGTATGCGTAGCAAATGATGTTCGCCTGATCCGAACTGAGCTCCAAATATAAATAGGGGCGTAGTGTGCTCGCCTGATCCGAACTGAGCTCCAAATATAAATAGAGGCGAAGTGTGCTCGCCAGCTCTGAACTGAGCTCCAGCGATAACAAATATGAGCGAGGAATGCTCGCCTGAACCGTGCTCCAGAGATAATAAATAGGAGCAAAAATGTGCTCGTCTGATCTGAGCTCCAGAGATAATAAATAGGGGCGAAGTGTGTTCGCCTGCTCTGAACTGAGCTCCAGCGATAACAAATATGAGCGAGGAATGCTCGCCTGAACCGTGTTCCTGAGATAATAAATAGGAGCAAAAATGTGCTCGTCTGATCTAAACTGAGCTCCGGAGATAATAAATAGGGGCGAAGTGTGTTCGCCTGCTCTGAACTGAGCTCCAGCGATAACAAATATGAGCGAGGAATGCTCGCCTAAACCGTGCTCCAGAGATAGGTTGCACACCCATGCTCCTGGCGTAACCAGGGCTGAGCTCGTGCTCCTCAGGTAGGTTGCACACCCATGCTCCTGGCGTAACCAGGGCTGAGCTCGTGCTCCTGAGGTAGGTTGCACACCCATGCTCCTGGCGTAACCAGGGCTGAGCTCGTGCTTGGCTCGTCGTAAACGTGCCCCTGATGTGCCAAGGGCTTATTGACAACGCCTTGGACTTCTGAATAGGGCCTTACTGCTAGATTGCATGCCTGAGCTGATAAATAGGGTCTCACTGCAAGATTGCACGCCCGAACTGTCATAATAGGGGCTTATAGCGAGATTGCATGCCCGATATCGATGTAATAAGGCCTTACTGCAAGATTGCACGCCCGAGCTTGATGTAATAGGGCCTTACTGCCAGATGGCACGCCCGAGCTTGATGTAATAGGGCCTTGCTGCCAGATGGCATGCCCGAGCTCGATGTAATAGGGCCTTACTGCCAGATGGCACGCCCGAGCTGTCATAATATGGTCTTACTGCTAGATTGCATGCCCGATATCGATGTAATAGGGGCTTACTGCGAGATTGCACGCCCGAACTTGATGTAAAACATTTAAATAATACATAGAAGACGAGACAGAAACCCTCCAAAACAACAATATTTGCATTTAATATAGCACGAGAAGTTTAGCATATTCAAATCCCAAATAAGTCATGAACCAGTGAAGCTTGTGATGATATGAGATTATAACAAACTAAACATATTTAAAAATAATCAAATTTGGCCTGAGGCACATGCTAACCCTTCAAGTAGCTGGACCTTCGAAGTCTAATAAATCCTAATTGTAGCCTCATCAGAGCTCTATCAAATATTAGTGGGCAAGATGGATATGCCCTTGCCTACAGAGCACACTTAAGCGAAATCGGATTCTCAGAGAAAGAGGCCATCCCCCCGCCAGTGACTTTGCTGCAGGCTCAAAGCTTCAATATTATGAGGTTCATGCACTTAAGGGAGATCTGAACACATCATCGCCACTGCTGACAGATTAAAGACGATTGCTTCCGGTCACCGAAGTAAAGTAACTGCATTGCCAACGTCGAGGAAGAGAACATAGCGGTGACGGGTTTGAGAGATCTGGGATGATAGGTGGAACCAGTTTGGTCAATTTGCGAGGTAAGTGCGGCCTCATAATTCCACTTTCTTTGGGGCTTTTCACAATGTACAGAAGCTGATTTGTTTCTTTTCTCCCAATCTATGCCAAATCGCAGCACCCTCACCCTGTACACACTGCTAGCAACAACAACACAAATCAAATAAGAGCCAAAAACTAAATCCAAAGAAAAACCACCAGTTCGAGCCTAGGTCAAGAAACGCAGGTGAAAGCAGCAAGAGAGGAAGATAATCAAGGCCCCAATAGCTGAGATCATTCGACGTGCTGTTGCGATACCATTCCTTAACAGGGAGATTGAGTGTAATCTCCATCCAATGGCGCTGGGTCTCATAGTCTCCGAACATAGGCGGAGTGGCTGCGCCGGAATATGGGTGGAGCCCCACCGCCAGGCGGATCAAACCCGTGAATAGGCTGATGCAAAGGAACCATGATTTGGTTTCCCTTGTGGTCATGAATGACCAGATGTGGGCCTCTGGATCTGATTCGGGTCCAAGTTCAGGTCTTTTTTTTTTTTTTTGGTTGGGCGGGTTTTTTGAGGCTTTCTTCTTCCTCTTCTCCATTGTTGCTCTCAGGAAGGCTTTGGAAAGAATTCTTTTTTGTACCAAAAGTTGTCTGATGATCTTCTTGTCCATGAGTGAACGAATTTTTTTTTTTCTTTTTTCAAATCTACGTCATATGCTCAATTTCCCACAGACGGCGCCAATTGATATCACCAAAAAGTGTGATCTTTAATAAATGTCGTGCCATGATGCAACAACCGATTTATCTTCTATAAACTGAATCGAACCGCTCCAAAATATCTCTGTATATCAAAGAAAAAGGATAAGATTACTCCGCCCGTAGGCGAAGACACTCCGACGCTCAAGTCAGTATATGTTTCAATAGAAAACGTATTGAAATTGTAGGAATAGCGTGTAAGTATTGCGTAATTGAACGTACCTCAATGAGGGTAGGAGCCCTCTATTTATAGATGTAGATGTAGAGTTCTAATCAATATAGGAGAAGAATTCTAGTCAATCTATAATTGTAGAGTTCTAATCAATATAGGAGAAGAATTCTAATCAACATGAAATTGTATTGTATATGACAACTTGATCCATGTCTATCCCGATAATATTGAGATATATCTTCTAAAACCCTACGACTCCTTTTTGTTTATTAAAATGGGCTAATTGGGTCGGTTAAAACCCGTTAGGTAGATCGATCCTCCATAGAGGGGTATCAGTATGATACAAAAATACACTGAATCTTTCCATGTAAGCCTAAACAAGACACGCTATTTCCATGGTAGTGCTAATATTTCCTTGTAACATCCCCCCTCAAATTGATACAAGATTTGTAAGCATCAATTTGTTTACAAGAAACTCATGGTGTGTGCGAGAGAGCCTTGGTGAAAATATCAGCCGTTTGAAGGTGCGATGAAGTATGTGGAAGAATGATGGCATCGGCATTGTAAGCTTCACGAGTATAGTGACATTCCACCTCAATGTGCTTTGTTCTTTCGTGGTATACGAGATTAGCTGTGATTTAAATCACACTTGTATTGTCAACATGAAGTGGAGTAGGAGACGGTGGACGGAAACCAAGTTCAGTCAAGAAGCGACGCAACCATATTATCTCAGAACAGACCGATGACATAAAGCGATATTCGGACTCGGGAGAGGACTTAGATACACGCTCTTGCTTTTTACTTTTCCAAGATATAAGAGCCGAGCCAAGTAACATACACCAGCCAGAGACGGAACGCCTGGTGTTAGGACACCCTGTCCAATCCGCATCACTATAGGCAACAATTTCAAGCGGTGAGTGGACAGGGAAGAAAAGGCCACGGGATGGAGTACCCTTGATATAGCCAATGATCCGGCGTACAGCTGCAAGATGAAGATGGCGAGGAGCTTGCATGAATTGGCTCACTTGTCGAACAACAAAGGAGATATCAGGACGAGTGATGGTGAGGTAGTTAAGACTTCCAACTAATTGCCGATATAATGATGGATCAGCAAAGAATTTGCCTTCATCATCGTGGTATTTAACATTGACTTCTAATGGAGTCTCAGAAGTCTTTCCATGTTGAAGGCCAGCCAAGGTAACCAAGTCTTGGGTGTATTTGTGTTGGTTCAAATACATTCCAGCAGCGGTTGAAAGCACCTCAAAGACCCAGGAAATATTTTAATTGACCCAAATCTTTCATATGAAACGAGTTTTGAAGATGCTTCTGTAACTGAGAAATTAAGGCAGAGTAATTTCCTGTGATAACAATATCATCTACATACACCATAAGAAGAACGATGCCATTATTAGTCCTGCATAAAAACAATGAAGAATCAAACTGGCTTTGAACGAAAGAGAAACTGAGTAAAGTCCTGCGAAATTTGTCAAACCAAGGTCGTGGTGCCTGTTTCTAGCCATAGAGAGAACGCCGAAGTTTACACACATCCGAAGAAGATGTAGCAAACATCCCAGGAGGAGGTGTCATGTAAATATCTTCCTTAAGATCCCCGTGTAGAAACACATTTTTGACATCCATCTGGTGCAAAGGCCACTTCTGAGATGCAGCAATAGCAAGAATAAGCCGAACAATGGTCATTTTAGCAACGGGAGCAAATGTTTCATCGTAATCCACACCATACTCTTGATGATTGCCCTTTGCCACCAATCGGGCTTTATAACATTCAAGAGACCAATCATAACGCAATTTCACCGAGTAAACCCATTTACAACCAATTGGCTTAACATCCTTAGGGCAAGCAACAATGTCCCAAGTGTGATTGTCGAGCAAAGAATGAAGTTCCTCTTGCATGGCTTTCACCCAACAAGGTTGCGTAGCAGCCTGTGAATAAGATTTAGGAATAACAGTATCTGCTAATGTGGCAGAGAAACCATACCTATCAGGAGGTCGAATAGGACGCGAAGAACGCCGTAGAGCAGCAGGTTCCGGTGCTGGATCATGATCGCAAGGATGTGAGGAGGTTGGGGGCCTTCGACGGGCATAGACAATACCTGGTTTGAAGCGCTCAACAGAAGACACAAGATTATCAAAGTGAGGAAGTAACACATTAGCAGAGAGAGTGTCGGGCAGTGGAAAGTAATTTTGATTCTCAAAGAAAATGACATTTCTAGAGATACGCATTCGTTTGGAAACAGCATCATAGCATACATATCCCTTGTGAGTGGTATTATAACCCATAAAGGCACATCGAACAGACTGAGCTGAAAGCTTGTGACGTTGATGCAAGGTAGATGAACGAAACACGTACTACCAAAAGTGCGAAGTGAATGATAATCCGGATTAATTCATTGAAGACGAAAGTATGGAGAGTCAAAGTTTAATGTCTGGGATGGCAGTCTATTGATCGTGTATACAGGTGTGGACAATGCTTCCACCCAAAAAATCGGAGGTACCGAAGCCCCTAAGAAAATGTACGAACCATATCCAATAAATGTCGATTTTTACGTTCAGCCACACCATTCTGTTGTGGTGTATAAGGGCAGAAGCGCTGAGAGACAATGTCTTTCTCTTGTAAGAAGAGCTGAAATGCATGAGACATATATTCACCGCCATTGTCGGATCGAACACCTAATTCGGGTAGAGAATTGTGTTTCAACATAAGCAACAAATGTCCCAAACACAGTAAATAGTTCAGATTTGGCACGAAGAAAATAAATCCATGTGAAACGACTAAAGTCATCAATGAACGTCACAAAGTATTTGTAATTGGCATGTGAAGTAACATGAGCAATTCCCCAAACATCACTATGAATGAATTCAAAGCATGCACGAGCACGGCTACCATGAGTTGTAAAAGGCAGAATCTTACTCTTCCCAAGTTTGCAAGTAGAACAATCAAGTAGCAATGAAGGAGAAGAAAAAGCATGACTACCCAAGAAACCATTCTTCATTAAATGGGATATGATTACATTATTTGGATGACCAAGACGTCTGTGCCAATTAACAAGCTTATTCGAAATAGTAAAACATGACAGAGAAACAAGGAGAGTGTGTAAAATGAAGGGGAAACAAGCGTCCAACTTTAGGCCTCCTCGCTGTCACCTTCCCTGATACCTGATCCTGCACAAGGCAAACCGCATGTGAGAAATTTACATTGCACTTATTATCAACCAGTTGACCCACAGAAATCAAATTGGTAGATAACCCAGGGGATACAAACACATCCTGAAAGGAAGTGTTGATATCACCAACATATGTAATTGGAAGGGTGTTGCCATTAGCAATCTGAGTATGTTGAGAACCATTGTACTTCAGAAATTTACGCAGATCAGCAGGGTAACCTGTCATATGGTTGGATGCGCCAGAATCAACAAACCAAGGGTTTGAAATAGACTTACCACTGTCATGTAGTCCGAGAGCATAAAATGCGGAAACAATCAATTGCTGAACCACTTATGGTGTAAGACTCGGTGAAGATGTTGTTGAAGGAGTGGTGTTTGTAGGTGGCTGGTTCAAGGAACTCCTGTAGCCGTGGCTTGGTAGGCCTTGACACGACGGTTGGATGGATGCGTCGGACATTCAGTAAGAATGTAATCTTTCTGTTTACAATAATCGCAAAATGTTTTGGTGCAATTGCGAGCGATATGACCAAACCCTTTGCAACTGTAACACTGAAGAGAGCTCTTGCCTTGTGGCTTGCCATGGGCAGCATAAGCAACATTGACAATTTCAGAATTTGTCATAGATGAACCAATAGCAGCATTAGTGGCCAAGAGTTGTTCTTCATGTAGGAGTTCACCAAAACACACGTCTAGGGATGGGACAAGATCGCGATTAAGAAGGCCAGCTCGAGTATTCTCAAATTCAGGATGAAGCTTCATGAGGAATTGATCTCGTTTGCTGGTGGCATGCACCTCTTGAGTGAAGATAAAACTTCTTTAGGCACTTTAGCGTAAATAAGATCTATATATCCACTCGAGAGATTGAGAAAATCAGAATAATATTGCTCCATATTCAGATTTCCATGCGAGTAATTTGCAATATCCAGTTCAAGTTGGAAACGTCGAGCGGTGTTGTCATGGTAATAAACTCTTTTGAGATATCCCCACATCATCTTAGATGTGGTAAAGCAACGTAGATTGTTCACTATATGAGGTTCAATGGACCCAAGTATCCATGAAATAATCCTAGCATCATTGGTCTCCCACTGAACCAATTCTTCTATGCTTCTGGTGCAGCGGATGAGCCATCGACGTAGCCCTAAAGTGTCTTTCCTTTGAGAAACATTCGGAACTGAAATTCCCAGGCAGCGTAGTTTTTACCGGTGAAATAGGAAATCCTTCGGTAGTCATTGTAAAATCAAACAGGAGCAGCGTACACGAGAATCTCACAAAGTGCGATTGCGTCAAGATTTTGATGTAGGAAAATAAAATCAACCACTCCAAGAATAAAGCAAGAGTTGTGCGAAATCAATACCATGAACCCACACCAAAACAAAATTAAATTGATGGTTTCGAGAGAAAGAAGATGTGCAGTCGATCGAAGAACCATAATTCCAAAATCCCAAGACAAAATTGCAAACGATCAGAAGAGCACGTCAACAAATCCAAGAACCAATTTATGACAGCAAATCGATTGGGAGAGGAAAAAAAATTACAGTACACCTAGAAATTCAAAGATAAAAAATTTCCGAGAGCAAATCAACTGATTTGCGATCTATATGCCATGAATCCACTCGATTTCTAATGGGTCATTGAAAGGAATTTCATGATAATTCGAAAAACAAAGGAAGAATATACCGAGCAATTTCCAAAAATCGAATAACATATTGAAGGTTAGTGCCGCAGAACGACATAATTTGTGAGAATTTTTTTTTTTATTTTACGATTTTGGCTCAATAGCATGTCAAAGTATAACTACCTTTCTATCTTGAAAATGTCCTATACTAGGAATGGTTATGATACAAAAATACACCAAATCTTTCCATTTAAGCCTAAACAAGACACACTATTTTCATGGTAGTGCTAATATTTCCTTGTAACATCATAAAATGTGTCTTATAAGTAAATATGATTCAATGGCTAACTAAAAACGGACCAGGGAAAAAAAACATTGGTGTCAATTTAATATGAATTAATTTTAGACGTGTCTGAAGATTACAAACTGGAACTACAACTTATTTATTGGCTGCTCGATAATGTTAAACCGTGAAATTATCAGATTAAACTCTTGGAGATCTCACTTATTCAATATTTCTTTAGCAGCAAATCCAAAGTAATCATCGAAGAAGTTTGGAGGTTCTGTGATAAAACACGAAATAACATCTCTCAGTGTAATTACCCCAATAACTTCATCGTCCTGGCCTGAAACAACGTAGATTCTATAAACTGCCATGGACGCGAGTGTGTCTATTACGGAACCAAGCGTTGAATCGGGCTTGCACGTTATTGGCGTTGCGGTCTTCCCAATGTTGTTGGTTGCCGACGCTATAGTAGTGATGAAGTCCTTGGCAGTGAGCTCCCTGCAATTCACATGGAAATGTGTTGTTTTACAATATAATACCAGCCACATATAATTCAGGTAAAATGTTTCCAAATTTTTTACCTAAAACTCGCAAACAGCTCGGGTTTGAGTAGCAAGAATCTAATATCTCTGATGCTAACGTTGCCAATGATTTTCCTGTTCGGTCCCTCAACAACCGGAAGGCCTCCAATTTGTTTATCTTTCATTTTCTTGAATGCTTCAAGAATCAATTCGTCACTTCGAACACTTACAACCTTTCGATGCATTATCAAAACCGATAAGCTCGAGTAGAATGTAAACTGTATCTACCGAAAAACGGTTTAATTTAAAGCAGTAACCTGATCTGAAGACATAAAAGGAAGTCCCAACGCAGATATAGGATGAGAAGTGATGCAGTTGAACCAGTCCCTGTCTTTGCATTCCTGAAGACCATTTATAACAGCCGATTGAGTTATGAAGTTCTTGATAGTCGGGCTCCCTGATTCAATCACAGGTACGTTCCGAAGCCTATATTTCGAAAGCAACAGCAAGACACTCAACATTGAACTGTATGTCGCCACTGGAACAAAAGGAGCCCACCGATAGGATTTCAAGATCGAACTCACCTGTAAAGTTATAGCCATACATTAAATCACATCCTCGACTTGTTAAAATATAAAACTACTATTTAGCTACCTCATTCACGCTCGACTCGAACTTGGAAAAATATCCCCTAAAATTAGGCCAGAACAAGAAGTTCACATGTTCAAGATTTGTTTTGCACAAAACTCGTAGATTCCTAAGACATTTATTTCTTGGCATTGGTTTCGACTAATGTGCACGTGTATACTTTGACTATGCATTCACCTATGTCCAATTGTAAAGAGTCTTAAATCTACCTTCTATCAAAAGGATTTCTAACAAAATAATTTTGTTTTTTGTTGATTCATCCATATTACAGAGAGTAAGAGGTTGCACTTGCCGTGCTCGACTTAAAAGGCTCTTCGTTTAGTAGAACCTTGTAAAAATCTTCTCCTAGCTTATCTGCTGCGGTGGGGGCATCTTTTGCCATACCTTTATCTGCAGCCATACCTCCTGCCACAGCCGCCCCAACGGCAGCTGCGGTCAAACCAGCAACAGCAAGCGGACCCGTTGCCCCAAATGCCAGTGCTCCAAGAGCACCAGCAGTACCTGTACCAATTCCCGCAGCAGCCGCTGAGCTAGCAGACAGGGCAGCTGCAGCAAGTTCTGCACTCTGTAGCACCCAAAGAATGATGGCCGAGTAATCAACAATTCCCAGATACCTCTCTCTCCAATCGTTGCTGCTTTTGGCATCGGGATTTACTACCGGAGCCGACAAAATGTTGGATTCGGACAATATTCTCACAGTGTCGATAACCGATGTGTCTGCGAGAATCTCAATAACTGGCAAATATGTTTCAGAGCAGATAAAATCAGACTACATCATCCAAAATTTGAAATTGGTTAAAGCTACGTGAAATTTTCGATGTCTTTTTAAGTGTTGGGGATGAACCGAAGCTATTGCGTGATGACTAGAATAAAACACGAAAAAAAACAGAAAATAATCAACAAGAACACAATATATTTAGGTAATTCACCCAATATAGTTTACGTGTCCGAGGAGATGCTACAAATCTTTGAAGAAATCTTTACAAGTATTTACGAGCACACAATCTCTCACATACCTGAGTACAATGGAACAATCTCTATGACTCTCTCGAGAAAACAATCATTTTTCTTGCCTACCGCTTGTTCAAACATCGCTACAATTTGGACGGCAGGGTAAAAATGCACATTTGGTCAGCATTAAGGACCTTACCTTTGCCTCCGGGAACTTGGGGGAATGACGAAACTGGAATATGTGAAAAAGCAGTTGTGAGAGTCTCCTGCAACGAAGGATCCAATTTCTTTCTGCTTTGGATCGTCTCAAAGTACTCATCGCAGCTTTGAATTCTATCCCCACGCTTAGATTCTTGTGCTTCTGCCATTTTGTAACACTATATGTAACAAAAAGGGGATTTAAGTGGCATATATTGATGATCATTATTTGAAGAGATTAGCTTATTCATTTCTTCATATTTTTTCCTATCTAATCTAAATATTCAGAAAATATGCAGACTGATTCATCACATTTAAATGCGGTAACAATTTGCTACAAAAGCTATATAATCTTTCCACTAATATATAGTTCACTAAATTAAATCTGGGATTCTTCTATAGAATCCATATACACAGATGAATGACTTGTAATCGAATCGAATCCCATCAGATGAAACTAATATTTTCATGATAACAATGCTAAAAAAAGCAAGAAACAAGAAGGAAGCGAGACAAAAAATGCGGTATTCAACAAATTAAGAGCGGATAAACTACCTTTATGTGATGAAATCTCAATTCAGATTGTGAATCTGCTA
This sequence comes from Haberlea rhodopensis, assembly GCA_907163345.1. Lineage (NCBI taxonomy): Eukaryota > Viridiplantae > Streptophyta > Magnoliopsida > Lamiales > Gesneriaceae > Haberlea > Haberlea rhodopensis. The sequence goes on from CAJQUN010000030.1 coordinate 2,337,662, forward strand.
CTTGTCTGTGATTTTGTTTCGGGGAAGAAGATGATTAGTTTGTAGTTTTATGGTAAATTGGTGAATGGGCAATCGTATCTCTGCCACCTGTAATAGTGTTACATGCACGTGTCAACTTTCCTTATTAGTTCGTCTTTTTTTAAAGTTTGATAGACCGAAATTGGTTTATTTAATGTTAGCTTGTCCTTGATTCACGTTTAGGGTTTGGATCAAATTTATGGATTAATTAAATATAATTATTTAAAATAATTTATATTTATATTTTGTTCTTGATTTAAAAATATTTTATTTTAATATTAAATTGATACTTCGTAGTGGCGAGGATCACTGCACCCATTTTTGCTCTCTTGGTCATCAAGAGGTAAACATATTTGCACATTTCAAGTGATATTTCCGACACGATTTATTCTATGTTACCCCATGACATATTCGCACATTTCAAGTGATATTTCCGACACGATTTATTCTATTTTACTTCATGGGTAGTGTCTTATGTGGTACATCTAATCATTTATTTGAAATATTCTCACTTAACATCATTAAGAATATTCGCAATGAATATTTGAATGTATCTTATGAAGTACTACCCCATAGAATAGCATAGAATATTTCTTACGACACATGACTAGATGAGGAAGTTGCTAAATTTGATATGTTTATATTAATTATATATAACGTACAATTTCCACTTGCCAATAACAATTTGGTCCCAAATAATTTGCTAAATTTGATATGTTTATATTAATTATATATAACGTACAATTTCCACTTGCCAGTAACAATTTGGTCCCAAATAAGGAATGTGAGTCTCAAAATTGAATAATTACAAGAAAGTACATTATATATATACATATATATATATATATATATTTATAACATAAAAACTCGTAGTCGCTATCTTTAAAATACGTACCAGGTAAACATAGTGATGTCAAATGGACCGTGCCAGGCCAGTAATTCGTGCCGCTCGGCAGGGAATTATCGCCCGGCACTGTTCCGTGCCGGGCAGGCACGGCCCCGCAACAGAGACGAGCCTTGCCTAGCACATCCTGCCTTTGTTTTGCCAGGCCCAGCACGACCCATAGGCCCGTGACCTATGGGTCGTGACGTGCTGGCACGACCCAAATCAATTTTTTTTTTTTAACTTTGGGCATTTGGCGATCGATCGTCAAGCACGCTTATAACCTACTGCCACTCGACGATCGATCTCCAATTATGCGACGATCGATCGCCAAGCACGTTTGTAACCTATTGACATTCGGCGACCGATCGCCAGTTATGTGGCGATCGTCGATTAATTTTTTTTTTTAAATACAGTGTCGTGCCGTGCCCATGCCGGCACCCTTGGCTCGGCACGGCACGACACGACACTGTAGCAAAATGGGTCGTGTCGTGCCGTTCTGTGCTGTGCTGTGTCGTTCCGTGTCGCCCGCTTCGTTTGACATCTCTAGGTAAACCTCCAGACTGACTGAATAACCTGCAAACCACGCCAGCCAAGTAAACTGCATTAGGCAAGTCCGATGCGACAGGCTCAAACTGAGAGAGACGGATGTAGTAATTGAACTTGTGACCTTTTTGACTCAAACACACTGTATTTACCCATCTCAACTACCTCAAGGGTTAAAGTACATTATATTTGATAGCTCACTTAATTAGCATAAGAGTCTCTCCTCTATGCTCTTAACTTTTTGTGATAAATTTACAAGCTGTTTGCTTCCATTGTTGTCATGGTGTAATAGTTGGCTAAAAAATTTCTCATCCAATCTACTAAAATCTATTTGCAGCCAATAGCTTTAGTCCAAAACGCCACGTGTCATTCATAGATCAGATAAAATGAAAACAGCACGGCCACAAGAAGAAGAATCAAGAAACGTTAACCCAACTGTACATCCCCTCCCCCCACTACCACTCCACGCCGGAGACCCACCACGATGACGGCCGCGACGGCCTTCAACTCCTGCATCTGCTTCTCGTCCCCCAAACCCGCCTCCTATTCAGAACAACAAAGCAACCCTTTAACTGCCAAACCCAAAACCCTCCTCCATAACCACCCACTCTACCAGCCAACCCACGCAAACATTTCCCTCCAATTCAAAGAAAAAGTCCTCTGCCTCGAAATCCTGGGCGTCGACTCGGGAAGGGCCCTGGCCCAAAACCCATCTCTCCACTCAGCTTCACTCCATTCTATACACGCCATTGTCTCCTTCCTCCAATCCAAAGGCATCCATCTCAAAGATCTTGGCAGAATCTTCGGCATGTGTCCAAAGATTCTAACTTCAGACCTAAAATCTGAACTCAACCCAGTTTTTAGCTTCCTATCCATTGATCTAAAAGTCCCAGATCAGAATTTTCGAAAGGTGATCAACAAATGCCCGCGACTCTTGATTTCTAGTGTGAGAGATCAGTTGAAGCCAGCTTTATTCTATCTTCACAGGCTTGGATTCAAGGATTTGCACTGCATTAGCTTATCAAGATCCCATTTTACTGGTTTCGAGTGTCGAAAAAACTCTGATTCCGAAGCTGGATTATCTGGTTAGCTTGGGGTTTTCGAAATCTGAATGCGGTGGACATGGTTCTGAGATGTCCTAGTCTGTTCACATTCAGCGTGGAGGGTAACTTCAAGCCAAAATTCGAGTACTTTGCGAAGGAAATGAAAGGGAGTTTGGAGGAAGCTGAGGCAATTTCCGCAGTATTTTGCAGTTTAGTCTGGAGAAGAGGATCAAGCCTCGGCACGCGGAGATTGTACAGAGAGGAGTTGAGGTTCCATTGCCATTGATGTTGAAGGCTACTGATGAGGAGTTTAATGAATTGCTGATGAGTTAAAGGGAGTGGATAAGTGTAATAATACTTCATCTTTGTTTGTGTATACCTTCTATGAAGCAATGGAAATAAGGAATTTTTAATAGTTGATTCTTCTTCGTTATTTAATTTAAGGGGCTTGATTCTTGTTATGTAATTATCTATCTATTCAATTTTGCGAACCGGATAGCACGATGACATGTATATTGGTTTTCCTACATATAGGCTTTTGGGATAGAATCAGATCGGATGGTTTCCCATGATAGTGTATTGTAAATAGTAATATGATCATTGCATGTTTATCATATGGCATCACATCTCTGAACTTAGCCAAAATTTATCAAAGTCCTTGAGAGTACAGCTTACAGAGTGTGGAATTCTCTGCATTACAGGAAAAAGCATGTTGTTTCCTTTAAATATTTAACCACTATTTGTTTCTGACATATAATTTTTATAATACTTTTGAGCTAGCCTCGCAAGAGGTGAGAAGGCTAAAAGAACATGTAGATCAGCAGCAAACACTGGTAAGTGCTAGCAACAAGGTGAGGCAACTGGAGCAGATTGAACTTGATAAAGTGGAAATGCACCATCTAATTCAAAAGCTTGACCAAACAGAAGAGGACTTAAAAGAAGCCATTGAAAAGAGAAACACAGCACTTGCTCTTGCTCAAGAGAGGCATGATAAGTTACTTTTGAGGGAAGCTAGTGGGGAGGAACAAAATAAGGAAGAAATTATGTTTGTTGTTGTCAATGGATTGTTCGAAAAAGCTAGATGATTTTCAATGCAGAATATCGGGGATGATCAGAAAGAACAACTTAAGGTACATAACTAAATCCTATTCTTTATATATCTTAAAAGCTAAGCATATTGATTTTTGAAGCTTGACTGTATTAATTTTTTGAAGCTTATGATGGTACTGGTTAATGGTTATTACTAAGTTATGATGGAACTGAATATAACAAAGGTTTATAAAAGTGTGAGGAATTGGAAAGATTAACTTATTTGTATCTCTGATATGTAAGGCGCAAAATGCATTATAAGCTTCTTAGCTTAGGAACATGCTGTGGTCTCAAGACCAAATCTATGCATATGAGCAAGATATGTTTTGTTATGCTTATTACTAAAAACATCATTTGGGATAGAAATAATTGACCTCCTTTGTTCTTGGATCCTCTTTCCCTATTCTTCACTCCATGACCCATACAATCTAAAACTATATCATATGTGATATTGCACTAACCAAATGACATTCGATCGAAACCAAAGAAATTTATTTCAAACAAAATGTCAAAAGGGCTGAATTGCCACATTGTCACAACAATAATACTAGAGCAAAAATGACTATTGGATGAATTCTCCCCTGAATTAATAATAAATCAAACAAAAACAAGGAATAGATTGAACTAACATGGTTTGCCTACGCGGCACTTGAGTGCACCAGAGAACCGCGTGAGCCTGCCGGCATATGAACCAGGCTTGAAGTTGATCAAATTACGCTTTGATGGCGATTTTATCTGTTTGATTGGTGGACCTGATTCGGTAAAGAATGCTCCATTTATGAACTTGTCACCTTCTGATCTCCATTGCCATTTCATCCACTCGTCCTTTGTGGCATAGTCCCTCTTTGTCACCTGTTTTAAACAGATTTATTCATTAGACTCGAACCCGATTCGAGTTGTTGCGAAAACTTTTCAAATTTCTTAGTTAGTATGTCTGAGCTTACCTCCTTGGTGTAAGGGTTTTTGGAGGCCTTGAATCGGTTGCCTTGGCTGATAATGGTGGGATGTGCGCTGCCGCCGATGGCGTAGAGTTCCCATTGCACGTAGTCGTTGTTGAGGACATGGAAAAAGCCCCACCGGCACCTCGGCATTCTCTGTATACAACCAATTCCAAATTTGTTGAATGCAACAGTCACTTGCATTATTGCATCTTTAGAATCGCTGTCATGTGCACCCAACAGCATCACCTGCATGGCGTATATAGAGGTCAAGGACAGATCTACCCCTCAATCAAAAGAAATTAAATTTTATGTTTTTTTTCAGAAAAAAAAAATCCCGAAAAAACTCATATTAGGACTATAGCTTGTACATGCTTATTCAAAGCACTTATATGTTACATTTGCTTAAAGTTTGAAAAAGTTGCTTTTTAGCAAAAACATTAGGTATTTGATATTAAAATTAAAAAAAACAGCTTAATTAACTTTAACTTTATTAAAAAATTGTCACCGCTTGATTTAAAGCAAGTAGAATAATCTCGTGACTTACTTCTCAGCTTCTAGCAGTTACCTTTTTTTTTTTTAGAAAAGTAATAACAAAAACAAGGAAATCAAACATTTAATATACGTTTTTCCATATGAAAAGATAGATTATCAGTTTTCAAAAGCATTTACGAACACTGCCTATATATCTTTGCTGTCCAATCAGTTCTTGTCGCATTACGACCTTTACCACAATGATGCTGTCCATAGATCAAATTAACAGAGACAAAGAAGACTTGTCAGTCGCTTTAGTAGAGGTAGCAGATTCAATCAATCGAGATTTGGTATGAATCCCGAAAGTACAGTAACAGAGATCTGCGGGAATCGCTTTTGCTTTCTTTTCCTCTGGCTACTAAGATGTTTCAGTTCGCGACCCTTTGTCCCGGCCATTGTAGCACATGTGTCGCCCAGGGCCTAACTCATTTGCCCTGAGCCCCGTATCCCTTTGATTCTTCTCCCGGCCAAGTCCCATTAATTGATCATAACGATATCGTGGAAATGCTGCACGGACCCGTTGTCCAAACTTCAAAGTATTTTACAAAATAAAGCCCACTCCGCGATGCTCTAACAGGCGGCCTCCCGGCCCTAGACTATTCCTCTCGGGCTTTGCCTGTCCTTTACAAGATTCCGGCTCGGCCCGCATCGTCATCAGCGCAGCCTTTCTTTATCATTGTATGACACACCCAATATCATAGGAAAAATTCTCAAATTGGTCATATAAGCTAGTCTTTATTGATTTTTGGTTCTCTAATTGGTCAAAATCTGATTTTAGTGTAATAAAGTATTTTATTTACTTTGATTTTTGTCGAAATGAAAATATGACGCCAGACATATCGGCAATGTCCGTTGTTGTCTGTAATATCCAGTGATTTATCAGTACTTCAGCAAAAATGGGACTAAATGTGCTAAAAAAATCAATTTATTTGAATAATTAGAAAATATTTGAGATGCTCAACTTACATCATTGTGATGGTTGAATTTGCAGTTAGAGACTGTAATAGCTGTGGATCCCTCAATCACATCAATGAGCCCATCTGTGGCTTTAGACAAGGACACATGGTCGATCCATATGTTGCTCGAACTATAGATCGAGATCGCATCCCCATCGCTCCTCGTGCGGAGGCCGATGTGGTCGACCGCATCACGAATCATCCCACCGCAGGCCGAAACAATGTTGTGCATCCAAATATTATGTATTATGATATTTTTTACAAATTGGAGGGTGAATCCAGCGCCGTAGGCAATGTGAACTTCATGCGCCTCGGCCATCGATAGTCTTGTGGCTGGTGAAAATGAGCTCTTGTTTGAGCTTAATAATCATGTGGTGGGAGAATGTGATCCAAAGTGGCCCAGGTTGGATGATGGCATGGCGAAGTGTCCCGGGTTTCGGGTGGTCCATGTCGTTATCCGAAGGGATCGGTGACGATGTAGATCTTGCCTCTTTTCCCGCCGGTGGCTCGGCGGCCGAAGCCGAGGGCACACTCGGCTAGCCGTTTCCGGTTATTGGCCCATTTGGGATCGCAACGCCAGCAGTTGTCTATGGGGTTTGTGGACTTGCAGCCATTTTGTAGGAGGTGTCTCCTTGTGGCATTCTCACTTACCAATTCCCTGTGTATCATGCCATGCATGGCACGGTAAAACAAAATTATTAGTGCAAATGATATATTATGTGCTCAAGCTCGTTTGTCGGACCTGAAGCCTGGGTGTGACAGATAAATTGAAGGAAAACAAGAAATTAAACATATCATGGAGGGAAACAAATGGCCTTATACCTGCCAACTAGTTCGTTAAATTCCTCGGTGACTTCCTCCGGCTTAGGATTAAACGCCTTCAAAGATTCCTCAAGAGATTCCTCGGACCTTTTTTGCAAATACTCGTCGAAATTTGCGATTTTACCCGTCGACCGTGGAAGCTTAGCCACGACGGAGACTATGCAAATAACAGCTAACAAGATTTTACAATTACTAAGCGCCATTATTTTATGTCATGTATGTAAGCTCTATCAAGAAATTTATGTCAACTTCTGCTTCGTTAATTTTCACGTCGAACCACTGGAAATTTTGTGCCAGTGATTCTCTTTTTTGGAGGAGGTAGGAATTTTTAATGGGACAGTTGGTTAAGCAAAAACTAGGAAAGACAAGGATGATATGCCATAAAGGAGGTGATGAACAACATACGGCGAGAAACAATGGGAAACCAGTTACACAGTAGAGGTCAATAGTTACGTGGAACTAACTTCTCAATATAATTTGTTGGATTTAAGACAAGGGGAGTGAGTGAAGGAATAATAATTTGTGAAATTTAACTATGTTGCACAGATATAAATACAAGGATACAAATACGACATGATATAAGAATCTCCATCTAGTTTTAATAATTATTATTTTATCCCTTGTAGTTCAAAAAATAACGTCTATATCATATGATGTGTAAAAAACATCTAATGTCCTTATATATTTTCGATTAAATAGCTCAAATAATTAAGCAAAATTGGATTAATTCAAAATGATATAAGCAAATTTTAATATATTGTCAAAGTTTTAAATTGAGTAGATAATTTATGTCAAAACATATGGTACATCTGTTATTGTTCAAACTAGAGATCGGAAGTCATATTAAAGCTATTCTACATGAAAAATAATCGTAATTTACCCTAGAAATGAAATAATTTATGGAAATTAGTAGGAATGGCACACGGAATGCGTGTGACCAATATATTATAATAATTGTAAAATTGCACGTAGATTGCTAAATGCATTAAGAATTTGTCATTAACCTCATAAGTTGCATGCAATATCAAATGCACCATAACAAGAAAACAGGAAGGGGAAAAAAAAGAAGGGGAGAGAAGATCTCTTACATTCATCATGATGAAGTCAATCAAAGATATAAACCATCTTTAATATGTTTGCTGATTGCTTGATTTGTAGTTATCGGTGATTGTTGGATGTTTTGTTATCTTCTTTTTATCGATCGTGGTGATATCTCTTGGTGATTATGTTAAGGGTTAGTGCACCTCTTGTACCCGTTAATAAATTTTTTTTTACCGATAAAAAAAAGAAAGATATAAACCCTCTTACATGCTTTTGTGTCATGACTTCTAAAATGCTCTGATTTATTGCTTTGAATTTGTTTTTGGAGAAATGATACTAAGATGATGTTTGCAAATGCTTTTGTAAATGTTTACATGTTTTTCGGATCAAAAAATATATTTTGGGTGTTTGATTTCCTTACTTCTCTACAAAGAGACAAGTAACCACCAGAAGTAGAGAAGTAAGTCATGATATGTCTATGACTGCTTTAAGTTAAGCGATAACAATTTTGTAAAAAAATTGAAGTTCATTAAACTACTTTTTTATTTTAATATCAAACTTAATGTTTTTGCCTAAAAATAACTTTTTTGAATTTTAAACAAAAGCAATTAGAAGCGATTTGCAAAAGCAGTTGCAAATATTGTATAAATATCTTGGATAAGAATGCATTTTAATAACTTCCTTCAAGTTAACAATGTGGAAGTTACCATCAACATAATTACATTAATAGCCTTAATAATCTCTTTTTGTCTTCATGCCTTTAAAAATAACAAAAAAGGATAAAAGAGGAAGCTCACGTAGTTATTATGTGCAGGATAGGAATAGATTCGTGTGTCTATATCTTACTATCTTATAAAGTGTGATGGTGCTAAAGAAATCAATTTGTAATGTGTGTGAATGTCCACAAAATACCCTCCTACGCTCAAATCAGTAATGATATTGAGATGAAATAATATCATGATAATAAATGTATGTGATTAAAAAATAATATATAAATAATCAAAAATAAAGTACAGAGTAATAATTATAAAGTATAGAGTACTATGATAAATCCCCTTCACGGAATTAGCATTGGATGTGAGAATGTATATTCTGTTTGATATATCCTTAACGAGTACCACCCCAAATATATATATATCAAAACTACGTAAATCTTAAATAAAATTATAGTGGAATCCAGAAATCGAGAATTTCTTCATAATAACATAGACCAAGGTACCAAACCACTACTACAGCAATGGGAGTAGAGTTGAGACACAGCTTCTAAATCAACGAGACCAACAAAATGTACACAAAATTGAGAGAAAATACATTAAAGGTTCACTTCAAGTAATGGAGACACACCTATGTTGATCAACACAAAACATGCTATCTTGAAGATTACTTCAACATCAAAATCCACTTCTGAGCTTTTAAACCGTTCGGTGATCAGCAAGAAAGAGGGGAGGGGGGGTATGTCAACCCAAGCCCAGGAGAGAAAAAGAGATGGACGCAAGCCTTTACTCATCGGCGTCGTTCACATTACATTCTTCCCAAGTCGAAGTCTTTCCCCTCCAACATGACACGACAGTTAAATGCTGACATTTCTTTCCAAATTGGATGCTCATGGAAACAAGAATGGGAGAAGAAAATGCAACGGTAACCAGCCAACCCGACCTTATGGATCACCATTCGGTTTTGGTGAATTATGGGCAAACTGATGATTTGGTGAAGCAAGAGAACCATTTGGTATCGAAAGGCTTCTTGGATGATACTGCCTGTTTCTTGAAATCGACCTTTGAATTTTGAGACCATTTTTACCATTTGGGCTGCATGCTACTCGATCTGCTTGCATCTTTTGGAAGTAGTAAGACGAGCTAGCCATGTCTTTGAGATTTGGCAAAGGCTTCAACGCTTCAACAACTTCACTCATTAGAGGCCTAACTTTGGAATCTCGGGTAAGGCAACAAGCAGCCAAGTGTGCAGCTTTTTGGGCACCTTTAATTGAAAAATGACCTTCAAGACGTGGATCTATCAAACGGTAAAAACGTCTACTTTCACCAAGATGAGGCCTAGCCCATTCTACAAGGTTATGCTCCCCATTAGGCCGGTTCTTGTCCATTGATCTTCTGCCCGTGAGCATTTCAAGGAGGACTACTCCAAAACTATACACATCACTTTTTGAAGTAAGATGTCCTGAAAAATAAAGAAACAGAGATCGTTAGGAATAAGTGACCTGTACTCGAAATCCTCAAGAAATAAGCAGTCATATATGTTTATACCTTTGTGGCTTCAAAGAAACTTTCTTCCATCAATTATTGAACTTATCTGTGTACTATTTTTCTTGTTGGAAATTTAAATTCATGTCAATAGATCACATGCATTCGTAAGTTGGTTTTGGTAGAATCGTCTCTACAGCACCGATCTAATATTGAAATCAAAGACCAAATAGGGTACCTGTCATGACATATTCTGGAGCTGCATAACCATATGTGCCCATCACACGTGTCGAAACATGAGTCTTTCCTTCATCTGGAGCATCTTTAGCCAGTCCAAAATCAGAAAGTTTGGCATTATACTCCTGCAAAAAGTTTAAGATAATCAAACAAAAATCCTTACATTCAGACATTGAGAACAAATATCGGGCCGTAGTACATTTTTTAAAACAATTAAGTTTATCCAGTCTTTGATACTCACAGCATCTAACAGGATGTTTGATGTCTTAAAATCACGATATATAACCGGTTTTTCTGCTTCTTCGTGAAGAAAAGCAAGACCCTTTGCAGCACCTAGAGCAATTTTCATCCTGATAGACCACGGAAGAGGGAGAGATCCTACAAATTACAGTATTAGATTAGCTCAACAGTGCACCATATCATAAATCAAATTGTCCATCACTCACAGAGATTTTGGGGTTTTCATTTGAAATATCATCAATGTAAAGAACAAAATTATTTGACACCAGAAAATATCAATTCAAAATGCCCTGGATAAAGCTAGATGCATACTTCTGAATAGGTGATTCTCCAAGCTTCCTCTAGGCATAAACTCGTAAACTAAAAGCCTCTGATCATCTTCAATACAGTAACCAATCAATTTAACTAAATTAGGATGAACAAGGTCCCCGAGATAATTTACTTCAGCCTGCCATATGAAATCGCACTTAAGAATAGTAGATCTAGCACAAGGTAAAAAATAAAACAGGCAAGAAAGCTAATTCAAGAAAATCAAATGCAAATGTATCAAACCATCCATTCTTTGTGACCCTGAAGTCCATCATGATTCAGGGTTTTGACAGCAACAGTAAGCCCTGTCCCGGGCTTAACTGGTGCCATGCCATTCTCTTCAATCCACCCTTTAAACACACAGCCAAAACCCCCTTCGCCAAGAAGTGATTCTGGTCGAAAATTTCTTGTTGCCAACTTAAGGTCGTTAAAGGTAAATTTTCTCAGCCGGGAAGAAACTTTAAGTTCATCTTCCAGTTTGAAGCTCGATGAATTGCTTTCAGCATTACTTGTAGTAGTGGATGGGATCTCTGTGGCATCTGGTCGGTCTATGCTGGTAACATTTGGAGATTTACTTTCTGTTTACATGCAAAACAAAAAGATAAGAGCAAAAACTATGCACATTTTATAGACAGAAAAGATTTCATGTATGATTACAGGATTAGACATTTTTAACCGAAAAATGATGTAGCACTGATCATATTTATCACTAAAAATACATCATAAGGGTTATGTTGTTTTAGTGTATTTAGTAGCACTTCGGAAAGAATCACATAACAAGTAAAAAACAAAAGACCCATCTATTGTTTGTATCATATGCCTAACACAACTTCAATCATACTCTCTTGTTTTGGCTGCCTCTTTTAAGTCTAAACTTACCATACTCTAATGTCAATCTATACAAGTTGCCAACATATAAATCACATGAGAAATCATCTTCATAACCTAAAGAAAGCATCTTGAAGCTCATGCCAAAAAACGAAACAAATGAACAAACAAATGGCACGCTGAATGTAGGAGAGAGAGATGGATCACCATGTGTGCTGATGCCACTAATAGAGCTGTCCACCTTAGACCTTGAAAAAACACAGCAACCAATAAACCTTAACTTAATACAGCAACCTGTCTCCACAGAATCATCTTTTTCCTTAGTCCCTTTTGCTTTCTTTGCATCCCAAGAATCTCCCTTTAAACCATCGCCACTTAGTCCCATCTTCCCAAACAAATCTACAGAAATTCCACCCTCCTCCTTGCTATATTTGGAAATAGACCCTCAATTTCATACAAATCCCCCCACAAAATCACCTAAAACAACTCAAACCCATTTCAGAAAGTTAATTAGACATAACAATCAAGAACCTGTCTTTCACTTTCAAGAAACCCCGAACCATCTAAGGGAAAAAAAATAAACTACCCTTTCTTTGTCTTCAAGAACCGATTTTTAATCATATTTCGAACAATTTTTCGAAAAATATGTAAGATTAGCTAAAACCCACAGAAAAATTGAAGGGAAAAAAAATCCAAAACAAAATTGCTGAATTGTTCAGACCCAACAGGAAATAAACGAGGGAGATTCACACAAAAAAAGATCCAAAGGAACTCGGTTCTGCAGATCACATTCTTGACCTTGAAAGTAGAGAACTTTGGGCCTCCACACTGTACAACAAGTGAAGTTGGAATCAGATGACACTATAGCTTCAAAAAGTAAAACTATTGCTATGTTAATGTCCCTCTCTCCTCAAGACACCGAAATCTCAAAACAACTAAATATACTGACCATTTCAATGCTGCTTTTTTTTTAGAAGTACCATTTCAATACTTTAAGAAATAATCTATTTATATATATAATTAATCAATGATTATTATTTTTACCAAAATCTATTTTTTGGAGCGATTACTACCAATATTTTTAAGGTATATAATAAGGTTAATAATACATTATTACCTATAAAGAAAAACAGTTAAAGTATTTAAAACGGGTAATATCAGTTCTAACCTTTTCTTTCCAAAGAATCTATGACTGAATAAAGCAACGGGGAGCTGCCCGGAGAATACAGGGAGTTGAATATAAAAAATTACCAGTTTGGAAAACAGACTAACAGATTTTTTTGAGCTTATTCCAATAAATGGAGATTTAAAACTTAATTGTTGTTATTGTTATAGATGGATATGCTTTCAATATAAAAAATAATAATATAGAATATTAACAACACATGAATAGGCGTGGCCCAAGCGCAAAACAATTAAAACTTGGGAAAATTTCGGGCCGGTATTACTTGGTAAAAGATTTTTCAGCCCAGTCACACCAAAAAAATTCTTTCAATTAGGTCCAATTTTGGTCAAAATGACCAAAATAGTCTTCTGCCTTCCTTGGATCACCTCCTTCAATATCAAAACCCTAGTCTACAACCCTCACATCAGCCACATGTCCCAACCACCAACGCCGTCGTCGGAAGTTGTCGCTCCTCCCATGGCGTTGGAGCTGCGCGCACTGGTCAAACGAAAACAAAACGGTTGTGCAAGAAGACAAAATCACCACACTTCTATTTATCATCTATTTACCGATTATAAATTTCAATTTTTTTGTAATGTCTGTACGTTGATTTTTAATGTGAAACATAAAAATATAATATATTTGAATTGTTCGATCAATTGTTTGATAAAAAATTTATATTTATTATGAATTTCAATTTTATTGTAATGATTGTTTGTAGATTTTTAATGTAAAACTCAAAATTATAATGTATTTGAGATGTTCGATCAATTGTTTGAATGAAAATTTTGAGAATGTAATGATATTGAAATCATTGGTGCATGTAATTTACATGCACCGGCAGTTCATGAGTCTATCGGTGCATGTAATTTACATGCACCGATAGACTCAGTGGTGCATGTAGTTTACATGCACCGACATTTCATGAGTCTATCGGTGCATGTAAATTACATGCACCGATAGACTCAGTGGTGCATGTAATTTACATGCACCGGCAGTTCATGAGTCTGTCGGTACATGTAATTCACATGCACCGATAGACTCATTGGTGCATGTAACTTACATGCATCTTTAGACTTAGGTTTTGCTTTCTTATTCATTTTGTTATTTCACATCTCAAGCCTTCTATTTCAGTTTGCTATTAAATAAAAAAAAATTAATGAGGAAAAATGTTACATATTCAAAATTATATATAAAAGGCTATTTTTTGTTAAATATTGTATAAGTCTATAGGTGCATGTAATTTACATGCACCAAAATAGACTTAGCGGTGCATGTAATTCACATGCACCGACTTGCTAAAATCTATCGATGCATGTAATTTACATGCACCGATAAGCGAAGATGCACTAATATACGAATTTTTTTATATAATTACTAAATAACAATGATCAAATCAAAAAAATGTGAATTAATTTTTCATTCTATAATTTTTACAATTGATCTTATAACAAATTAAAGATACAATATATTACTTTAGAAATTAAATTTTATTATGGATGAGTATATACTATATGATAAATTATTGCATAATCTCATAACAAAATTCTATTATTTTTCAAATGATAATAAATTACACAAACATGTATTAATTTTAAGTGTTATTTATGATCGTCTTTAACACTTACTATATGATACTTATTTATTATGCAATTTGAGAACCAATGCAAATGTTGAGTCTACCGATGCATGTAATTTACATGCACCGGTAGACTATCGGTGCATGTAAATTACATGCACCGATAGATTGGTAATTGGAATTCAGTTGAGCACATGTGGGATTTTTACTATCTGGTGTTTCGTTTCATTTAGGAATTTCTTTCTTTATTTGTTTCTGTTTATTTACATATGTTTATGGTATTCTGAAATTACTTCTTACGTGGTTTGGATTAATTACATCATTCTAATTTAGACTAACAGTGCATGTAATTACATGCACCGGTAAACTAGGGCGCATTTAATTTACATGCACCACATGAATACATTTTTGCACGCATCGCATGATTAATTCACGACGAAGAATTCAATTCCTCAACAGTTGTCCTTTGCCGTCGCCATATTCCAAAAGAAAAACGATATTTTTTTTGCAGATTTGATATTAGAATTCACGCAGCAAAAACATCACAAGATAGCAGAAAAATTTGGCACAATTGCAAGCGACGATGCGTCACGAAGCAAAAAAAAATTAACAATTGAAGGTGAATGCTATGGTGCGATCATACGTCAATTCAGAAACAGCTCGCAACGAAGAAGACGAAACCAATTCAAAGCAATAGATCGGAAAAAAACAGATAAATTGATTGAAGAAGAGGATGAGAACGACAGTGAGATTCAATTTGTGAAGAACAAAATTCGATACTCGTTCTGAAATTTTAAAGCAATTCAACCAATCGAACAATCTGCCATTGAGAAAATGGATTAATTAGATTAGGGGTGTTTAAGTCATAAAAATGGATTAATTAGATTAGGGTTCCATAAAATAGACTTATGTGAAAGATATTTTTTAAAAGATGTATTTAGTTGAAAGAAGAGTTTTTAGGGTGATTTAGTTGAAAGATGTTTTAAAAAGTGGTACCTTCTTGTAATTTCCTCTTAAAACTTTTACATTAAGCCCATTACTTTAAAAAATGCCCTATATTTTTTTAAGATGAAACTATAAGAAAGTACTACTTTCCAAAACATCTTTGAACTAAATCTCTCAAAAAAATCTTCTTTCAACTGAATACATCTTTTAGAAAACTTATTTCAAATAAGTCAATTTTATCAAACTCTAATCTAATTAGTCCATTAATTATAACTAAAATAACATTTGATCTACACCTTCATCCCCAAAACATTTGCCACTTTCCACCATTCGTGTCGCCCTCATCCGCCTCCCTCCCTCCAACAACTGCAAGTCTCGCGACGCCCTCCTCCGCCTCCTTCGTCTGCTTACGCATTAATCAAGCGAAGCACAACTCTTCTTCTTCTTCTTTTTTGAATAGACGAAGCACAACTCTTCTAAATGAATGTAATCAAATGAAACTGAATTGAAACAGAGAGAAAAAGAACTAACAGAACAAGAAGAAAACATGCATCGTGTACATTATTGAAGCACACTTTACGTAATTGATGATTCCCAATCCTTGTATATTAGCGAATTCCAACGCCTGCTCGTTGCTATCGTAGAATCAGGAACTAATGGAAAGCTTTAGAAATCGAAAACTTCAGAATTGAAACACAAATTCGGCCGATAATTGTCCAATTGAATGGATGAATCAACGAGGATGATAACGAAAAAAATTACATGCACCAATAAATTTTAAGCAAGCAACACCTAGCGGTGCATGTAAATCAACGAGGATGATAACAAAAAAATTACATGCACCGATAAATTTTAAGCAAGCAACATGTAGCGGTGCATGTAAATTACATGCATCGATAGACTCAAATACTGTCTTTAACCAACAATATAGTATATTGGTGCATCAGCGCATCACCGCCTATCGGTGCATGTAAATTACATGCACATATAGACTCATATAGTGCATGTGAGTCATGCGGTGCATGTAATTTACATGCACCACACGAGACTAATAATGAATTACCTATCGGTTCACGTAAATTACATGCACCGATAGACTCAAGTATTGTCTTTAACCAAAAATATAGTATATTGGTGCATCAATGCAGCACCGCCTATCGGTGCACGTAAATTACATGCACTTATAGACTCATATGATGCATGTAATTTACATGCACCACATGAGACTAACAATGAATTATCTAGCGGTGCATGTAATTTACATGCACCGCTAGTCTATCGGTGCATGCAAATTACATGCACGATAGACTTAGGTACAAATATTAGGTTGTAGCTTTCTATGCAATGAAATCAAACGATTGACGATCAGAACTGAGTTTCTTACTTTCTCCACTCAATAATTTGCATGTGGAACACTGATTGTGGTGGCCGTTTTAATCTCCTTGCTTTTCGTTGATCAATCGCCACATTTGAGTTCTGTTCGAGCGAAATGCAATTATTGAAGTGGCCAGCTGATAGTAACTGTTAAAAGCTACAAAAATCTAAACGAGTTTGTGTGTTTGATTTGATTCGTTGATTAAATTCGAAGTGGTGAATTAATGGCGCAATTTTTGTCCGCAAAGCACCTCTTCAGTGCGTTTGCACTGTCAAGTGAATTACATTCTCCTTTGTGATATTACATCCAGCACGCGGAAACCAGTAGAGTCGGGTACGCAGAGGAATGATTTCTGGTTTTGAATGCTTTTTGCGACGATTTCAACGACGAATTTGGGAAGAAATTGTGTTTGCGTTGATTTATATAAGAGAGAAAAACACGTAAATGATGGGAGATGATATTGCATGGGTATTTTTGTCTATTTGTAGCAAAATGGACCTAGTTGAAAGAATTTTTTTTTGAGTGACTGTGCCGAAAAATCTTTTATCTAATGGTACCAGTCCGAAATTTTTCCTGTTCTTAATTCATTAATTTCTCACTCCTGGCAGACGACAATCACTAGATCTTGCCTCTTGGCTCACCGCGACTCCGCCGATCCGCCTACTGCTGCCTCGTTATCACTCTCGCTCTCTTTCTACATGTAAATCTCTTCTCGATTTATATTACTTCAAAGATTGAAGATTTGCATATTTTCTTTTTGAGGGTACAATTGTCAGGTTCAAGTTAAGGTCTAAAATAGTTGCATAATTTCTAGGTAATTTCAGACTTTCTGTGTGTGAAAATGTTGATTTTATGTTTCATTCTGTAGATTAGTGAGAGTTGCCAGAGTGCCTTTATTATCCTATTGTTGATCGAATGGGTATATTGTGTGCTGATATTGGTCTTTCATTTTTATATTCTTGCTCTAAGTGATTAATATTGAAATTGTATCTCTATCAATGATTTAGTTTAGTTTTCACTTTTAAGGAATAATCATAAACTTATTCAATTAATGATTGGTTACTTAATCATAAATCCTGCCTTGG
The DNA here is from genome assembly GCA_907163345.1 of Haberlea rhodopensis. Classification (NCBI taxonomy): domain Eukaryota; kingdom Viridiplantae; phylum Streptophyta; class Magnoliopsida; order Lamiales; family Gesneriaceae; genus Haberlea; species Haberlea rhodopensis. The sequence continues at coordinate 2,355,493 of CAJQUN010000030.1, forward strand.
GCTTCATATTGGGGTTTAACAGCTTGTTTTGTTCTCTATGGCTTTTCGAGTCTGCTATAGTTTTGGTCTCCTCTCTGTATTATGACAGTCTTCTTTTGTCGTTGTTGGGATGTTGTATGGAGCGGTCAGTTTTCATGGAGTGGTATGCTGGTAGTGGAAAACTATGGCAATCCGAGACTGAGAGATAATAGAATGTGGGGCCCAGAAAACGGTGATGTGTCAGTTTTTTTACTGTTCCATTTCTGTACACTGGGTCTTACAAACACCAATATACATACAAACATATACATAGATATTTATGTATATTGATCTTTACAAACACCCGGTCCATATAAGTATTTTCCGTTTTTTTGTGTGCCTACGTTACCACTTGAATCATTCCCTCCTTAATTCATTTTTTTTCATTTATTTAGGATTTCATGACACCGATGATTATCATTTAGTTAACCCCTCCAAAACATTCTAATTATTTAATGCTATTTTTAGAATACTTTTCTTAACCCTAAAAATTGTGATATGAGTCGTAATCTTTGACATCTATCATAATCATATTCGTAAATATATAGAATCACGAAACGTATCACAATCTATTTCAGATTAAGGATGCTATCCTTACAATAATGAGTTTTGTACATGTGAAATTTTATATGTCATCCTATTTTCTATAATTTGAGGTGTTTTATACTACTCTTTTAATATTATTTTTAATTTTTTTACTAGAGCAACTAAATTTTATGATCCAACTTCACAACACTGGTATATTTGGAAACTATGAGTAATTTAACAAGTTTGTTACATGAATGCATCAAATCAAATATTATGATTCTAAGCTTAATGATTTTAAAATTATGCTGACCGATGACCAGAAGTTGCTTGGCTACGGCAACATGCAGGAATCTTGATTTCATTATCTAATAATTTGTCAAGTGCATCGGTTAGTTACATGTGGAGTTTGTGACCTTCAAAACAAACAAAAAAAGTTGAGAAACAAAGACAATTAACATGTAATTATCTAATCATGTTACATTTACTTTAAATACATGCGGTGATAATCCATATATGTAAAATAAAAGTTTGATACTCAAAATATTTTATCCGAGTGAAGTTACTTAACTGGTCGTCATCGAATGGTCTATACGATTTAAAATATTTAAATTACATCATTAACACTAATTATAACTTATGACAAAACAACTAACTTCATTATAAATTCGAACCATGGATCTTTTGAACTATGAAATTTGGTCCAACTCAACTCGAGTTTTGTCCGAGTCGTTGGAGCGCTTGCATCTCTAAGCAATGATTTGTCCCTTGCCCTGATAAACCCTCATGAAGCTCATTGTGTGTGGATCTGAGGCTCAGAATAATTATTTCTTTCAGAGAATACCTCGAAAGACTATAAGAGGGTGAAAGATGAGGCTATCGCGAAAGATTTTGTAGATTTGGGAGTCGGCGAGACTTCTTTTTTTCCATCACGAGACTTCAATTTCAAGTAAAACACAACATAAAGCCAGCCAGCTGTGACAAATTTGGACTTGAATTTGGCCTTTGACAAGATCTATAACACATACAACTAACATTATCTCTGCATTATGTTTCCAAGAATCAAATTGATATCTAAAATTAAACGACCTCAAATCACACAAGTGGAGATGCTGGAAGTTGCATAAATCTTCAGTGAATGCTCGGGTATGTAAGTCAGACCTGTCATACCAAATACCAAATAAATTTCCAACAATTAATTCCCGGATTTGGTTTCTGAATCATGCTTACATGAATATTAAACTGAAAAGATGAGAAGAGTACAAAATGCTTAAAAGGTTGTTAAATCGAGTATCATGAGAGTTATCATCAAATAAAAGGGACTAGAAAGGCAATAGCGAGCATCTGTTGATCTTATTCATCTATGGGAACACAAAGACAAATGATTCATGCAGATATAAGTGATCATCCATCACTGTCGAATTTGAAACATAATCAACATGGATGCAATGGGGCGAGCACTGGCAATCACCTACATCTACATACAGAAAAATATACCAAACTTTAGGCGCCCACTCCAAATTTATTAATTGTCTGATGTATTATCATATTTGCTATCTGGTATTATAGCTAGAAAGTATTCTTGACAAATGCCTAGCTCCAACTCTCTAGTAGGTTCCATATTTCTAGGTGACGCTGAGAATTTGCACGGCACAAAAGATTGGATAAAAGAATTTGAATTGGAATCAGATAAATATCGAATTGATTGTAAAGATTAAGCGATTCATAGACCATCAAGTATTGGCTAGGGAATTCATTTTATCGCTATTACCAGTCTCGAACAAAATGAATGGAGTGATAAGAAGATGGGTTTGGCCGAAAGCTACAACTCGGTTGAATTAAAGGAAGACATGCAAGACATAGCTATAACATAAAACCTAAAAACAAGTACCCCGTAAAATTACTGACTATTTCATGAAATGGTATTTGTACTAAAGTTGTATGACAGCATGATTAAAAAATGGGAAGGCCGATCGTTTACCTTTCTCTTTTACATCAATTTGCAAAGAATCGAGAGTAATTATGCCATCTGTCAATGGGAGAACTTCAAGCTTGATGGTTGCCATAGAGTGAGAAGGGACAGATCTGGTTCAAAGACAAATATATCTTAAATGTGATTAAGGCGTGATAGACTCCAAGAGATAAACTGGATGAGAGATGATTACCCTAGTGGAACTCTACTCTGTAACCATAGATGTGTACAACCAAGAGCATTACTAGGAACCATATCAGATAAAGAACTGAGTTCCTCATTCAACGTAACTGGTTGTAGCCCATCTTCCACTTTCTGACCTTGATTCACAGACACTGAGCTCAGGCGCCGTACAGCAGTTCCTCGCCTATCAGTATTCGCTCTCTCTGACAATTCAACAGAAGAAGCAAAAGGACTCAATGGGGAGGACGGTGAATTACTCAAAGACACCACAGAAGGAGGAGAAGTAAATGATGCGGGGGCAAGGACTGTCAATGTCAAATCGTCTGATGTCATATTTGATGCTTGAAGAGTTAAGACCTGAAAATTTGAACCGTATATGATGAAGCTTAAAATTTCAGACAGAAGAAAATTGGTTGCTTGTATTAGTATATAACCTGAACTGGAAGTTGGGTCCCATCTGACCCAAGAGTTTGTCTAGACATTTCAGATGCAACAGATATCATAAGATCTCTTGAAATCCGAGGCCGCCAGGTTGTTGTCTGCTTGAAGAACAACTTGGATTCTACAAATATGGAGACGGAATATAAGCACGGTGATTATAAGTTTCTCTCACAGTTATTCTCGGAAAACAAGTAATTTTGAACTTATACCAGTATAGTTGCATCGACATGATACAAGAATAGCATATTGATCAGCAGATGATCCACTATGTTTTCCTTCAGCAGTGGAGTAGTTTTGCCTACTTGCTGTGGCACTCCCAGCTGGCAAGCGCGATGATTGTAAATTACTGCCACTATTACCCTTGGGACCTTTCCACAAAGAAGTTGCTGGTTTGAGAATAAAAGAATGTTCTTCGCCTCTCCTGTCAAAATTTACACAACATTTAATCTGTTAAAACTTTTGGATCAAGCACCAACTAAAAACCAAAGGTAAGTGGTCATCTGCCAGTTAACATCACAAAATACTACTTATGGATGAGGAACCTGCAACTTAAAAAATGATAAAAGCTCATAAGATATCAAAAGCAAACTATTACCGCGAAGGCATTATATCCCTTTTTTAAGTGAACAATTCTTTTCAAAAAAATAGATCCATATACACTTTAGTCCTGGTGTGTAGGCTGTATTTTTTAGAGCTTTGGAGATAAGTTATCACATCCAAATTTTGGATAAAGTTAACTTGATGTATCTTATGAAACGTTTTGATTGCCGGCCAATGAACACCACCCCAGAAAAAGTATCCTTGAGATACGTGATGATAGAAAAATTTTCTGCTTATCTAATAGAAGGAAAGGTGATAATAAAATGAAGTAATCATCTCGAACATGTAAAAGTCAGGTTCTCATGCAAGTTGAATTTTCCCATTAATTTGATAGAGAAAAGAAAGTGAAAGGAGAAACCCCCTCAACAAGCTTCACAATCCTGAGCTTGTGATGTGATTTTAACAGAGACGAGACATGCAGCAAACATGTTGATAGAGGAAGTTCCATATTTTTCATGTTGCAGTTTTCCAATTAATATATTTTCCGAGCAGATACAAACCTCAGTGCTAAATTTGGTAAGTGGTAGTCATTCCCAGCTTCTATGCATGTAATCGGTAAAGTTAATGGTGGTCCATTAGTTGATGTCTCTTCAAAAATTAGTGTTATGGCATCCATAAACACCACAATATCTGAAGCATATTCCGGGGCAACATTCTGCGGGAAAAAATGAAAAAGAAAAAAAAAGTTCTATATCAGTTAGTGTACTAAAAGCCTAAACAAAGCCAATCAGAAATACTTGGTTTTTCCTAATTGAAAAGGCATTCATAAAGACTAATCTTCAATCAAGCTAAGAAAAAAATCTGAGTGGGCAGGCCTGAGGACGAATAGAAATAGTAGAAAGACACCTTTACATGAACGCAAAGAAGATCATCCGTATTGCAATCAACAGAAACAGAATTGATTTCAACTGGTTGAATTATTTCTATCTTTTTCCTCCACCTTCTCCCAGGTGTAAAAATTCCTTCTAAACCACACGTAACAGAAAATCTCTCTGGCTCCAACGGCACACCTCGGAAAGATAGAAGTCCTTCATTCCCGCTTCTTCCACTTTCCACAAACTTACGGAAGGAAAATTGATTACAATCTTCTGGGTCAAAACTTGCTTTTGCATTAGGAGTTGTGACAGATGGAGGCGGTGTTGAATTTTGTGGAAAGGAGGACATAGAATAACTTCTAAAATTACCAAAAGAAAATAGTTGAGAACCAGAAGACCCTGATAGGGTAGGTTTTGTGGGCGTGTTCCGAATACTTGAACTAGAGCTCAATACAGGAGGAGATACCGCTCGAGCTGGTGGAAGACTAGAATTATCCACAGGAAGCAACCATTTTAACAGATCTCCAGAAATATCCAACTTCTCAGAAGCTGGAGCATGCTGGTTCTCCAGAATTGAATTTCTTTCTTGATACATTTCAAATTGAAGAATCTCCAGTATGGGATCTCTTACAAAGTCAACACCAATATTTACCTGTAACAGCACCTGCATCCTTCCAAACAAGAAAGCGGAATTCAAATAAGTAGTGATACCTAGAAATCAAGATAACCAGTTGTGTAAAAAGAAAGAACGGTAATTAAATAAAAACAAGAACTAAGAAGGAAATTAAATAGCTCCGCTTCTCAAATAAAACAGTAATTAAAACCAAAACTGCTTATAATCTTGCAAGCATAGAGACTAAATTAAAGAGGAGGTAAACGAAAAAATGCAAACCTCGCTGGGTCTTTTTGTACATGTGAATAAGCCGATTTTCATGTTTAAACTTTATGTTCGCTAAATTTTATGTTTGAACTCATTTATTAAATAAATATTGCATGATAAAAGCCATAAGACTCATAAATGGAAGATTCTACTTCGAAGCAAGGCATCAAAGAGTACCCCAGAGCCCATGCAATAGTGATTGCCATAACAAATGAGTTAACCATCACAAAGATGTCCTATCTCAGACTTGATCTGATACAAGAATTCCTATAATCAGGAAATAGTATAGCATGGGTAGAAACTATGGTATATTCCAGTTTTAGAATCTTAGAAGCTGATTGCATAGTAATGAGAATATGCGTACGAACTTACAAATTATTAAGATATATAATCAACTGGATATCCTATGCAGCAAGTACATCTTCTGATATAAGAAATAAGACCTGTGAAATTTTTTAATGTTTCTGTGAAACATACCACTACATCTCCATTTGCGAGGGAACAGCACTTGGCATCATCTCTTACCAATCCCCCTGATGTACGAGCATCAAATTTTCCTCGGTCAATCGCGGCATTAATTGAATTATTCTTTTTCATGATCTTTTCGGGCTCTAAAGAATCTCCACTCAAATTTTTTTCAAATATTTCAGAAGTTGCAAGTTTGGCTTTTTGCACTCTTCTTTTAGTCCAAAGTGGTTCATGTGACTCCGCAATTCGAGCAAAAAAATGTGAACTTCTGAATTTTTGCAACTGTTTCGTCTGCCGTATGTACTCTTCCATTCTGAGGAGAGATTCACCGGTTGGAGCATCTTTTCGAGAATCAACCCCTTCCATCCCATTTTCACCAGTTTGATCGTCTTGCCCACCAGCACTTGAGTCCACTCTCTGAGAAACTGGATTTTTTGGACCTTCAATGTCTCCATTTTGTTTATTATTGTTTTTTCCAATCCAATTTTTATTCATCACAGCGGCAACTTTAAATGGTGTAATAATTTCAGTATCTTGCTTACATGCAGATAGACATATAAGTATATGGATTTGTTCACCTAAGGACAAAGGCAAGTGTATGAGAAAGTAAAATTCAAGGACCATAAACATAGATACGAAACTATACACTGTCTGCTAGTCAGAGGAACAAAATGAAGAAAACAAAGTTACCAGGAAAAACAAAGTTGCGATCCAAGGAGCGAAGAGAAAGTATATCTGGTGCTTCCATCCATTTCTCAGGAACTTTTTCTGAGAAAAGCAAATCATGAATTAAAATTAGTTTGTCACATTGCAACTTGTGGAAAATATAAAATAGACACAAAATGAAATTATTGCCTTGAAATAACTCGAGAAAAACATAACATGGTAAGCACACCTCAGGGAAGATAAATCAGATCCTTTTACCAGATATTGGAAGATATCTGCTGTTGGCCGGTAGAAACTCCAATAATTATACACAAAGGAAGCAGCAAAGACAAACTTCTTATCCCCATAAACCAATAAATAATATCCAAAAGCAACAAAATCTAAAAGCTAATTTAAGTGAAAGTACTTACGAATGAAACAACTTCTTTTGGCATTACACAGAAAGTCAAATGTAATCAGATAGCTTGAAACGAAAATGCTGACAAACACTTATAGAAATGTAAGAGCCTCTGCCTCAATGACTGGTGCAAGAAACCATAACATCATTTTTTTTACTTGATCAAGAACAGAAATGCCTCTAAACTTCGCTGTTTTATTTATCAAGTCATAAATGGAGAATATTCAGCATGCTAAGGCTGTATAACATCAAGACTTTTTTGGTTCCCTTTTTCACATAATAATTACTGGCTACAAAGTTTCCTATTTATTTAGTCGCATCATTAGAAAATTTAGACTTAAAAGGGAAAAGTTGCTATAAAGGTCAACACTTTCCAGAGTGACATGCTGAGAGTGAACTGAATGGATTAGAAAGAGATAGCCTAGCATTTCATTCAAGCCGTCTTTCATGAACTATTCATGAATTTCATAAAAGTCAACATTTTTTGTAGACTGTTGAGTAAAGAACTCTAAGCATGATCAGATTTATTCCATCTTCTAAACTCGAAACTAACATTTGGATTTTTCCACGGGAGCTTTAAGTAACAATGCGCTTGGGCATGATACTAAACAATAGTTATGCTGTCAATGATAAGGAACAAGATAAGAAAAACAGCATAAATAGCCACACTAAACCATAATACATGATTAAATGGAGCAAGCATTTAAGATAGCGCAAGAAGCCTTACTAGATGGAATGAGTATCAACCCATCATCTTCTGCAACATCTATATGGCTATTAATTTGAGAATTACTCTCTCCATTGGCACCTATGACGCTGCCATCCTCACCCTCATACTCATGATTTTCGGCATAGCGAGTTCCGGAAGGTGTACTCTCTGGAAATGAATCATCGGAAAAAAGACTCTCTGACGACGTAGTAGTGGGTCTTGACTCATAATTTACCTCTGACTGAGTTTCTTGAATGGACGATGGCTCTTGAATTGCCGTCTGACTATGAGACCTCATCATCAAGAAATTCATTTTCCACAAAAATTCTTCCTGTGGCACCAAAAAAGAATGCAACTTTTAAATTCAAATATTTCATACTGCAAAGAAATCTGATCTTCATTTTGCAGCCAATATATAACACACCATACATCTCAGTTTAAAATCTTTTGGCACCACAATCACATCACATATTATCTTCGGAACAACATTGTTCGATATGATAGCTGCATACAGAACTCCAAAAATGACACAGCAGTTAAAATTATGCATTTCCATGCACATAATGCTAATGCTAATTCATACAGAAGCAAATCCTAGAATCATTTATTTTAAATCAAACATAATAACAAAGTTTTTTTATCACAGCAAATACATCGATTCTCCAGAACTAACCTAGGGCTTCAACTTCAAGAATTCAGATTCATCAACAAAATCACGCACTGACAAAATTCATACCCTGCTGCAATTTCATGGACAATTAGACACGGAACACATGGATAAAAGGATGAATCAGATCCAAATGACAACATAAAACAAAAAGCATAAAAACGATAGCGAATTTCACCTGATCGAGAATGATATAGATGACGGTTCACCAAAAACAGTGTCGAAGACAGCGATCAGCTATGATAGAGTTGCAGTGAAATTTGAGACTGCAGGGATGGATGTGTCCCGATTTTCTGTTTATCGGTGTTTCAAGTTTACCTCTATTTGAAAATAATATCAAAATTAATTAAATAATATAACATATTATATATAGTAACAACCGTTCACGCGTTGCATGTGTAATAAAATTTTAAATTTTATATATTGTATATATATACTAAATTTTTCTATTTGAAATATCTAATTTAAATATGATATTTTATGAAAAAAATAAAAAAATTATCGCAAAAAAACTAGTGAAAAATTGGGAACTAAATTAGGAAATTAATAAATTAGGGAATTAATAGGCGATCTTCCGATATTGTCCTTTTATCTCATGATCTCATGGCTATTACTAAAGCAAATAGAAGGTATTTTTGAAATTTCAAAATGATCATACCAAAGTGATTACTCTAAGGTGCTCACACATTATAATATACTAGTGGACGACGCACACGCGTTGCGTGTATAACGTAATAAATAAATATTTTGTATTGGATATGTGTAATACTTTGCGCATCATATCACAATTTTTTAAAACTGATGAAATTTTTTAAAACTGATGAAGAGATTCCTTTTATTTTTTAAACTGAAGCAGTTTTGGAACATGGAGTGAGAGATATGATGTTTTTTTGTTTTACCTTTTTGCCCCTTACTAATAAAAAGCCAAGTAATTTGTTTGGACATATAAGTAATTTAACATTAGTTTATTTAATACGGACCAAAGTAGTTATTATAAGGGGGTTTACACTTTATAATATAGTATATATATATATATATATATATATATATATGTATGTATGTGTGTGTGCTTTTTTTCAGTATAATCCATGCCCCAAATTTTCTGACATAGGACCGATAGGAAAAGCCGACATTTGGAAGTAGAGGAGACCCAAATTTTGCTTGTTCTATTGCCCAAAGGCCCAAAATACAAAAGCCCATTCCCAAAATAGAACAATCCATCATTTGCTTTCAAACAAATTTTAAGCCCGTTTGGCCCACCATCTAAAAAGCCCTACTCAAACCGAAACCGTCCAACTCACCAGCACATAAACAAGAAAAGTCACGCGTTATGTAATTACTAGTGTTAATTACAAATATTACGTGATATGATAATATTATAATTTGTAATATTATTAAGAGCAATACGGAAATTTTAAGACTATAGTATATTAGGATAAATTGAAATTATTAAAAATATTAGGGATATTTAAGTTATTTTATATATTAATATATTATTTATGATTAATAAAAAAATTAAGGGTATTTTTGTTAATTGTGTGGACATTTAAATAACTTCTAATATCAGAGAATTATTTTATTTTATTTTTTGGGAAGGAGATTTTCAATTACCTAGGAGACATGCGTGCTGTGATTTTTACCTAAAAAATCTGCAAACATCATCAGAGAATCAATTTTGCAGTCAGCCCCCTCTTCTGTATTTTTGAAAAACAAAAACAGGAAATTGGCCAATGAAATCAAATCTTCACTGAAAATAAAGACAGGGATTTTATTTTATTTTATTGTTTATTCGAAGATTCCCTCATGGGAAACATGAATGTAAGTGTATCTCAATTTTAGCAAGAACGACTTTAATTTTGTCAAAAAATGTTGCTGTGATATTTTTGAATAAAATATTTATTTAGTTTTTAAATAAAAACATTATAATAAAAATATGAATTTGTTCATTTATCCAACACACATATCACATAATTAATTTAAATTTTCTATTTCTCTTTCTCGTTCACTTTAATATTAATCACAACTGGTTTAAGTGGGTGTTTGAGACTGCTTATCATAAATGTTTATCTGTTTTGGACCAAAAAGTATAATTTGGGTGTTTGAATTCCTTGTTTTTGTTATTACTTATCTAAAAACAGATGGTAAATCCGAAAGTAGAGAATAAAGTCAGTAGATTATTTTGACTACTTGTTTTAAGCTAAGCGATGGTAGTTATGTAATTAAATGAAGTTAATCAAGCTATTTTTTTATTTTAACAGCAAATACTTAGTGATTTTATTTAAAAACAATTTTTTTAAATTTTAAATAATATATATATAATACGTGTGCCATATAATTAATTTTAAAACGTTAGACTTGTCTGTTAGATGCAAAATATTTAAAAACAAATCATGCATTAATTTTTAATTTGATAAAAAGGATGACATTGACTACCATACTACATATATATTTTTATAAATTTATTTTATAGACAACTATATTTTTTTGGATCTATTAATATAATTAAAATTTGATTATATCTCAGAGACCGTATCTTAGGGTATATTAACTATTGACGTATTTTAGGGCAATATCAAATTAACCTAATATAATAGTGACATACTGGGTCAAGAAATTTAGTAGGATATATGTGGAATATTTCACGTGACGATATTTTAAGGACATCATCAAACTAATCTAATATAGTAGTGATCCAGTGGGTCTAGAAATTTAGTAGGATTTATTTAGAAAGATAAATTTCGATTAAATATTTTAAAACTTTAGAAGTAAAATTATTCAAAAAATAATAATAAAATTATTTCCGTGTAAGATTGATAGTACTAGATGTTATTTAAAAATTGATTCCATTGAATTTTGATGCTATTTAAAATTGGTGAGACACCTAAGGATTGCGATTGATTGGAACGTTGCGTTTGTCATTTTTCGCACATCATCATTTTCATTTTTTATTTCTCCTACCGATGAATTTACTATTTGCTCCCCTAACTTCTTTATTTTTAAATAAAATTAATAAATTATTATATAAAAATTTGGATTAATATATAACTTCTAAGTTAACCCATATTTCTATTAATATAGGTGAAGAATCCTCAAAGCCAATATTTACATGTTTATTCATAGATTGCATCCAAAATTTGCTATTGTGGATCATATTTATAGGATGGATTGTTGCTGCTCATAAGGATATATTATGTTGTCATATTTTGACCATATAAGGATGTGGTCAAAATATCCTGAAGGACAAAATAAATATATTTATGATCGACTAAAGTTCTTCTAATATAATAATATATGGGCTGAAAACAAGTGTTTTAGTTAATCTAAATATGGAAACATTACTAAAATCCATGGTGAAATCAACTTCCAGATACTTTGTTCTTAATCTTAAATTCAAATTTTGGGGCAAAGTTTAGTTCATTAATCCCATCTTATAGGTTAGAATTGCTTAATTAATGAAGTTTTTGGTTATCTACTATTCTTTTAAACATCTCATTGGACCCATTTCTCGACGATATTTATTCATTTTATTATTAGCATTTTGATAAGTAGAGATAGGCGTAAATACACATGTTACAATTTTGAATATGTTGATCAATCGATCGTTCTACTGATTTTAAATGTTTTATTAATAAGCTATCGAGATACTCAAAAACAGTGGAGTGAGAGTGATACGTGCAACTGTTTCAAATGTTTTATTAACGAACTATCGAGATACTCGAACAGTGGAGTATGAGCGATAAGTGTGCTTTTTTAAATGTTTTGTTAACGAACTATCAAGATATTCGAACATTGAAGTGAGAGTGATATGTGCTACTGTTTTTAAATGTTTTACTAACGAACTATCGAGATACTTGAATAGTTGAGTGAGAATGATAGTTTTTGTTCAAACTAAACTAAACCTAGGATGAAATACTAACCAGCTTGCCATGCTCATTTGTCTTTAAATTATCGTTAGTAGAATCTATTTTTGCTTGAATTGTTCAATCATAGTGAGTTTGTCCATCTAACGATGCATTATTTACTGATAAATTTATTATACTCAATCTGGACTTATAAAGTTCTATTTATGAGATTTGACTCTAATTGTTTTGATCGAAGGGCTGTGTATCCGAATTCCGATACGAATAATGAGTGAAAATCTCTAAGGTATCGTTTGGAGTGATAGATATGATAAGTAATGTAAAGGGTAAATTAGTAACTTCACCTGCTTAATTGCAAAGAATCGACTTGTTATATTCTCCATTCAAGCTCTTCTTCCCATACATCTCTCTCATCCCTCTCTCCTATGCATAGTTTTCTGTAAATCCAGCTCTGATTGTGCACAGCAACTCTTACACTTCCCACATCAACATTATCCTCAACATCACTTTCTTTCGTCATAAGTCTTAATTATTTTTGGAATTTTTAGTTGTTTCTCTGGGCCAAAAATCCAGTGTTTCTTTGAATTTCACAAAAAAAAAATCATCTTTTAAGACTGACATGGAGAGTGGCGGAGTTTATGATGATTCCCGCATGGATAATGTTTTGTTAAGGAATGAAATGATCCCTTGCACTTCTGATGTTCTTGATTCTCTCTGGGTTCCAAATTCTTCCCATCCTTTTCATGGTAATTTGATATTTAGGGGGAAAAAAACTTGGATTTCTCTGTTCTTTCTTCGTGGATTTTCCTGGGTTTCAAGCTTTGATCTTTTCCACTTTGTACAATTTGTTTTCTTATGTTTGCTCTGTAAATTTCTCGCGTTTGCCACTATCAGCTAGTTGAATTTACTTGGATCCAATACTTGTCTGAAATGGTGTGAAAATGTTCGTTTATTAACTGTGATTTGTAATCGATTTAGACCTGATTTTGCTTTTTTATGAAGCTAAAGAAATCCCATTTTTCACGATTTAGATGTGGAATTTGATTTTTTTTTACTATTATTGAGTCTTATTTTTCCTGCTGTTGAGTGTCACAAATTTCAAAATCATGGATGCTTTTGTGCTGTTCACTGCAGAAGAAAAGGGAGCTTTTTGAAAACCAGTCAGTTTCTTTCTTTATGTGATGCCTTTAATCGTTTTGACTTTCTTGTGTTGGAGTTGTAAAGTAGCTTTTAATTGAAACTTTCCCACAACGCTGCGTACATGAATCCAATGAAAATGTAAATTCAACACTTCCCATGTACTAAATTCTAAGTTTTACAAGATTTTTGCTTGCCTGGTTTAGGATCTACTTCAATGATGAACTTTGAAGATATAACAGCAGAAAACGGTATTGTCGAGAATGGAAATCAAGATTTTGATGAATGCTTCCGCCAACCGGAGAAAAAAAGGCGGCTCTCACTGGAACAAGTCCGGATTCTTGAGCAAAGTTTTGAGGTTGAAAACAAGCTTGAACCAGAAAGGAAGGTTCAGCTAGCTAAAGATCTTGGTCTGCAGCCAAGACAAGTCGCAATATGGTTCCAAAATCGACGAGCCCGGTGCAAAACCAAGTATCTCGAGAAAGAATTCGACATTTTAAAGGCAAGCTACGACAAACTGAAGGCAGATTGTGACATCCTTTACCAAGAAAACGAGAACTTAAGAAACGCGGTATGAAATAACATCTAGTAGTCTGGTAACAAGTTTTGCATCAATGGTTTCTCACAAGGTTTCTTTCTTACCACAGGTTCGTTTGCTAAGTGAGAAGTCTCCGAAGAAGCCCAAGAAAGAACCATATGATCCCATTATTCCATCAATTGTTGAACCAAAGAAGCCAGTTTTCACGCAAAATGCTGCATCAAATGTAACAGCGGATGCAGCAAGCTCGGCGAAAAGCGACATTTTCGATTCGGACAGCCCCGGTGGAAACCATTCAGCAATGTTGGAGCCAGCCGATTCCTCACATGCCTTTTTTGAGACGGAACATTCTGATTTTTCTCAAGATGAAGATGACAGCCTAGGCCGAGGAATCCTGTCTTCTTCATGCTTGCCAAAATTTGAAACTGAATGGTGTGATGATTTGCAGCCAAATTCTTGCAACTTGGGGTTCCCTATTCAAGATCAAGGGACTTGGTTCTGGTCATATTGAGTTCTAATCTGGTACAATTTGAATGAGATTTTGGCAATATATGTTAGTGTTGTGTTATGAGACTAAGTATTTGTAAAATGTGTAGAATCTATAAAAAGTATTTTAGGTACTCTCCAAGACCATGAATGGGTATTTGGAGCCTATAGAGCTTATGTTTTGCGCACTTTAATGGAAGAAATCATTGCCTTCTTTAGCAGAACATGATGCATCGCAATATACATTGTTATTCAATTCATAATCATATACATAAATTTGACTCATATTTTAAGATCGCAATAAGTTATTTGCTTGACCTTATTATATTTTTTTTTTAACCAACGGTCTAAGCGGACAATTATTTAAAACAAAAAATGTATGCAAGGAATGGGATTATATCAATATTCGAATGATCAAATGTTATGCAACTTTAGCAAAAGATATAATAATTTTATGAAAAGTTATGATGATTGGTAACGGTGAAATTCTGATCTTTTTTAAAATCATACAAAAATTCAAACACTACGTTTGATTGCTCTCATGATATGTGTAATTATTGTATCCCAATAACTGGACGATCTTGCAAACAACGAGAATCTAACAAGTGGTTTTGTTTTGTATACCAATTGTATGATCAAAGGTTTGTCGTTTTACTAAAAGCTATAGCTAGCGATAATGGTGAAACTCCGATCATTGTTAAAATCATATATCAGCACAAGCGCCACATTTCGATTTCTTTCACAGGGAGGAAAGTTATTGCTTCCCAACGTCACCAATAATAAAATGAGGATTACAAGAGCTACATAAAAAACATAATCGAGGATTAGTATAAATAACTGAGGATTACATGAGCTAACTAAAAGTAACGAAACAATGCTACAAGACTGATGGAAACTATTACCACAGCTACTCGAGTTTATGGGATGTGTGTAAGGTAAGCCAATTAAATCTCTATAAAAATTTCATAAACATCACTATTTAAAATTAAAGTTAATAAATTATTTCGAGATTCAATAGGTTCTCTCAAAATGATCCTTGAATGATTAGATATATCTCGATGTAGGGGTGAATCTAAAAAATATGTTGACCAAGGTAAAAAATAATATCATAAAAAATGAGAAAGATAAATAATTTTAGGAGGACAAATAATAATTTTTTAAGATTAAATGTAATTTTAGGGGATAAAATCATATTTTTTATATATATGATAAAAGCAAAAAAAAAAAAAATGATGGGCAGCCTTTACTCTATTCGCCTTTCGCCCATGTCTGGATGCAAGTACTTTCCAATGCTCCGAGTAATTTAGCGCATAAATGCGAGAGACCAAAATTAATGATGCTTGACCGTCAAAACAGTACATATAAGGCAGGTTTAGATTCGGATCCATATTGACGGATGGGTCTGGACCCCTTTCGATTTTTTGAAAATTTAATATTAAATACAGTTTTCATTTCTTTGATTGAATAATAAAGTGTTATTATTTAATTTAATATAAAAAATTAGATGTTCATATCAAAGAAATTGGATATTTTGAAGGAAATTAGAGCAAATTAATAAAGCCTTGGTTAGTTAAAAGATAATTTTACAAGGTTTATCATAAATATTTAGTGTGATCGATTGGTAGCATTAAAAAATTAAAAAAATAGTTTTGTGCGCACGGCACGGCCCGTCACTGTAGCGACAAGGGATGTGCTAGTACGGCCTTGTGGCGTGCCGTGTCTCGTGACGAACGACCCGTTTGACACATCTGCCTTGGAATGTGAAATGAAAACTTTATCATCCCACATAATACGAAGGATTATTTTGGGGATGACCAATTATCAAGAATTTGCTTATTAGTTATCATATTTGTATCCAAACTATGCTTCTAGAAGGAAGAAATGTGACGGGATTAATAAATAATAATCGTAGTAAATTAATTAAAAATTAGATACAATAACGTGGTACTACAATTGCCAAATTAATTTTTTTATTGATGGGATTGCTTCAACTTTGTGCCATATTCGAAGACTTTTTGTCTCATATAGACGAGGACTTTTCGTCCTCCGCAATTAAAATATTTCGTTTCGAGGAATATAAAAAATAATCTTTATTTGATCACTTTTTTTTTTGAAAGATAAACTATATTTAACCAAGATTAGCAATACATACAGTACATCATTATTCAAAAATAAAGGACACGCATCAAGCAAATCAAACATAGCACCAGAATGTTGTGCTATAAGCAGTGAGCTACAGAATTAGATATCCTATGACAATGTGAGATTTGAAACTCCGCCTCAAACGTACAGAAGTGGCGGATGAAATAGATGATTGAAGCATCAGCATGCCAATGATAACTATGCTTGACGCCTGGACAACATTGAAAGAATCGGACTCAATGATACCATTAATTCAAGGATAAAAATGCATGCAGCTCTGCTACTTGGGGGAAAATGAACCATGAACAAATTTAGTAACGCACTGTTGTATAAAATTTATTGGTGTGTATCTTAGGAAAATAGCAAGCAAAAACAACAAATGGCTTTGTATTAGAAATGTCGAGGCGAGATTTGGAATCTCTGTTCTTAAGACAATATTGCCCCGCTACGGTACTAACGGTTTACTTTGATAATTTGTCTCCCAAGATACAACGACTATGATTTGTGATAGGAGCACTCCAAATCACAAATCCTTTAAACCACAAGGGTCTAAAAACGCTCAACCATAACAATGATGAAGACTCACAAAATTACTCAAATTTTGATCTTCAAATATGATGTGAATTTCCAAAATTCCATGTCTAATTCATTCAAGGGTTGTTTCTTATATAGTATACCAAGTGGTGTCATCAAGAGACACAATTTGGAAGCATCCATCATGAAAAATTGCATCCCAACATGAATGGACACACCATTTAATTTGGAAGCAACTAATCATGAAAAAATGCACCCCAACATGAATGGACACACCATTTATCATCAAGAGACACAATTTGGAAGCATCCATCATGAAAAATTGCATCCCAACATGAATGGACACACCATTTAATTTTGAAGCAACTAATCATGAAAAAAAGCACCACAACATGAATGAACACACCATTTAATTTGATTCAAATTTCCAACAATCCCCCACATGAATTAAATTAATGCATATATGTAATTGAGCGTTTTTAACGAACTATTATGGCATCGGGAGAGATAGCTTGTGACTTTGAATGTTCCGTAGTAGTATTCAATCGGATTTACTTGACTTAATAGTGAACTTATAGTCTTGAACTATTTAGTCGTTGGTGTAAACCAAGACAATTGAACCCATACCATAATAATTCTAACCTTCGTATTGGTTTCTTACGGTTGTGTCCGTTTCGGCCATGGACCACGCTTGGTTTCATAAGTGCTTTTCATCTTTGAAGCGGCCACACTTCGCACTTACGTAGGTGATCTCCTAGAAGAGTATCCCGCTATACTCCAACATATTCTTATATGTCTTAGGAATCATTAAAGACCTTTTGCCTATCCTCGTACCCTTTTTGCAGGCTACACCCCTCATCATAGGAATGGGTCGGAGATTAATTCTCCAAGGTGTTTATACAATCTCATAATTTAATTGTCCCTTTTGAACCTAGATCTTGGGATCTCCAGTCAACAAGGTTGGGTATCCACTATGAGATTTTGATTATAGGGTTTTAACCACATTCCCCTCGATAAACTTCCACATGATCTCTCGGTTAACCAATGCGGATCCGCGGTTTCACATAATCACTCTTGATTATGCCACTAGAGATCATTTTATCATATAGCATTATCGCAACACATTTTAGTTGCATGCACATGATTTTTCTCTAACAACTTATAAAGCAACTCGGCCGAAGAAGCTTTATATGTTTTCCATAGAGAATTTTCCACAATAATATATCTTCAGTTTTGATAATCACATTACCTCTTTTGCATCATTTTATCCTTTTAGGATATTTTCATCATCGAATTTTAAGCGTTGTTAACGCGTTATTTCAAAATTCAAGACCAGATCAAAATACTCAACTTTTTATTCACAATTCAAAATTTTTAAGCACATAAAAATTACAAGTTCAAGATTACATTTCTTGCAAACTTGAAATTTAAACACAAAGCTTAAAATTTAAAACTCGAATTAATCCTTGAGATTTCGTTCTTCAAGTGTCTTGGAAACTTCATTCCAAACATTATTCTTGATGCACACATGTCAAAATGTTTTGTCAACATTTTTTCTTTTGTTACTTGATGATTTCTAAATTGCTTCTCCAATGAGCATATCATCGATACACAAGCATACATATGCTTAGGTGAGTACACATTTGTCACACTCATTAATATATTTGACAACATGATTTGTCAAACTCTTCATGTCTTTTATTTGGTTTTTATTATGACTTTACTTTGGCCTTCATTTCTAATTTAGTCAAGTACCCCCACATTTCAAATATTGTAGGAAACTCTATTTTCCTTCAATCACAAGGTTTTCGTCCTTGCCTAAATGTGGTAAGTGATTGAATCCTAGAATTGCAACCCCCACAACTTCGGGCAGTAACGAAGTGCACTGGTGTTCAAACTTCCGTGTTTCAAGTTCTAAGCGTTATAGTCTTACAAATCCAAATTCAAGTTTTTATTTCTTGAAATTTTTTGATTTAAGCGTACTTGCTTACAAAAGTTGAAACTTGGATAATATTCTCAAACTCGGTTCACATTTTGCAATTTAAGCGCACTAACTTAGAAAACTTGAATTCAAGTTTTTTTAAAACTTGCAAATTCATGTTATAAGTGTACTAGCTTAGAAATTCAAAATGAACCAATTTGAGATATTACAACGCCTAATCAAAATTTGTGGCTTCGATTTATCACTTGTGTTTTAAGCGTACAAAGCTTAGAAACTCGAATTCAAGATTTTATAGTCTTGCAGATTCAAGCTTAAGCGTCAAATTCTTAGACAACACAAGTATAATCTACTCACAATTTCCCATAGCAAAACTCATTTGCTAAATTTTATTGCAATCTCATTCTTGAAGTGTTTAAACACCTCATTGACATCGTTTTTGCTTCATAGCAAAAAAGTCACAACAATATCATGTGCAAATATTGATAAAGTAACAAATTACTTTTCTCACATCTCAAGTTTGCACAATCTTTCCATCACAAACATCATTGTGAGTAACCTTTCGGAAATTTTGTTGTCCTCTTCGATTCTCAAGCGAATCACAAGGTCTTCAAGATTCATTTCTTTTCGCTTATGCTTGAGACAAATCTTGAATTCCTTCCATGACAGAGGCAACTTTTCAATCATGGCGGCCACTTGGAATGAGTCACTTAGAATCATTCCCTCCGCATAAATTTCATGCATGATTACTTGCAAATCTTGCACTTGTGCTATCACAGGCTTTGTATCAACCATTTTGAAATCCAGGAATCGCATAACGATGAATTTCTTCATGCCGGCATCCTCGGATCTATACTTTTTTCTCCAAGGATTGCCACAATTCCTTGGCCGTCTTCACTAGACAATACACATTGTATGATGTGTTGTCCAGTCCATTTAGAATATAATTCTTGCATAGAAAATCGCTTTTATTCCACGCATCAACCGCAACTCTCTTTTGGTTGTCGGTTTCACTCTCCATAATAGTAGGAGCATCCTCATTGAGGAACCTTGCCAACTCCAAGGTTGTCAAATAAAACAACATATTTTGTTGCCATCGCTTGAAATCGTTCACATTGAACTTTTCAGGCCTTTCACCATGATGAACTGGAGTCGTTGTTGCACTCGACGAAGCCATTTGTTGCTGATATTGTCTTAAGATTGTTGTATAAAATTTATTGGTGTGTATCTTTGGAAAGTAGCAAGCAAAAACAACAAATGGCTTTGTATTAGAAATGTCGAGGCGAGATTTGGAATCTCTGTCCTTAAGACAATATTGTCCCCTTACGGTGCTAATGGTTTACTTTGGCAATTTGTCTCCCAAGATACAACGACTATGATTTGTGATAGGAGCACTCCAAATCACAAATCCTTTAAAACCACAAAGGTCTAAAAAAGCTCAACCATAACAATGATGAAGACTCACAAAATTACTCAAATTTTGATCTTCAAATATGATGTGAATTTCCAAAATTCAATGTCTAATTCATTCAAGGGTTGTTTCTTATATAGTATACCAAGTGGTGTCATCAAGAGACACAATTTGGAAGCATCTATCATGAAAAATTGCATCCCAACATGAATGGACACACCATTTAATTTGGAAGCAACTAATCATGAAAAAATGCACCCCAACATGAATGGACACACCATTTATCATCAAGAGACACAATTTGGAAGCATCCATCATGAAAAATTGCATCCCAACATGAATGGACACACCATTTAATTTTGAAGCAACTAATCATGAAAAAAGGCACCCCAACATGAATGGACACACCATTTAATTTGATTCAAATTTCCAACACGCACAACATGACAACCCATTGATCATCTCTAACCACAATCCCAATACCATAAAAATCTCTAGATGACGGGAAAGATGCCTCAACATTAATTTTAACCGACCCCGGACGAGGAGCAGACCAAGAGAAGTGTGATGAAGGTGATGCAATTGTAGAGCCTAGAATCTGTCTAGCTTCTAATTGGTAGATCGAGAATTGTTCCCAACATCATTCGCGTGAGATAAAATGTGTTACAGGAGTCCACTTGTCCCTTGAATACTGCTTGATTCATAGCAAACCAGATACTCCAACACAACATATGAATACTCCCAAGATCATAGCATGAACCATTAGTAGTCACCCAATCTAATAAATCAACCACAGAAGATCCACGAAATTGAGACATCAAAGGACAAATAGGTGAGTGATGCCTACTTTACGAGCCCATCAACAATGCCAAAAAACATGGAATGGAGTCTCAGGAAAAGAAAAGCACCTAGGACAACGGACATCATCGATAATTCGTCTCTTAGTTAGTTGGAAACGAGTTGGGAGAGCATCATGCAAAGCTCTCCAAATAAGAATCTTAACCTTGTTAGGCATTTTGAGATTCCATTGCTTAGAAAAAATATGACACAAAACATTACGCCCGCCAAGACTACAACCTTGATCATTAAGCTTCGCCAAAGTGTACCCTGATTTCAAAGTATACTCGCGATGAGTAGTATAATGCCAAATCAGAGAGTCATTACCGCTCAAAAAGAAAATAGGGATACACCTTAATTCGTCATGATCTATCGGCCAAAAAAGGCATTGGTGAATTAGAGGCCAATTCCAAGAACCAGAATCAATGATAAGATCACTAACAAGCAGATTTTGATGCATCTTTGATGGAGTCGTAATAAGCTTGAAAGAGTAGGGTCGAAGCAGACAAGGGTCTTTGAATACCAGAATATTATGTCCAGAATCAATACGCCATTCTCTGCCCCATAAGATACTCCTCCAGACATAAGATGGGTGAGATCCCACTGTTGCCTGCAAAAAAAAAACGATGTAGATTGGAATATTTGGTTTTAAAGATCTGAGTAACAAGTGATTGTGGTTGAGTCAAAAAGCGTCAACTGTGCTTTGCAAGGAGAGCTTGATTAAAGGAAGTAATATCACGAAAACCCAGCCCGCCTCTATATTTAGAATTACATAAGCTATTAGTATTGATCCAGTGAACACCCTTCTTTTCAAGATTGTTACCCCACCAAAATATATTCATCATCCTCTGAATAGCAATCCGAGTTGCCAACGGAATCTTAAAATAGACATAGTATAAGCTGAAATGGCCTGAGCACATGTCTTAATAAGAACTTCTCGACCACCAATAGAGAAAAGCGAGCACTTCCAAGATTGGAGTTTACACCAAACACGATGTTTGAGTCCATCAAACAGACGCTTCTTTCCGCGTCCCACGAATGCTGGAAGTCACAAATAAGACTCATGGGATTCATTATGATGCATGCCAAAAATGTTGAAAACTTGGGCTTTCTGTCCCGATGACATATTTGGACTGGAGGTTCGTAGTTTTCTGTAAGTTAATATGATTGACCACATGTGCATGCACAAAGTGCCAAGATATTACGAATTGAAGTACATGTAAGTTCATCCGTCCGTCCGACAATCAAGCTATCATCAGCGAAATGTATATTGGTCAAGATTTTGAAATGTATATATTGCAAAAATTTATATTTGATTCACTTTCATTTTGCGGTTTTTTTTTTAAAGAAACGTCACAAATAAAAAAATATTTCCACCTGGGTGTTTTAAAATTAATGTTGATGCAACAGTTCGTCCGGATTTAAATTATTTTGGGGAGGGGTTGTCGGCCGGATGCTCAAAGGGTGGTCGTTTTTGCCAAAGGACGTTTATTGCCAGGCTGTTTTAATCCCAACATAGCCGAGACATTTTTGTTTTGGAAGGATGCATGGCAGCGGATCATTATACATGACATGGGTGTTTGGTGGAAACAGATGTCTTGCTGGTTGTTAATTCACTGCCTAATTATGCCCATCGTGCACCAGAAGCTTCTACAGTAGATCGTATTCGAAGCATTCAATCTATCTATTCGGGGATAACTAGTAACTATACTTCATATACCGCAAACTTTGTAGCACATATTGTGGCTACTACATATCTTACATGTTAACCGTAGTTTTGATTGGGATGACGTGCTTCCACTTTTCTTGCACTCTGTTGTAACTTTTGATGCTTTGGGTTGATTTCTAATGAGATATATTAGTTTTTTTTAAAAAATTGTTTTACTAATATCATTTTTTAAACTTTCCAAAAAAATATTCTTTCTCGATTTCTTAAATAGTAAGTTTATCATATAAAATATAACTTGTCGGTTTATGTGATATATATTTTTAAGTAGAAATCTCGTTAAATTTATGTTATGCTTTTATTTATATGTATTTATCTTCGATAGTATCATTTTCTAATATGAATATCATGCTAACTAGCTTAGTGCCACGTGTCATGCATCTATAATCTTATTTTTGAAGAATGGGATAAAACTAGGTAGCTTCATCAAATAAATCTTGGGTTTGTTTAAGGGTAGTGTCCTTAGGGGCATCATCACCGTTCATTTGAAATTTTTTTTTAAAAAAGAAAAAAAAGATTTTAAATGGATGGTGGATGATGCTCCTGAGGGCAGTGCCCTTAAGAGCAGCAACAATGAAACCTAAATCTTGTTAGGGCAAATTGCATATCTCATCCCTTAGAAATATCGAAAAATATATACACTATATATGTAAAATTAAATTTCTATTTAATCATTTACCCCATATACAAGGGGTTTTATGCCTTATTTTTTAAAACACGGGGTTTTATGAGATTATTATTTTCATAGAGAGGCTTATGTGCTTTTTGGGTTTTCGCAGGGGCTAAAAGCTATTTGCCCTATATAAAACTCATTAAACTACACATCATCTAGGTTAATTTTGTGATTTGGTTTTTGATTAACTAAACTACATGTCATTATACTGCAAATCTTGTTAATAAAACTCAATAAATTACATATCATTCAGGCAATGTTTACTTACTTACATTATTTGCTTTAAAAAGAGCAAGTTAATATTTGATAAAAATACTATTTTCAATTGATAAAAAATCCAAATTTAATAGTGGGATAATTAACGCCGTTCTTCAGGACTGAGCTAGGATATGACTACTTTTACTGCTCTCGTGATTGTTTGACAGTAAGATAAAAAAAAAAATCATTTTCTACTCTTACCAGCAACACAATTTTTTGGTACTAAAAAGGAAGCTAATCAAATCATAATAGTTTGTTTTGGTTTTCTTGGATAGAAGGAATAAAGGAATTCGAGGAAGACATGTCGCCATCTCCGACATATGTCGTAATGATATACATAGATGTATAGGACTACAACAAGTGTCGTCATCATGAAGGTTAATGGATAGCAACTACTTAATCAAATTCGAGTTAGAGATGCAGAAGGTCGGTTCCTTCAATACTCATATTGATAAGAAATTTTAGCATTTCCCAGAGGTTTTTTTACCAGAAGTTGGAAGAATCTACTGAGGGTTCAATTTCATGAATTTTCTCAGAAAAAGTAACGTATTATCCAAAGATGAGTAAAAGCCAAGCTAAGAAATGTGGTTGCTTAGTACACCTTTGTATAGTTGTTAGGATCAAGCGTTTATAACTAAGACGTTTATAACTAGACCAAAAGTTATAGCTGTTAACAGTGATACACTTTTATTTTCTTATATATTTCGATTTATTATCTATATAATATAAATTTTTTATTATTACACCCAGGGCCGGAGCACCTTAGGGAAAGAGGGGACAGATGCTCCTAGTTTACCTCTCAAAATTATATTTTGCTTCCCCTAAATTATATTTGACCCCCTAAAAAAAATTTAAACCTCAATTTTTTATTTGAATATTTTTTACCTTGACCTAGTGGCGGATTACCCTTCAAATGGTTTTGAAAATAGACAAATTGTTCCCATGTGATTTAGAAATAGACATTTACCCTGTTGTGATTTTGAAAATAGGCATATTACCCATCTTTGATATGAAAATATGCATTTAGCGCATCTAGTTTTGAATATAGACACTTTACCCCTTGTACTTTGTGAATACGTTTAAAAATACCCCATTCATAGATGTTATTTTTTGAAATTACAATGAGGTAAAGTGTCTATATTCAAAATCACGTAGGCTACAATGTATATTTTCAAATTAAATAAGGTAATCTATGTATCTTTAAAATTATAATAAGATACAATATTTATTTTTTAAACCACATATAAATAATATACCTATTTGAAAAATCACGTAAAGTTAATACGTCGCTAGCTCTTTTTTCTCCCCTAAATAAATTTTTTACATGAACCGCTGATTACATCCACGAATAAAGTGGTGCCTAATAAAGTAAAGATTAAAATATAGGCACCTGAAAAAACTAGAGCAATGGAGTTGCTTTCCGTCCTCCACCAGATCAATGACACCAAATCAATTTGATAAAACGTTAAACTGACATAAAAAAGTAAAATATATGAAGCAGTTCGATCTAATCCACGTGTCCAAACCTGCACATGGCACACCATCCACTGTACACGTGTCTCCCAGAAATTTGGTACTCATCAAATATCTCACGCAACCGGGCAGAAGCTTACACACCACTACTCTTGGGCCCATTGACACCGACTGGGCCTTCAGCTTGTCTGGCATCTTACGGAGTTTAAAATACAATGGACTGAGCCCACCTGTCGATGTCTATGTCAGAGATAAGAACTTTAGTGGGATTAAGTGATAACTCTATTTTCCGAAGGGCCCAAGTGGAATTGGGCCTATGTTTGGAAGTGACCCCATTATGTTTGTTATTTTGTCATTTTGCTTAGAACTTTTAATTTTAATACATATATATTTTTTAAAAAAATATATATATGTATTAAGTATATTGTATCATAACATCAAGGTACGGATAGATTTCTATTTATAATTTATATTAAAAAATTTATAAATTTGCACGTGATAAAACATATACAGTCACATACTGAGCTACTGTCAATTTACTACTTGTGGTATCGCTAATATGTGTTTTACATCCTGTGGTTTCTTAACAGACACATTAACAATGTGGTTTGCAAAATATAGCTCACCGCTGCTCCATAATTTTCAAATTTTTGTACTCGTAATGAAGAAAATATCATCGTCTAGGAAGGAGTGTTTTGCATTTACTGGCAAACCACATGGAACATGCTACTATTTTCAAACAACAATGAGGTAAATTGTACCTGATCGAAATCACATGGGGTAAATTGCCACACGATAAAATCTGTCAATTTTTTTTCTAACTTTATAAAAATACCCAATTATATTATTGTGTAGGTGCATATTACCACATATGTGAATATTTAGGTGTATTTTACCCTATATTTTGTTATTTATGTGTGTTTACCCCTCAATAGTAATTGATATTTTAAGTTTTAAAGCTCAAACGCGTAACAAGACATTTTTCAAGTAAATCATACACGGATATGATATTTTGCATATATTCACCAACCGTACTGGGGAAATCGCCTATTTTCAACTATATGAGATAAACTGCACATTTAGTAAGCCACATGAGGTTGTATGTCAAAAACCCCTTATTTTGTATCGTTAGATGACTTAACACTATTATGCAAATATTGGTTGTTATAGGATCTTGATGTTTCATGGATTTTTATATTATAGTGGATGGATTGCAATTGTTTGTGGTTTATGTTTATTTAATTTTTGATATTAATAATGAGCATGCCAGTTTAGAGAAAAAAGTTCAAATGTTGTCATTATTATTCTACTTTTAAGTCAAATTTACTCTTTATGTTATTTTTTAGGTGCAGATTACCCCGTATGCTATTCAAAACAGCCTGATTACCTTTTATGCTATTAGTTAGATGTAAGTTATCCTTTCAATGGTGAAATTGACCTTTTAAGATTTAGTTACAAAGCCTTGAAGCAAGATATGTCATATGACACAAATAATACACGAATAGTATGTTTTGTACTAATTTTCAAACCACGGGAGAATAAACTGAATATTTTCAAACCACACTAATGTAAAATACCTATTTTCAACGTCACTGGAGTTTCTTGCAAAAAAAACCTTTACATACCTTTTACAAAGTTTCAATATGAATGTTTTTTTCGAAAAAGAGTAGCTTTTCAAAATAGTAACATGATATTCTGTAAAATACAATGGAAAATAAGTTTTGAAATTGAAATAAGGCTAGGCTGTTAAAGGAGTGTAACATTGTTTTGATCCGAAAAATGTAGTGTAGCATTTGGATTGACAATAATTAATGAGTTTTTATGCAACTATAAAATACAACCCTACGCATTCATTTACATTGAAAGTTCTTCACACTCCATATATTACAACATTGAAACTATGTATATTAATCTCATATTCATCAAGTGTACCAAACGATGTCTAATAATTTTTTTGATATGGTAGGGTTATCATGTTTGAGGTTGAACCTGTCCTCAAATATAATATATAGTATAAGATCAAGTAGTTCTCGTTTTATAAAATATTATAATTGATAATAACGATGTAGTTCATACCACCACAACACAAATGACATGTTTCGATGGCTTTCTCATTACAGGTAAATTATTCCTTCTAGCAGATAATATGAATAAGGACAACTTAAGGTATGTGTGGATATCGGTTATTTACACGAGTACAATAGCCTCATGCCCACGTGCTATGATTCCACAGGAACGTTTAGACAAAGATTCCCCATCTCGTGAATGGATGGCCCATTGCATGGGCGCCGACCAATGGTTGATAAAGCCTAGCAACTGCACACATTGCAGAGGAGACTATGGTTGTTTACGTGTTTACCATCACGGATCATAGCTAATGTTATTATATTATTTGGAAACACACAAAACATATTTATATCGCAAATCAGTTTTTTTTCTTTTTTTAAACTTTTCTACCAAAATTGGTAATTATAACTTTAGTAATCTATAGGATGGTAAGAGGACGGGGTCAGACCCGATCCGCATCGAACCCGCCTCGCCGGGGCGGGTATGAACTCTTTCCAATCGGGTTTGGAAGCGAGGCGGGGCGGGTTAAATATACATTTCACTTAATTGATTGCACAATAAAGTGTTATTATTTAATTTTATATCAAAATTCATGTGTTCATGTTAAAGAAGTTGGATATTTTGAAGGAAATAAGAGCAAATTAATAAATATTTAGTAGTTAAATATATTTTTACAATCCTTATTATGAATATTTACTAGAGAAAACATGAAATTTAATCACAAAACTCAACTTTTGTGTTTCAAAATTGATTTCTAGCTAATTTTTTTTTTAAAAAAATAAAAAAGATAAAAAAAACTGGAACCGGGGCGGGTTGGGTAAACCCGCCAAATGTATTGTACTAATTGTACTGGTATTTATTTTAGCGATAACAAATTGTATTGTACTAAGATAATATATAACTCTGATGACGGCTGAAAAAACAAACCACCAATTTAATGGTACTTATATAGATGTTGAAAGCATATAACTCATATAATGAAAGTGAGCATTTGTCGGAGCGTTGCGGAGTGGAGCAAGCGGAGCACAGTGTTTTTGGATAAGCGGCATAAATATATGGCAAGAAAAAACCCTAAATAAACGTATATATAATTTATAACGATTATATTTCTAATAAGTAAGTTTTGTGAAGCTATAAATACAAACACCAAAATCAAATAACAAAGATCAGGTCTGGCCCATCCAAGCGGTATTTAGCCCATCGATAGAAGCCCTTGTAGCCTTGTATTTTATGGACACTTTTTACAATCAAATTGTCATCAGAAATTTACATCTCACTGGAAAATGTACATAAAGCTTTTAAAATAGCTTTTGGCTCATATCCTCGAGTAATTAGCTTCACAAATTATATTATCAAAGTTGAATTGATCAAGTTTAAAAGGCCAACAATGCAAATGTGTTAATGAAAGTTCCAAACGATCAGGATGAAAGAGCTTAAAGAAGCCCGGCTATACGCACAAAACCGATCGTATACTATAAACTAAAGAATAGTTTGAAAAATGACCTTATGTTTAGATTTATAATGTGACACACATATATTTAAAAAAATTAACATAATGACTATTTTTCAAATTCGAGTTTCTTTTCAATTCTATCGTAATTACCACCATAATATTTTTTTTCTTTTGTAATTTTTTTATTAATCAAGGAGGGGATGAATTGAATTCAAGATCTTTTAGATTATGAAATAGTTGACAACCATTGAGCACCGTTGTACTTAATATGTAGTTTTCTTTTCTATCTTTTTTTCGATTTTTTGGGAATCTTAATATCCACAAGCGAGCGTCGATCAACTATTTTTCGATTTCACAATGAAGTAAATGAATGATATATGTTTATTAATTGAATCATTGATTTATTCTTTAAACATGTGGCATTCATCTAAGTCAAGTTATGGAAATGTTATCAGTTTCAAAGTTTCAAGATTAAATTACGACAGTTGTTGGACTAGTATTTTAAGTTTTTCGGTCGCTTATTGTAAATTTTGTTTAAAATTTATGCTTCTTGTAGTGTTGATGTCTTCTTATGCGTGGTAGGACGAGTTTTGTGTTTAAACTGCTCTTCCTCTGTGCAGGAGAAGAGCTATATGTCAGTCACTGTGGTCCACCTTTTCGGGTTGGATCGGCTGGTTGGCTGGTGACCCCAAGATCAACTGGTGGTTATGCATTTGAAAGTACTGGAGATTCTGATGATGAAAGAACCGAGCTTTGAGAAAGAGAGTATCTTGATCTATCTTATGAACATGTAAAAGTTGATCCCAGTTTATGTATAGTTTTGACGATTAATTTCATGTGTATAAATTTGTTTTTAAAATTTATTTTCTATGGACTTTAGAAGTACAACAAGATAACACAATATATAATGAAATTGTTGTGTGATTGTGTTACGGACCAAAGTTGTTGGCCCAAGTCTAGATGACACTGGGCGAGCAACAAAGATTAATAGAGGAAGACCCAATATCTACAATGTCATCAGGTGAGAGAGAAAGAGAACATGTGTCTTAGGCTGGGGAGTTAGTTACGTGGGCAGTGCATAAAATGATGTGAATGGGGGGATAAACTTTTCATACCAGAAATTATAGTGTTTTGTGTGCTAGCCATAGGCTTGGGCATGGGAGATTTTATTCCCTGAGTTACATCGAGCAGGAGCTTGAGTCGAGAAGAACCTTTCTTCTCGGAGAAACATTGAGCACTTTATTTCATTTTCAGTTGTAATTTCCCTTTTATTCTTCAATATAAATCCATTTCCGAAATTTGATTCATTTGTGTTCTGCTTATTTTCATTTGTGAGTGTGATTGAATTTTGGAACTCAACAATTGGTCCGACCCTGTCAATCGACACTAAGGAACGTCATGGCTCAGACGTGGATTCGGATGGGACATGCTGAGATTTGATGGAAGTAATCCATGGCTTTGGATTCTGCAAGTGAAGCTCTATTTTGGGAGCAATTATACATCATCACAGGATCATCTCCAACTTGCATTCATGGTGATGGAAGGAAGGGCTCATAAATGGTTTTACCAGCTTACATTGTGCTGCCCCAATCTCACATGGGATGATTTCATTGAAGCCCTACTGCTACAATTTGGTGAAACTACAAAAGGAAAGGTAGTGAACATCATATGAACTCATCGCATGGATGTTGAGGTGAAAGAGTTCTACAATGTAAAAGAAAAAAATGATGACGAAGAAGAACCTATCACAACAAACTTGGACAAGATAGTGGAGGAAGAATTTCATGCTGCCAATGACAACAAGTGAGGCAACTAATGAAGATCATGATAAGCATTACAGTAATGTCATGCACATTCGAGAAGAGCAGAGGCCTCGAAGATAGGGGGAAAGAGTTCTGTGATGCTGAAGAAAACAATGATGATGAAGAAATTATCAAAAAGGATTGAAGGAGAACACGTGTTTGAGGAAGGCCAATTATCTACAATGGCATCAGCGGGAGAGAAGGAGAACACATGTTTGAGGCTGAAGAGTTAGTTACATGGGTAGTGCATAAAATCATGGATGAATTGAATTCAAGATTGATACCCCGATATCTGGTGGGGTTTGGACCCGAATTCTATGGGCTCGACCCGGTCACATAATATACTAGGGCTCATTTATCTTCGCCAATTTTATATGGGTCATTACCTTGGCCCCACTTTAATTCAATTAATTGTGAAAGGCCTTTTACCTTAATTATTTGACCCATTAACTAAGAGCCCATTAGCCTTAATTGTGGGCCTTAATTGAAAGCCCATTTGCCAAAGACCATAGACTAAGTATAAAAGAGGGGGAATAGTAGGTTAGAATGGGGGATTTTTTGATGGTATTCTTCCTTTCCAGAGCACCTCTTCGGCTCGGCTCTTCTTCCTCACGGAGAAGTTGTTTTCTTCCATTTTGGTAAATAAAGAAACCACCAATGTAAATTCTTGTTCATAGTGAAGATTCAAACTGGACTAGGTCCCGTGGTTTTTTCCTTCGGGATTTCCACGTAAAAAATCTTGATGTTCCTTATTTCCACGTACAAATTCATTTGTTATCAAATCGAACCAAAAAATGAGGTAACAAAGATCTTTTAGATTATGAAATAGATGACAACCATTGGAGCACCGTTGTACTTAATATGTAGTTTTCTTTTCTTTCTTATTATTTGATTTTTTGGGAATCTTAATATCCACAAGCGAGCGTCGATCAGCTATTTTCGATTTCACAATGAAGTAAATGAATGATATATGTTTGTTTATTGAATCATTGATTTTATTCTTTAAACATGTGGCATTCATCTAAGTCAAGTTATGGAAATGTTATCAGTTCAAGATTAAATTACGATAGGTTGTTGGACTAGTATTTTAAATTTTTCGGTCACTTATTGTAAATATTTGTTTAAAATTTATGCTTTTTGTAGTGTTGATGTCTTCTATGCGTGGTAGGACGAGTTTTTGTGTTTTAACTGCTCTTCCTCTGTGCAGGAGAGGAGCTATATGTCATTCCTGTTGTCCAGCTTTTTCGGGTTGGATCGGCTGGTTGGCTGGTGACCCCAAGATCAACTGGTGGTTATGCATTTGAAAGTACTGGAGATTCTGATGATGAAAGAACCGAGCTTTGAGAAAGAGAGTATCATGATCTATCTTATGAACATGTAAAAGTTGATCCCAGTTTATGTATAGTTTTGACGATTAATTTCATGTGTATAAATTTGTTTTTAAAATTTATTTTCTATGGACTTTAGAAGTACAACAAGATAACACAATATATAATGAAATTGTTGTGTGATTGTGTTACGGACCAAAGTTGTTGGCCCAAGTCTAGATGACACTGGGCGAGCAACAAAGATTAATAGAGGAAGACCCAATATCTACAATGTCATCAGGTGAGAGAGAAAGAGAACATGTGTCTTAGGCTGGGGAGTTAGTTACGTGGGCAGTGCATAAAATGATGGGAATGGGGGGATAAACTTTTCATACCAGAAATTATAGTGTTTTGTGTGCTAGCCATAGGCTTGGGCATGGGAGATTTTCTTCCCCTGAGTTACATCGAGCAAGAGCTTGAGTCGAGAAGAACCTTTCTTCTCGGAGAAACATTGAGCACTTTTATTTCCTTTTCAGTTGTAATTTCCCTTTTGTTCTTCAATATAAATCCATTTCCGAAATTTGATTCATTTGTGTTCTGCTTATTTTCATTTGTGAGTGTGATTGAATTTTGGAACTCAACAATTGGTCCGACCCTGTCAATCGACGCTAAGGAACGTCATGGCTCAGACGTGGTTCGGATGGGACATGCTTGAGATTTGATGGAAGTAATCCATGGCTTTGGATTCTGCAAGTGAAGCTCTATTTTGGGAGCAATTATACATCATCACAGGATCATCTCCAACTTGCATTCATGGTGATGGAAGGAAGGGCTCATAAATGGTTTTATCAGCTTATATTGTGCTGCCCCAATCTCATATGGGATGATTTCACTGAAGCCCTACTCCTGCAATTTGGTCAAACTACAAAAGGAAAGTTAGTGAACATCCGAGGAACTCATCGCATGGATGTTGAGGTGAAAGAGTTCTACAATGTAAAAGAAAAAAATGATGACGAAGAAGAACCTATCACAACAAACTTGGACAAGATAGTGGAGGAAGAATTTCAGGATGCCAATGACAACAAGTGTAAGGTCCCGATGCTAATAAATTCGGATTAACGATGATTAAGCAAACCCGGATAATTAAAAGTGCAAACTTTGAATTAAGGTGTCCCGGACTACAATGAGTCAACCAACTAGTGGAACATGTTTTTAGTGAATGAGCATGTGCATGATCACATGGCACTTGGAGAATACATGCCACTAATTAATTTAACTCATGTTTAATACATGACTTTGGACCATTAATCTTGCAAGATAGTGATGTATTGACACATGGTGTGATGTCTGGAATAATTAATAACCGTTTATTGGATTTGATATTGGTGTTTATGTCATATGTCGGGATTTAATTCTTGAGTATCGGATTTTGGAACCGAGTTGGGATAAATGATTCTTGGATTGAATTTATATTATTAATTAAATTCAAGGAGATTCTTAAATTATTGGGAATTTTATTTTGTTCCGGAGTTAGAATAAATTCCGGGTTGAGTTTATATCGTAAATTAAATTCTAGAATGATGTCCAAAATTATCTACACTGGATCATTTAATTAATTGGAGTAAACTTGAATTAATTTCGGAATCAAATTATTGGGAATTGTAGTCAGACCCGGATTTGAAATTAGAGTTTTTGATTTAATTAAACTAATTAATTTATGATGGGAATGAGAGTTAAATGGGTGGATAAAAGTAAGGGTTTGGAAGAACACACACTAACTCATCCTACACACACTAAACCAACGTTTCTCCCCCTCCTCCTCACTATGAGTCTCCCTCATGCTTAGCAACTTGGATCGATTTCTTCCTCTTTAAAGCATGGTTTTTGCTCAGTTTTGGACAAGGTATCCTCCCTCATACTCAAATCGTTCCTCCCTTGGTATGCCATGAAGTTTGGTTCGATTTTCATGGATTTTTGGAGGCTTTATGTGCGATTTTTTGGGGGAAAATTTATTCTGCAGCGTGTGTGTGTATTCTGCAGCGTGAGTGTGTGTATTCTGCTGAGTGTGAGTGTATATGCTGCTCTGTGTGTAACTGTGTGTGCGTGAGTGCGTGTTTCTGCAAGTGAGTGTGTTGTGCGTGTGTTAGTGTGTGTAGGGTATGTGCAGAATACATGGTTAGTGTGTGTTCTAGTGTGTATTGGTAGGTGTATGTGATTTATACACATGTGTAATGAGAATTTCAGCATGTATTGGTGAATATATAGGTTATATATATACATGGCTATGTGTATTTAAATTTGTATAGGTGTTGTATATGTAAGTGTAGATGCATTTAATTGAATATATGTGTTGAATATACAAGTGTATGTGTATTTAAGCATGCTGCAGTATATATATATATATATGGATTGATGCATCGTCACTATGAAAGTAATCTAGATTCGATTATCATGTGATAAATATACACTAATACTTTGAATTGTATAAGTTATTAGTGTGTGGGTGAGGTAAGGATTTGAAGTACGAATGTAATTTTTAACTAGATGTTGAGAATGCTGGGTAAATTGTACGAACAAGATGGATAATAACATGATAAAATAATATGGATTTTATTGTTTTTGAAGTGATGGGATCTCCTAATTAAAAGATTGAGTATGTAAATGACAACGGTATGAACTAACATATAGTTGCTCAGGGAAGTATCAATTACCTTGATTATGTATCAATGTTCATATAATTGAGTTGTTGATTGATGATATTGAAATAAAGTTAAGAAATATACAATGATATTAATTGTGATCTAACATTGAGTGATGATTTTGATATAGATCCTACATGATTCTCGGATGTCGGGGTAGCTTGATCTTGTTATCGACTATAAGGTACGTAATGACGTACGAGCAGGTATGCGTGATGTTATTTACGTACTATGATGCATACATACATTGAAATTGGATATATGAATAAGTAGTTAATGGAGAATCATGATAGAATTGTGGAAATTATAGTATGTAATGAGTTTTGATAGAATGATGAATTATTCCGATGCCACAGCTATTGAGCGTGCGATGGTTATATTGTCGCCGATGTTGAGCGTGCGAGGGATTACAGTGCAGCTGCTAATGAGCGAGCGATGAGATATGATGATATGTGACGAGGAAATGGGTGACTGAGATGTTATTGATTTCAATAAATCATTGTTGCAATGCCTTAGCATTACTGAATATAGATCTAATGGTTTATGAATATCAGTACTATGAATCATTGTGGTGATGATTTATTTGATTTTTAAGTTGACGGTCTTGGATATTGTGAGAACAGGAACATCATGGGAGCTCTCACACGGTTATGGTATATACATACATGGAGTATTATCTTAATTTGCTATTTTATAATCTGTAAATTGGTAACTGTTTAATTGATAATATTGAGATCATGGTGTTGGTATGCTCACCCAGTGTGGGGCTGTTTCTGTCGAAACAGGTAAAACAAGTATGACATTGGTTCTGAAGTGAGTTCGAGCTATTGGAGTGGGATACTACCAGGGGCATGGTATCAGTATTGGTAAATGAGAGAATGCGATATATGCGAGTAAATTTATACTCATTTATTCATCGGTCATCTGTGAGCATTTTAATACATGTATATGGTCTGTATAAGAGTGTTGAATGTTGTAGAGCTCCACCTTTACTTAGTTGCTTTATTTTGGTGGATGTTATTACTTGATATTTGTGATGTTGTTGAGGATATTTATTATGGTGTGTTCTTATTTTCGGGAAGTCCAGTTTACGGGGAGACTCTGCCCAAATTTTTATAAAAGTTATGGGAATATGTGAAGCATGTGATGATTCTTTTAAAGAAAAGAAATTTTTACATACACAAATGGCGTCATAATTGTATTATTGATGTGTTTGGGTGTTGGGGGTCTTACACATGGATTCCACAATACATCAAATACATTAAAAACCATGCAAAATGGCATGGAAAGCCACGCCCATAACCCTCATTTCAGATTTGATTTTGCTAAAATTACCATGCAACATCAATTCTCTCTCTTCATTTTTCCCCAACAAAATTCTCTTCCTTCTCTCCTCCATATTTCAAAAATAATCAGCCATTCTCCCACCAAATTCTATTGAAATTTTGAGTGCATGTCACATGCAATAGAAGAACTTTGAGCTACAAGAGGGGAGAAGTAGAAGGCATCAAGAAAATTCAAATTTTGAGCCTTTTTGAGAGAGGTCTTGCAAGGATGGTGGAGTTTTCTTGCTAGGGCAGCAACTTTGGTGGTCTTGGACCTCAAACTTTGAAGATTAAGGAGATATAAACCTTTTCTTCTAACTTTTGTTCTTTAGGGTCAAGGTTAGGGGTGAAATTGTAGGCCTTAGCCAAGAAAGATGTTGTAATCTTCAATCTGCTGATTTTCATGTTGCATGCAGTAGATGTGTTCGAATTTTTGATTTACTTAGAGTCCGAATATGATTAGAGTTCTAAATAAAAGTTATAGGTATTTGAGTTATCTTTCTGTGGTCAAAATTTGAGACCATTTGGACTTAAAATGAGTGAGATATGCTCATTTTACCAAGGAGTGCCAATTTTGGGTCTGCATGTGCCGAAAATGCACATGCAGTGTAGAATTCTGAACTTTTGACAAATTTACCTTTCGAATTTGTTGTCGGTCTTCAAATACAATTCGTAGATATTTTCCTTTTATGCAATTTTAAAAAAAGAAGCATGCGACTTTGAAGTAAAAGTTATGTTGATTTTACTTTAAGTGCTCATTTTGACTCTGCATGTTCATGCATATTGCATGCAGACTGTGTTTCGAGTTTATGGGCATCTTTTGTTTCGAATTTGATGTCGGTCTTCGAATGAAAGTTGTAGGTCTTTGAATTTTCTTCGATTTAAAAAAAAGTGGACTTAATTTGGACTTATTTTGAAGTTGTGAATTTTATACTATTAGTGCTCATTCTGAACCCTGCATGTGGGTGAAAATACACATACAGTGTGTTCTTCGAGTTCCTGAGCATTTTTGGCTAGAAATTTCGGAAAATGCCTAGAAATAAAAATTGGAGTGCTTCGAGTTGACTGTTTTTTTCCAATGGAGTCACCCAATTTGAAATTAAAATGAAAAGGTTATGACGATTTTACTAAAATCGTTTAGGCTGAAAAATAGATTTTTAAAGTCTACGCTTTTAGTGATTAAATCACCCTTGCTTGATCAACTGATGGCGTTGTCAGTTTGGCCAATTATGAATTGTATCTATTTACACATATTCCGTCTCCACTTGCTGGTGACTGCGGAAAAGGAGTTTGTAGCTCAGGAGCACACATCATCGCCATTTCACTGGTGATAATGGTGTAATTCTAATTTTTTAAACAGTATAACTGTCCAAACAACACGTTTTAATTGCTCTCCCATCAAAGATAATTGTTGTACTCAACAATTTTAAACACTTTATTTTTTAAATGTTGATGGAATACAAAATTTCATATTTAAAAATATGAAATTTATTATATATATATATATATATAATTATTTTATATATATATATAATTATTACAAAATTTCAGTAATTTATTTTTTATATATATATATATAATTATCTGTTTTAGTTATTCATAATTTACACGAATATATTAAATTTCTTTATAAAATCGTTGACTCTTATATGACCAGTGACCTCTTCAACCGCCCTAGATAATATCACACTAATAAATCCCAATCTCCCTGTCACTTAAAACCCCCGCGCCGCGGCTTTCCGTGTTGGCAAACCCTCGCCGAAGCCCCTAGCCGCGCCTCCCGATTCAGCCATCCCGGCGGCAGGAACCCTAGCTTATCTCCTATTTTCCCTCAACTACAACCCAAAATGGCGGAAGTGGCGGCATCCTCCTCGTCCGACACAACCAACGACGGTCCCATTCTCAGCGTTATCAACAAGCGCATCCGTGGCTTACGCAAGAAGTTGACCCGCATAATGCAAATGGAGGAATCAGTTTCTCAGGGAAAAATCCTAAACAAGGAGCAAGATGAGACCCTAAGGTCTAAACCTTCCCTTCTGGCGGGGATTGAAGAGCTCGAGAAGCTTCGTCAACCTCTCTCAGAAGCGGTCGCGCAAGAAATTTCGCTCGCGTTGGAGAAGGAGCGGAGTCTGGAGAGTAAAGGTAGTCTCGAGGAAGAAGTTAGGGAGGTTGATGTGAAGGACGGAAATGTCAGCGTTTCGGATGTCTCTGTTTCGGATCTACTCAATTTGATCTATTTTGGGAGTGTTTTTGATGTTCAGACGCTGATGAGGGCGCACGATAACCTGATTACGAGGTCTCATGAGAGGAGCTCCTGCTTGACATACGATTATGTTACGGATGATGATGCCTCTGGGGAACCACTGAAAGAGTGCGATTTGGATTTGATTTCTATGCTTGGGAGTTTGTTGATTTCACGGCCGTTTAACTCGAATTTGCCGCACAAGAACGCGCTCGAGAAATGCGTCGAGCATGCTAGGCTCTGGCTTGTAAATTCAGAGCAGCGCATTGATCCCAATTTGGATATCACTTGTATGAATGCTACACTATTTTTCTTTTACTGTAACTGTTTCCTTCCATTTGCTTTCCGTATCCATGTTATTGTAGGTGTATGTAGCTTTCCTTTTTTGTTTCTTGATACTTGTGTGGTTAAAGTTTTAAAAAGTTAATATGTGGTGGATTTGGTGGTTCTAAAAAATAGAAGAGTTCTGGCTTGCAGGCTGCTTGGAGTTTGCTGAATCTCACACGTTTTTCATGAAATTATGCAGTCTTTCCTGCATAGAAAAGCGATGCAATTGTGTTTGTTAATGGTTATGCTTCATAGAATGTGGATGCGTGATTCTTTAATTTTATTTAGTATGACTATGGATGGTTCTGGGCAAGGGTTGCGGGGGAGCAGTTTGAGGACTTAGTGTTTTTTATCTATAAATTTTAGAGAATTTGGATCTTACAAACAAATTCTCTGTTTTTGAACCCGTGAAAATGCTAATTGGAGTCCCCATAAAGCTAGATCCCCTCTTCTATGCTTTTCGAAAGATTGATAGGAAATGCTTGCAAATTACTCATTTGGCTGGCCTATGACATGTTAGGAACATAATTCCCGCGTATTTGAGTCCTAATACTTCTATTTTGATTGTTCTCCTTTTGCGTTTTACTATGTTTAATTATTTGCACTAGCATGAGGAGTTGCATTTGTAATTTTCTCATGATGCTTGAGGGGTGTTTTCAGTAATTTTTGAAATTCAAGGTTTCTTCTTAAGGTCAAAATAGTTTTTCTATCGAGAACTAGAAATCATTCTTTGCGAAGTTGGGTGGATAAGCACAGAGATACGTGTGCATGTTCCCATGAATCTCCTTCCATATGGTTGATTAATTTGGTACCATATTGTAGCCATAATGTGTCTTCCTTGGTGCTAATTTGTGATGAAGAATGAAGTTGGAGTTATTGCGTTCACGGCTGTTGAATTATTATTATTAATTATGATGGTGATACTTAAAAGATCTTTCTTGTTTAGCATAATAAATGTTGTTGCATCAAGTATTGATTTCTGTTGTATTTTTCCCCTTAAATTTTCTTAATTACGGTGGTCATTTTAGACGCTGGCTTAAGGGTGAAGCTGGATAAGATTATGGCTTCGGAATACTGTACAACAACTCCAGCTGTAAAGGCTACTGTTGAAGTGGCTGCGGCTGCTGCTGAGAATTATAAACCTTTTCAGATTCCAGTTCACGTGGTTCCTGTTAGTGTGACATCCCCTGTGGAAGGCTCAGAGTCGGAGTATCAGCTACAGGTATTTTAGATTTAGTCGCATCTGGTTCCTGTGGTTTCGGTTTTGATTGGGTTTTACATGAATTATACTTGATGAACCATAGGTTTTAATGAATTGTCTGAATTTGAAAGTATGTTTAAATGCACCAGGTTCTAGGTTCTACGTTTTCTAGGTTCTAGGTTCTGTTATTATATTTGATGAACTACTTTGTAATGGCACATCATTTTCAAGAGCTGTGCCTACCTGATCTTTGCATAGCTTTGTGACAAATATATTCTTCTGGCTGTTCATAGACCAGTTCACACCTGCAATGCCACGTCTCTGCGGGTTGACTTCGCTTCTGAAAGCTTAAGTGATGTCATGAGATTTTCCAGTGTCCTTTACATTTGGAGATTACAATTAAGCTTTAAATTCCTTTTACTACTGTCGTTTTTTTACATCTGTAGACTCTTATCCAATCAGATCTTGAGGTTCTGCATGCATTCTAGCTTGGTCAGAAGTAAAGGTGCGAACGAAATAGTTAATTTTGTAAGCCAGTAGATCATGCTGGCAAATCTTCGCAAAACTGTGTTTACCCCGGCTGGTAAACACTTCAGCTAATATTGGTTGAGCATGTAACAGTTGCAAGCAATCATTCATGCTCTGAGTGAGCAAAACATGAATGAAATTGCCA
The DNA here is from genome assembly GCA_907163345.1 of Haberlea rhodopensis. Lineage (NCBI taxonomy): Eukaryota > Viridiplantae > Streptophyta > Magnoliopsida > Lamiales > Gesneriaceae > Haberlea > Haberlea rhodopensis. The sequence goes on from CAJQUN010000030.1 coordinate 2,395,944, forward strand.
ACGGAATAAACTTTTACTGTGAAATATAATGTCTTCTCGAGACACTACCTTGGGTCCTGGATTTTTAATTGACTTCATAGCATTATAGAACCCAGAATAAGAATCTTCTACATAAGTTACTACAGTATATACACTCAGATTGTAATCTACTAACACCTACTACCAAACGTGATAATACTCAGCATGATTTGCATACTATTTCTATCTGTACCTTTGTACCTTATTGATTCTTTCTTATATTCTTTGAACTTCGCTTTACCTGTTCCTTCCATATGTTGTCCTTTTATAGTGTCCTCCGATCTTGTGTCTTTCAGGAAGAGGACTCGTCGAACTCCCATAGCAATGAAATCTACAATGATAATACTGAACCAGCGGAAGAATTTCATCAGGTAGTTTGTATTCCTCTTGTTAGAAGGTAGGAATCATGTGGAGGAAATCAGAGTCCTCTTTACCCAATATTTGTTCATTCACTAATAATAGTAATAAAAAAAAAAAAAACAATCAACAAGAATATTTTATCTTTTAGGGAGGACCAAAGCTTGAGAATTCACTCGAACTTCAGGTTCGAACAGAGGGAGCAATAGCAGAAACAGAAGTGGATCAAGATCCGAGCGATCTGGATTTGAACCAGCAACAGCCGGCTTCTCACAAGACTTACCGGAACTATAGAGGTGGCCGTGGCGGTTTTGGTGGACGTAGAGGATACATCAATGGTGGTCTTGGGGGACGAGGAAACGGGAGGGAAGGCTATCAGAATGGACGAGGTCAATTTTATGATGATCAACGAGGTGGTTATCACCCGAGGGACCATTACAATTATAGAGGTCGAGGGGGCAGGGGTAGGGGAATGGGCAACAACAGCAACAATTACAATGCTTCTGCAGGTCATAATGGCCACGTCTCAGCAGCATCTTAATCTTATGTTGAATGCAAGTCATATGGTTTCTTGTTCTGGCCTTTTGGGACGTTTTGTTCTTTGGTAATTTTCTTTAAGCGGTGGTGGTTTTGTAGAACTCTTGGCACTTTTGTCATGCACAATTCATGGAAGGGATAATTCGGTTTGCTGCCATGTCCTCGACATATATGTTTGGTATACACACAAACTTTCTTTTAAAGTTCGTCCAATTTGGATATCGTGCTCCACTGGTCTTCGCCAAACCTTCCAAATCATACTACGAACGCTAAAATGGGATTAAAGCCAAAACATGACTTAATCTGAACGCTTAGAAATCAAGTGTGTGCTAATGTTTGGGGTCATGAAAGTAATACATCTCTAGCCTCTAAAATTTTGGTTTACCCTTCTTCGATAGAAGGTTGACCGCCATACATATTCTTTACGGCAACACAACTAAATAATTTAATTTGAAACCGAGCCGAAATCATGAAGAAGAAAGCAAGTTGTTTATGAAACCACTGAAACACCAAGTAGGGTCCAGATTAATTACATGTTACTCACAAAAGTTGCATTTTTTGAATCAACATTTTTAAATGATTCATTAGCTGAAGCTAGTAATGAATACTTTATAGAGAGTGTAAGTCAATGCCAACTTTTATACTGATAAAGAGAGGAAAAGACTTTTAAAAAGCTTTATTTTATAGCAGTGACCAATTTGGTTCAATGATATCGTGCTCCTCTCGTGTCGATTTCACCCCTCCTAAAAAAGATGAAAGAACTCACACAACCATTTTGGCTCTTTTGAGTATATCCGATCCGCAGATGTTGCGAATCCAAGCAAAGTTCGTATGATGGTGAAGGATCCACCTTGACCAAGAGCTGTTGAATTTACATGTTTTGACAGCAATCACAAAAAAGTTCTAGCCATGCAGATGAATTAGCAGATATGTTAAAGTTAAAACAACTCTAAATGGTGAAACAAACAACTCAATCTATTTCTTCTACTATGAACAATAAAGAATCTACTAAGTCTGAAAAAGTTAATTATATACACTTAGTTCGACATCCATAACTGGGGATATCGATAAATTACCTTCGAACTGAATCCAGCATTACTCAGCTGTCCTGCACAACACCCTTCGTAGATCTGATTTCTGGTCTGAACTAAGCCTCGATGGGAACTTGACATCAAATTTGACCCTTAAATTTCCATTTTTACCAGGTTCTTTCGATATGGGCATTCCTTCATTTTCGATCAGCATTTCGTAGCCTGGTTTGACGATATCTGATACTGGAACGGCCAAATCTCTTCCATCCAAAGTTGTTAAGTTGAGAGTCTTGCCTGTAAGAGCATCGAGTAGGGAAATTTTCTTATTGACAAGTAGATCATTGCCATCCCTTTTAAAGATCGGATGGGGCTTTTCGTCTATCACAAAGATGAGGTCTCCAGGGGAACGACCGGGCTCGTGGTTCCCTTTTTCGGGAAAAGTGATCTTTGTACCCTTTTTCCAACCAGGTTTAATATGAATGGTTAAGACTTCTTCAATGGTGCTGGGTTTTCTGCAATCATGACTCCACATCAATAATAACCAGAGGAATTCATTGGCAGGACGAGAAAAAAGAGATTTGATACTTTTGAGCTAATCAAGCACTCAAATTTTCACATTTGTAACGTTGTTGAATGTATTTTCAAATAGATCACTTATTCATTATGCCCCTAAAAAAATGTCAACTTGACAAGGTAGAAGCACTTCTACTTCCCCTATCACAAGTAATTCGTTAATGTTCCCCAACAATTTTATAGAACTTTGTTATTTGCTTTCTAGTATGCATATTCAAGTAACTGTACTTTCCTAGACCATTATTTTTGAAAGCATGCCTCACAAAAAGCATGAGGTATCTAAGCTAGTACTCGTGCAAAAACCACAGAAAATAAAGTTCAGATTCACACAGAGAAACAAACCCTGCTAAAACATCAAGTTAAGGTGAATTTTTCTTGTAGTAATAGTTCATTCACTTTGACCAATCAGAATAGATGACCAACTTCACCGGTGATAGAGATTGTTCCTGTCCGATATAGCCATACGGCCTAGATAACGCACAGAGGGGCCGTGTTAAGAAAATGCAACAAATCCACCTCACCTCTTGGTTACGTGAGACAGTATAGCTTGTGTAGCATCGCAAGGACAGCCTCACTAAACACTGAGCCTTATAACAATTACTAGATACATGCATAATTAACTCTAAGTTACAAGGCTCATAGTTCCCCAAATTATAAAGAAAGCACAATGCAAAAACATATTGTAAAGGTTACATAACCTTGCAGGCTTGTGGTCCATCTTCGGACCGTAACAGGGTAGACATAACTAAGCAATGATACATTAACATCACCCTTAAACAATTATAACTATATCACATACAAACAATTTTATAAGACAATATTCTTCATGCGAATGCAAAAACGATTGCATCAATTCTTATCTGGATTGTGCTTATCTTTATTCCATTATATTCATACTCTCCACAAATTCCTAAGCCACACAACTAAAAATCTCGGAAATATATAGGGAATCACGACCGAAGCATCCTAAAACATAGTTCGCCACCCATTGCAAGACAAGTATAACATATGTGATCGGTAAGGATTTTTTCAATCATGATCAATTTCAATTTATGCTAAATTCTAAATTCAGATTAAGAACAAAATTTAACCAAACAAAGCAAGAAAACTCAAATGTACCTACCCACTATCATCCGGAACAATTCTTGAAATCTGCATCTTCCTCTTCGAACCCTTATACAGCTCCTCCAAACTACACGGCAACTTGCTCTCCATCGCCTCCGCCTTCACCAACCTCCCTCCTCCTCCACCACCGCCGACACTCGCACTCCTCCCTGTCCCGCTATCCAACCCACCAAAAAACTCCTCAAAAATATCCTCCGCATCCCTTGGACTAAACTTAAACCCCCTCCCACCTCCTCCTCCTCCTCCACCGCCGTAATCTTTCGGCGGCTGATACAACCCAGATTTCAGCCCTTCTTCCCCGTACAAATCGTAGATCTGTCTCTTCTGTGGATCACTCAACACATCGTAAGCCTCAGATATCTGCTTGAACTTCGCCTCCGCTTCCTGGGTGTTCACCGAATTCTTGTCCGGATGCCATTTCATCGCCAATCTCTTGTAAGATTTCTTGATATCTTCTTCTCCAGCGTCTCTTGAAACTTTCAGGATGTTATAGTAATCAACGCCCATTTTTGCGAGTAAAGCTTCGATTTTTCTTGATTGTCAGTACATAAAACGAATGGATAGGGGTGAAAACTGAAATGGGTCGGCGACGAGAGTCGGCGGGCGGGGCCGTGAACCTTCGGCGAGATTCCGGATGCTTAGCCTAGCTGAATGGCGGACGTTGTGCTAAAGTACGCGCGATGCACGATATTTTAAAGGAGACTTGCTAAACTGACAGACGTTGGAGACAGATACCCCCTCTTGAGACTTGAGTCTTGAAGATACTGCTGATCCAGCAGTGTCAACTTTACTGCTTTTATTTTTCTTTTAAACTTGTGAACAAAGGTGAATAATATATTTATTTAATAAAATCAATTCGTTTTAATAAATTATATCTTATTAATTTAATAAATATTTTTATTATAAATTATTAAATAATATGTTACAAATTTGTGTAAGTAAAAATGAAGTTATTTGATTGATGTTTTGTTTAGAAGGATTCTTATTCGTTAAAATCTATTATGTAAACAATAAATTAAATCACTCGTTTTAGACTCCTTTTAATTTGAAAAATAACGAATTATATATATATAGGGAAGGTTTGGAACAACTATCAAAGCTATCATAGTATCGTTATAAATATCAAACAACACCTAATTTGAAAAAATCTAGAAAAACGTTATAAAAATTAAAAAGGAAAATAATTTATCCTGCTTAAATTCTATAAAACGCAATTTAATATAATGTCTAACTTTTTATAGAACCTTTTATGATGATTACAAAAAATATCCAACAAACTATGAAAACTATATGTATTTCTCAAGGATTTTTTATTTTAATAATCCAAATTAATAAAATACTTATCAAAATAACCTTAATTAAAATATATTATTAAATTGACCGAAGTCGCCAAACAAATAGTTGCAACAGATAAAAATCTCAGGGTTTATCATGTAATTTTTAAATTTAATGAGAATAAGTATAAGATTGATACAATGTCGGGACATGCAATTTCTAAAGTTAGTTGGAATTTTTTTATAAATTATAAAAAAAAAAGGACAAAATGTAAGAATGGCATCACTTGAAGATGAGGTAGGTGAGACATGCAGGTAAAAAGTAAAGTGTGTAGAAAGCAAGAAAAGCGGGTGGGGTTGGGAGAGAACGTGCAAGCGCGTAAACCGTGGGGCCCCACCCTATTTCTCTTTGGCGTCTACGCTAATACGACGCCGTCTCCACTCTATCGGAAACTGCGTCGTTTTCTGTCACGTTTTTTTAGAATGGGAGTATGGGACAAGATAATGTGATGGGGCACATAAAAGCCCGGTAAAAGATTTAGGGCCCATTGAAAGTTAAACAACAGGCTTTTCGAAATTACTTGGTTCATTTGTAATATATCAAATAATAAAAATTTCGATATTTATTATTAAAATATATATTACGTGATTTATCAAATTATTTTAGTAATAAAAAATAAATGTAAAGAGATAAAAATTTATTTTGTTTTTAAAAATGAACAAAAATATTATGCTTAATTCTCATGTAGGAATTCACTTTCTATCTCAAGTATGAAATATAATTATTCACTTCCTGTCTCAAGTATGGAATATAATTGATTGCGTGATGTTAAATAGATGATTAAGTGGTTGATATATATTATGATATATAATATTAAATTTTGCCATTTTTATTTTAACTTTTTTACCTTATGATCCTTCAAGAATTAGATATTTTCATTTTTTTTGTGCATGGGATAATAATATTTACTAGGTTGTATTAAATTTAAATTTTTTATTAAAATAAAAAAACAAAATAAAAAATAATGTTTTAAAAGTAACTAATTTTTGTAATAAAGGTGAGAGTAATATAAAGGTAACTTTGTCCACTTCTTTGATGTAAACTAATCCAACTCGAACCTAAATTATTTTATTTGATAATTCGTGAACTGCTCGCAAGCTTTAATATTTTATTAATATAATATTATTATATACTTAATAGATATATTTCGAGTATTTATTTTTAGCAATTGTCGAATAATTTGCAAATATATTCGAATCTTTCGAGCCGAACTCGAACTCGGGATTTAATTTGAAACCGAAATTGAGCAAAAAAAATAAACTATTCGAACTTCGAATCGAGCTCGAGCTCGAATATATCTGATTCGAGACTTAAAATTTCTTAATATTCGACTCAATTCGATTTGTTTACACATATATTCCACTTGTAAATATATATATATATATATATATATATATATATATATAATTCTCATGAAATTGAGTCAAAATACATTAATAACATGATTAAATTCGATAACACTTATTTAAACCTCTATAAAGTCGACTATGATGTACATAGGAACATACTATCTAAGTGAAATATGTGGCTTCTAACTCCCTGGCTTTCTTGCCATAACTTGCAGCTTCTTCCTCCCTTCCTAACATTAAAAAAGCCTTCTCCTACATCATCAAATCGACGACGATCAAACCTAACACATGTTTATCGGAATGAATAATGCAAAAAACATCAAAGACGACACATACCAACAGACACCACAAGAATGGCGCGCCTTCCCGCTTCTTCAGTTGTTTCTCAATAGCTTGTATTGCTACAAGGAACATAAGTACCGAGCTTAGTAAAATAATCCACCAGTGGGAAAAATATAATTTTTTTTATTATAAAATAAAAAAAATATTATAGGTTAAACTGCATCACTTTAAAAACTCTCCCCGGCTTTGAACAAAAGTAGTTACGCCCCTGGAAAAGGGTGACCAGTGTGTTGCTAAGTCGAGCCACTCGCAAGCAACTCAATCAGATCTTGGCTCAGGCATTACTAGAGTCAAGCTCGAGTATTTCTTTACTGTGTTTATCGAGCTGTTAGTGCTCACTCTGTTTGAAGTACATGCTTTAATAACCAATATAAGTCCAAACCTTTGATTTATTTTATTGAACTCTGAGTGGTATTTCTTTTATGGAGTCAAGCTCTCAGCTCGCTATAATTCTAGTTCTCTATCAGAATATGGAGTTCAACGCGTACCTTTTGTGGGTTCCCCGGCATTTAGAAGCAAACTTATATATACTTCAGTAAAAACATCAAGCTGTTCATCAGACGCCCCGATCACCTAGCAAAACAACGAATAGTTCATAGTTTCCCACCCAGCATACATTAGAATATGGAGAAAAAAAAGAATACGGGTGTATCTGTCATGGTACCTTAAAGTTAACAGTATCGAATCCATGTCCAAGGAATTCGAGTGCCTGCTTGTAGTCTCCCTTCCCGTACTTAAAGAGACATTCTGCAAGCTAAAATGGTGTGTTTATATCATCAAGATTCTATTCTAAAGGAAAATGTCCACTGGCTATTTTCCATTTAAGAAGAGTACTCAAAGTTGGAAGCTCGCTTATGATGTCTAAACAACTCTCCATCGAGTCCTTTCTATTGACATCGAACGAAGAATCAAAATGCAAGTTCAGAAATAGACCATTGGCAAGAAACTACTACTGATTGCAATTGGAAAAGAAATGGCGTCAAATTGCGCTCTGCAGAAACGAACATGTTTCAAATGAGCAAAAGAAGAAAAGTAACGAACCGAGATTCCCCTCTGCATTAATTGGCGTTTCTTCTCGCTCATCATAGAAACTCTACATAAAGAATCATGCATCAAATGAGCTAGTAGACTTATGCCAAAAAAGAAGTATCATGGCAGAGAACAATATGATCTCCGCACCTCGATTTCAAGCCACCAAGTATATCTTCAGCTTCGGTGAATTCTCCAGTAAATGATAACGCCCATACTATCAAGATATCAAGGTGCCACTCCAGAAACCAAAATGCCTAAAGGGGGTGGTTCATGTTAAAATAATTAGACTATCAGAATACGGTATCTGACATACTTATGTAGTGAAGTCTCAAATACAAAGCATGGAATAGCAACTTGCAAAGTTAAAGAGAAGGCAGATAAGCAAGTGCAATGGGCAAGCCTCTTCCGTTTCACCCTTCTCTTCCATTGATGCCTATTATTATTTCCTCCATTCGGAAACAAACTAATTCGTGCACCTTTAGCTTCTTTTTTTTTTCTTCAAATAAGAGAGAGAAGAAGACGATGACTAGTGGCTACTCACTTGATTTGTTAGATTATTAGCTAAAACCCTTAGGCGGTCACCAAACACATCAAGCTCACCGCGGACATACACACGCAGTAACAAACCAACAGCGTTTAAGTAGACCTGCAAGCATAGAACCCAATTATACTCTGGAGGACGAGAACATAATGTGATCAAAAGAGATATAATGATAAACGGACCTCTGCAGGCACAGCAGTACTTCTTTCCAGTTCTTTCATGATACAATGATCATAAACATCTCGTACTTCAGTCATACCAGCATGTCCTTCTAAGTAGCATAGAGCAACATGCCACCAGTTGTGTGTCAACCTAATAAAAATGCAACTTTAAAATCTGAATGGAAAAGGTAAGTAGAAAATAACAATACTGTTTTTTGTGAATATCTACAAACATAAAAGACGATAAAGAACTCCATGATCTTGCACAATCTTCCATGAATTCCACCGCATCCTTGAAACGACAATCAAACTGGTAAACATGGCAAAGCTGCATTAAAAAAACAATGAACCTGTAAGAGTCCATCGAAGTACAAAGCTTTAATCGGACAACAAAACAATCATTAATTCTTCCACCAGTAAATATTTATCGATGTAGGACTATCTCACTCCATAAAAAAAGAGTTAAAACTGCTTCAAGTCAAGCTACAAAATATGAAAAACTGGTGCGATTAGGAAAGCCAAAAGAATTTTCAATGGCCATGATTAAATAATGTATTCAAAGAAAACTGGAATCTCATATTGTAAAATGAAACAATCATTCTATGCTAAATCTAAAAACATGAGATGATACGTGGATAAGTAATGACGCTGTCCAAATTTTGGTGATTTAAATTGAATAAAAGAAGATGAATCTATTTAAACTTACAGCATGTTGTGACCAAGGGTCATCCTTATTGATCTCATATCCCTTCTTTCCAGCTTTCTCTGCTTCTTCCATTCTGCCAAGCTCTAATAAAGGAAAGGCAAGCATGCCATATATATAATTCTCATTGCCATTAATTGGCAAGACCTGTTCCAAGAATTAATTTCACAAAAAATAGGAGGTATGATTTTCACTTTTAGTTCACCTGTTTCTAAAACTATCGATGTTATACACAGGAAGATGATCATTAAATACCCCCACGGAAATGTAAAGTTCATTTCAAAATCATAATTGGCAACGAAGTCACATAAGATACTTGTTTTGCCATAGCTTCCATATGTACCTGTTCTACAAGTTTCAGAGAGAGATCCGGTCGACCCATATAAAAGCACAGAACTTGAGCCCTCTTAAGTGATACAAGATCTCTAGGGAAATCTTGTAAGAACTGTAACAAAGTCGATACAAAGAAACTTAAATTATGGTTGCATGTTAAAAACATAACGTATTTATATCACCATTCAAAGCAGGATATCAATAATAATCCCACAACACTATAATAAAGTGAAAAAATATTTTAGAAAAAAGGATATATAAACTAGATCAGAAAAGGAAAGAAAAGTAATCAAGATTCAGTAATAACCTTGGAATGCAACTCTACAGCCAGATCATCGTCTCTATTTGGAGAAACAAAATACAGCAGAACATCAAACACGGCCTTCTCATAGGAACTAGCATTATTCTGTTCAAATTCAAAAATTCCATCCCTCATTGAGAAAATAAAAGAAAAGACAGGCGCCAGAAAGTAAGAAAAGCTGAATATAAGAACCTAAGACAAAACCCATTAATAATATTGAATCAACAGAGTATATACGAGACAAGACTTGGCCGCATCAATGAACGGCAGACCACGAGACAAATCAGCGGAGCAGAGAAAATGAGCCGTCAAAATGTTTCCAAGAACACATTGTGGATCGCTTTTTGGAGCATCCAATATCACAGACCTATTTCTTCCATAACTAAGCACCTAAGAAAAATGCAAATTCAAGAATTCCTTCACTTCAACAAATGCAAAAAGGGCAGATATCTTTCAATCTAAGAACTAAAAAAAAAATTACATTTCAGATAATATAATTAAAGCAATCAAAGAACCGGACAATGAATGATATTTTGAAAAATGTATTTTGTTGAATGAAAGAACTAGACCACGAATAACATATGGAAACTATTACAACCCAGGCCCCAGCACCGCGCAAGCATGGACTGCATAATAGGCTCATGTCGCAACTACTTTTTAGTTATCGCTCTAAAAAAAATGGTTAACCCCAAGCAGCACAATAGGTTTGGGTAGCAACTGCTCCGTTGCCATCCTCGCTCTATGGAAGTAATTAGCGCAGGTATCCATTACAACTCACTGTAAACCATTTTAAACAACATAGGACAGGGGAATCACAGGAATCATCTTTCAAGAAACCAATGAATTGAAAAAATAAATAAGAATGAGAAAATATCTCTCAAGAAATCAAAGAATTACACAGTAAATAGCATTTACAAAGTAACCCTCAAGTAATCAAAGAACTACGCAATAAATAACATCTAAAGCATTCAAGAAATTAAAAAAACAAACTACACTGACATTTACCAAAATTTACCTGTTCATAGTATGAATTGATGGCATATATACAAGCATCCGAGCAAGTTCTTACTTCGTAACCCCACCTGTCTAATTTCATTTCACCTCCCATCTCTCTGTTCGGAAATTATTATATATTATTGTATATAAGTTTCGGTGAGTGTGACTTTCTGGAAACCTGAGATTTGTGGATTATACATAGTTGGAGCTTGAAAGCGCTGTTTTCTTTCCCTTTTTGTAAATAATAGTATGGGCGTTTTCCAATTATCCACTTGACATCATTTACCCGAAGTCTAGATGACACGAAACGGGTAGATAATTCTAATCAATAATATAGTATTGGCAAATATTTAACATATATGTACATATATAGGAGGACGTAAAAATTTTGGTCAAGAAAAAATAATATTAAAATAAAAAATGAGTGACAAAAAACATTTATCGAGGCAAATATAAGTTTTGAGAAGTAAATTGTAATTTTTGTGAGAATAAAATATAAGTTTAATTTTTATATTTTTTGCAATGGACACTCACCACTTGCCCAAGGGTGAGTTCGGACCTATATATATATAATATAATATACACACACAAATAGATTATATATATATATATATATATATATAATAAACTAATAGCCAAGGTTATCCCTTAAAGGGAAATGGACGTGGGGAGTATGTGGATCATTCCTTTGCCACGTCAGCAAGGGACTTGTCCTGAAATGTTCACAAGTGTCCCCTCCACTCCTTTCAAAAGGAAAGAGGTATCCCAAGTACAGGAAACTGGGAAAGTCGGGGTCCGAGAGCCTTACTCCTCTGTGATAGTTGTCCAAGAAGTCCTTTTACTCTTCCTGGCCCAAGAAATCCTATTACCCTTTCTCAGTTTGCCGCCACACAAAAACTCTTACGAGTAGTTGTTATCTGATAGTGCCCTATGTGTAACAATCCTTGTATATCAGTATTCTCGTTCTATAGTTGATCTATCCAAACATCAACCAAACCCAAAAACTCCATATCGCCAAGAAGTTTGCGATGGTGAGATGGCTTAGTTTCATCGGGTTTCTCTGACTTAGAAAAGATAAAAGACAACAGAATTCATGTGTTGATTAAAGTATCGAATACATGTGTATATATATACACAGATATGAAATAACAGAATAATTACAAAGAGATATAAATCATAACAGAAATCAGTTATGCCTCTATTAGTCAGGCTGCACGATTGCATGTATCACAACTGTGTAACTGCATTGTGTGTAGATCCTTCTATAGGGCTTATATCATGAATGACATCATTTAGCTTGCCCCTTCAAGCTCAAGGTGGGATGCAGCACAACCTGGAGCTTGGACCGTAAGCGAGCAAATGAAGAATCGGACATTGGTTTAGTCAGAACATCCGCTGTTTGATCGAATGAAGGCACATGCCTGACAGATAACATATTAGCTAAAACCTTTTCCCTGACAAAATGCAAGTCAAGCTCAACATGCTTAGTCCTTTGAGTGTAACACTGGATTGGCACTAAGAGCTATGGTGCTCATGTTATCACACCATAGAACCGGAGTATGAGTTGTAGGTATATGCAACTCGGACAGAAGTGATTGAAGCCAAACAAGTTCAGCCGTAGCATTCGCAAGACTTCGATATTCAGCTTCAGTGCTTGAACGAGACACGAGTGATTGTTTCTTGGAACTCCATGAGATGGGTGAAGTCCCAAGAAACCAACAAAAGCCTGATGTTGATCTTCTGTCATCTGGGTCATTACCCCAGTCGGCATCACAATACACCGAGAGTGAAAAACGAGAGCAAGCAGTGAGTTGAATACCAAAGTGCAAAGTACCAGTAAGATAACGCAATATGCGCTTCACGGCTTTCCAGTGTAGATGAGAAGGCTTTTGCATAAACTGACAAACTTTATTTATTGCTGTAGGCAATATCTGGCCTCGTAATTGTCAAGTATTGCAATGCTCCGACAGTACTACGATACAAAGTAACATCTTCGAAAGGATCACCTTCAGTGGCCGAGAGTTTAGGACTAGTGATCATCGGAGTGGGCAATGATTTGGCAGCACTCATCTTTGTCTTTTCAAGTAAATCTTTATGTACTTAGGCTGAGACAAGAACAAGCTATTCCCTGAACTCTTGAGACCTCAATGCCCAAAAAATATGAGAGATCACCCAAGTGTTTTAAGGCAAATTGAGTATTCAGCTGGCAGATAGTATCACGAATTTGTTCGATGTTGCTACCTGTGACAATAATATCGTCAACGTATACAAGAATATATGTGAGTGAAATACCAGTAAGTCGAATGAATAACGAGGCATCAGCTTTGGAATTATGAAATCCCATGTGTAGAAGAGCAGAATGAAGCTTATCAAACCAAGCTCGAGGCGCTTGCTTTAGACCATAGATAGCTTTGTGTAGTCGACAGACCACTTGTGAGTTGTCTTTCTTTTGTTCAAATCCAGGTGGTTGTTGCATGTAAATCACCTCTGTGATCGTCCCATTAAGAAACGCATTATTAACATCCAATTGTTGAATGGACCAGCCCTTGGACAATGCAATAGTAAGAACAAGACGAATGGTTGTTGGCTTAACTACAGGACTAAAGGTTTCATGAAAGTCAAATCCCGTTGTTTGAGAATACCCTTTGGCCACTAACCGCGCCTTATAGCGAGCCACAGAACCATCAGGGTTATTTTTAACCTTAAAAACCCAACGACATCCAATAATAGGTGCATGAGGTGGACTGGATACCAAGGACCATGTTTCATTCTTAAGTAAAGCATTGTATTCCTCGAGCATAGCAGACTTCCATTCTTTACTCAATAAAGCGTACTGAATGCATGTAGGTTCCTGGACAACTGAGTGCTGAGAGAGATAGACTTTTGGCTTAAAAATTCCTACCTTGGATCGAGTAGTCATGGGATGCACATTGTCGGGGGAAGAATCAAATTGCCTAAGACTAGAGGAGTTATTAAGTAATGAGCTAGCGGAGTTTCTAAGATCAGAGGAAGTATCGGGCAAAGAATTTGTGGCAATAGAACTTGAATCCAAAGAAGGCTACAGACTTTGCTGAATATCAGAAAGATATGAAGGGCTGGAGGAACGTGTAGAATTTGGAACCAAAGGAGGTTGAGTTTGGGAAGGAGGCTCAATGTCGACCGTTATGGTGGGAATAAGTGTTTGAAAAGAGGAACAATTTGATGAGGAAGTGGGCCTATTAGCAATTTTGTTTACTGATTTGTTGAGAAAAGGAAAAGAATTCTCATCAAACTTCACATGTCTTGAAACATACACACGACCATCAAGACTTAAACACTTATATCCTTTATGTTTTGTACTATAGCCGATGAAAGTACAGGGTTTGGATCGAAAATTGAGTTTATGGGAATTATAGTCTCGGAGATATGGAAAACAAAGGCATCCAAATACCCTAAGAAAAGAGTAATCTGGATTAATTTGGGACAGCCTTTTGAGTGGGGTATTTCCTTGTAGAACTGATGTAGGTAATCGATTAATTAAGAAAACAGCTGTGGAGAAAGCATCATCCCAAAAATCAAGTGGCATATGTGAATGAGCAAGAAGAGATAATCCCATATCGACAATATGTCTATGTTTTCTTTCCACTACCCCATTCTGCTCGGACGTATGGGGGCAGGAGACTCGATGATTAATTCCACATTTTTGGAAAAAATTGGATAATGATCTATACTCTCCTCCCCAATCAGAATGTAAAGTTTTAATCTTCTTATCATACTGAAGTTCTACATTAGTTTTGAAGTTGTGAAATACTTGAAAAACTTCGGATTTAGCTTTAAGGAAGAAAATCCAAGTGTATCTACTAAATGCATCAACAAAACTCACGTAATATCTGAAACCATTGGTGGAAGTTGTATGTGCTAGACCCCAAACATCAGAGTACACCAATTGAAGAGGTTCATGATAGTTAGTTTGAGAGTTTGAAAGTGTTAATCGATGATTCTTTCCAAGCTCACATGACGGACAAAATTTAAAAGATTCATTTCTTGGAATAGGAAAATTACACAGAGATAAAACTTGCTTTACAGTAGCAACCATGGAATGACCTAGTCTATTATGCCACTGATTTAACGTGGATGGTGCCACTTGATTTGAAGTGCTGAAAGAGTGTTCTGATGAAGTTTGAAGATTCAGACATGTTGCTGATTTAGGTGAGCAGAAGGCTGGTGAGGAGTGAGCTTGCTTCCCAAAGTGGAACTTATATAATCCTTCATGTAAAGTGCCTTTGAGGAGGATGGTTTGTGTCATCAGATCCTTCACACCACAGAACCGAGGGTGAAATTCAAAAAACACTCCATTATCTTGTGCAAACTTGCTAACACTAAGAAGATTTTTGTTAATGAGAGGCACTCGAAGTAACTTATTTAGGCAGAAAGTTCGAGATGTGAAAGAAGATTGAAATTTAGAGGAACCTATATGAGAGATAGGCAAACCTGTTCCATTCCCCATGTGCACTTTACCTCTGCCATTGTATTCAGATCCGAGTGTCAGATTGGAGAGAGAGTTGGTGACATGGTGAGAAGCCCCAGAGTCAGGGTACCAGTAGTCTTCGTCCACCATTTCTGGCTGTGTATGTGATGTCCTGGGATTATTGATATTAATTCCGGAGGGTTATTAATCTTTAATGGATTTTTATTGTGGCAATTAGGAATTAATTGTGTTTATATAATTCTTGCGGTGATAATTACTTATCTTGGAAAAAAAAATGCTTAGTCACGTGGTATAGGTGACCTGGGGTGCATTTCGGGATACATGTTATACATGTTGGGTGTTTGGGTGTTATAATTTGTAATTTTGGTAAAGCATGATTTTAATGGTGATTTTTGGTGCATTGTAGTAAAATGCTTTAAAAATATCATGATGGGATATTCTATATACCATGCTTATGTTTTGGCTACACATTTAAATCTCATGTGAGTTGGCAAGGGAGACACTTGCATCTTTACATCCCATCACACCCTCTCTATCAGCTTTTGTCCCCAAAACCTCATCCTTTCACCTAAGAACTCCCATTTTCGTTTCTGAAACAAGAGGAGAGGAGAAAACTTGGAAAAAGGAGTCTTTTTGTGTTTTCTTGCTTGAAACTTGGAGCTCAAGTGGTAAGCTTCCATCATGGTAGAGTTTGTTGAGTTTTGGTTAAGTTTATAACTTGTTTTTGGGGTTAAAAGAGTGGATCTTGGTCCATCATGTTGTTTATGTTTGGGGGAGGTATTTTAAGGTGGTTTTGTGGTTATATGTTGAGTTTGGTGGTTGATCTTGGTTGTATATGAGTTAAGGTGTTGTTGGAAGCTCATTCTTGTAGGTTTCTCGCGCATATATTTTCGATCGATCGAGCATGGCAGAATGTGTTTTGTGGCGTGGGAACAGTTCACCGATCGATCGGTATTTTGACCGATCGATCGGAAGGCGGTTCTCGATCGATCGAGATGAAATGTCGATCGATCGAGATGGCCAGTGTGTTGGTGCCCCTTTTTGTGGTTTCTTGGCTCTTTTTGGGTGTCTTGCATGCTTCGCCCCGGGTTATTTTTTTTAAAAAGGTTAATTGTCATGGATAGACAATATTTTTGGGGTATTATACATGCTTAGCCGGGAACTTTTATAATTTGGTAATCGTCATGGATAGACGATATGTTTGGGAGTTTTGAACGTGCTTGGGCACATGGTTGCATGCTTATGCTTGATTGTGGGTTGTTTATGTGTTTTAGCACATGTTTCACGGAGCATGGAACTCAAGCCAGGCTTGACATGGACTACGGAATTCTAAGGTACGTATGACGTACGAGCATGGCCTATTGTAGTGTTGCAACTGTAAAATGCATGGTGTATGATAATTGTACCAAATGGGTATTGGAACACATGGTGTGTGATAATTGCGTTATATGGACATTGAAATATGTGGCATGTGGTAATTGCATCGGATAGGTATTGAAATGCATGGTGCATGATATTTGCTATAAATGGATAACAATATGCATGGTAAATTGTAATTGCGTCAAATGGTTATACATTGGGAACCATACAGTGCCGCTATTGTTGAGCGAGTAATGATTTGGGATGCGATCGCCGTTGAGCGACCATCGGTTATGACGCCGCTATTGTTGAGCGTGCGCGAGGTTAGTATGTCGCTATTGTGGAGCGAGCAATGAAATATGAACATAGAATTATTGGTTAGATATATGTGATATCTATGGTCTTTTACATTATGTTTTTACCATATTGATCATGGAACTGGCATAATAGGACGGTATTAGTTAATCTATGTGGCGATTAACTGTCTTTGGGAATTTGATGAGTTTGGTTATTTTGAGAACAGGGACAATACAGGGGATCCCGGATGAGGGTGTTACCATCCAGGGAGTATCATTTACATTCTGTATTTGAATTGCAATGTTATGCTTATTGGATTGGTGGTATTGGTATGCTCACCCCGTGTGGGGGCTGTCTCTGTTGGGGCAGGTAATACAGGTGCAGCAGCAGTAGCTTTGGAGTTGAGCTCGGGCTGATGATAGAGGTACTTCCAGGATCGAGGTACCAGAGCTGGTTGAACAAGTACATAGGTCCAATGTTGAGATCGAGCTGTGCTTGGGAGGTGCTTCCAGGATAGAGGCACCGGTAATGGTATCTGGGAGTATGGTATTTTATACATTTCATACACATACGATTATTTGGCGCTCGTTTGTGAGCGAGGTATATGTGTGCATGGGTTGTATAAAAGGCAAATGTCTTTTCTTTTCATCTATATTGTGATATGCAATTAATTGAGAGCTGCTAGATGAATTGAGAAGTAATTAGTGTATCTCGGGAGTACATGTTGTGCTAAATGGTTTAATTGGGAAACTGGAAATGGTATGTATTGGATTAAACGGAAAAATCTTATTATCGGTATTTTATGCTAGTCTAGCATATGGTTATTTTCCAACATAGATGATTACATGTACACGATAATGGGATTTATGCACTAATTACGGGTTAAGGGCACGGGTGTCCTTACAGTGTAACTGCCATTGCTGCTGTAGGAGTGTAATTGGCATGCCTATTCTGAGTGTGAGATATATGAGAAACAGAATTCATATTCCTTTGTTGTGGGGTAAACTCCTTGTCAAAACGATAGTAACACTTTTCAGCCACATGCCCAACATAGCCACATATTTGACAAATTGGACGATTATTGTTGTTACTCCATCCTTTCCTACCACCACGATATGATCGACCTCGTCCTCGTCCTCTGTAAGAAGTCCCTGAGAATTGATTGTTACGATCTTTTGGCTGAGAAAGAGTAGCAGCATTAGTAGAAAGTGTTGTGCCTTCAGTGTTAACCTGATAGGACTCAATCCGTCCTTCATGAGCCAAAAGAAGAGCACCTACATCTGCAAAGGACAGAGTATCTGATCGTGAGGTTATGTGAACAACCATAGAATCATATTCAACACCAACTCCGCCCAGAATATATAGCACTTGATCATCTTCTAATATAATGTGACCACACGCTGCAAGAGTATCGATATAACTCTTCATTTTGCACAGATAGTCCTTCATTGTAAGGCTACCTTTCTTTAGAGTTTGCAACTGCATATATTGCATCATACGAGCCTTGGATCGTGTTGCAAATAGCTTCATGAGTCTGTTCCAGAGTTGGCCAGAAGTTGCACAACCAATCATCTGCCCTTGAACACCTTCCACCATCGAACCCAACAAGAATGAAAATAACAACTGATCTTGACGACACCACGTAGCATACAGAGGATTTATAACCTCAGTCGTGTCATCTCCAATGACCATCATAGAAGGGATAGATGAATCCTCAGTGAGGAAAGACTCTAGACCCAATCCTCTAATTCCAGCCAAAACCTGAAGTTGCCACAGGAGAAAATTATCATCATTGAGTTTTACAGGATTGAATTGATTCGATGGATTAATGAGCAGAAAGTTGGGATTCAAAGGAGGAGTAGTCTGAGTTGATTCCATTTTTCAGGAAACAAGAAAGGAGGCTTTCGCCTGTGGCTCTGATACCAACTTAGAAAAGATAAAAGACAACAGAATTCATGTGCTTCTATTGTTGATTAAAGTATCGAATACATGTGTATATATATACACATATATGAAATAACAAAATAATTACAAAGAGATATAAATCATAACAGAAATCAGTTATGCCTCTATTAGTCAGGCTGCACGATTGCATGTATCACAACTGTGTAACTGCATTGTGTGTAGATCCTTCTATAGGGCTTATATCATGAATGACATCATTTAACTCTCTGCAACAATTGGTACACAGACACATATTACTAGATACAGTGGTATTAATGTTTTTATTAGTTTTTTAGTAAAACCAGATGAAAAGATAGAAGATACAGGGAAACGAAGTGTATTATTTGCTCATAATTCAACATCCGGAAGAAGATATAGGGAAAACGAAGTGTGTTATTTGCTCATAATTCAACATTAGCAAAAATTCACAGAGAAAAAATATATTATATGGTCAAACATTTGCCGTTTTATTAAAAAAAACTAGAGCTCGTGATAATGATGCAACTCTAAATTTTAAACCGTACAATCATACAAGCGTCATTTTCGAGTTTGTTCTTCCAGAGGGGACAATTATTGATTCTCAACAATTCTCTTCTAAATAATTGCATTATCTTGTAATTATTGAAAATCAAACACGTGGCATTGACTTATATCAATTGTATGATCAAAGGCCTGCCGTTTTACCAAAAAATTATTGTTCGTCATAACGGTGCAACTCTAAATTTTTAACCTTACAATCGCCCACAAACTTTGATCATTCTCCCAGCATGACAATTATTGTTTACCAAAATACATAATCCCTATATAATTTATTTCTGATATAAATTTCAGTTGATTTTCAAAATCTGGAAAAAAATTCTCTAATACAGTAACGACTATTACTTTTTTTAGCAGAAAAATAATTTATATTGACTAAATGATAGCCAACTTGGCAAGTACAACAGACAACAAAAATACTAGCAAGTATAAAAGCCACAACGAATGTGAAAGGGCCGCTTCTATGAGATGACCACATGGCTAAATCTCTATTCGATGAAACATCCAAGGCAGTCCAGTGCCAAAATGGACAAAAACGAAAGAACCAATAATAGTGTGGAGATAAAATTGTTTGAGTATTGTTGTTTTGGTATACATAAAACGCCGAACAGTTCAAGGCATCACGTCTACTGGTTGACAAGTATATCCGATGATACTTCACTAAGGAAGGTTCAAGGTTAACCACCATCTATCCTGATGCAGTGAATTCTCAAGTAATCCCAAATCTACATATTGGTGGATTGTGTAATTTTTTCGCTAATAACATTCATGTGGGGGATTGTATGAATTAATAAGAATGAGAAGGCCAAGTGAGAAGCCCAAAATTTTGTTAATGAGAACAAAATTTGGTAAGTGAATTTTGAATAATCAATTGACTAAAGAAATCCCATATTGGAACTTTGAAACACTTATGGTTTGTTTATATTGATAAACAAATCAATAGAGTGTAGTTAAGTAGAAAAGAGAGTTGCCCTCGCGCACCGTCCGTCCGTCCGCACCGCTCGCCTAGTTGCTCGTTTCGCTGCCGCGAAGGCAGCCTTATCTTTTTAATACTCGGATTTCTTGAAAAATTGATTTTTCACCTACCTGACTTTTCACATATATCGGCTTAATTGCTGAGTTAATATGATATTAAGTGTGAGACTTAATATCTGATGTTAAGTGTTGAGACTTTTCAGCTACACACTAAGCATTTAACTTTATTTCTGAGACCTTTGGGAGGTCGATTGCTCATCTATATAAGTTGCTCCAGCTTCATTGTTTCATCCATCTGGAAAATCGGCATCCTTACATATTAATACATTCATTTTTTAGAGTGTTGTATATTACTAATGTTCGAAAGAGTCTGCTCGAAATTCTGTTTCAATCAGTGTGATTGGACGTTGTATCTTGAAACTCACTTATCCATGAGGCTATGAGCTTATAAGCGGGCAAATTTGAGTTTACGGGCTCACGGCTTGCTATGATCTCGTCCAGAATCATTTCCAGATTCCTGTTGTGAAGACATTTAACAGTTTATAAACTGTTGTTATAAGTTTACTGTTTTTGTATTTCAGTATAATTTATTTTCCATCAACATTTACACGGAAGCCACAACTTGAATTTATGTAAGCTTTTTAGATTTTTGGTGTCGATGGATCCATACTTTAATTGAAGTGTATGAACTATGGTTATGGCAGGGACGAGAGTAATTATGTAGTAGCGCAATGTACACCATGAACATACAAAACACACGTTGAGTGATAAGATCGCTAGAGAAATCCGACTTCGTCATCTTCATTTCGTTTTGAGTTCATTTGAATTTCATTTCTCATTTATTATTTCTTCTCTCATTTTTCTTCCCTCCACCAAATTTTTACACACGAAATTTTATCGAACTTTTGTCAATAAGTATGTAGATTATAGCGAAGTGATTATCCTATAACAGAGACGAATCTCGATTACTGAAAGGCTGAAAGCGATGAAGAAGTTTATGGCAAATTTTGTCATAAATCTCTCAAATCTAGATCCAAGGTGATCTGGAGGCCATTTTTTAATCTTCTATTTTTGTGAAATTGAATTTGAGTTCAAACTCAATTTTCAGATCTAAGGGCTTGAAAGTCGAGCAATAGAAATTGAGTTGGTGTGTTTTTTATAAAAAAAAATATAGAGAAAATGCCGGGTCATGGGGAATTGGATAGGCAAATAGAGCAGTTGATGGAGTGCAAACCGCTACCGGAAGCGGATGTGAAGTTTCTGTGCGAGCAAGCCCGAGCGATTTTAGTGGAGGAATGGAATGTGCAGCCGGTGAAATGCCCCGTGACAGTGTGCGGCGATATTCACGGGCAGTTTTACGATCTGATCGAGCTTTTTCGAATAGGTGGAAACGCTCCCGGTACGAATTACCTCTTCATGGGAGACTATGTTGGTGAGTTTTACATGTCTTTTGGGTACTTTTATGGAAAAGAAGCTTATTTTGGACTTTGTTATTTGTTCGATACATGTGAACTGGATCTTAGGAGGTTTTAGCTAATTGTTTGTAACATGGATAAATTATAGATGTGCGTCCTCTTGTTTGTGGTTGTCTATTTTTGGTGTTTTGGGAAGATAAGTAGTCTTTACTTTAATACTTGATGTTCTAGTCTAGGCCAGAAAAAGAAATTGGATAATCGATATATTTGAATGTGGGAATTGATTTACGGGTATTTAATTGCGATGCCTAGTTTGCTTTTGAAGATGTATATTCTGGAGGAAAAAACCAACGAGGTGTGAATGAGAGCTGATTCCTTAAGCACATTTTATGGAACTTCACTTGGCTTAACTATAGTGATGACCAGATTTGTTAGGTTTTTGGTAAAAACCCGAACCAAATCTAGTTTATCGGTTTTACAGAATAGCAATCAAACTTAGATCTTCGGTTTGCTTCGGATGACCAATTTTAAAACTATAAATTTTTTTTTCAAATGAAATATTTTGAATATTTTTAAGTATAATTTAAAGTTTCTAAACTAGCTATTAGAAATAAACAAATATCAATATATACGCTATTAAGATATCTAGGTAATGTGGTAATAACAATATCATTGATTAATTATCGTTATGAATAAATTTTCTATTTCTTTTTGGGCTTTGTTTTTATCTTAATTATCATCATGAACAAATTTTTTGGGCTTGCAATATGAGTCAATTTAAATTATTTTAAGGCTCAAATTATAAAATAAGATCCATTGTCATAATAATTAACATAATATAAATGAAATCAAATAAAATATTTGTATAACTGAAAAAGATCATAGTGAGTTAAATTATTGGGAAAATTTCGGGCCGGTATCATTAGGTAAAAGGTTTTTCGGCCCAGTCACCCAATAAAAAAGTTCTTTCAACTAAGTCCATTTTTGAATACAATGACCAAACTAACCCCACTTATGAAAACACGCTACACCGCATAATTAATTTTTACATGCACCGCATGACTCATTTTCACATGCACCGAGTGAGTAATTTTACATGCACCGCATGACTCATTTTCACATGCACCGAGTGAGTAATTTTACATGCACCGCATGAGTCAATTTTTACATGCACCGCTCAATTTTACATGAACGATAATAGTAATTTTACATGCACCGTCGATTTTAACATGCACCGCATTAGTTGATTTTAACATGCACCGCTCAATTTTACATGCAACGCATGAGTAATTTTACATGCACCACATGAGTAATTTTACATGCACCGCATTAGTAATTTTACATGCATCTCATTACTCAATTTTACATGCATCGCATGAGTAATATGCACCAATAGATTATGCATATTAAACTGTCTCATATGTTTCTATCGGTGCTTGTAAATCACATGCACCGATAGACACAGATGATACAAGTCCACAGCAGGAAAAAAAAACAACCTCAACGCATGCATTTGAGTCTATCGGTGCATGTGATTTAGATGCATCGATAGACTCTACCGGTGTTATCTCTACCGGTGCATGTAAATCACATGCACCGATAGATTATGCATATTAAACTATCTCATATGTTTCTATCGGTGCATGTAAATCACATGCACCGATAGACACAGATGGTAACAAGTCCACCGCAGGAAAAAAAACTACCTCAATGCATGCATATGAGACTATCGGTGCATGTAATTTACATGCACCGATAGATTCAGTCGGTGCATGTAAAAATTAAATAATCAAAATCAAATAAAGCGATTGTACCACCAAATCGTTCTTGTATCAAATGATCGATTCAACAATATAAGCAAGGAATGCAAACCGAATGCACGAATTGGAAAGAAATTCAAAACAACGAGAATGAGGATAAATGAATAATTTCCTCAATTTTTTAGATTCACGTTTTCTGCCCCAAAATTGAGCGTTCAACTTAAGAAAATTAATCCAAAATTCAACGAAAAATAATTCAATGATTTTAGAAAATCACGATCGAAGAACGCGAGGCTAGAACAACTGAAATTCGATCAGAAGTTAGTCGCTAAAACAGAATTCAAGCAAACACCCAGAGCATTAGAAACAATTCACTGAGAGGGAACAATGAATCAACAACAATCACAACACAAATTGTAAATACGATCACACAACACAACCTAATAAAGTGATTCCAAATGAAATCAGAATTGCGGAACAAAAATCAGAAACAAATCAGAAGCTTCAGAGGGCAACGCGATGGTGGAAAGTAGGCAAAGGCTTGGGGATGAAGGTGTAGAGCAAGGGTATTTTAATCATCTTAATGGACTAATTATATTAGGGTTTGATAAATTGGACTTATTTGAAATAAATTTTTTAAAATATGTATTTAGTTGAAAGAAGATTTTTTTGGGTGATTTAGTTGAAAGATGTTTTAAAAAGTGGTACCTTCTTGTAATTTCCTCTAAATTATTAACAAAGCTATTATATAATTTTATATTACAACATCAGTTTGGTTCGGATATTTGTATCTAAATTTTGAACCAAACCATTTTTTTTTGTTTGGTTAATTTTAAAACCAATCTTAACCGTTATTAACTAAAAATCGATCCAAACCAGCGGTTTGGGTTGGTTCGATTTGGCGTGGTTTCTGCTCACCCTTATTGATGACTGTATAAATACGCAATTTTGGAGTTTTTTCAATGCATAATATTGACGAAGTTTTTGATACCCATCCTTATCTGCACATATCCTTTGTTAGATGTTTGAGTTTTGTCACAACTATTGAATCATGCTTTACTAATTATGGATTTTGTGTTGTGTATCCTTGCGGTGTCTCTTGTATTTAATTGATCCTTCCTAATGAGCAATATTTATGGTTCCTTTAGATGATGTAGTTCTATTAATTAGCTGGCTTGTTAGAAACGGTACCTTAGAGCTCGTTAATAACACATTTCGTGTCATGCAGACCGTGGGTACTACTCAGTGGAGACAGTTACACTTTTAGTTGCTTTAAAAGTTCGATATAGAGATAGAATTACTATTCTTAGAGGGAATCATGAAAGTCGGCAAATAACGCAAGTGTAAGACCTCTACTTTCTCTTATACGCTTTTACTGATGAATATCCCTTGAAGTGGCATAAACTATACTCATCTGCAAACTAGTTTGCTATTGTCTTTTGCTTGTACTGGATAAAAAATGTTACTTACACAGTAGTTCTGTGTGAAGCATATTATTCATCCTTTATATATTTTCAAAAGACTGCCAAATATTAGCTGTATCATTAGGAAAATAAGTTAACATACTTCATTTGATATTAATGCATCAAACCTCATGAAAAGCTGCTGCTTCACACCTTAACCCAAAATTGATGGATAAAATTGGGAATCATTGTAGAGATTTTAATAGGGGATCTAAATGTTGAACCTGAACCACCGTTGAACTTGGTATGGAGTCTTTCTTTAATTATTATTTCAAGGTTGAAAAGGATGGGTATTGGGTTCAATTTTGGGAAGAAGACAGAAGAAAACATAATAAAATTGAAGATGGTATGAGATCCAAAAAATGTGAGTTTATGGAAAACATAATATACTTTAAAGTAATAAAAAAAAGAGAGTTAAAGGGTTACCCGGCGGTGGTGGCAGAGTGGTTCTTGGCGGAGGTGATAGAGTGTTAGTTCTTGGTGGAGGTGATGCAGTGGTGCTGTGAAGAAGATGGGGGAATTTGGTTAGTTGCAAAAGAAAGCAAGTTTAGGTAATTGTGAAGAAATGACAGGGATATTTCGGTAATTATAAGGCAAAACAAATAAATCCTACACATTAAAATTATATGAAACACCATAAGATTTAGTACACTATATTTTTATCCCCATCTTTCATTTTCTTATCAATCTAATTATACATTCTTCACTTAGATATCAAACGAACCAAGCGGTACCTTAGTTTGATCATTTCCAGGTTACTAATTCACCCCCTTTTGCTTGTCAGGTATGGGTTCTATGATGAATGCTTGAGGAAGTATGGCAATGCCAATGTCTGGAAGTATTTCACGGATCTTTTCGATTATCTACCCTTGACTGCTCTAATTGAGAGTCAGGTGTGGTTGCCGTACTCCTCTATTTTGATTTTGTGAATGGAATAACTTCATGTCTGATGCCTTGCATTGCTTCCTTATAGGTATTTTGTTTGCATGGTGGTCTTTCACCATCTCTCGATACACTAGACATTATCCGAGCTTTGGACCGCATACAAGAGGTATGTGGTGTTTTTTTGGTCACACGAGTCTTTATCATGTTCTGCTAATCTATTATATTTCCTGTTTTAACCTTGCTTGTATGTGGTGATTGGGTGTTTTGGGTTTAGAGTTATTCTAGAATAGTGTTTTTTGTTAGTTAGAAACGAAAATCTATCCTTTCTCCGCAGCTATATTTGCCATTTTTGTTCTTAGCTTAGGACATCTGCGAATACCTCCATATCTTTATGCTTCCTCTGCGTTGTGAGTTATTTTCCTGATGCATGTTCCTTATCAACATGCTTGTTGACTGACTTGTAGGTTCCACATGAAGGACCAATGTGTGATCTCTTATGGTCTGATCCGGATGATCGCTGTGGTTGGGGCATATCCCCACGTGGTGCTGGATACACTTTTGGGCAAGACATCGCAGCTCAATTCAACCACACCAATGGCCTCTCCCTGATTTCAAGAGCCCACCAGCTTGTCATGGAGGGCTTCAATTGGTGTCAGGTTTGCCAATAACCCGAATAACACAAGCACATCACCCTTCAATTCAAACAAGAGTTCATTACTCGTTTATCCCTTCAATTCAAACAAGAGTTCATTACTCGTTTATCCTTCAATGTATTTGTAGGAAAAGAATGTAGTGACAGTATTTAGTGCTCCAAACTACTGTTACCGTTGCGGAAATATGGCTGCCATACTCGAAATTGGCGAGAACATGGAGCAGAATTTCCTCCAGTTTGACCCAGCTCCTCGGCAGATTGAACCTGACGCAACACGCAAAACTCCAGATTATTTTTTGTGAACCTGAAGCCTCTTTTCAGCCGTTTGCAACACTCGTTTGCAGTTATGTCACTGTTGACGCGAGTTAAGAGACTGGTAATTGTTTGTCGGAGAGTGAGTTTCTACATCATTCTTCTATTTGGAGTTCGCTTTTGTACTCCAGAGAAGTAATGGAGGCAGGATGTATATTTTTTTCCCCTCCAGAAAATAGAAGCAAAAATAACATGATAATATTATGTGTTGTGTAATTTAAAAGGTTTGAGGAAGTAGTTTCGCATTTTTATTCTGACAACTGATCATAATTTCATTGAACTGAATCTTGCCCTCGGGACTTTCCTTCTTTCGGATGAGGATGAAATTATCATTTTTTCAGGTAACCTCCTACGATTCTTTTAGGACTATTTCAATTTCGCTTCTGATTAATTTGTTTTTATTGTCATGTAATGTAGATAAGGTTTTTTGTTTACTGATAATGTCTTGTTAAAAATATTTATGTGAGTTTATTTTTATTAATTTTTCTAGGGTCATAGTTTAATTTTAAAAGTTTACTATCATTGTAAATATTCATATTTTATGCGATCATTTTGTAATTTACCCATAAATGATAATGCTTTGTCAATTATATAAGATGAAATGAAAACCATGGCAGATAATGATGGAATTTAAAATAAGTACTTAAATTTTGTATTCTTTGTTACATGATTATTATTCTTGGACAATTATATTATATAGGGTTCATTTTTCTTAAAAAACTTTACGTGCAAAAGCGCTCTTATGGACAAATACATACAACTAATAATAGGCTACATGGATCATATAAAGAATTAAGTTGGCTTGTATACATGTATAAATATTCTTCAAGATATTTTTTCGTTCAGAAAATCCTCATTAATCCATTTATACTCAATATCTTTGTGTATAACTTTTAAACATGTCTTTTTTGGTTGTAATCTTGGTCTCTTAAAAAGGGTCGAAATCCATTAAATCCACTCTATAAACATGTGCATAGTTGGATCTATGTCATATGTTATCAAACTAAGATAAGCTTTCTTACATATTTTTTTCTCAACAAATCACGCATACTTGAGCTATAATATTTTTGTTCCTTACTTGATCACTTTTGATTTTACGACACATCTTTATCTGTGTGACAATCCATCTTTTGGACGTAATTATCAAATAATAAATTTAATTATTTAATTAACTATTCGTATCATTATTTTCTATTAAAATTTGAAAAAGTAAAGTTAAGGAAAGCAAAAACCTTTTAGTTCATAAGTGGTGAAAATGTATTTTTGGTCTCTTATGTTTTATTATTCAGTATTTGTGGTCATGGTTTCAAATATGCGATTTTGGTCATCTATGTTTTTTGTTTCATCGATTTCGGTCATTTATCTTTTATCACTAATTTTAGTCCTTTAACTATCAGAATTCGCAATTTTAATCTTTCATGTTTTAACTATGTAATTGTATTTGTAGTCCTTTATGTTTTATGAGTTGCAATTATAATCCTTTTATTACTTGCAATTTTAAAAAAAAGTAAAAAAATTTAAAAAGAAGATAACTTGATTTTAAATTTTAAAAAGAATGAAAAACAAATAAAAGAAGATTTAAAAATTAAAATAAGTTCCATTCTTGATATTTTGTTTTGAATTGATTTCAAATTAAGGTTTTATGATAACCATTTTTTTAATTCAATTATCTAATAAATATTTATTAGAAATAGATTAAATTTGATTTTTTTTATATAAAATCTATATTAAAATAATTTGAGATATACTATGACACAATATTATATTATATGATATTATATATTTAATTTAAATAAATTGTAAAAATAAATTTAACCATTTCGAACATAATTTAATATCTACAAAAACAACTATTTGTTTTTCGTTTTTAAAAATTTTAAAATCAAGTTATTTTATTTTTAATTTTTTACTTTTTTTTAAAAAATATAAATCTTAAAAAGACCCTACTTCAACTTATAAAATATAAAAGACTACAATTGAATAGTAATAAAACATAAAAGGATTAAAATTATAGATTCTATAATTAAAGTACTAAATTACAATAATAAAACATAAAGGATCGAAATTAATGGCATAAAAAATATAGATAATCAAAATCGTAGATTGACCAAAAAAACAATTTCCCATTTGTATATCTACACTATTTGGTTTGAATTCCAATTTTCATTGTAGCTGGAATATTTTACCAACGAATCTCCAATGGAAGCTGGAGTTCTCCTCCGTTTGGTTACTCCTTCAAACCTACCGCGATGCCGTTTCGCAGCTCGCCCCCGCTCAACCAAGGCTTCCCTCAGTCCACAGGAAACTTTCCGCCATTCAGTTGTTTTTCAAATTTTGATCTATAGAATGATTCTTGAAATTTTATCTCATTTCTTTTGTAAAATTTACAGGGAAGGTATATAGGGCCGAAGCCAAAAAGGGAATGGGTGGCGGACTGGGTATCAAACAACGACGACCTTGTTCGGAGCTTGCCGATATACGTTGGTGGCGTATCTATATTGGCTGTTCTTTTCAACCGAACAGTGTCAGGCATTGCTCCTGTTGCAGATGCCAGCAGGTAGTACATTAACCCATCAGATTCAATATCTTTTGCTCTTGGCTATACTTTCCTTCTAAGAAGTAAAGTGAAAAGGAAGTCAGTGTTGTAACTTCTTAGTTTTATTGGCAACTGACGCAGTTATGGGATTTGATCGGCGGGATTTTTTTTTCCGATGTGATTGGTTAAAGCTTTGCTTGATGTCGAAAATATAATATTTAAAGGCATCGGAGTGAGACGTTAGCCAGGTTGAGGCCAAGCATGAGATTGACAACCTTGAATATGGCGATAGGATTAGAGCTGGGATGTGCGGACAAAATTAGGTGTGATTGGAGAGTATTTGTGTAAATCAATTAATTTAGACTGATGACATGGCCCATTATTTTGGGAGAGCAAGTCCAGTCACGCCAAAGAAAAAATCATATGAAATATTTCTGGAAATTTATGCTAATATCGGTATTGGTACAAGTTTCTCAGGAAAATGTTTTAGGCAATGCATTTTAGATAATGCGATGTATGTTTGACAATACTTTGGAGAACAAAAAATTTAGAAAAAATGCGCCAACTATTGCCTAAATTTCTTCCACCTAGAAGTTTTTAGTTCCCCTCCGGGAGATGAGGAGTACTTCACATGACAAGTTCTTCTATTTGAAATTTCAGCTTTTGCGTTCTGCAACTTGACTGCCTTTTACTAGTGACATTTGTAGAGGTTCAAGAAAGTTTCTACCTGGTCAGAATTGATCATAGAATGACCATGATATTTCTAATGGAACTCAGAGAAATGTGCATGGGACTTTACTAAGTGCTGACATGTTTACAACCTAATTATGAGAAACAAGTATATTCAATGAATAATAAAAAGGAGATGGCCATATGGAAGAACCAAGGTTATGAAAAAATAGGTGGTGGGGAATTTCCCTCTCAAGTTCCTCCAAAATATCACAAACATCATACAGTTCGACACCGGCATCCCTGAATCATCTATTACAGCTTAAATACAATCTTGTAGATATGGCTTGTAGCCACTTTTTCCTTGTCTGGCAGTTCACAATCCAGAGCAGATCTTCTGGCACTTGGTTTGGCTGTGACCAATGTTTTGAATGGCCTTGTATGGCTCTCAATTCGTCCAAAATATATACCTGTGGTAAGGATTTGTGAATGATGTTTTTTATACTTTTTAATCTGGATTGTGTTTTTGAGTTTTTGTTTTGATTGAATATAATGAAACATTTCTCTTTGTTTTGATTTTAGGTAAATCCTGATGGGGTAGAGTGCCGAAGATTGTCGAATCACCTTCCTGATTATGTTGTCTCTGAGTTAATCTGGTATTGATCTTTATGCAATTAGTAGACTTCCATGAGGAGATGTTTTCTCTCCATCTTTCAGCTCTTTGAGTAAATGCTGTTATGAAAGTTTTACTTGATTATTTTTTCCCAGATACATGGTGCTCTTATCTTTTTAGAGTGCATACCACTTTTAAAGCGCTTTAATTCGTGCTTATTTAATCAACAATTAAAATACTTACTCTTTGTTTGGTAAACTAGGATTTGGCGGGACTTGAGGAAATTTGTAATGTTCATTACCTTTTTATTAGTTTTGAAAACATAATTTGGATTTGATGGGATTTCATTGAACTCATTGAAATCATTTCCTTTAACAAATGGCTGGATTTGAAAATATTGTGTTTCAGAAAGGAAAAAAATATAAATGTCTGAACTTTAAAGCATTATTTGCCATTCAGTACCCTCTTTGAATCCTTCACTCCTCATTTCAATTTTAAAAAGTATTTTTTTAAATATACGTTATATATTATTCCGACGATAATATTTATTTCTCTTTCTCTCTCTCTGTTTTTTTCCTAATAGTTTTCTATAGTACCCTATCGATTTTCTAATATATTTCTATAGCACTCTGTCAATTCAATTTAAACAGGCCAGTAAACTCATGTTTTGTTGCTGAATTAGATAGGAGATAGAGGACATAATTTTTTCATTGCTGATCTGATTCTAATTTAGCTATTCACTATATTAAAATACTTAGTTTTGTGGAAGTCCAAATTTTGAAGTTGATAATCATGTCTGCTCCTTTTGGACTTAACAATCCATATACTAAAGCCATGATCGACGACATCACACTTTGTATTCCTGATTCTGCAAAAGTCGCCTGATGATATATAGCTATATGATACAGTTGTATTTTTAATTTTACATCAATTCTTATGAGGATTAACATCGTAAGTTCACGTTCTTACGTTCTTTGATAGGACGATATGTTTGCACTCAATTCACTAAGAACCCTTTGGGAACCGAAAATTAGATTCTCATTAAGACATAAGGATGGTTTGTTTTCATTGTTCATAGATGTTGTAAAATAGAATCTAATCATAAACAGTTATATTTACATTAGATCTCTAAATAAATATTGTTTTGCTATATTGAGAAAATAAGATTGGTTTGATAGCTTCTCCTATTATTATCAGGTTGTGGGAGTCTCTGTCAGATGCTACATGCTGCAGGTCATTAGTGGTCGTTTATGATGGCATTTTCATTTTGCAAATAGGGTTTGCTGAAAAAAATTACTCTCGCGGAGGTGAAGCCATAGTTGTTGATGTGGAGAAATTGATGGAAGGATCACTTTATACTGGTGTTATGAGATCTGGATCACGTGAGATCTTATCGTTGTTTAAACACCTTAGTTTTTCTAAAGGTTTTGATTGATTTTAGTTTTGAAATGGCAAACATTTTATTGTATATTTCAGAAAGTTACTTGGCCAACTTATCTTTATATCCTGGGAAGTCGGAGCTTCCATTTCTACCTACAAATACACAGGTGTGTTTGTTATTTTCTATCTTTTAAGTAGAAACCAACCAGCCATTCTATAAAGTCGATATGAGTTATTTAGTAAGTATCTACTTCTATATGATCTTCACAAATAATCAACTTTTATAAAATGGCTATTCAGTAGTGAAGGCACATTCCTCCCAACCCACTCACCCAAACAAAAAAGTTCTACACCCAATCAATTTTGTACAGAGGCTCGCATGATTGTTTATCTAAAAAAACATTAATTTGCAACATCTCAGCGCGGGTAGGGGGACCAGGATTTTTTAATCAGGGGTGATTGTGGTAAAGAATATGATTCTTGGAAAAGATGTACATGAAGGGGCAAACTACCCCTTCTCACCTTTGACCGGTCTCCCATCTTATTGTAAACCATCCCCTAGGTTTTCTCCCCTGATGGTTGAAATGTTTTCTATTTAGAAGGTATGCACAATCATTATTTCACGTTTACTCCTATAGAAGTTCATTATTACTTAATTCATCACAATAGTTTGTTGATGTGCGCAAATTTCTTTCCTGTGTGCAAACCAGTTTTATGGAAATAATGTATTGTTACTCTGTTAGGCTGTTATCTTGCAACCTCTCGGAGACAAAGGACTTGCAGTAGTTGGAGGTGACACAATCCGGGGATTCACTACATCTGACCAGGTTTCTTTCTTGTAATAAATGCCTATCTCTGTTGATTGCCAGATTAAGTATTTAATCTCTATTTCCTTCCATTTTTTTTTGTATTTTCTGAATGCATCTCTTTCTCAAGAATTTACTTCTTTGATTCGATTAACTTGCCTTTGTGTTCTTCCATTGTTTCAATCTGTTAACTGATCGAATTTAATGCTTCATCCTCAATGAATTCCAGGCATGGATTACTTTAATTGGAGAGAAATTAGATGCTACACTTGCAAAAGTTTCAGGCAAGGCACCACTAACAGTACAACAAAAAAGTTGAGACAATCATCATAGCACCTAATTCCAAGTCTGCATATGATGCCTGATGCCATTCAAGGTACTTTCTTCCATCAGTTATGATTCAGACCTGTGCCACAATTGTAGGATTCACGATGTTGTATCATAATAACACTCTTTCAGTGCGTGCAGATTTCAAGATCGAACAGAAATGGAGAGAAGAAAAGAATTTAGAAGGAAAAGCATAGCAGAAGAAGAGGGGAAGAAGGCCGAGAAAAAAATAGATGGAACTGAATCATGTATTTCATTAATGTCCCTTAAATGTGACAACCACTAGTACGCTTTTCATTTGTACCCATTACTTATTTACGATTCACAATTACACAAGAGTAATTACAAGTAAACAGTCTATTATAGCCGACAACTTGTGCAATATATTAAGCCATCCCATTGTAGTGAGAGTAGCTCTGGATATCGTCTATCTGCTGTTTCAGTACTGCTGGTCTGCTTGTGGTAACGGTTGGATCTTGATTTCTTAGATTTAGAACATGTTTTAGCATTCATATTCTCTGTCCATCTAGGGGTTGATTTAATGTAATGGGGTAAGGGGAAACGTGGATTTTTAGAAAATGGTAGATGAACGTACAATATTTCAGGTTAACAGCCCCTACTCAGCTACGGAATGGAGGAAGAATGTTCTGCCTGGTCAACGACCTACGGCGATAACTAAGAGTGGCTCGATGATGCACTAGGTCCATACAACTCCTAGATTTTATATTCGATGAAACTATGAATACCCGATTTCTGTGTTCAACACATTCTTGTCTGAAAATACAAGACAATGGGATTCACTCATTACTTCTGTGTCTTGTTCATTGAATGGAAGTATCTTGCGTTGTGGTATCTTGTCGAGTTTGCATTGCCTTGTGATTTTCCGTTTGATACATTGAAAAGGTGTGACATCTCATGCTTGGGTTAGATCAGTTATCCCATATTTTGAATAATTTGAAACTTGAACCATAATTATTGTAAAATATTCATATCCATAAAAAAAAAAAAATTATAAATAAGAGAGATTATGTCTCAGCTTGTATTCATTATAAGTTTCGAGTACAAGCTACACTAATTGGGGGAAGACGAGTCTCGAACACGAGACATCCTCCACAGAGGAAGGAGTACATGCCACTAAAGCCAAAGATGGGTGACTCGTTATATTTTTGCTGATTAAAAATCAACATAACATACTATCATTTATTCATTCTATCACTTCATAATATAATATCCAAATTTTTTGACTACGGATTTTGTCCATAGCACCCATTTTTTCAAATATCAAAATAGCTAATAAATTTGCTCCAAACTTGAGGCCAAATTCTTTGCAAGCACTAGAGCAAAAACTTATCACCCTCGTCCGATCATGTAAAACTCCCAAGCAACTCCGACAAATTCAATCCCAGATCATATCAAATGCTGTTGATTCCCAAACTCACCTTGTTACCTCCCATTTTCTGTGCAAGTGTTCAGCGTTGAAGGAACTATGTCACGCTCGGAAAGTGTTCGACCAATTGGCCAATCCAAGATTTACTTCTCTTTGGAATGTGATGTCAAAAGGGTGTCTCGACGATGATGACTACAGAGAAGTGATATTGTTATTTAGTAATATGATGAGGGAAAATGTGAAGCCCAATTGCTATACATTTCCGATGGTCTTGAAGTCGTGCTGCAAGTTATTGGCTTTCAGAGAAGGTGAGGAAATGCATTGCCTTTCTTTGAAGTTTGGTTTCAAGACGAATATGTATGTTGGAACTACTTTAATTGAGTTTTACTCCGGTGGGGGTTTTGTAGCCTGTGCTTATAGAGTGTTTACTGAGATGATATTGAGGAATGTTGTATCTTGGACAGCAATGATACATGGGTATGTTGCAAATGGTGATTTGGTTTCAGGGAGGAGGCTATTTGATTTGTCACCCGAACGGGATGTGGTGCTCTGGAATAGGATGGTTTCGGTGTACATAGAATGTGGAGATATGGTGGAAGCTAGGAGGCTTTTTGAACTCATGCCAGGTAAAGATTTGGTCTCGTGGAATACTATGTTGAATGGATATGCGAAGAATGGGGATGTTGAAGGATGTGAGAGGTTGTTTGAGGAGATGCCGGAGAGGAATATTTTCTCTTGGAATGGATTGATCGGAGGGTATGCTTGCAATGGGCGTTTTGTCGAGGTTCTTGATCTGTTTAAAAGGATGTTGAAGGAGAATCATGTGCAGCCAAACGATGTGACGCTTGTTAATGTGTTAACTGCTTGTGCGAGATTAGGAGCTCTTGATTTTGGTAAATGGGTGCATATCTATGGCGAGAACAATGGGTACAAAACAAATATTTATGTCTGTAATGGTTTAATCGAAATGTATGCAAAATGCGGGTTGGTAAGCAGTGCAGTTGACGTGTTCAGGGGCATGATTAAGAAAGATTTAGTATCATGGAACACGATAATTAATTGTTTGGCCGTGCACGGTCTTGGAGCTGATGCATTAGACCTCTTTGAAGAGATGAAAAATTGTGGAGAAAAACCAGATGGAATCACTTTCATAGGCATATTGTGTGCTTGTTCGCACATGGGATTAGTTAGAGATGGATTAAACTTTTTTCAGTTGATGATCAATGAATATTCAATCGTACCTCAAATCGAGCATTACGGATGCATGGTTGATCTCTTGGCACGTGCTGGGGTTTTGGAGCAGGCTGTGGAGTTTGTGCAAAAGATGCCTATCAAACCTGATAGTGTCATTTGGAGCTCTTTACTTGCAGCTTCTCGGGTTCACAAGAACATCAAATTTGCGGAATTGTCTCTTCAGAAACTCATTGAACTTGGCCCACAACACCCTGCAAACTATGTTATGTTGTCAAATGTATATGGGGAAGCAAAGAAGTGGGAACACTTGGCGCGGTTAAAAGTTGCAGTGAGGGATATGGGAACAAAGAAACAGCCGGGGTGCAGTTTGATTGAGACTGAAGATGAAATCATCGAGTTCTGTTCATTTGATGAAAGCCATTCAAGAAGAGAAGATATATATAGCACCCTGATAGGATTAACAGAGGTGTCAAGATTATCAGGACACTGTCTAGATTATACAGAACTTGAGCAAGAAACTTGAACTGCGTGAATCTAGCCGGGGAAGAGCGAGGGCTATAACACCTCTCCTAAATAGACCGTTAGAGCAACCGTCATATTTTCTAACGGAGTATTATGGCCTTTATCGACCTTTTGATGAATTCAATATATATATTTTTTTATTTTAGGGAGGGCGATTATTCCCGTCGCTCCTCCAGTGAGTCCGGTTTTCGACGAGTAGTGGGGTGATCTTCTAAATTCATTGCCGATTGAAAACTGCTTGTATGAACTTCGTGTGAGCTCTAGCTATAGACCATGATTCATATAAAATGATTGGTATGCTAATTTATTGTTATTTTATTTAAAAGATTGTGTCTGTGTTAGTGTTAAATTAGGCCCTAATAAGATACATACAACAAGTGTTTTTCTCACCAATTCGTGGGGAATCTCATACGAGTTGAAGTGTAAAGTACATAATTATCAAGTCTGCATAGACTTTTGACAATTTTGTATTGATTGGTCTCAAAATTTCGTCAACATTAAATTTTTCAAAATGTTAGATCGGGAATTGACATTTAGCTCATTGTGTTGAAATTATAGTATTTATTACTAATTAATTATAAAATGTGAGATTCATAAGAAAGAGACCCCGCCATCTCAAAATAATAAGCGTAGATATTTTTAATTTTTTTAAGGGCTAAAGGCATGTGCAACCATGCAGCTTCATTCATGGGCTAATCCATTTTTCATGGGAAATTTTTTGGTGCATCCGATGCACCAAAGACCAACATACATATGCATCTATACAAACTTATACATATATACTATATATGTGCGTTAGCCTGTGGGTGATACCAATAATTTTCTATTTTTCAGTATGATGTGATCATTCAACCCCAATAGTTTTTCTATACAATTGTTCAAAAGGAAATTATTGCATGGTTCAGGTACGGGTCTATGTCCATGCACCAATACATGGATCGGAGGCCACATCGGTTCATACAAGAATTCTCATGATTCAACCCCAATTTTTTTTTGAGGATGTTCAACCCCGATTTTGGACCCCACTTTTGTCACATTATTTGTCACTTTGTATTTGTACCTCAGCATTCGTTTATATTTAACGCATCAATTTATTTCTAAAAAAAAAAGTCAATAAAAATTACATTAATAATTAGAAAATTGCTGACTGAGTGGCTAAATGGGGCTTTAGAAAATTAATCCCCCAAATTGCCTGAATTCAGTTCAACCCCATTGCTCAAATGATGAACTGAATTTTGACATTCGCCCCCACCATCGCACATGCCCTAATACTGGTGTTTAACGGGGCAACCTGCTCCAATCCGATCCGGAACCGGCCGATTTTGGATTCCCTAATTTCTAAACCGGTCCGATCCGATAAAAAATCAGATTGGATCCGGTTCCGGGTTGGACCAGTTCCAACCCGAAACCGGTTTTTTTTGATTTTTTTTATAAAAAAATCAAGGAAAATTGTTACTTGAAGGATTCGAACACGTCACCATCGTCTTCTACTCTAAGGGTATCTCCAACCCTACATCAAAAGTGGCTTCAACTCCGTCAGAAATGACGCACAAGTTTTATTTTTTTAAAAAATTTTTTTGTTTTATTTTATAAATACTTATATTATTTGTATTGTTTTTAATATATTTTAATCATTTTAATTATTTAATTTTTGAAAATTTAAAATTTATTAATATTTATAATATTTAAATCTTTATAATTAATATTTTTAAAATTAAATTTATTTTTAATTATTATAAATGAAATTAAAACATACTAAAAAATTACAAAATTAAATTATTCATAATTTTTAAAACATAATTAGTTTAGAAATTACTTAACTTAATAATGCATGCAAACTATTATAAGGAATATTCCTTTTGAAGTAAAGTTTGGAGTAGATGGATTGGATATGTGTTTTATGTTTGGTGCAGAAATTACACTATTTTGGTGTAAAACCTACGCTAAAATGAATTTTTGAGTTGGAGATGGCCTAATCCCAAATAGCACATGTTGGGATTCATTCAACAATCTTCTGGGCTGCGGTAATGGGATGAAGGTTGACGGGTTAGCTAAGCTGAAGAAGTATTTTCAGTATTTTTGGTACCTTAATTCTTCTTACGACCGATTTCTCCAACGACTTCGATGATTCCCTCGAGTCCGCCGTCAAAATCTACCAGCTCAACTTCAACCTCAACACCACCGGAGTGTTGGACGCACCAACTCTAAAGCACATAGTACTACCCCGATATGGTCAACGGAACTTCCACAATGCGATTCGGAAAACCATCCCCTGAAAGTTCAAACTCCATAATCCACACCGTTGCCCATTACTCCTTCTTCCCCAACAGGCCCTGCTGGCCTGACAGCAAGAGTCAGCTGACATACGCTTTCTCGCCGGAAATCGGGTCCCACCGGCCGCGCAGAGCCTTTTCTCACTTTTTTTCGAGCGGTGGTCGAAGGTGACCACGTTGACGTTCACGCAAATAACATCTTTCCGGCCGGCGGATATCAATATCGGGTTCTTCAGCGGCGACCACGGAGACGGCGAGCCGTTCGACGGGGTTATGGGGACGTTGGCCCACGCGTTCGCCCCGACGGTGGTGATGCTCCATTTGGATAACGATGAGAACTGGGTGGTCGACGGTGATTTCATCGCCTCCGCGCCATTGTCGGCGGTGGATCTATCGGTGGGTGGTCGACGGTGATTTCAATCGGAAAGTTGAGCTGCGAGCGACGATATTATGGTTATCCAGGTGTTATACGGGTCTAACCCGAATTATAATGGGTCGGGACCCGTTTTGACTCCGAGAGAGACAGGAGAGGGATTTCAGTCGGGGTCATATGTTGTCGGGTCGTATGTTCTGGTCATTGTTGGATTATTTTGTTTATTATTTGTTTAATTATTATATACATTTTTTATTGATTTTCGATGGATATAGTTATTGTTTTGTGAAAAAAATATTACTATTTTAAATTCATCCACAAATTTTTTTTATGAAAATGAACATGCAACCGCTACTCTAGGGTGTGTATTGGGTAAATTTTGAGTTGATGTAATAGTCTGCAAATTACGCAAATCAGATAAATCATACTAGGCAAGCCCGGTACGACAGACTCAAACCGAAAAATTATTTGCAGGAGAAATTAACTCATGGCATTACGATTCCGAGATATCATCCATCTTTATGCAGATCAAATGAGAAAGGTGTAAAACATGTAACAAATCTTGAGCACGTATAAGGATCACTACGATAATGAGCTTCAAAATGGATCCATTATAATTCATTGAAATCGAAGACATAACATTGACTTTGATACCAATTATAAGATCAAACATTTGCCGTTTTAGTCACAAATCAAATTCGTAGATTTTTTGCTAATTAAAAATCAGCATAATATACTATCATTTATTCATTCTATCACGTCATAAAAATATAATATCCAAATTTTTTGACTGCATTTCTTGTTCTTCAAATTGTTCAATATCATCCAACAAGATCAACTGAGAAAGGTGTAACATGTTATGAGCACATATAAGGATCTCTACCGTAACGAGCTTCAAATGGATCCATCGCATGACCACTTGTACTGAAAGCTGATTCTGAAACAACGGTAAATAATGGAATAGCCAACACATCTCTTGCAATGTGGGAAAGAACATGATACTTTGAAGTGTTCACCTTCCACGAGTTTAATATATCAAAATCATTGCTAGACTTTTCACAACCATCAAGTAAATTTCTTGCTACTTCAGATTTACTCTCAACACATTGCTCTTCTTCCAAATGCCTAGCAAATTGAGATTCTAGTCCACCTACATATCATTGTAGCCTCGAGCATGTTCATCAAGGTAAAATTAGCGTACTTTAACTTGTATCTTGGGACCAAAGCAATGGCAACAAACACAACCAAAGTTTCCTCAGTATTTTTTGAACTTCTCTTTCGTTCTAGTAGCCAGTCCATAGAAGTCATATGACACTATCTGTCATGAAAGTTACTTCAGCTGCACAACCACTAGGGGAAGAGTCCAAGATGCAGCCACCAGAGGAAGAGTCCAAGTTCATGCAACCACCAACAGAAGAGTCCTCGCAGCAGCCAAGGGAAGAGTTCAAGCACATTCATATCATCTATCAAAGATTTCATCATGGGAAAATCAAGAACAAAGATAAAGTTTCTGG
Organism: Haberlea rhodopensis; assembly: GCA_907163345.1. Taxonomy (NCBI): domain Eukaryota; kingdom Viridiplantae; phylum Streptophyta; class Magnoliopsida; order Lamiales; family Gesneriaceae; genus Haberlea; species Haberlea rhodopensis. Next base: position 2,436,339 of record CAJQUN010000030.1, read on the forward strand.
ATGAAGATTTTTAGAGTTGTTTTTATCATTCTTTTAAACTGTTATCTTTATTTTTGAATTAAGATTTGGTTTTAGGATTTGGATTTTAATTTGCTTCTATTGAAACACGTGAATAAAATGGCAGACTAAAACTTTCCTCAAACCATAGTGGTACAAGATCGAGAGATTCTCTTCAAACGAGCTCATTCAATTTTTAACCATGCGTCGCCAAGACCATAAATCAAATAAACAAGATCTCTCCGAATTATATGATTTTTCGTTAATAGGACTTAACAATATCCCTTACTAATCATTGTAGACAAACCAATATGCACAGTTGCAGGTTCAGGAAAAAGACATTTAAAGTGACATATGATGAACCAGAAAACTTTTTAAGTCACTTGACATAAAATTTTCAAGAACTTGACAAAATATTGGAGAATTAATCCAATCTATCTCCATTGGAGGCCCAATTTCTCTTTTTTCCATCCCAACCTTCATCCTCAAAAGCTATTTCCAACTTCTCAGCAGCCTCAAGCATCATATAAGTTGAATTCCTCAATATCTAAACAATCAAGACTCTTGGAATCAATTTGTTCTTTCCCCAGACATTCTTGAAAAGCCTTTACCCTAGCAGGAGAAGACATTATATGCATGTGATCATCAGCTCTATCATTAGAGCTAGCATTGTCCATTGTGATTGTGAAAACTTTATCGACACCCCGATGAATCAAACGTTCTTGTATTTGTTTCGCAGTTGTTTCTCCTATGCGATCTTGAACAATGAAAAAGTTTATGATTCTGTTCTTCAGTTCTCAACCACTCGATATATGCATTAAGACACATATAATTCAAGTTTTGAATCGAAGTCCAAGTATTTTTCAAAACCCTTCTCATCAAGAAAAAACTTTCATGCAATCTATAGCAACTGTATGCCTAGAGTGCACTTTAAATCTTGGTTCCATAATTCGACCCTTCACCCTCCACAATTGTAAGTGGTGACCCATCACTGATTATCATTTTTGTGGCTTATCCAATCTGTATGGATACTTCTTGCACTAAGACTCTAATATGAGCAGCATAACTTGTGCTGCAATAATTACATGTACGTGGATTACTACCTTCCAATATATATAATTAAACGATAAAAATCCCAATAATCCGAACGTAACTTTTAAGTTAATTTGTATGGGACAAATCATTCACAGTTTAACGGAAAAAATGAGCCACACAAAGTTGACACAACCTATTTCTAAGTTGTTTCGATTCACCTATGATTATTGAATCACGCAATATTAAGTACAATGCATGAATCTAGTGGGAAGACCATTCTTTTATATCTTCATGTATATTATATTATACCATATATATATTCCCTTTTTGCCCTTTTTTCTTTTCTTTTTGTATGGTTACTGTTCCAATGAACAGTAACCATACGTTTTTTACTTTTTTTATTTCATTTTTCTTTTGTTTTTTTTCTTTTATTTTTGTTATTTATTATTTTTTGCATCGGATACTGTTCCTATGAACAGTAAACATCAATCCTATTTTCTTTTATTTTTGTTATTTATTATTATTTTGTATAAATACGGATTTGTTTGGAAAGATTTGATCTTTGCCCCAATAGTGCATCCCTCTCATCTTAATTGTTTTAAATTTAAAATGTTTTCTTTTTTTTAGAAAAAACCTTGTTGATTTTGTCAAGTATGAATTGATTTTAAAAAAAAAACAGAGAGTTTAAAACATGTTTTCGTCGTGGCAAACTTTAATAATAATTTTTTATATGAGCTGACTTCAAAAAAACAGAGAGTTCAAAATATATTTTCGTCGTGACAAACTTTAATAATAATTTTTATAAATATTCGGCATGATGAATTTTTGGTAGATTACAGGTCGTTAGTTTTGCTTGTTGTATACATTTTGATTTTTGGCTTACTTATGACATATTGCTAATATGTGCTTGTTCTCGACTAACTATATATTATTATAATAATAACTATATAATAAGTGTGTAAGAGTTTGGAATAGTACTATTGCAAAGAATAGTAATGAATAGTATTTCACTATTTATTACAATTATTTTTCTTAAAAAATGTTTTTTTTTCAAAAATTTATTTTTGTTGATGTGCGGATTTAACCTGAACCGACATGAAAAAATATATATTAATCGATTGTTGATACGTGCAACTTCAATTTATAGTAAGATGAACATCATGTTTTTTTTTAAAAAAGTTAGAGTCGGTCTTTTGGTTATTTTTTTCCATTCAATTACAGTAGCATGTTCGCTTTAATTTTTTTTGTTGATGACCGGATTTGGCCTAAACCAACTAGGAAAAAAATATCTTAATCGGTTGTTCATGCGCACAACTTCAAATGTTTTTTTTTTTTTTTCAGTTTTTAGTGAGATGAGCATCATTTTTTTAAAAAAAAAGTTAGAGCAAGTCCTTTGATTATTTTTTTCCAATTCAATTACAGTAGCATTGTCGTTTTTTTTTAAAAATGTTTGTTAAAATAAGTTATTTGAAATGTTATTTTCGATCAATTTAAGAAAGAAATGATCAACATGTTGGTACCTGGCACCGCACCTTGTGCGGTGCCAATAAACTAGTATATATATATGTAAGGAAAATTACAAAAAAATGTATATAGTTTGGCCCAAATTTCATTTTACAATCATTGCCTGAAAAATTAAATTGTAACACTTTTCATACTCTTAACTCATTTGTTGTTTTGGAAGAGGATATCCCAAGAAAAAAATACGATTGTGGAAGAGGATATCTAATGTTTATGTAGTTCCTTTTTCTAGAGTTATTGGAAGAGGATATCCCAATACAAAAATACAGTTGTGGCGATGATAATTGAATAGGTGAGGCTGCCTTTGCAATAATTTGATTATTAATTATGTTCTCAAGTCTTGAAGGTCTAGTGGACTATTGTGACGTGGTGATGTGGTTTTTTAAGATTCATATTTGTTTGCAACTTTATACATGTTAACGAGGGTGAAGAATGGTAGTTGATAAATGCAGGAATGTATAATGATTATGTTACACATATAATATATAATATGTGTGCGTTGTCCGCTAGTATATATTGTAGATAAATAGTTTAGCTTTGCGATATTTGCACAAATAGATTATAAAATTAATATTTCAAAAATATTGGACCAAATTTTGACATTAACCAGTCCATATTCCCATCCTCTCAAGTCTCAACATTTGACATGGAGTAAAATTAGAGGAAAACTAGATAGCAGCAAGATGGAATAAAAGACAAGAGGAGAGGAATTTCACCAAACAAGTCAATTACGGACTTAGCTAATGAGGGCTAAATGAGGGAGTTAAATAGTAGTATAATAAGTTCACTATAATTAGTTGCTAGTAATACATGGCTATAGTATAAATAGCATTGTACGGAATTCAGCCAATTAATCAATTAACTAGTTACTTTTTCTCCAAGATTTCTCTCTTCCCCAATCCCCAATTCATAGGAAATTAGCGATCTCGTGGTCCACTCTATCTTTGATCCTATCAACATTGCACTCAATCAATTTTCACGTGTGTTCTATCTTTCTCTTTTCATCATTTGACTAATAAAAGTTTATGATTACAATTACATACATGAGTGTCGTGTTTATGAATAAACACTCATGACTTTATCAAATGTTATAATTAATAATTACGGACCAAATCTTTTAAATCATGTAGCTTGAGCTCAAGCATCAGGTTTCGATTGATCTCTTAACATGAGCAATAATTACATCATAATAATCTATTTCTCAATAATTATATTCATCATAATTCATGGGAATAGAGCACATAACATTAACTTTGATACCAATTATAGGATCAAAATTTGCCGTTTTAGCCACAAATCAAATTGATAGATTTTTCATAAATAAATATGTTAGCTGTTATTTAAAATATAGGGAGGTTTTCGTTCATTTACTTTTATATGGGAATTGTGAATCAATAACTGTTTTTGTTAGTAGAGCACTCGACACATGACATTTTGATTGTTGTACAATTTAAAAGATTTGAGTTTGACTGATATCATTATGATATAATTTTTGATAAAGCGATAAATAGTTGATCCAGACTCTAATTTAGTTATATTTTACAATAGGATTTCAGAACATTTAAAATAATATCTTTATCCAATTTATCCAAAAAAAATTAAACGTATATAATCGATCATAATTTATCAAGGAATAATACTATCTCTGTGTTTGTAACTTGAAATATAATGTTCGGTATAGATTTAAAATATATAATGATAAAATTACAAAAATAGTCCCACACAATATAGTCATTTATAATAATAGTTTCAAAATTTTAGAGCTAATCAAATATAATCTCAATAAATTTATAATTTTTTTTTTTTGCAAAAGTGGACCCATTAACAAAATTTGAGATTATTTTTTTATTAGAAAAATATTTCCTGTAAAATTATATTTGATAAAAATATTTATATGTGACTACTTTTATTTTAAATATTTTTGAAACTATATTTTATTAATTCTAAAAATTTAAGGTTAGTATTAAAAATATTCTTGTAATATATATCGTTTTATAATCTAATATTTAAATTACAAATCTTAAGGTTATGTGATTTCAATCTTTGCTACTTGATTTCCGCGTGTTATTGAACAATAGTAAAAGGAGATGCTTGATGACAGCATGCCTATTTGGAATTCTACTTTTAAGGAATATAATAAAAAAGCCATCAAGATTAAATAGACCAAAAATAAAAAAGATCTTTCATTTATTGGTGGAAGATAGTCCACCAATCCAATTTGAATTGTCCTTGTTCCTTATTTCTATTTAATTATTTATATGGCAAAGGGATTTTAAAATAATATTTTTGGATCATTAAGCTCTATTATCTTATTTTATATAAACATCTTCACAACTTGTTTTTATAATAAGATTTTACCATTTATAAACCCCTAAACAACTTATAAGATATAAAATCCTACAAATTATTTAATATTAGTTTAACCAAAAATGGTTATTAAATGACTTGGGAAGTGATGAAAAAGGTAAGGATTTTGTCTATGAGAGGTAAATAGGCCAAAGGAAAGTAAGGTATATGTTGTGTCACACATACAATATATTATGATATATATTCTATGTGTCAATTATTATTAGGTTATACAAAAGATACAAGATCATATATCACAACACCCACAAAGAATAAAATCAGCCCTCAATTAAAAATATTATAAAATAGACAATGGAATAAAACAACAACTATTTTATATAGGTTTTTCTAAAATTTGTGGGACCAAAATTCTACAGCTGTCAGACATAAATACTTTGATTAATGTTAGATGATGTATTAATTCACCTTAACATATGCTTTTGGGTGTAAATAAAATAAGGTTTAACTGGTTCTCAGAAGATATGACAAGATCTATCACTGAATATTTTATCTTACAACTCTCATATTTAATCCTTTTTTAATGTATACCAAAAACTTGGTCAAGATAAAACTTTTAAAAATTGTGAGTGGAGAGATTGTATATAATTACCCAGAAACTTCATTTTGGAGTGCTGAATAATAAAAAATCCTTACCTCCTAAAATTGACTTGAATTATGAACTCTTGATTTGAAGAAATTATGGAATTATTTTTGTTGGGAAGAAATAATTATTCATATTGAGTGAGCGGTCGAAACGTGATGCTTGAATTGTTGTATGTTTAAAAGACAGCAAGCTTATGATCATACATTTGTTATTAGAACCAAAGTCACATGTTCAAATCTCGTTATTTACAATGAGTACATTCATTGGGAGGGAAGTACTAGTAAGCAATAATTACCCCTGCTGATAGAGCGATTGAAACATGAAATTTGGACTGTTGTACGGTTTAAAAGATTGAAGTTGCACTGTTACAACCAACCATGACTTCCTACAATTTGTTTTGTTATTCTTTTTCTCTCACATATCTCACCGTTTGGTACATTGATAAATATTGGATAAGCCATAATTTTTAACTACTCGATATTCACTTATCTCATCTCATCAATTGTACCAAACGGTATCTCAAAATATTACCATCTATGAGCTTTCGGCCTTAGCCAGAGTGAGAAAGTCCATGTCCCCCTTTCGGAATACTCGAGTTCGAGTCGTTTTATGCGCAAAAAATTTCACCCCTACCCCGATAAAAAAAATACCGTGCATATATTTTATTTTTACATAACTCCAAAAACAAAATTGGAACGATCCGAATTGTTTTTTTATGAAAAAATATTTATTAAATTATACATGTATTGTTGGACTGCTGCTCCTGCTAGGAGAGCGGTCAAACCGTGATGATTGTGTTGTTGCATGTTTTCATCCGAGTTAAGCCGTTATCACCAACTATAGTTGTTGGTAAAATAACAAACACTTGATCTTAAAATTAGTATTAGAATTAAGATCATGTGTTCAATTCTCATTGATTGCAACGAGTGTAATTGTTAAGACGAGGATTATTGCATTGCACCATTACAACAAACCGTAAATTTTAATAAAACGAGCAATGTTTGATCATATATTAATAAAACTTGAAACAAAATTCCATTTAAAATAAAAGATTGTCGAAACTATAAACGTGGCAGACAATAATACGTGAATCCACTAAATTAAAGTCACGTTTTTCAAATAATTTTTTTGTACAGTGGTAAATTTTGTTGCGAAGCTATATCATCGTCACCCAGCTTCCAGGTGATTTACATCCCCAATCTTTTCTTTTGACTTTTGTTCATGTCCTTTTATATAATATAACATTTTTTTCTCCTTTTCAAGTAAGGAATATGTGTATGTAATTGCCCAAGTGGCATAATAATTGCATATTTAATTTATATTACACACACTAAACCCACTTTATATGATCTACTACATTCATTTTATTATTCAAATTAAATAATACTTTGCATGAGACGATTTTCCTTTAATAATTCTTTTTTTTAATATCGACTAATGTAATTATAAAACTATATGCCATGCATAGTGAAATAGAACTAAGTTTTGCTATATAAGGAAGAGGCGACAGACATTATAGGTGCATCAATTGAGTAAAGTAATCAACACCTCATATTCTCCGTAGAAAGATATGTCTAGTTTTGAAGAACCCACTTCAAAATCTAGCAAGGTTAGACTATTCGGGTTCGAGCTTGAACCCAAACATGATCATGGGATGGGTCGGGAAGAAGGGTTTGCAGAAGGTGATCAGAGCTTGAATTCATCATCGTTGATATCCTTGGGCAAAGCCTCGACCGGAGTACTCGATTCGGAGGACAAGAAGTTGGAGTGCCAATATTGTTTCAAGGTGTTTGGAAACCCTCAAGCATTAGGGGGGCATCAAAATGCTCATAAGAAGGAAAGAATGAGGAAAAAAAGGCTTCAACTTCAAGCTAGAAAGGCCAGCATTAATTATTACATTCAACCCTTTTATACTGATAAAATTAGTCCTAATAGCAAGTGTAATTCGAATTATTATGGACCTAACTCGACATGGCTTTATGATCTCTCGTGTCATGCTTATCCTGAATCCGCACCCGGCGAGAAATTGCAAATAAGTTTTCGGCCTTACGGTTCAAATGATATTAATATTATTGATACTGAGAGTGAGAGTTGGAGGTGGTATGACAAGTCTCTACTCGTGGATCGATCCCCGTCTCAACAAAATATACCTACTTTTAGTTTGAAACCGGTGAAAGGGTCGACGAAGGAGAAGATTAGGCCTTCCTATTGGCCTAGTTCTAAGAAAATTAGTGAGGGTAAATCTTTAGATCTTCAATTAGGGTTGAGTTTACATTCCACAATTTGAATATGTATTAGAAAGAACCCTTAACATTTATAGTGTATACATTATTTGGAGGGAGCAACTTCCCCCTTAAGGGAAAAAAAAAGTGTCACCATAACTTTTTTTAAAAAAGAAAATACAAATTTTGCCTCTAAAAATTTGTATTTTACCCCAAAAATTGTATTTAGTCCCCTCTAAAATTATATTTTGACCCCAAAATTTTTTGCCCTTCGTTTGTTATATTATAACATATCTCCCCTAAACAAAACAATTAAACTCATACATATTCTTTTGTATTATTTTATTAGGGTTACATACAAGATAGATAGATATTGCAAGATATTAGACGAAATTGACATCTTTATTATTAATTGTAGTACAAAATATTTACTTGATGCGTATTTTAGGAAGGTGGTAAGCAAAGAACAACAATGACTTTGTAGTAGGAATGTCGATGCGAGATTTACAATCTACTTCCTTAATACAATATTGTCCTGTTACGGTGCTAACAGTTCAATTGACAATTTGTCTCAAAGATACAACGACTATGATTTATGATAGTAGCACACCAAATCACAAATCATTTAAACCATAAAGGTTTAGAATCCCCCACAAGAATTAAATTTATGCGTTTATGCAATTGAGCGCTTTTAACGAACTCTTATGATATCTGGAGAGATAGATCGCGGCTTTAAATCTTCCGTAGTAATATTCAATCGGATTTACTTGACTTAATAATGAACTTATAGTCTTAAACTATTTAGTCGTTGGTGTAAACCTAGACAATTAAACCCACACAATAACAATTCTAACATTCGTATTGGTTTCTTATGGTTGTGTCCACTCCGGCATTGGACCACGCCTGGTTTCATAAGTGCTTTTTCATCTTTGAAGCGACCACACTTTGCACTTACGTAGGTGATCTCCTAGAAGAGTATCATGTTATATTCCAATATATTCTTATACGTCTTAGGAATCATTAAAAACATTTTGCATATCCTCGTACCTCTTTTGCAGGCTACACCCCTTATCATAGGAATGAGTCGGAGATTGATATCCAAGGTGTTTATACGATCTCATAATTTAGTTGTCCCTTTTGAACCTAGATCTTGAGATCTTCAGTCAACAATGTTGGGTATCCACTATGAGATTTTGATTATAGGGTTTTAACCCCATTCCCCTCAATAATATTCCATATGATCTCTCGGTTAACCATTTCATATGTGGATCCGTGGTTTCACACAATCACTCATGATTATGCCACTAGAGATCATTTTATCATATAGTATTAGCGCAACACATTTTAGTTGCATGCACAATATTTTTCTCTAACAACTTATAAAGTCACTCAATCGAAGAAGCTTTATATGTTTTGCATAGATAATTTTCCACAAAAGTATATTCAGTTTTGGTAATCACATTATCTCCATTTGCATCATTTTATCTTTTTAGGATATTTTGATCATCGAATTTTAAGCGTTGTTCAAAATTCGTAACCAGAGGAAATACTCAACTTTAATTCACAATTCAAAATTTAAGGGCAAAGATTCTTAAAAATTACAAGTTCAAGATTCTATTTCTTGCAAACTTGAAATTTAAGCCCAAAGCTTAAAATTTGAAACTCAAATTTATTCTTGAGATTTCATTTTTCAAATGTCTTGGAAACTTTAATTTAGAGTATTGTTCTTGATGCACACATGTAAAAAATGTCTCGTCAACATTTTTTTTACCTTGTTACTTGATGATTTCTAAATTGCTTCCCCCAACGAGCATATCATCAATATACAAGCATGTATATGCTTAGGTGTGTACGCATTTGTCAAACTCGATAATCTATTTGACAACATGATTTGACAAACTCTTCATGATATTTATTTGGCGTTTGTTATGACTTAACTTTGGCCTTCATATTTATAGTTTAGCCAAGCACCCCCACATTTCAAATATTGTAGGAAATTCTATTTTCCTTCAATCACAAGGTTTTTCTTTATTGCCTAAATGTGGCACTTATGATGTGTTTAACTCTTAGAATTGTAACCCCTCACAACGTCAGGATAGTCAGTAATTGCACTGGAATTCAAACTTTCGTGTTTCAAGTTCTAATCGTTATCGTTTTACAAATCCAAATTCAATATTTTATTTCTTCAATATTTCAGATTTAAGCGTATGTGCTTACAAAATCTTCGATAATATTATCAAACTCGGTTCATAGTTTGCAATTTAAGCGCACTAACTTAGAAAATTTGAATTCAAGATTTTAAATCTTGCAACTTCATGTTTTAAGCGTACTAGCTTAGAAATTCAAAATGAACCAAAAATATATTACAACACCTAGTCAAAATTTGTGTGTGATGTCCGGGAATTAATGGTGTTAATCCCGGTGTAGTATTAATCCTGGATGGATTTTTTTTAATTGTAGCAATTAGGAATTAATTGCGGTTTGGGCCTCCCGAGGTTGTTAGATTGGGCATTTGTGATCGTTGGATCCAAAGGTTGAGATTGTATTCTCATTTTGGTGGAAAGCCTATGATTTGGGTTTTTAGTGGGACTTGGAGTCCGGGGTGCCTTGTGTTGGGGCCAGTCTGGGGATTTGATGTTGGAGGGTGAGTTTTTGAAAACAGATGATTTTTAATGAATCATGATGTATTTGCGGAGGTTTTGGTGTGTTGGGGTATTTTGCTATATATACCCGTTGGACTCGGGATTCCGTCATTTGGAATCCATTTCTCTCCTCTCCTCCCCCTCTCACGCCACCTTCGCCCCAAACCCTTCCCCTTCCCTTTGGTTGAAGCAAAATCGTTAGAACTCGATTATGGGGGCCGGATTTCTTGAAGAAAGATAGGTAATATTCTTCTCCTCTCTTTTGGCTTCAATTTGATTGTGGTTTTGTGTTGTGTGGTTGAGTTTTGGGTTGGTTATGGCATTTGGGGGTTTTGGGTTAAAATCCAAAATGTTGATTTCAGTGTTTTCATGGAGTTTAATTGTTGTATTTGAGGCATTGAGGTGGTATGGGGTGTTGGTTTGGAGTTGGGTGTGAAAAACACCATTAGAACTCGAGTTTTTCGAAAAATCGCAGTCCGCGATCGATCTTGGCGAGGCGCCGATCGATCGCGACATGCTACTGGAATTTGTAGAAGATGTACAGTATCGGCGATCGATCGCGAAAAGGGGGCGATCGATCGCGAGGGTCTCAGCGATCGATCGCGAGATGTGGCGATCGATCGCGGATTGATTTTTTCGGGCAGTAGGCTTGCGCGATCGATCGCGCCTGATGGGCGATCGATCGCGGCACTGTTCACCTGCATGGATTTTCGTATATGTTGGAAAATGTTGGGATTTTGGAACCGAGGTCTAAAGGGCCGACTTCCGGAGTGTTGTTCACATTCCAATGAGAATGTTAGGCTTTTAAAATGGTTTGATTGGAACCAAGCTTATTAAACGGAATTTTTGGTTGGGTTTTTGGCTATCTGTTAATCATATAAAATGGAATATTTTGGGTAGTATGCATGCTTAGCTGGGGGGCTTTTATTTTGGTAATCGTCATGGATTGACGATATGATTGGGAGTCTTGAACGTGCGTGGGCACGTGATCGCATGCTTATTCTTGATTTTGAGTCGTTTATGTGTTTTAGCACATATTTCTCTAGGCATGGGACTCAAGGAAGGTTTGGCTTGGACTACGGAGACTTAAGGTACGTGGGACGTACGAGCATAACCTATTATAGTATTGCAACTGTAATATGCATGGTTTGTGATAATGGTATTAAATGGGCATTGGAATACATGGTGTATGGTAATGGTATTATATGGACATTGCAATATCTGGCATGTGGTAAGTATTGAAATGCATGGTGCATTATATTTACTTCAAATGGATAATGATATGCATGGTATATGGTAACTGTGATAAATAGACATACATTGGAAATCATAGGGTGCCGCTTTAGAGCGAGCAACGATTGGGTGTTGTCGCCGTTGAGCACTACCGGTTATGACGCCGCTATTGTTGAGCGTGCGCTGGGTTAAGAATGCCGCTATTGTGGAGCGAGCAATGTTACGGGAACATGGAATCCTTGGTTAAATATATGTGAAATCTATGGCCTATGTATAATGATTTTACATATTGATTATGGAGCTGACATGATAGAACTGTATTAGTTAATCTATATGGTGATTAACTGGCTTTGGGAATTTGATGAGTTTGGTTATTTTGAGAACAGGGACAATGCATGGGATCCGGATGAGGGTATTGCCATCCAGGGAGTATCATTTAAATTATGGCATTTACATTCTGTAAATTATGAATTGCAATATTATTATTTTGTGATTGGTGGTATTGGTATGCTCACCCCGTGTGGGGGCTGTCTCTGTTGGGGCAGGTAACACAGGTGTAGCGGCTTTGGAGTCGAGCTCGGGCTTTTGGTTAGAGGTACTTCCAGGATCGAGGTACCAGAGCTGGTTGGATGGACGCTCAGATCCAGTGTTGAGATCGAGTTGTGCTTGGAAGGTGCTTCCAGGATAGAAGTACCAGTAGCGGTATCCGGTATAGTGTTTTATGCATCAAATACACGTTTATTCATTGAGTACACCTTACGTGTATATGGGATGTATAAATGGGCTATGGCCTCTTTCTGTTCATTATGGTTGCATGCAATTAATTATGGAAATTGCTAAATGAACTAAGAGCATATTAGTGTATTATGTGGGTGCATGTTATGTGAATAATAATGGTAGGGGGAATTTGAATATTGGGAATTGAATGCAAGAAATTTTCTGGGTAGCATACGGTGTTGCACTTGCATAGGGTTTTTCCCCTGATGGTATGATTATATGCACTCATGGTATGGCTTAATGCACTAATTACGGGTTAAGGGCACGGGGGTCCTTACATTGTGGATTCGATTCTCACTCGTGTTTTAAGTGCTCAAAGCTTAGAAACTTGAATTCAAGATTTTATTGTCTTGCAAATTTAAGCTTATGCGTCATTCTTACACTTACACAACACAAATATAATTTACTCACAATTTCTCATAGCAAATCTCATTTGCTAAATATGATTGCAATCTCATTTTTGAAGTGTTCAAACACCTCAACGGCCTTGTTTTTGCTTCGTAACAAAAAAGCCACAACAATATTATGCGCAAATATTGATAAAGTAACAAATTATATTTCCTACATCTCTAGTTTGCATCATTGTGAAGTAACTCTAGAGACGTTATGTTCTTCTAACAAATGAATGGCAATTTTGTTAACTTAGCCACACAAGCAATAAATTTAACATTGCAATTTGTGCTGCGAACCATGGTTTAAATGATCATCACGTCACAAACCATAAGATTCAATCCAAGAAGTAATAACATTAAATTTTACTGCATTCGACAAATATCGGCATTACATTTGTTTAGAATCACTCAATTCTTGGAGTTTACAACTTTCAAAGATAAACAATCTAATTAAGCGGTAATTACTAGATCATCCAAATCATTTGAGAGACAATCTCCTACAATCGCATTTACTTGATCCATAGCCTTCTCACGATTGCCTTTATTACGACAATCCTTCTCCACGCGATTGTGTTTTTCACATTTGTAGCACTTGCCTTTGAACTTCTTCACATTTCCAGATTTGGAGGCCATGCCGTCAAACTTGCGCTTTGTTCCGGTGGGTTTTTCCACTAAGTTCACTCATGCTTCATGTTGGTGCCAATTTTCATTCTTTTCGAAAATTCTGTCGCCCTCTTAAATTCTCAAGCAAACCACAAGGTCTTCAAGATTCATCTCTTTTCGTTTGTGCTTGAGATAGTTTTTGAAGTCATTCCATGATTGAGGAAACTTTTCAATCATTACGGCCACTTGGAATGGATCACTTAGAACCATTCTCTCCGCATGAATTTCGTGCATGATAACTTGCAAATCTTGCACTTGCACCATCATCGATTTTGTGTCAATCATTTTGAAATCCAGGAATCGTCCAACAATGAATTTCTTCATGCCGTTATCCTCAGATCTATAATTTCTCTCCAAGGCTTGCCACAATTCATTGGCCGTCTTTACTAGACAATACACATTGTACAATGGGTTATCCAGTCCATTGAAAATATAATTTTTGCATAGGAAATCGCTTTGATTCCACTCATCAATTGCAGCCTTCTTTTGGTTGTCGGTTTCACTCTCCATGACGGTAGGAGCATCCTCATTAAGGAACATTGACAACCGCAAGGTTTCCAGATAAAACAACATATTTTGTTGCCACTGTTTGAAGTTGTTTCCATTAAACTTCTTTGGCCTTTCACCATGATGAACATGAGTCGTTGTTGTACTCGAATAAGCCGTTTGTTGCTGATATTGTCTTATGATTATAGTACAAAATATTTACTGAAAGTGTATCTTATGAAGGTAGCAAGCAAAAAACAACAATGTCGATGCGAGATTTGGAATCTCCGTCATTAAAACAATATTGCCCTGCTACGGTGCTAACAGTTCAATTGGCAATTTAGCTCCCAAGATACGACTATGATTTGTGATAGAAGCACACCAAATCACAAATCCTTTAAACCACAAAGGTTTAAAAGGACTCAACAAGAACAATGCACAAAATGCTCAGATTTTGACCTTCAAAGTTGAAGTTGATTTTCGAAAATCAGTGTTTAAATCAAGAGATGGATGTTATATTTATAGTATACCAAGAGATATGTCCAAAAAAAAATCATTTGGAGGCACCATATCGTGAAAAATTACACCTGAACATGAATTGACACACCATTCTTTCAGCAGATACATGACGCGATCGATCGTGTGTCTCCCTTTTTTTTTCTCTCATTCTTTAATTTATTTCAAAAATTCCCACATTAATTTGCAAAGAATTACTTATTGATTCAGTTATTTAGCATATCATGTACGAGTGTGTAGTGATAAAAGAAATATAATAAACACTTTCTCTTTACCCGTTTGTTACGTTATTACTGAAATTCAATATATGTATATATGTATATGTGTTGCTGTTTACAATTGGTTTACAAATATAATAAAGTTTGACCATAAAATATAAGTTGATGTGAGAAGGACAATCAGGCTAAAACAGATATATAACTATAACGATGATTTCATGATCTGGAACGATTGTTTTCTTTATATTTTTTATTAAAAATTTGTACAAAATATTTTTTAAGTAATTTTTTTTAATTTAAAAAAACTCAATAATAACAACAAAATCATTTCATGAAATGTTAATGAAATTGAAATATTAACCTCCACGATGCCTCAGCCACCGGGCAAACCATGATGTCATGGCTCGTTGAAAGCTGGCGAATCTTTTCTGGTGCTCCAGCAACTGCGGCTTACGGTAAGTATATTGTCATCTATTCATCTAGTAGAACAATGACATGTGGCCACATAACTGTAACTGTGTAAAGGTTCTTTTGTAAATAGGCGTTTGCCCAATTAGCCAACACCATTAGTCACCAGGCCAATTAAGTCCTCATAATCGAATCGGACTGGATCGATCGGTTCAATCGGTGACCGTTGCTTAGTGGGTTAATTAATCTCATGTCATGAAGGGCTTATAATTTTCGTCAAGTTGACTGCTTAATGCCTCAAAATTGTTTCCATAATGTTTCCTACATTTATAAGACAGAGCAAAGCATGGACAGAGGACATGGAAAAGTAATGAGAAATATGGAAATGGTTTCCATATTGTTTTACAGTGGGTGTGTACTTCCTCAAAAGGGTTTCCATATTGTTTCCACTTATGAACTAGTATTATTTTGCACATTGTTATTATTTAGAACTTGTAATTTTTGTGACATTTGTAACTCTTATCCGTATTGTAGTTTCTGGGGCATTAAATGTGATTGTTTGGTAAAATGACATTTCTGTTTTTTGTAAAAAAGTTGAAAATATGACAAATACATGTATATATATTTTATAAAAGTTAAAAATAGAGATTATATTATGTTGACGTCATATAACGGTTGAACATATTGCATAATCGGTTGAACCGATCGAACATGCAACTAGTAAATGGCACATGTTTTATGTTCGGTCCGATTTTGAAAAAACTTCCCCCAACTTGTGCAACGAATTGCCTGGAAGCCCACAGTTTTTCAAACTCTTTAAATAGACCTTCTATGTTTATATTCTCACAGATCAAATCCAAGTATACTACTTTCCCTGTGCAAGTATACTACTTTCCCTGTGTTCTATCACTCTCAATATCGCAAGGCAGGCTTGCCCAATGAAGAAATCACAACCAGGGCGTTAAGCTTCACCTCTATGTTAGGTAGCCTCCGCACTAAATCCAAGTCCTTTTTATTTTATTCGTATCCCATGGTTGTTACGCTCCGAACTCAAACCCATGTGTGCGATTTCACAATGTGCTATTTTAACATCTACCCTATATATGTCATCACTTTTTTAAAAAATGATTAACCCAAGTTATCATAGAAATAGTTGCCGAATGATCTTGTTCCAATTGACACCATACTCATTGTATTGCTAAGAGGGAAAAAAAAATTATTATAGAAGTACATTGTAATTGCTTATTAACTAATTCAAGTACTCTTCGAAACTCGATGTGTGATTGAAGCATCACAATCACTTCTTTCTTCAGCGCCACGGCTCTAATTGATCCATACATGTAGCGCATAGTTAAGATGTGTCTCCCACATATGTAGCCTGCACATAGTCATGCATATCATGCACTTATCTCTCGTCTTTTGTTGGTGACCGCATCTGATACCATTCTGTCGTCACGTCCCGAGCCCGAACATCCGCATCACCATTGGACTCCTATAGCAACTAATGTCCATTTTATTTGTTCTTACTTTATGAAGATTATTAATCTTATTTGCCATAGAAGTACATTGACCATTGTAACCCTTTATTAATCAAAATTTATTTTTAAGGCATAAGGTTATAAATTTCAATTTAAGATTATGAACACTTGAATTCGATAATGATTGTATAACTTGTTAAATATTAAATTATACTTCGTCGATCGATCACTTGTTTAAAATTATTTTATGATTTTAGTGCAAACCCAAATTTTGACGACTACCTTTTTTTTTTATCGCAAATTTTTAACATAGAAATGATGGATTTTCCACATAAAAATATAGTTTACTACCATGGAGCTAGCTAGTCGATCACGACCAGATGGGAATGTACCATTTTTGTTGATGGAGATAAAAGTTAATCTTATAAAAGATGGTTGCAATGAATAATTTTAGAGATTGTAGATATAAAGTGACATATATAATAAGAATAATAAAATTTGTCATATTATTATAATAATAGAAAAATTGAGAGCGGACATCTGCCCCCTTCATATAATATAAATTTGTCATTGATCACGACATAAGATTGTGATCATAGGCTTTGATGTTGAGAGTTAGTACACATTGAGAATTTACATGTTATATTGGCTCTTTATAAGAAACATATGTTACTCTACTCATTGCCAATTGATATCAGAGCAGGAACCACATGTATTCAACGTGGTATCAGATCAGGTTTTTCATATGATTGGTTTCATGATACATTATATAAGTTAAAAACGTGGATTGATAACGCGGACGATATTTACAAAAGAATATTATAAATACACGCAATGATAGTTTCTGAAACACTTGGCTTCATTACTTTTTGATTTTCTTTTTTAACAATTATTTATTTAATAAATTGTATATTAAATTAAATTTTATGGTTTAAAATCATTGACTAAATGTATTAAATCATTTTTAGAATATATAAAACTAATACATTGGATTAAAAGTTTAGAATTTGAAATAAATATTTATTTATAAATTACTGAATCTTTTCGAATGTCGATATACATTCCATAAGATACATTAGAAAGTCAGTCAACTTCATATTCCATATTTGGTATGAAAATTATTTGGTTTTAATGGCATTAGTCCTTAATAATTATGAGCGAATATAGCACAAAATATTTTATATATGTATAGAAATATAAAATAAAAATACTATTTAAATTATTTTGATTATTTTTTAAAAGAAAGTTTAATGTCGAAAAAAAAGAATTTCATAGTAAATTCTATTTTGTATTAGAACGTAAGGAAGTTTATATTTAACGTGTCAAATATGATTTTTCCTAATTGTTTATATATATATATATATATATATATATATATATATTATTTATTTATTTTGTAAAATGGAAAAAAAATTATTAGACAATTAGATTGTCATTTACATGTAAGTTAGGAATTTGGAACTTTTATCTATAAAATTCTAGTGTAAACATTGAACATTACTTAGCAAACTTGACCATGAAATATCATTTTAGAAAAAAATTATCAAATTATTGGAAAAATCAATAAGCTGAAATTAATAATTTCACCATAAATAAACTAATTTTTTTACTTTTTCAGTGAAAAATTATTTATTAATTCATAAAATTACAGTTAATGCCCGAATGGTATACGGAATAAGTCACAGAAAAAATAATGAAGAATTTTGTGTAATGGGTCAAAATAGCAAAATTTTGCTATTAAAAATTCAAGTTTTTTAAATACTAATAATAATTATTACATGAATATATGTACTAGTTGCAGTTAACAGCAAGTGTGAAATATGGTTCTTTCCTTTTTCCCACATCGGCTCCAATAGAAAATTGTCAGAGATGAATAGATATAAGAGAGGCGATTCAAGAAGGTAAGTCTCATACCTTTCTCGGCCTTTTGGCTAAGATCAAGTGTAGTATCTGTTCTTATCAGTTTAATATCTGATATGTGGGCCAATGGCCCACACGATATTAAATTTATTTTTTTAGGGGGAAGGTTCGTCAAGGCAGCTTGCTGTCTGGGCTTTCGAGCGTCGTCCTTGTGTTGCACTAAAGCATGGACCTGGCGCACCCCACCAATTCTAGTATGAATTTTAAGTAACAAAAATAGAATGAAAAATAAAATTAACTTATACAAATAATTATTTTAAAGGTGTGGACCTGCAATGCTAGTTGCCGCTGGTAACCCCGCCACTACCTAGCATGGAATTTGCTTATCACATAAAAAGTGTATGTTATGATAGCACGCTAAATTAATTGATAACTAGTATTATTATGCACGCGTTGCGTGCAAGGACGTGGTAATCGTAAAGTCATTTTCTATTTTGGGATTTAATATATTTGTTAAATTGTTTTTTGAGTTTAGTTGTTTATTTGTCTTTTTTAACAATTATTTGTTGGACTTTAATATTTTTATTTGATTTTGTTATGTGGAATGATAATATTGTAAATAATAAGATTGTTAGGGGCATTTTAGTAAATTAGGTGGCATACCAAGAGACCAAATGTAGGTTTAGGTACCTCTTACTTTATATATAATATATAGGTATAGATAAATATATTAACGTTTTTGAGTTGACATACAATTTTTATTTACATAAATTTTAATTCGATTTAAATTAAATCTAGGTTAAATTTCTTTTAAGTAATATATTTTAAAGTAAAATAAACAATAATGTGATCGATAGAGAGTTCAAGACTACGTAATTGTAGCTGCTAGGTTTATCTAAAACCTGCAAGTTTAATGCATAATGAATTGGATATTATAATATAAAGAATATTATAAAATTATTTCACTAAAAACCTAATTGAATTGAAAATTTCAAATCATATGCGTGGATTGCTGCTAATAATAAAGTTGTTAGCGAGTGTGCCTTGATCATCCTCGATGAGTTTTGATGATGTCACTAAGGATATGATAATATCAAACAATTGATTAGGAATATTTCATTTCAATAGTTGATACACCTAAAATACACTGTCTATGCGATAGCATAAAAATATTATAAGATCCTCTGGTATTGGATAATTGGCACAATCATAACTTAAAATTTACAAATTTTAATGTATTTTAAAATGATAGGGGGGATGACTCTTGATCAAAGGCATTCACACTTACCTACTAATACCAACTCGGTCACCCATTAGAGGACTCATAAGGATTTTTGATCTTATCGATGAGTGCATTTGATGCATCAAACGAACCACCTCACAGGCAAGTCTTACAAATTTCATTTAAGTACTTCGTTGCCTTATGGGAAATTTTTTGGTGTGCACCAAAGATCAACACATATATATCTAGAGATATATTGTAGATGTATGTTGGTCTTAGTTGCACCGCGGATTCATTAGTTTCCCTCATATTACAATGCGGCGTAGCTTTACCACTGCGTATTTTAGCAAAAGCTAGCAGTAAATTTGAATTTTTAAAACAGCTACCGAATATATATATATATAAAATAAGATAATAACAAAATTATTACAGCAAAAAAAACATAAATGCCACCTAATTTCCCCTCCATCCTCTCCAGCTTTGTCTCCTCTTTTCATAGTGTTTTCCAAAACTTTTCTTCATAAATTATTCAGTGGAAACCCGAAATTTCATCTCGTTGGTTCAGTTAATTTGAAGATTTATTAGAAACGGAGTTTCTTTGTGTTATTTTCAGGAGTTTCAAGCATTTCTTTTGCAGAAAAGTTTGAAATTTGTAACATTTTTGGATAAGATGGTGGATTTATGAATTCGGGTTGATATTCAATTATAGTTTTATTTGGTTGAATTTTAGAGGAGGAGAAAATGCCTGGTCGTAAATCTAAGACAAGTAAGAGTGATGCGGAGAAGCAGCTTCGGAGAGACCCGTACGAGGTTTTGGGAGTAAACAGGAATTCTACGGACCAGGAAATCAAAAGTGCTTATAGAAAACTGGCTCTTAAGTAAGATTATAACTATATTTTTATTTAATTTAGCTTTCTTGCTGGTCGCATTGCACTAAATCGTATATAGTTTTCTTCAAGATGTGTGCTTTATTAGGAAACGTAGTTTTTTAGCTGTTGTAGGATTTTGATTTCTGGGAACTGCTTTTTTGGATTTGTGTTTTTGTATTCTGTTGTTTGCATTTTTTGTAGGTTCAATTTCTGAAAACAGCTGACCAAACAGATCAACTTAAGCAGGAAATGCTTGATCTGATGGCTATACCTGTATTCTAATTGATAAATTTTTGGATTTGGAATTCTTAGTTCATTACTTATCAATCAGAGTAGAAAAGATGGCAAGGGTGTTCGACAGCATATGTGGTGCCCCTTCCGGTTGTTACTGGCTTTGCATGCCAGGTTTTTTTTGGAATTTCTTGCGACACTTGGTGACTTTTCTAGAGCGTACTTCATTTAGGAGTACCATAATCAAGATTTTTTACTGAGTTTTTATATTTTTTATGGCTCATAAGTAAGACAATTGAATGGAAATTTACGTATAATTTAGCGAATGGAAGAATTTGAAGTGTGTGTTGAATTAAGTTTGAAGAATTCTTCGGACTTTCTCCTGTTAGTAATACACACTTTGATCGCTTTAAGTAGATGTTGTTATGTGCTGTTTATGTGGAATTACTGGTGTCTGGCCTTTATTTATTGAGATAATGTGGAATTTACTGGTGTCTGGCCTTTATTTATTGAGATAAAATCATTATTAGTGATTTCTGATTTTGTTAAAAAACATTTAGGTACCATCCTGACAAGAATGCAAATGATGCTAAAGCTGCAGATATGTTCAAAGAGGTCACATTCTCATATAACATCTTATCTGATCCAGATAAAAGGAGACAATATGACACAGCTGGTTTTGAGGTTAATGCTTCAGAACTCAACCTTGGTTTAGCATTTACTTTTTTATTCACAATATTATATTATTTTTTGCTTTTCAATTTGACTGCTTACCTTTGATCAGGCTGTTGAATCAGAAAGCCAGGAACTGGAACTAGATCTTTCAAGTCTAGGGGCTGTCAATACTATGTTTGCAGCACTTTTCAGGTTAGTTGTAAATAATCAATTTTTGGAACCTTTGTTGTTATTGCCATGGTGGTCATTGCAGATCGCAGAATGTTATGTCCTTAATCTGATGAAAAATACATTATTCTTGCAAGCAGCAAACTTGGTGTTCCCATTAAAACTACAGTATCAGCCACTGTTTTGGAAGAAGCATTGAATGGTGTAGTGACACTTCGGCCACTTCCACTTGGGCAACCTCTCTGTCGGAAGGTATGACTTTGTAACCGTGCTTCTGTAAATCTTAGAAATCGTTTATTGAGCAATGTTTTCTTATTTAAACAGGTTGAGAAGCAGTCTGCTCATTTTTACTCTGTTACAATAACAGAAAATGAAGCACGGGAAGGACTTATTTGCAGAGTTTATTCACCAGACAGAAGTAAGTTTAAGGTATGTTAATTTAGTGGTTCATACTTGTTCTTGCTAGCTACATGCATTTGATTTTTTTGGTTAACTAGTTGAACTGATTGCCATTTCGTTCTAATTTATTAGAGTGATCAAATCGTGCTTTAACTAGAGCTTTTCTTCTTAACGTGTTAGTTGACTCCATAATGATGTTTGACATTCCTCTTGAGAGTTACATATAATTCTAGATAAGATTAATCAGGCAACGGTAGCTTGACTGTTTCCCAGAAGAAGATTCAATCCCGTGGACACTTTCATGAGTGCCATTAGCTTTTTCCAGGAGCTTGTTGCTTGTAAAAGAAATGAAAAATAGACAATTCTTAGATTTGTTCATTGAAAGTTGAATTTGTTAAGTCAATAAAAGGGAGTATAGATATGTTAATTGTATTGACATATAGTAATCTCTGACGTTTGATGGTTTTTCTTTGGATGACTGAATTTTGTCCCAGTCATCTTATCCTTTTTTATGTGTGTAGACACTTGTGAAGTCATTTGGCTTGAGTTGCAGAAGCTGTCAGTTATTTTAAGACCTAAATATGTAAAAAATATCTACAACCTATGTTTTTTGTGATTTTTGTGTGGGTAAGGTCAAAGGTGTTTTGGTTTCTAAAGTAATGGCTGCATTTTACATGCCTGTTGTAATACGTACTGGGACATTAAAGCTGGCAACAAAGTTTCAGAAGGGAATTGTTTTTCCTGAAATGACTGTTATGCAAATGGTTTTATTAATCTTTCTCCTATCTGTATACTAGAGATTTTTTTTGGTGCTGATACAATAGCTCCCATCTTAATTTTGAAGTCTCATTTATTTGATGATCTTGGAAGAAAAAAATCAGTTTGTGCCTGTATCTTTATGATGTTTCTTAAAAGAGATGAATCATTATTGTTGTGTTTTTGCAGCTACTGTTTTTTGATTCAGAAAATAATGGTGGATTGAGCCTTGCTCTGCAGGTTGATCCCTATCTTTTACTTGTTTTCGTTCTCTTTTGAGCCACTATCAGTGGATACAAAATACATCATAAACTTTTAAATGGAGATTCAATGAATATATAAAAGCACATCTCCTTATTTCGTAGGGGTCTCATGTTTGGCAAGGTAATACTGGAGGCATTGGCTCTGTTCTTCTTGTAGATAGATTATCACTGAAATGGAGACTTTTGATTAAGATAGTAAATATTTGATATGGTATCATCACTGCCAATTCTTAGTAAAATCACTATTACTTGTTTTGCGCCTGAGTATTGTGCCTCTACATGATAGTGTTCACGTTTTTGTATTCAATTCCATTCAACTTTACCCATGAGTGAAGTTCTGATGGCTGAGTTGTTTCCACTCTTCAACAGCATTGGTTATATACTCTGTTTTTTGGTGTACCAGATGCAAAATTTGTAAAATTTTCTTTTTACTGTGTATTATCTTAGCATCACTTTAGTGGTTGCTCCTGTGAATTGTACTAATTTTTTCTCTGCAGGAAGATAGCTCAAAAACAGGAAAGGTTACTTCAGCTGGGATGTATTTTCTTGGATTTCCTGTTTACCGCATGGACCCATCCCATAATTCAGTGAGTAAATGTGATTTTCAGTCCGCTCTGTATCCACCTGTCGCCCTTTTCCTATTCAAAATTCATCCACGCATATGATTTCTTGTTAATTCTGGGTCAGATGGCAGCTGTGAAAGATCCAGATACGGCTTTCTTCAAAAAATTGGATGGATTTCAGCCATGTGAAATAACCGAGCTAAAAGCTGGGACTCATTATTTTGCTGTTTATGGTACCCATGTTTCTGTATGCATAAGATGTTTTCACACTTGAGCGTATTGTCGTAGCTTACTGTGTAAACAAGAAGTAAAATGGGAAATAATAACCATTCAGGATTTTTTTAAAAATAAAAAAAACGGAGAAGTGACTTGAACTAAAAAACCGAATCTTTTCTAGTGAAGTCTCCAGATTATATGCAATGGGATAAATTTTGGTTGCTCGTTTATATTGGACCTGCTCACATGTTTCTTCAGGTGATAATTTTTTTAAAAGCATAAACTACACCATAGAAATTCTGTGTGCCGCACCTTTTCCTGACGAGAAAGAGAATCTAAGGACAGTGGAAGCTCAAATTTTGTCAAAAAGGGTGGAACTCTCTAACTTTGAAACGGAGTATAGGGAGGTATGTTTTCCAGCACAAATATATATCTGCCATTTCAAGGTTCCATTATTCATTAATTTTTTATTTATTTTTGAAGGCCCTATCACAGTTTACAGAGATGACGAGTAGATACGCTCATGAAATGCAATCTGTAAGTCGGCCCCTTTGAGAACCATAAGAGTAGGCCATTATTTTTAAACCTTTGCATGATGTTATTATTGGAAATTACACAGATCGATGAGCTTCTTGAACAGAGGACTGACATTCAAGCTTCTTATACAACTGTGCCACAAATAAAGCGTAGCAGTAGTAGTCGAAGCAAGGACAAGGCTGCATGCAAGGAGAGTGAAGATGACATGGTGAAGGATAAAAAACCGTCCAGGGGCCGACCAAAAAAGAAAAGATGGTACAATCTTCCCTTAAAGGTGGACAAAATGAAGCCTTGCTGAATGGTTGAGAACTCGTATGCCCACCTGATTTCAACAATGCCTCTCTTCTTGCCCCTTGTAATTTATATGTTCCATCTTTTCGAGATTCAACTGTAGTCATTCTTGTAAATTTTACATGTTTTTCGGACGTCCTACTCGTTCAAATTGGTGCCTAACCAGTCTACACACTTCGATGCAATTATTTGTACCAGTAGCAGATTCCCATGTTGTATGAAGTTGGGTGATTTGATCATGAAATTCAAGAGAATGTGTGTGTATATATATTAACACACACTTCATAGGAGTTTATATTTGTTCTATGATTAAATACAGGCTCCAGATAACAATTTCTTTTTCCCCTTCTGTTTATTTCTTTGTTTTCTATTCGACTTGGTACAATTTTCAATCTTTAACAAAATTCCGAATGTTAAAAAAGAAAGTTTTATACTTTTTCACATATCGATTTATAATATATACATATGTATATTGATTGTTTTCACAAAATCAAAATATTTATATTTAAATAAATATTCCCTTTAATATCTAAAATTAACTTGCTAAAATTTCATACAAACCAATGATGCATGGAAGGCTGTATTCCAATATCTTATGCATCACCTGCTTCAAAGAAATGGTTATTTACTCTACTTTAACAATATAGGGGAAATTCGGAGCTGCCTTTTAAGGTCCTAACGGTAGAAGGTAGATTCAACGGCATCAACGCATTTGGAGGGTGAGGTCCATATGCTATTGTGTTAATCTCGCATACATTGGGACCGTTGGATCTAGATTCAGCTGACTCAAAGGTAGAATTTCCCACCATATGTTGATAAGATATAACCATCTGTCAAAATACACATTATGTCCCATTTGATCATATGACATCACGAAACCTTAAATATCAATCTTTCTAATAAATTACTGACCAATCGATTTGCTGGATTTTTTGAATTTACATTATTTGCGATAATTTAATGGGAGTGCAACGAATTTGGGACATCACACCTCCGCCGCACCTCTCCTTGTCCACCAGTCTTTACATCAAGAACACTCACTTTCTCCATTGCATGAGCAAAAGCATCGAAAAACGCTGCTTGATTACCTGCATACAAATCCACCACAGGCTTTGTTCTTGCATCAAAAGCCATAGCTTGATCAGTAGCCAACAATCCCAGGCCGTTTTGCAAGTTCGTATAATAAGTGTTGTCGAATTTCCCCGGAGACATCGGATCATTAAACGCCGCTATAGTCTCGTCTGTCTTGTAGTTCTCGCACAGTTTTCTCAACCCTTTTGCGTATTCAGGATTCAAGGTTGGATCAGGACGAGAGCTGAAAATTCTGTCGGCGAATTCTTTGCAGTGGGAGAATCCGATCGTGTGGGCGCCGGAGAGGGTCACCATTTCTCGCACGTTGAATCCTTTCGCGGCGAAGATGTCGATTATTTGAGTCAGTGACATGTTAGCGCGCGCGATGTGGCCTTCCACGTCGGCGGAGCGTGATCCGAAGCTGTCTTTACGGCCTAGGCGGACCGGGTAGTAGGGTCCACCGATGATCGTCACGAGATCTCGGGTGGCTTCGGCGAGGATGTCGGAGCAAGAAACGATCCCGGGGCATTCGAGTTCGAGCTTGGATTTCGCCCGGATGATTAGGTCGAATGCGTCGCCTGGGAGTGCTTTGTTGATGTCGTTGTCCCGTTCCGCGGTGTTGAAGGAGTTGGAGGAGAGGAGGAGGGATGCGTCGCAGCCGCCAACGACACAGTCGTGGAAGAGGAGGCGGAGGGCGCCAGCTGCGGTGGTGGGGATGGCTAGCTGTTTATCCAAAGCCACTTCTTGGACGATCTTGGAGAACTGTGGGCAGGATTTTTTGTAGTAATCGAGCGTGAGCCTTGATTCTGCAGGCGGAAGTAATGGAATGAGGAGGAGGAGTGGGAGGAGGAGCAGCGGCGAGGCCATTTTTCCTGTGGTGGAGAACAGAGATTTCCTTTAAATGGCCTCTTATATTTTGTGAAAGAAATGGATAAACTGTGAATTTTTCTGATTTTGTCATGGAAAGGGGTATGTAAAATGAATGGAGACTTTGAATTAGAGGTGGTGGTTTATTTTGGCGCCCTACTTTCTCTCCTTTTCTTTGTTTTTTTTTACCCTTCTTTTTTGCAAGAATTAAATTTGTATAATGCTTTTATAACTAGATTCTAATAAGATAAAAGAATCATCGTAAAGAAACAAGAACTAATATGATATTTTTATTGGCCCGTTTCCTTCTTCATACTCCAGTTTGCCGGGAATGTTTTGATCTCTGTTATATCAACTTCCATCTGGGGCACTGTGTCGAGATGAGATCAGATACCCATGATTTCCTTCTTCATCCCGAATACCAAGCTTTCTAGTGCTTGTGATATCATCCATGCCATTGAACTTTGCTAAGGTAATCCGACAGGTTAGACTAATTGTTAGAACATAACACCTAAGCCTAAGCATGAGTTAAAAGAACTTAAAAGTTTAAGTTTAAGTTTTGCATTCTATCTATAGATGTATTATTTGTGTAGAATTAATTCAGGGTATACTAGTTTCATGTAAATTTTATATAAAATCCTAATTCTTTAATATAAGCTAATATAATTTTTTTGAGTAGATAGGCCAAAATATAATACAAAGGACGTAGCAAAAATATCAAAACATAGGACAAGACAACTTAACATTCTTTTGAAATATTTGACCACCCCCCATTCACAAAATATTATCAAATCATTTAATGGCGGAGGGAGGGGTCTAACGAGGAGTCACTTGACAATACTCAATTTCCACACTTCTCACTTTCTTCTTTTATTTTAATTTTTTCTAAAAATATTTCAATTTTTTTTGACCCATTAATAATAATAATAATAATAATAATAATAATAATAATAATAATCACATTATATTTCTTACCTATGATTATTAGTAGCATGTAAACTATAAAGAAAATAGTGTGATTAACTGAGGGGTGTTTTACTCAGTTGAAAAATGGGTTTTTCTCTGTTATTTGTGCTCTTCTGTGTGATTTTGGCTTCCCCGATGGGGCTCTTCTTGTCCTTCCTTGTGAAGGTTGTTTCGTGGTTTTGTGGTCTTTGCGGTGGGGCCGGTGGTCTTCACGATAGGGATGGTGGCGGCTTTAGTCTTGGTTGAAGCCTTGCTGGCGGTGATGGGGGTGGCTTTGGTTCTGGTGGGGGTCTAGGTGGTGGCAGGGGTTTAATCAATAAGCTTACTCTTGGTCGTGGGTTCGACGATGGCCAGCGGTGGGATAGGTGGTGGCCTCGATTTTCGGGGTGATTTGGGTGGTGGTGGTGGGTGTCTTGGTCGTGGGGGTTGGTTGTGTTCTAGGCGGTGGTGCCGATGGAAATCTAGGTGGTTGGGGTGGTTTCCAGGGCAGTGGTGGAGGAGACATATTTGGTAGCGGTGGACCTGGTGAAGAGTTTGAGTTTGATGCTGGTGCCTGTGGCGGTGGTGTTTTCTGACGTGGGGTTGGGGGGCGGTGGTGTAGGGTCGTTCTCATCTTGGGGTTCTGAGTTGGGGCTTTTGTTTGGGTCTACTGCCCAGCTTGGGGTGTGGTATCCTAATTTGGCGGTGGTTGTGGTGCACCCCGCTATTTGCCATGAGGCTTTTTGATTGGCATGCCTGGGTTTGGAGGGTAACTTGGGCATTATTTTGCGTACGCTTCATCAGTCGTGCATTTTCCTTCTTTTTGCTATTGTTTTATAGTCGTCGTGCCCATGTTTATTTAGCTTTTCCGTTTCTTGGTAGTTCTGGTTATGTGTGTTGTGTTATATGGTGTCAGTCACTAGTTTATTATGTGCTAGTATATTGCCTTTCTGGCGGTGACTCTTTTGTTTGTTTAATTGCCGGTGCAACGTCTGGTTTTGACTACAAAACCTGTTGGTTTCGTGCGCCATCAAGTAGTATGGCTTTCTGTAAAACTTTTGGATGTGAGAGCTTGTACATTTGTTCTCTTTATAAGTTTATGCTTCTCGTCTATTCCTCTTTGTACCTTCACCTGTATTGGAAGATATCTCCCTGACTTGTCTATACTCTTGGTTTAATAGTTTGAGGGGACCAGATTTGGTTACAGTGGTTTATTCTCAGTCATGTGCTCTTGTAGTCAGGGGTGGAACCAGAAAAATAAGTTTGGGGGGGGCGAAAAAAATTTCGGTTGCACATCGCACCAGTTCTGCCACACCTCTGCCTTAGCACCCGGCTTCAAAGACATAATTTCGATCAACCAAAAAGCTAAGCCAAAAAAGAAAAAAACAACACTGTATAACATCATTCCATAAAGCAATCCGCTTGCTTGGCAGGTGAATGGTAACACTGATTTGTGTCAAAATACATACATGCAATTTAATTTCATGATTTTATCTAAACACTATATGACAACGGATGAATGATAACATTGATTTTTTTGAACACTAGATTTAAGTAGCAAAGAAATATTAAATTGTACTCATTTACTTATGATCATATTATTGTTATTATTATTATATAATAATAATGATGATTACTTTTTTTAAAGAGGAAATTACAAGAAGGTACCACTTTTTAAAACATCTTTCAACTAAATCACCCTAAAAACTCTTCTTTCAACTAAATACATCTTTTAAAAAATATCTTTCACATAAGTCTATTTTATGGAACCCTAATCTAATTAATCCATTTTTATGACTTAAACACCCCTATCTAATTAATCCATGTTCTCAATGGCAGATTGTTCGATTGGTTGAATTGCTTTAAAATTTCAGAACAAGTATCGAATTTTGTTCTTCACAAATTGAATCTCGTTGTCGTTCTCATCCTCGTCTTCAATCAATTTCAATCAATGTTGCTGGATTGCACATCGATGATACCACTGTCATTTGGTTGAGACGGCTGGCTAGTGGATCTTAAAATACGTTCATGGTATTCATCGCACCAGTAGAAATTATTCGGATGATTTAGCGATGCCGGACAAATGTAGTAGTACCTTCCCGGATGAGTAGAATATTGACCAGCCATACGTAGAACCATACATCCATTCCCGCACGAACATTGGGGTGGACTCTTCGTTTCAAAATTACCTCTGTCGAATAAATACGTTAAAAAAGGGAACTATAATTGCAGACGCATGTATTGGCATATTGTTCATTAAATAGAAGTACGTAATTATTTACTACATTTTTGAAAACAAAATGTTGAAATGTGAAATAAGCTCTAATATGTGCAAATCAATGTAAGCTGTTAAACTTTTGTGAAGTTTAATTCATAAAATTAAACTATCGATGCATGTTGAGTCTACCGATGCATGTAATTTACATGCACCGGTAGACGACTCAAAATTATAATGTATTTGAGATGTTCGATCAATTGTTTGAATTAAAATTTTGAGAATGCAATGATATTGAAACCATTGGTGCATGTAATTTACATGCACCGGCAGTTCATGAGTCTATCGGTGCATGTAATTTACATGCATCGATAGACTCAGTGGTGCATGTAATTTACATGCACCGGTAGTTCATGAGTCTATCGGTGCATGTAATTCACATGCACCGATAGACTCATTGGTGCATGTAAATTACATGCATCTTTAGACTTAGGTTTTGCTTTCTTATTCATTTTGTTATTTCACATCTCAAGCCTTCTATTTCAGATAAATATTATAAAAGAAAATGCACCAACATAAATTAGAATGATGTAATTAATCCAAACCACGTAAGAAGTAATTTCAGAATACCATAAACATATGTAAATAAACAGAAACAAAGAAAGAAAGAAATTCCTAAATGAAACGAAACACCAGATAGTAAAAATCCCACATGTGCTCAACTGAATTCCAATTACCAATCTATCGGTGCATGTAATTTACATGCACCGATAGTCTACCGGTGCATGTAAATTACATGCATCGGTAGACTCAACATTTGCAACCACGTAAGAAGTAATTTCAGAATACCATAAACATATGTAAATAAACAGAAACAAAGAAAGAAAGAAATTCCTAAATTGAAACGAAACACCAGATAGTAAAAATCCCACATGTGCTCAACTGAATTCCAATTACCAATCTATCGGTGCATGTAATTTACATGCACCGATAGTCTACCGGTGCATGTAAATTACATGCATCGGTAGACTCAACATGCATCGATAGTTTAATTTTATGAATTAAACTTCACAAAAGTTTAACAGCTTACATTGATTTGCACATATTAGAGCTTATTTCACATTTCAACATTTTGTTTTCAAAAATGTAGTAAATAATTACGTACTTCTTATTTAATGAACAATATGCCAATACATGCGTCTGCAATTATAGTTCCCTTTTTTAACGTATTTATTCGACAGAGGTAATTTTGAAACGAAGACTCCACCCCAATGTTCGTGCGGGAATGGATGTATGGTTCTACGTATGGCTGGTCAATATTCTACTCATCCGGGAAGGTACTACTACATTTGTCCGGCATCGCTAAATCATCCGAATAATTTCTACTGGTGCGATGTGAGGGTTGGAGACTAGGGTTTGATATTGAAGGAGGTGATCCAAGGAAGGCAGAAGACTATTTTGGTCATTTTGACCAAAATTGGACCTAGTTGAAAGAATATTTTTTGGGGTGACTGGGCTGAAAAATCTTTTACCAAGTAGTACCGGCCCGAAATTTTCCCTTTTTTAAAATGCTAAGAACCTATTTTATTATTTAATACAATGACCGGCCAAAAATGCTGACAACCAAATAATTATGATTTGATCCTATAACCTTTATAGGAATTGTGGTACAAAAAAAAAAAATACCCCTAAATTTTCATTGAATAAACACTTACTATTTTTTGATTTATTAGTCCACTTATAAAGCCCACAATTTATTTTTTATTTTTAAAGCAATTTTGGCCCACAATTTCAAGCCCACAAGCAACCCAATACCATTTTTATGAAAAATATCAAAATTGTTATGGCTGTGCCTCGAACCCGAGCCTCTCATTCACCTGAATACACTACATTAACCACTATGCTACAATATATTTTTCTCAGTAGGCAATATAAAAATATATATATATATAGGTTTTCTGGGGGGTGCGGCTGCCCCCCTGCGCACCCCCTGGCTCCGCCACTGCTTGTAGTGATTCAATTTCGCCCTGTTTTCACTCGCCGGAGGCTTTGGTGTTATGTTTGTTTACCGGTTTTATATTGTCGATTAATGTGGAGTCGTTGGTTACTAATATTTTTGTTTCTAGTTGAAAATGCCATGTTGGCTACCCGTTAATAACTATATTTGTGTTTTCTGTTTAAAAAAAAAACTATAAAGAAAATAAAAATGTATCCTTGATTGCCTTGCTTGTTCCATCAATATTGTTGTAAACATGGATAAAGTTAAAATTCTACATTAAAAAAAATTTCTTCGAACTGAAACCGGAATCATTTCCTGAAAACCAAAACTAAAATTATTTTTAATTTCGATACCTAAAATAAGAAATCAGATTAGAAACGATAATCCGAACATGTGCGTAACATATACATGAAGATAACATAATTGCGTGCATAATATCTTAAAATTTTCAAAATATCTGGTTCAATTATTATATTTTACAAAAAAATATGTAAAAAAAGTAATTTAAATATATGGAATATATGCTCTAGAATATATTTATCCCCCTAAAAAGTTGCATAATAGCTAAGGGATTCATGTTTTGGGATTTGCTCAATATACAGTATTAGATAATCAATGAAAAATTTTAAAATACAGGACAATGATGATGGCAAAGATAAGTGCAGCAATTATTGAGCCAACGATCCACTTATTCCGGCTGATTCTTCTAGCCATGGATGTCAAGACCTTTTTACTCTTGTCGATCGCGCTATCTACATCAGAAAGCTGCAAATGGAAAGAAACCAATGAGAACTACAATCTCCCGGATAGAAGAACAGGGATTGAGGAAAAAATATTAAGTTAAAGATGGCCTGGACAATAGGATCAAAACGAAACGTTTAGCCACAAAAAAGAAGCTAGATGATTGTACAAGAAATTGTGTAGCATGCCTTCTTGTGAGAGTGTAAAAGAGTTTCGCGTTGCTGATGCAAATCTTCGAGGATTGACACGCCAAGCTGTTCTGTCTCCAGCGCAGCCCTCCGACTCTCCGTTAATCTGTCAGTTGATTGGTTTAACCTCTCAGTTGACATTGTCAATCTGTCCCTTTGATTCGCAGAAGCCTGCTAAAATTATTTGTTATTCTTCATAGATTTGAATCCTAAGTAACCGATGCATAGCTACTGGGAATGATGGAAACATCAGGCATCGGAAGATCTAGAAAGATAGGGCACATGAAACATGCATACCGTGTGTGCACCAGCCATTCCAGATTCTAAATCATCATTAGAAGGTTGATTAGAATTAAGCATTGTCAATTTCTTCACTTCCCTTTTCAGCTTATTCAGATCAGACTTATATTCCCTGAGCTTAGCAAGCAGTGAAGCTTTCAAGCTTGGCTGCAAACTTCGGGCTTCAAGATCCATTTTTCGAATCTGGTAAAACAAACATATCAACCTCTGTAAATCTGAAATAAAATTGTTACTTAAAAAACTAATAAAACCGAAGCAACTTGAAAAATATGAAGCTTATGTACTACCAGAACATCAGCATCATCTAATCCAGCTTGGAGCTCCGCAACCTCCTGCTTCTTTTTCTCTGCAGATCATAGTAACGCCGTCACCATTCTCCACAAACCAGCAAAAATAAGAAATTTCAAAAAAATGTAGTTATCCAAAAATTGCCCCACCCTCTGACACTTTTTAGCAACCACCACCGTCTGACACTTTTTAGCAACCGTCAAAAAAGTAACTTCGAATGCTAATATAGATATAAATTTGCCCACACAGATTACATTTCATATATTTTTTGGAGAAATAAAATTTCTAGATGTCAACTCTGGTCCTCTCAAATAAAAGAGTCATAGTTTTATTTTTTCTCAAAAATACAAGTTATAGTGACTCCTCAAGATATGTGCCTCGATTTAATGCCTCCATCAGCCTATTTATTCAACCCACTTTTCAATAAAAACACATGGGGAAAGACTCCATGCATTGACCAAAAATCTGCAATTATAACACCATCCAACATTATACGGGCATGAGAAAAGCTGCACTAGAAGTGGAATCAAAGATTGAGATAAGCTTTTAGGACAATTAAGGGATCAATTACCCACCCCAATCAATCCAACTTTCACAGTATTCAACTTTTGTTTCATAGACTACCAAATTCCAATCACATCCCAAGCAAGATAACCAATTTTATTTAAAAGCAATGTTTTATATAATATAAATCTTCAAATTCCCATGTAGCTTACTGCAATTTCTATATTGATGACTTAATGAACGTTGGAAGGAACTTTTTCCAAAGTTTGAGTTCATGGAACATAGACCAATAATAATTTTATGCTTTAACACGTCACTTCTTTGATATGCCAAAGAGTGGGAAATATATGTCGGGGCATACGTGTGAATATCTATTGAGCATAATACAAGAAGACCAATTTAAGGAAATTATTTTATGCAGCAAATGCTGTATGGCTGTGACTTTTTAAAAAAAAAAACACTTTCCCCAAAAATTTGAGCTCGTAGAAGGTGGCCTAACAATAATTTTATGTTTAACTACTTTCCTAAACGCAGGAACAACTTAATATTTTAGTTAATATGATTATAAAATCTATCTTGAGTCTTTTTTGTCAACTCAATCCACAAAATCATACTTAACAATGAGTCTATTTGTTATCCCACATGTAAGAAAACCTAAAATATTTTAAATAATATGATTCGAAAATCTACTTCCACTCTTTATTGTCAGCTCAATCCAAGGATTTAGATTGAGCAAGGGCCAGAACATGGATAACTCCAATTCATTGAACCTAAATTCACTGTCACTATATTCCCTGATCGAAAAACACAGGGATCTTGCTAATGAATTGAAATCTAGGACAATTATTTGCGATGAAACTTTATACAACTTGAAAATCATGAAAGCTTATACAAAATCATTCAATCCAAACAGTGTTACAATAGTAACCAATATTCCTTATCCAAATAAAATAATAATAAATGGTAACCAATATTCATATCATAGATCACTCTAATCATTTACGCATAGGCTGATAACAGCAAAGATTTCCTTCAACGAAGAAATTTTAACCAACCAAAATATAACATAAATATCAGCACAAAATAGATCCAAGGCTGAAAGTCAACCAAATTTATTTATTTGTTTCAAAATTATAACTGAAAAAGAAAAATTGTTTGCTCAACTGCCTACGATCAAAAAGATCAGATTAAGGTTTAAATCCTAAATACAAAGACTTCATTAAACTAAACTACCTCCTTCGGGAAGAGCAGCCGCCGCGTTACATTTTCTCGACAAATTTGCCGATAGCTCACAATACTGCCTTTCATATCCTTCATAAATCTCGCTCATTTTTTCTCCAGCAGCTCTGCTCAATGAAACACACAAAAAAAAATTATAGATCGACAAATTAAATCAATTTATCCCCAAACCAACACAATAAAATGAAATTGCATAAGAATTGTATATACTTAAACAGATCTGGGAAATCGGCTTCGTGACGATGGAATGAGCGAGTTGACTCAGATCAGACGATGCATCGTTGCGGCAGAAACTCGGACGAAATTGATTGAATTGAAAAATGGAGAAAATAAAATGAATCCGATAACGTATAATTTGCAACATCATCCCTAACATTCTATTAATTTGATTTAGTCCCTCAATTTTAAATTTCTCTATTTGCAACTCAGAAAAACAAACTACTGTAGTGGGAATTTCGTGAGGAGGCTTTGAGCAAATTTAATCTTTAACAGATGGAATGAGAAAGCCTTGCATCATAGAACACAAAGTCAAAAAATTTGATGCTGCCCTACGAAGCATACGCATTTTTAAAATTCACTTAATACAGTGTCGAATACTCTTAAGATATCGACATACTTCAAATAAGGCTGATACACGTGTGGAACACACCACGTTTAGCATGTCCTTAATTTTAAAAGAAAATCGGATATGGCCGATGGGCATATCCAACACGGAAACAACATTTTTGGGGTTAATTGTACAATTTAAAACTTTTTGGCAAAAATAAAATTTCTAAAATATTAAAATCAACGAAACCTAATCTAAACATTTTAGGATTGCAAATCACAAATTTTATATATGGTAAGTGTTCGTCCGTAAGTTCTAAAATTTTGGTTACGACTGTACAAAATTTTCGATTATGGTCTTATTGTGGTAATATGTAGGCTAATTTAATTTAATATTATAAATAAAAATAATAATTCCAAAAATAATGCCATTTTTTTTTTAAAGAACTAATATGAAACGCAATTGTGGAGCACGACTGCGTTTTTTCATAAATTAAAGAGTCAAAAATCCTGACAGGTTGGGTATGTTGACCCTGTCAATTATCTGGCAACCTTAATTGGGTATGTAATATGTTTGACCCATTTTATAGGTTTTATTGTTGCTGTCTTTAAGGGCACTGTCCTCAAGGTCATCATTCATCATCCATTTGGAATCTTTTTTTTTCTTTTAAAAAAAGAAGATTCCAAATCAATAGTGATGATGCCCTTAAGGGCACTACCCTTAAGATCATCATCAAACAAACCCATTTTATAATTTAAAAATATATAAATAAATGAAACTAAATTTTGAAATATTAGTGCACCATACGAACAGCTTTTAAAAGGACGCTTGCGAGACTTTTTTTCCTCATTTTTCAAATACATCAAAGTATAATTGTATTATGGATTTTCCTAATATTATAATTATAGAAAAATTAATGTTTCTAGCCCAATTTAAAATGTCATTTTTAAAATAGTATTTTTTACCAAACATTTTTAATAATAGCCTTAAATGTTTTGAAAATCCTAAATTGTCCCTCAACTCATTACTACTATTAAAAATATAATTTTTCAATACTATTAAAAATATAATTTTTAGTTGGGTTAGAATTATTAATTTCTTTCTAAATAATGTTAAAAAATAATTTTAAAATGAACCAATAACTAATGGAAGAAGCCTTGAGAATTCTCAACGGGATAATATTACAAAATAATTTCTATGTTTTCTCTCTTCCTTTATGAAAATCATAATTATTTGCATACAATTATATTATGTTGATAAGTTCAACAAGATTCATTTGCGTTAATTCACTTGATTTGAATCAAGATTTACAACAATTTGGAAAACAAGTAACATAAATTAATTTTGCTAGAACCGAAATATGTTAATATTTCTATATTTACAATCTGAAAGAGACGAGCACTACCAATCGGAGATGTAAATAGAGTCTAAATGTTTGACCATCATGGTGACTTACATCGGGTCGGGGGAGCCGAAGGTCCTTGAGGCGGTGTCGTTTGCTTGGTGGGTTTTGAGATTCTTCCACAATTTAAGTGTTGGGCGGTGGAAGGGTCAATAGAAATGAAAAAAAAGGTTATTTTTTTAGAAAAAAACTTAAAGAATATATTTGAAACTTATGGCTATTTTTAAAAATTAACTTAAGTTAATGTCAAAATTCATCTTGGTAGTTTAAAGGATGCCGTTTTCGAAAATGCCTCATAATATAATAGTAAATTGTATTATTATATATTAATAATTTAATAATTATTTTATTTTAATCAATTGAATATCTTATATTTATATTCAAGTATTCAAGGAGCAAAATATGCGTTTTTACTATATGCGTTCTTTCCTAAAGTTTTTCTCCAACCTTAATAATTTAGCAATACTGATAGTACATTATTTTTTACAGTTATCTGATCAATGACAAACACATAATGTTAGAGAAAGTGAGCTACCTAGAAGACCATGATGACATATACATAGATGTGGTTGTTGAACTGGATGTAATATTTAGAGTTTATTATAATTAATATTCCATTTTGTATTATTCATTTTAAAATATACAATTGTCTTTATGTACTGTTTTCGAAATTTTTATATATGAGTTTAAAAATTGTGTGTACAAACTTAAAATAATATGTAAAAAAATTTAATGACTAAATATTATAAATCGAAAAAAAAACGCAAAATATATCTCAAATAGTTTGTAGGAATTGTAAAATAATATTTATATATTTTTAACAAATTATATTAAGCCATATAATATATACAATTTTCAAGTTCTTTTTATAAAATGGTTTTGGAAAAATGTATGGCCAATTTTCAATTTAAGAATCGCATTCAAGGTATGCGTTTCTTCCTTCTTCTTTTTTAAATTACAATTTTATTTTTATTTTTATTTTTTTAAAATTTGATTGGGAGGAGGTACGGATTTTGATGGCCAAAAAAGCATCTTCATATGCGTCTTAAAAAAAAGTTTATTTTTTAATTCAAAAAAGATTTGTGATTAGTGAACGCAATTTTAAAAACGCATTTCTCCATGCATTTCACGTTACTTTTCTAAAAACCTGTTTTTTTTACATTATTTTAAAAAAAAATAATATTTCACAATATTAAATTAAATTAGCCTAATATATATTGGGTATTAATATGTGTGATATATGATGATTTCAGTGACATTTATGTTTCTTGGATTTGGAAAAAATATTTTTGCTCTTTTACATGGTTTTAGAAGTTAAAAATTGTGAAGTTTACTATTTTGTAATATTTTATATGTATAGTATATATAAAAATATATATGTGTCACAGTTGTGTCGTATCCCCCATGATTTGTGAAAATAAGCAATTTGTCCATAGTGATTTGTGAATAGATCAAAAACAAAACACTCACTCCGTGTATGCTATGCTTTGCAAACCATGGGGTATAAGCTGTCTATTAACTATATCATTTGGGTAAATTTCCACTAGATTTCAAAGTAACCCCATTCTCTTATGCGACGAATGATTAAAAAATCCTCACAGTAGACGTATTTACCACCCTGAAAATGCAAAGCAGCTTCATCCACAAACAGACAAAGCACTTTTGTTCTCCATCACCGCGGTTAGGAGAGAGCAAATACACTGAATTAAGAATCTATGACTTCACAGGTTGCTGTAATTAATGTTGTTTACAATAAGACCGTACTTCTAACACCATACAAAACAGCTGCTAAGTGAGGGCAAATGCTTATACCCACTGTAGGCATATACACTATATAACAACACTGTCCAGAACAGAACAAGGAAGCCTAGAACCACAATTTTTCTCGTCACAAGAGCTAAAATGTATGCAATATACCCTACACGAATAACACAGGTTTTGATTCCATAGACTTGCATATCGTTTGAGTAGTACAATAATATAGGAACGGATTCCATTTTCACCAACCCATCCATCATTCAAAAGATCCATGAGAAAAAAATAACCACAAAACAATCTAAGAATTGAAGGTGAGAATAAGAAGAACAATGGCCAGAGTGCAACAAAGGCCGATATCACATTGAGATACTACTTAACTGTGTACAGAGATTCAATATCAGCGTAACAATAAGGTGAGTTTGGAAGATGATTATTATGATCCTGAGGTCCTCTAAATAAGAAAGAGCCAAGAAGGTAACATAAGTCACTAGAAATTCATCCCAGCACAGAGAATGCAAGGAAGTTTGCCAAAGACTGGATTTTTGTCTCTGAAAGAATCAAAAGGTCACCAAATAGTCAAAAATTCTAACCAACTGCATAAGCCATCAACAAGGGGAAAATGCTAATGAAATTATATTATATGGGAACACTGCTGACAAGCCTAGCTCCAACTTGATCAAGTTGCTTCACCATGGCTAAAGCCTTCAAGTTACCTTCTTTCATGAAGGCATCCACCATTCTCTCCCCAATTTCTCTACCCCTCTCTTCATCATCCGTCACCGCCACAGCAGTCGGCCCAGCTCCACTTATCGTACACCCAAACGCCCCAGCAGCGATTGCAGCCTTCTTTACTGCATCCATTCCCGGTATCAACGGAGCCCTCCTTGGCTCCACTATCATATCAGATGACAATGCCTTTCCAAATCCTTTCAAGTCCCCTTGCAACACTGATGCAACCAATGCCCCAGCCTGGCTAGAATTCCACACATGGTGGGACATCGTGATTTCTTGTGGCAATACAGCTCTCATTTTCTTGGTGGGAGCTTCGAATTCCGGATTTACTAACACAAAGAATAGTTTGTTTTTTTGGGGGAGCTTTAGCTGCATTAATTCCAAAGGATCATAGCTTCGAATCAAAACGAAACCTCCCATGATAGACGGAGCTATATTGTCAGCGTGGTAGCCGGAAACCTTCGCCTCGGACTCGAGCCCCGCGATAACGAGCTCTGACAGAGACAACGGAGCTCCGAAAAGCTCGTTGACAGCTACCGCTGCAGCAGCTGCGCTTGCTGCGCTGGAGCCTAGACCACTCCCGAGGGGAAGCCCCTTCTCGAGGGAGAGGGAGACGCCAAAAGATCGAATTTTCAGCATCTTCATTACAGCAATTGCAGCTATACCAGCGCAATTCCACAATGGATTCTTGCTGAGCTTCGACCCAGCTCCGGAGATTTCAGAAATGGATACTTCACCAGGGCGAACATCCGGGTCTACCCGAAGGTTGACGTAGTCTCCAATCCCATCTACGGCGCAGCCCAGAAAGTCGAAACCCGGACCCAGGTTGGCGACGGTAGCGGGGGCGAAAGATTTGACGGAAGAGAACACAGGTTGCCGTTCTACAGCGGAGGTTGCTACAGGTTTGGAATTGGAGTATGGTTGAGCTGAGGCGGACACGCTGAAACTCAAGGAAGATGGAAGATGAAATTGAGACGAAGAATAGGAATATTTGGATAGCCGTGTAGTTGATGTAGGGATGAAAATAGGATTCAGGCTCATTTCACAAGAAGATATGGCCATTGTTTCCGTCTGCGGGCGGAGCAGTGGACGGCGCGCCTCCTATAATGTCTTCTGCTGCAATTGCTTCTTCGTTTCGTGATTTAGAGGTGATCCAAATCTTGGGTTATATACAAGATTATATATATATACAGAGAGAATAATGGAGAACACAGTAAAGAGGTGTGATGGAGGAATTGGGGAAGACGAGATGAAAGAGACTAATCAAGAAATTAGGGATTCCCCAAAGCGCTAATTTCTTTATTTCGGAGGAGCAAAACTAATATTATTTCTTTAATCATATTTTATTTTTAAACATCTATTTTTACATCTCGGCACATAGTTTAAGTTTTAATATAATTTATAATTTATAAACTATGTTGCACCGATACTTCAAAAAATTTCACGTTCAAGTATCGGATACTTCTGGGATATGGATACGAGCAGATATGGTACCGATACGTATCGCATACGCCACGTGGCGTATCTGGGGACAAAAATTAAGTTTTTATTTCAGATACGTTCGGATACGGTCAAGATACGCCGCTGACCGTATCCGACACGGATTAGATATGGGAACTTGCGGAATTTTTTAAGAAAATAGGGTTGAAACTGTAATTAAATTTAAATTATTTAACTTAATCCCTATTTTCTAACCACCTTAATGTGTTTAATGTCGATTATATGCTTGAAATTTTTAGATGTCCTGGATTAATACTTTACCATCTGTCGTGAAGTTGGTAAGTTTGCAACTTTATTCTGATTTCTAATGTATTTAATGTTGATTATATGCTTGAAACTTGATTTCTTACAAATATTATTAATTATATTTATATATATATAAATTAATTAATAAAATTTGCCGTATCCAGACGTATCGATCCTACAAATTTCGAAAATCCCGTGCAATCGTACTCGTATCTGCATATCCACGTATCCGTGTATCCGTATCCGTGCAACATAGTTTATAAACAACTATCCAACTACTGTGATCTTAATTAATCAAAACCCTACAAAATTATGTACCATTTTTTTGTTACATTGGGTGAAGGGGAATGGATCTCGAACTCGACTTCTAAAGCTGTTTTTTGTAGGATAATATCACTTTGATCCAAATGGATTTGACAATTATGTACCATTTAAAGGTTAAACTTAAAAAATTAATCAGGATACATTAATTTTATATATTTATTATATTCAAGCTATAACTGAGAGAAGGCCGAAGACAATCGTCACCTAGGCATTAACATGTTGATCTTGCATTAATGGTGGCAATTGTATTTGTTACTGTTTTGTTTGTGTCCTTTGTTTTGTGTTGTTGGCTGGATATTTGTTGTATTGCTTGTCTCCTTAATATAATTCCTATTAAAAAAATAATTATGACACATATTCATTAACGTGACATTTAAAATTGAATAAAGATAAGATAAAGAATTACTAAAAAACCTACAATACAAAATTTAATATTAAAACAATATAAGTCATATTTTTAAAACATATTTCATGAAATTTCCATACCAAAACAAAAACATTTGGACAAAATATGACTTTTTCACTAAATAACCCTTCATTTGTGTAGAAATTATTAAATCAAAATAAAAAAATAATCTGAAATTCAATATTCGCCAATTATGATTTTTAAGATTATTATTAGGTTAATTTAAAAAAAAATATTGTCACATCGAATATAATTTTTTCCGATACTAATTCAAAATTTATACAGACAAATCAAATATAATCTTATAAATTATTTTTAGTCAAAAATAGTCTCACAATTTTTTTAACAAATTTAGTATTACAGGAATTGTTTTTTTAACATAAATAATCTCATAATTGATAGAGAATTTTGTGACCACTCTTGATTAAAAACAAAAGTTATAGATTAGCATTGATTAAAAACAAAATTTTGGAACAATTTTTGATTAAGAACAATTTCTGTGTGACTATAATCACTTTTAAAAGTTTGAAACTAGTATTATAAACAACCCTATTATATGGACCAGTTTTTAAATTTACCATTATTATTGTTATTAGATATATAATAAAAAAAATATTTTTGTACTAAACGATAAAATTCAAGGGATAATTATGGTAACTGGATATTTGAATTTCGAACTTTTCTGCTTGGATACCATGTCTCAATAAATGCCTTGGTGATAATCTTAAGAACATGTATAATGCACCTAGTTCTCCAAGAACCTGAGCTCTGTAAATTCCATCCAATGAACACGGACATATCCATAGAATGTCGCAGTTGAACAAATCGATATAGTCGTAGTCGACCCTATTCGATGTCTACCAACATTCTTGTACCAAAAGTTGCATCAGAATTCTGAAGGCCAGCAGATGAAAAAAGTCAGAATCTACATTCTGTAACAACTAACATGAACACAGCAGGGTCACTCTCTTCAAAGCTTCCTATGGTATTGCATTGTAGATGAAGACGGTGGCATGAATTTCTTGACGTTTTTGTCTTGATCGGAGCCAAACAGGAGGCTACTCCAGTTACTCGATCTGTGTAGAATTCTTGTAGGTATTTGGTCACTATCTTCCCCACCAGACGCGTCGTATCCACCACTAGTCGATCTCGATAGTGGGATTTCTTTCGGGTTTGCCATGGCAGCAGCCGATAGCCTTGCTTCTTCGACTCCCAGTGAGGAGCCTCGAAAAGGGCGGATATCAGGAGAATCTAAGCTACTTTCGGGAGATGAAGCGATATTACCAATTGAGCTTGGCATGGCTCGTCCGGTCCTGAAAACGTTTCGAGCTTCGAGTTGTACAGGCATCAAGCTTGTTGATGACTCGGAGATAATCATATGATGATCTCTACTGCTTTTGGCACCTCCTTTCGAAATATTGGGCATCTCAGTAGGAAGTCGAATCCGCTTGCTACCTTTCTTTCTACTATTATCAGGCTTCAGGGCCATGTGGCGACCACTGCTTCCAAAACTACTGTCTGTTTCAAGAGAATAAGGCGCTTCTTGTCTTACTACAGGCCGTAAAATCTTGGACTTCTTTCTCGCCTCGGCAGCAGCCTTGGAAACATCCTCGACATTCAAACGTGCCAACGTCCAAGGACTTATCTTTACAGCAGCATGATTCTTTTTCGTTGATGGCTCCTCTAACACCATCTTTTTTCCTAGCGAACTGACAGATCCCGTGTCAGGAGGGATTACATCGAACTGCAGAACCACCATAAAAGTTACGATATAGATATATGAGCCTTATGCTAGACTTTGCAATTGGTATAAAATGCTGAGTATGAAAGTTATAAAAGAGCTCAAAAAATATGATAATTTTCGGAAAATTTTCATACCTGATCTTCAAGAAAAAGACGTGGAGGAGTGCACCAAGCAGCTCGATGGAAAGTGTTGAATGAGTTGGCACTGCTTAATCCGGTAATTGAACTAACAGGGGACATCTTAGGACTCTGCTGCCCTCCAGCTTGTTCTTGCTCCCTTAGAGCTATAATATAATCATATGTGCTAATTCCCTGTCAATCCAACATAGAAAATTGTCGGCTTTGTTGCCATTGTTAGCAAGAAAGAAACACGACATTACAATAAACAAAAAATGAATACGAAAACCTTCTTTATCAGAAGAATATGAAAGAAGAAGAGCTGAGCAAGTGGCAGGGTCGCAATCATGGCCAATATGGTACAGACTGACTGTATTATGTAAAAACACAGAGTTCCAATTATAATTTGGAATAGAACAAATGCAAGCCAAGTAAATACTGAATTGCTAAGATGAAGTGCCAAAAATACTCACCACAACAATAACAAAAGGAACCATAG
Source organism: Haberlea rhodopensis (assembly GCA_907163345.1). Classification (NCBI taxonomy): domain Eukaryota; kingdom Viridiplantae; phylum Streptophyta; class Magnoliopsida; order Lamiales; family Gesneriaceae; genus Haberlea; species Haberlea rhodopensis. Next base: position 2,480,558 of record CAJQUN010000030.1, read on the forward strand.
TGAAACTGCTTCCTAACTTGGAGGCGATGTCCTTTGAGAATCTTTTCCTCTCAAGAAAACAACAGATCAACACAAGTATTCCAGTTGACCATTGAAGTACAAACTGCAATCTCAAGTCCAAACAAGAATAAATATGTCAATATTTACTGGAATCTTTCTGACCTGAAAATATAATCACACTTTAGAGGTAACTTCAAGGATTTAGTTAAAGGCCGACGAGATAAGTGGTTCGCCAGTTGAACCCCAAAGAGAGTTGAATTTATGGAAATAGACTGAGTAGGGACATATCACGAAAAATCTCGGTTCAAGGAGGAAATCTTGATGTGGAGTCGAGCAAGATGAAGTAAAGGATAATTTAAAAAGAAAATGAGGAAGATGAAGCTTGATATGCATGGGAAAATGATTTATACTTCTGAAAAGGTTACAATACATAGGCCAACACATAATAAACAAAAATCATACAGAAGGTGTATCGATTCTTAAGAAAAACAAGATTACGTGAGAAGGCACATATAAATACTTTATAATTAGACATGTGACCAATGGGTGTTTGAGCATACCAGGAGAAGGGCAGACACCATGAGTGTAAAAAACTTTCGGTAGTTTCTTTTCCCTATGCAATTGTTTAGCCACTACAAAAACAAAGAAAATAAGAAGAAGCTCTAGTTCCCAAAATGCTAACCAACAACAGATAATGATGTTCCATACCCTGCAATGGTGATCGAAACGGTCAACGCATTTGTCACAAACTCTACAGTGCTTACTGTACTTATAAACCTGCAAAATGGTACTCATCATTTGAACCAATTGAGCCTAAGAAATATTGGCTCAACGTAAATAAATGGGTAGAGCGATATCATAGATTTTTACAGGGATGAGGAACTCAATGCTGAAAGCAATTACTACACACCTCTACTTCACACAAACTACAGTAGAACATCCCATCTTCACTCATTTGTTGCTCAGAAGATTCTTCATGTGAGTTACAAACATAAGCACAAGGCAATAAGCGCAGCAGAGCAGTGAAGAAGGGCCTATGATGAAACAATGGATTCTTCCTTTCAGGTTCAGCTCCACAATCTGCTGTTGACTCAATGTCATTTATGCTCCCCTCATTAGTATCCTCTAGGGTTATAGCGGTGTTGGCATCTTGAATTGAAGAAGTTGACTGTCCACCAAGCATAGGCACATTCAATTTGGGTTGTTTTTTGTTGTCAGGAATTTTAAGGTATTTCTTCGATTTAAAGACTCCTGAATCCGCAGGATCAGCAGCAGCACACCATACATATAGGCCAAATACAGATATAATCTGTGAATGGCAATACAAAAGCGTAAGAATATAATAGATACACATTCATACCTCAACCTCACGACCAAGCACCAACTAAATTTATTACACTTCATGAATTCTTTTTTCAGGTTAACTAACTTGGATATTAGCAAAACATGGTGATGCTTGTCAAAATAAAGAAGAAAAGAATAGAGATGCACAAGATAAGCAGCCGTGCATCTGAGACACAGAGGATAGAATGAGAGAATGAAATCAGCGCTGTTGGAATCGAAAAGGGGGGGGGGGGGATGAATGAGATTCCTTGACTACTTTAGCTTTTTAAAATGAATTTGCAAAACAAAAGAGTTTGCGCTTGCGGAAGGCTTAAGTCAATCGATAAATAAAAGAAAAGAAGAAGTAAATAAATAAATAAATGCGTAATGAAATAAAGCGGTAAATGACAAGGATATTTGTTATAGAAGTTCGGCGATGAATCGCCTACGTATCCTCTTCCCGGTTAGATAACCTCCAACCGAGGTTCCACTAGAATAAAATATCTTGGCCTTGAGGGCTCCAAGTTAGCCACTACACAACTCTTCCCGAGTTTACAAAGCTCTTCCCGAGCACAATTCTCTTCACGAGTACACAAAGCTCTTCACGAGCTACCAACACTCTTCACGAGTCTTCTTGGCCTTAAGGGCTCCAAGGATAGCCACAACACATGCACCAACTAGACTTGTTGATGACTTTACAATTTCCAACTTGCTTTGGTGTTTGAGGACCTTTACAATAAACCAACAAACACCTTCACGGTGTACTCACACGAAGACAACAAGACTCTAACAAAAAGAGTGAATTACAAACTCCAATACAACAACAATGTATGGAGATTGCAATGCTATTTGAATTTGACTTTAGCAAAGCTTTGTAGAAGTTTGTAGGCTTGTTTCTTATCTTCAAAATGCTCTGAAGCATCAATATTTATAGTGTAGGAGGCCCCTAGGTTCTTACCGTTGCTACACATAAGGCTGAAATCACTCGTGCATCGCCTCGGTCGATCGCCATCGCCGCGCCCCAACGGTCGCCAAATTCCACAGATCGCCTCAGGCGATGTATGGATCGCCTCAGGCGATCTAAACCAAAAATCAATGCCGTAGCCTCAGCTCCTCAAAATCTTTCATCGCCTCAAACGAAGCAGCCATCGCCTCAAGCGATCAGGCCATCGCCTCAGGCGATCATCGCATCGCCTAGGGCGAACTCCCCCTGTACGCGAGCCTCGGCGTCGCTCCAGTCGATGTGCGTGGCGATGATGCTCCTGGCTGCCATCGCCTAGGGCGATGGTCACCATCGCCTGGGGCGATCCAAGCCAGGTTTTGCACATTCGATTTTCTTGATTTAATCCACTTTCCAATCATTAAATCTGCATACTATGTAGACATATTAGTATAACAAACACAAGTTTTGTTGATCATCAAAACTCAAAATAATCCGGAGATAAATTAAAGCATTAAACACAACCATGCGTTTAAGGCTAAACACAACCATGCGTTTAAGGCTCAACAATCTCCCCCTTTTTGATGATCACAAAACTTGATAAACTTGAATATGTAATATGCATGAAATGTGAGTAAACATGACTCCCCCTTAACAATTGCATAGCACATACAATATTATCAAGTAAAGCATAAAACAAATAACTCTCCCCCTCAAACCATGCATATCAAGTAAAGCATAAAACAAATAACTCTCCCCCTCAAACCATGCATACACAAATGTGAGTAAACATGACTCCCCTTAACAATTGCATAGCACATACAATATTATCAAGTAAAGCATAAAACAAATAACTCTCCCCCTCAAACCATGCATACACAAATGTGAGTAAACATGACTCCCCTTAACAATTGCATAGCACATACAATATTATCAAGTAAAGCATAAAACAAATAACTCTCCCCCTCAAACCATGCATACACAAGCTCCCCCCCTTAAACTATGCATGAGTTAAGATTCAAGTTTATCACAAAATTCTCCCCCTTTTTGTGATAATCAAAAAACATAAAATTCAAATAAACATGGCACAATTATATGTTGACACATAGCCTTATTTTGACAAATAGCACATGTTCCTCATTAAGAATGTAATAGCCATAACAAGCATAAGATTAGATCATTTAGAGAAAGACAAACTTGCGTTTAAGGCAATCAACAATGAATTCTAAATTTTGCAAAGTGTGCATATGTTATACCAAGAATTCATGCACTCATGCCCACTAGACATTAAATTTCTCAAAGCATCATTTGATAAGATAATAAAATTATTAAGGTCATGATAGCATTATATCAAAGATTGAGCATCCAAATACTTATAGCATGCTTAATCACATAATTTCACTTAGCATTATTCAAATTTGAATTCAATGCATATTAAGATACTTACTATAAAGAGATCATGCATAAATCATGCATCAAAACAATTTATATGTGCATATTCTAAGGGGAAATTCTTTTACTCCCAATGAATATTGAGTTTCATATTTATTGGTCACAATTAATTTGTGCAAATTAAATTTTGAATTGCTCTTATAAAATGTAAAATAAATTTTACCTTCGATGACAAGAGTGCGTTCTTGTCATTGGTCCTATGCCTCGTGCCTCTTCTATAGTGGTGAATAAGATGAACTCCTCCTTTGAGTTACTTGTGCCTTCATCCTCCATCCCATAGTTGTCCCTACAAAACAAATTTGCAATAGAAGGATCTTTGGTACCCATTTGATTTTTGGGTCCTTGAGGGTTAGCTTTCATTGGCACCTTTGGAATCCATTTCCACCTCTTGTTAGGTTGGTATTGGATTTTGGCAAACCTATATTTGTTTTTAGTATGACCATCTTTGCAACAATAGTTACAAGTAGGAGAATTATGCTTTGCTTTAGCCAACAAGCTTGAAAAAGTTTTTGATTTACTTGAGAAGCCTAACCCGGCTTTATCAAAGCTACAACGTTGCAAGCCAAGCAATTCATTCATCTTTAGACTACTTTCACTAAATTTGCAAAAAAATATCTTTAAAGAATTTAATTCATTTTTCAATGAATTATTTTCTTCATCTTTCTTAGCAACCTCAAGTTTGAGTAATTTGTTACTCATCTTGGTTTTGCCAAGAACATCAATAAGTTCATGATACGAATCTAAAAGTTCATCAAAAGATGGTACCTCATCGTCGCTTTCATCTCCTTCATCATTTATGTCGTCTTTGGCCATGAGACAAAGGTTGGTTTCTTCTTCATCGGAGTCACTATCACTCCATGTAGCTATTAGGGCTTTCTTCTTGCCTTTATCTTCATTCTTCTTCCTAGGACACTTGTTAGCATAATGACATTTTTCTTGACAATTATAACAAGCTACCTCATGTTTTGATTCATGTTTGGTAGCACCGAAGGCCTTTGGCTTGTTATGTTTGTTGAAGAATTTCTTGAACTTCCTAGTGAACAAGATCATCTCTTCATCATCATCTTCATCTTCATCCTCGGATTGATCTTTCCTCCCAACCAAGGCAATCCATTTCCTCATGGATCTATCATCCTCCTTTATTCATTTTCTTGTCGATACTTCAAGTTCATGGGTCACCAATGTGCCATGAAGCTCGTCAAGGTCATAAGATGCATTCTCTCCTTTGTTGGACTCGATGATGGCCGCCCTCTTGGCATCCCATTCCTTTGGCAAGACTCTTAAGGCTCTTCTCCATATTTGTTTTGGAGGATACCTCTCTCCAAGTTGGGCAAGCTCGTTTATGATTTGGGTGAGCCTCCTAAACATCGAATCAACCTCTTCTCCGGACTCTATCTCAAATGTTTCATATTTGAGTTGTAGGAGGTCTATCTTTGTCTCCTTCACTTGATTTGTTCCTTCATGAATTTGCAATTTGTCCCATATCTCCTTTGCGGTTGAGCACATCGAGATCCGGTTGTACTCCTTCATATCTAAAGCACAATGTAAAATATTAATAGCTTTAGCATTTTGTGAAATTAAAATCATATCCGCTCTTGTGAAATCGTCCATTTCTTTGGGAATACTTATTCCCCCAAGTTCCTTTAAAGGAATGTGTGGACATTTCACCATAATCTTCCATAGATTATAATCTACGGATTTGATGTATAGAGAAATTCTATTCTTCCAATAACCGTAGTTATCACCCGTGAAGAGCGGAGGGCGATTTGTCGATTGACCTTGAGCAAACTCATTGCTAGATTAGCCATATAAAAATTTTGATTTAAAAACAAAAATCAAATGGCTCTGATACCACTTGTTGGAATCGAAGAGGGGGGGGGGGGGTGAATGAGATTCCTTGGCTACTTTAGCTTTTTAAAATGAATTTGCAAAACAAAAGAGTTTGCGCTTGCGGAAGGCTTAAGTCAATCGATAAATAAAAAGAAGAAGAAGTAAATAAATAAATGCGTAATGAAATAAAGCGGTAAATGACAAGGATATTTGTTATAGAAGTTCGGCGATGAATCGTCTACGTCTCCTCTTCCCGGTTAGATAACCTCCAACCGAGGTTCTACTATAATAAAAGATCTTGGTCTTGAGGGCTCCAAGTTAGCCACTACACAACTCTTCCCGAGTTTACAAAGCTCTTCCCGGGCACAATATTCTTCACGAGTACACAAAGCTCTTCACGAGCTACCAACACTCTTCACGAGTCTTCTTGGCCTTAAGGGCTTCAAGTATAGCCACAACACATGCACCAACTAGACTTGTTGATGACTTTACAATTTTCAATTTGCTTTGGTGTTGGAGGACCTTTACAATAAACCAACAAACACCTTCACGGTGTACTCACACGAAGGCAACAAGACTCTAACAAAAAGAGTGAATTACAAACTCCAATACAACAACAATGTATGGAGATTGCAATGCTATTTGAATTTGACTTTAGCAAAGCTTTGTAGAAGTTTGTAGGCTTGTTTCTTATCTTCAAAATGCTCCAAAGCATCAATATTTATAGTGTAGAAGGCCCCCTAGGCTCTTACTAGCCGTTGCTACACATAAGGCTGAAATCACTCGTGCATCGCCTCGGACATCGCCTCGGGCGATCGCCATCGCCGCGCCCCAACGGTCGCCAAATTCCACAGATCGCCTCAGGCGATGTATGGATCGCCTCAGGCGATCTAAACCAAAAATCAATGCCGTAGCCTCAGCTCCTCAAAATCTTTCATCGCCTCAAACGAAGCAGCCATCGCCTCAAGCGATCAGGCCATCGCCTCAGGCGATCATCGCATCGCCTCGGGTGAACTCCCCCTGCACGCGAGCCTCGGCGTCGCTCCAGTCGATGTGCGTGGCGATGATGCTCCTGGCTGCGATCGCCTGGGGCGATGGTCACCATCGCCTGGGGCGATCCAAGCCAGGTTTTGCACATTCGATTTTCTTGATTTAATCCACTTTCCAATCATTAAATCTGCATACTAAGTAGACATATTAGTATAACAAACACAAGTTTTGTTGATCATCAAAACTCAAAATAATCCGGAGATAAATTAAAGCATTAAACACAACCATGCGTTTAAGGCTAAACACAACCATGTGTTTAAGGCTCAACAAGCGCCTAGAACATTCTTTGGAATCTTTGCATTTTAGAGGGAAAGTTTGTTAGGGGTTGTGCATGCATTGTGTGAGCAGTGCACATGTGAATTAGTATTTTTGTTTTAGCTTTCTGTATTCATATATATAGTTCATAGGCATTCTTGATTGTACTAAAGTTTTTCATCATTTATTCATTCAGTGGAAATCATCACAAACTCTCGTCTCTGTTCTTCATTTATAAGCACAGAAAATTCCCATCTTCGTTTTCTTCTTTTTCCCGTGTTCTTCATTATCATTCATCTATCAATCAAAATCACTTCAATGGAGATATATTTAATATATTTAACATGGTATCAGAGCTGATCAAGTAACAATAACTTGATCCTACTCAGATCCTTCTTTGTTCTTCGCCATTTCTACGCCATGGCTGAAGAAACACCATCACCATCACTCTTGTCTGGAGTACGCACATATCCCACACCCACTGAAGATCCTAGCCAACCCTTCTATCTTCATCCTAGTGATACAAAAACATATCATCATTTCCCCTCCACTTTCAGGTCCCAATTACGTTACCTGGCACCGGGCTTTAACTCTTGCCATTTCCATAAAAAACAAGCTGGTTTTTCTCGATGGCACCATTGCTACTCCAACGATAGACAGTCCTTTATTCGTCCGTTGGCTGCGATGTAATAACCTCATTCTTTCCTGGATCTTGAACTCTGTCACCAGAGAAATTGCTTCAAACATCCTGTAATATCAATTCCGCTAACGAAGTCTGGGATAAATTACGTACTCGTTTTTCCCAACCAGATAACGTCCGTATCTACCAACTCCAGCAACAACTGGGTTGTTTGAATCAAGGCGCCATGTCCGTCAATGACTACTTTACAAGTCTTACTGCCCAGTGGGAAGAATTACGCAATTATCACCCTCTTCCTTGCTGTACCTATGGGCATTGCACCTGTCATGCCCTTCGCACTGTTGGAGACATACAGACATCAGATCATGTATTTAAATTCCTCATGGGATTGAATGACTCTTATGAAGGAATCAAGGGGCAAAGGCAAATCTTGCTGCTGACTCCAACACCTACATTAGACCAGACCTTCGCCATGGTCATACAGGAGGAGCGACAACGTCAAGTCAAGGTTGTCCTCACACCTACTATGGAGTCATCTGCCCTGGCTGCCATCCAGAATTCTAAACCCAATGAGATCCGATGTGATAATTGTGGTAAACCATGGCATACTCGTGAGACTTGCTATCGACTCATTGACTTCCCTGCAAATTTCAAGTTCACCAAATCCAGGAATAGTCCAACTGGTAATCATCGTTCTAAACCCCGAACATTTGCTAATAATGTTGTTTTGCCAGAACCTCAACCAACACTGGACAATGTTTCTGTTTCCCTCACTCAAGATCAACTTCAGAGGATCATGGCACTTCTCAATAATACTGATGACGCTCAGCAGCCTCGTCCTACCAATCCTCCGCCCTTCACAGAATCCTCATCCGTCACACATCATCACTCCAATATGGCAGGTATAAAGTCTTTTACCTACTCTACACTTTTGCCACATTCCACTTTTCATCCTCATTCATGGATCATTGATACGGGAGCCACCGATCATATGGTCTGTTCACCAGATTTATTTTCCTCTAAAATCTGTCTTTACAACACATTCGTGCACTTGCCTAATGGCACCAAAACTCTAGCAACTCATTAAAGGCATAGTTCAGTTATCTGAACATCTCACTCTCACTGATGCACTATGTGTGCCTTCCTTTAATTTCAATCTTCTCTCCGTAAGTAAACTCACCAAGGATCCTTCTATTTCACTTGTTTTTCTCAATGATCTTGGCTATATACAGGCACAATCTTCCAGGATGACGATTGGACTAGCTAAATCTCACCATGGGCTCTACCACTTACTCTACACTCCTAAGGCTCAAGCCAGTTGTCTTCCCTCAGTGCAGCCACACTCTTTGCCTCAAGCTCTTCAAGCTGTGACTCAAGACTCTACTCTATGGCATTTAAGATTAGGCCATCTTTCAAAACAAAGAATGCAGTTACTTAGATCATATAATGCTGATATACCTTGTAACGAACTCCATGATTATTGCGATATATGTCAACGTGCCAAACAACGAAATTTTTTTTTTCCCCCATTAACAATGTCTCATCTTGTCTCTTTGATTTAATCCACTGTGATATTTGGGGTCCTTACTCACAACCATCCATTAATGGCCATCAATACTTTCTCACCATTGTTGACGATCACAGTAGAATGACATGGGTGTACTTAATGAAATTTAAATCTGAGACCCGATCAATTCTACAAAATTTTGTGCACCTAATACGAACTCAATTCAACTCCCAACTCAAACAAATTCGTACTGATAATGGGCTTGAATTCCATATGCCTACTTTTTATAATTCTAATGGGATTACTCACCAAAAATCTTGTGTTTACACTCCACAACAAAATGGTATTGTGGAACGTAAACACCAACATCTTCTCAATGTTGCTAGGGCACTTTTATTCCAAGCTTCTTTACCATTGAAGTTTTGGGGGGATGCGATTTTAACGGCCACATACTTAATCAATCGAATCCCAACACCTCTCCTTCAAAACAAAACTCCTAATGAAATTTTGCTTGGTTCGATACCTTCATACTCACATCTACGTGTCTTTGGTTCTTTATGCTACATCTCCACTCTTCAACACCAAAGAACCAAGTTCGACCATCGAGCACAAAAATGCATTTTCATTGGATATCCAGTTGGTTTAAAAGGATACAAAGTTTTTAACTTAGACACTCAAAGTGTCCATGTTTCAAGGGACGTCTTTTTCTTCGAACAAGTGTTTCCTTTTGATCATTCTAAAGTCTCCAAGGATACTTCAAATTCCCCTTTGATTTCCCTCCCTCCTGCATTAACAGACTTCGATATTCCTCCTACTCACATCGATCCCATACCATTTTCTCCGCCCACAAATCCTTCATCATCACCCCCGCTCGAATCATCATCCTCTCCACAATCTCATCTCTCCTCTCCAGAGTCCATGGACGACAATAGCTCTGTCTCAATCCCTTTCACTGGTACTCCTCACCTACGTCGCACCACTCGCATTCGAAATCCTCCATCCTATCTTCAGCAGTATCATTGTAATCTTACCAACGCCAACATATCTACCCATCTTCCCACTTCCCATCCGTTAGATTCCTATCTGTCATATACACATCTCTCCCCTGCTCATTCCTCTTATGCCATCACATTATCTACCCACAAAGATCCTTCAACATATGCCGATGCTGTGCCCTTTCAGCATTGGAAAGATGCCATATCCTCGGAACTTGCTGCTTTAGAAGCTAATGAGACTTGGACTATCACTACACTTCCTGCTGGTAAAAAGGCAATTGGGTGCTGCTATGTTTTCAAAACGAAGTTGAAATCAGATGGTTCACTTGACAAACACAAGGCACGCCTAGTTGCTAAGGGATACACACAGAGGGAAGGCTTTGATTTTACAGAAACATTTAGTCCCGTAGCAAAAATAACTACTGTAAGATTGTTGTTGGCTGTGGTTTTCATTCTTGGCATCTTCATCAACTCGACATTCACAATGCTTTCCTTCATGGTGAGTTGGATGAAGAGATCTATATGTCCCTCCCTCCGGGATTCCAGCCAAATGGGGAGTGTCACGACAATTCAACACTTGTTTGCAAGCTACACAAATCTCTCTATGGCTTGAAGCAAGCTTCAAGACAATGGAATTCCAAATTCACTTCATCACTCATATCGATTGGTTTCCAACAATCTCAGTCGGATTATTCTTTATTTACCAGGAAGGATAACTCAGGTTTTATAATCCTTTTGGTATATGTTGACGATATCTTGATTGCTTGTGATGATATGCAGCTTATCGACTCTATCACGAACTTCCTACGGAGCCAATTTAAGGTTCGCGATCTAGGAACTTTAAAATATTTCCTTGGATTGGAAATTGCAAGATCATCTGCAGGAATACATATCTGCCAAAGGAAATATGCATTGGAAATACTTGAAAGCACGGGCATGCTTGGTTGCAAGACATCTGTCACACCAACGGAGCAAAATCATAAATTATCAAGCATATCATGCGATCACTTAATAGATGCTTCATGTTACAGCAGGCTTATTGGAAGATTAATCTACCTTACTATTACTAGACCCGACATCACTTACTCCGCCAATAAGAACACCTCTCGGCAGCATATAGAGTCTTAAAATACTTGAAGGGATCTATTGGCTAGGGACTTATTTATCGAACAAATTCATCTTCCGAGCTCAAGGGATTTAGTGATTCGGACTGGGCAACATGTCCAGGCACAAGAAGATCAGTGACAGGGTTCTCAATATTTCTTGGGAGTTCTTTAGTGAGCTGGAAATCCAAAAAGCAGAACACAATTTCGAGATCCTCATCTGAGGCATAGTATAGAGCTTTGGCTCACACCACAGCTGAGATTGTTTGGCTGCAAAAATTGTTGAACGACTTTGGGCTACACATAAAGCTACCTATTTCATTATTTTGTGATCAATCAGCGTTACATCTAACAAAGAGTGTTTCATGAACGCACTAAGCACATAGAATTGGATTGTCATTTTGTTAGAGACAGAGTGTTGGCCGGAATGATTAAGACGATTTATGTTCCTTCGAAACATCAACTAGCAGACATCTTCACCAAATCTTTGGACGCTCCAGCTTTTACGCACTTACTATCCAAGATGGGAATATTAAACATTTATGCCCATCTTGAGGGGAAGTGGCAAAATAAAGAAGAAAAGAATAGAGAGGCACAAGATAAGCAGCCGTGCATCTGAGACACAGAGGATAGAATGAGAGAATGAAATCAGCGCCTAGAACATTCTTTGGAATCTTTGCATTTTAGAGGGAAAGTTTGTTAGGGGTTGTGCATGCATTGTGTGAGCATTGCACATGTGAATTAGTATTTTTGTTTTAGCTTTCTGTATTCATATATATAGTTGATAGGCATTCTTGATTGTACTAAAGTTTTTCATCATTTATTCATTCAGTGGAAATCACACAAACTCTCGTCTCTGTTCTTCATTTATAAGCACAGAAAATTCCCATCTTCGTTTTCTTCTTTTTCCCGTGTTCTTCATTATCATTCATCTATCAATCAAAATCACTTCAATGGAGATATATTTAATATATTTTCAGCAACGAAAAAAGAGAGATAAGGAAAATGAGACAACTTTATAATTTTACTGTCACGTCGGACCAAAGCTTAGAATATTTCAAGCTAAATTAGCAATCTACTAGAAGTTAACTATGAGCACACGTCATGAGATTGTAATGGATCCATACAAGGAAAAGCAAATCTTAAATGAAAACATAAAGAAATGGGAAGATGTTACTAGACCCAAATGGCTCCAGGAAAAAATGCAATGGGGTATTTTGAGAGACTTTCCCATGTAACAGACTAATTATTTGTGTTGAGATCTTCTGAAATGCAATATCCTAAAATTGATGAGGTCTAAGCCCTAAGATTGGCGATCTAGATGGAAGACAATGCAGTGGAATGGGAAGGTCTGGAAAATGGCTGCCACTGAATCATGTGGTCTATATTTATAACATTACAGCCTGAATTAAATTACATGCACCAGCTGCCTCAGCTATCAGTTTCAAAAGATGTGGAAAATGTTGCTAATACCACATCGACTTTGTGTTAGAAATTGTCAACTCTAAAGTTTGACATGTTATCACGAATACAGCTTGCTGCCATCCGAGGAACTATACCTAATGATTTAAACGATCAATTTCAGCAATTTCAATACAAAATAGTTTGCACCATTTGGACAGAATTATTGTAAATAGTAGGACTCTTTTGTGTTCATAAATAATCCATTTACTTCTCAGCAAAAATGTAACCAGGACCAGTACATGAAAAAGTAAAGTTACAAGATAAAAAGATAATAAAAAGTCAAGATTCAATAATTTACAAAGAGAATAATGCAGTAGACAAAATGATATCTCTAAAATTAACTTAGACAAGTCTTTGATGGAAAACATGTGGCTCCCTAATGCCCTGTATATGTGACAAACAGGGCAAGCATCTCATAGTCATAGTCCTTTATAGATATCAGTGAGGTGCCTCAATAACTTGAATGCATATCTACAATTTGCATATTCTTCAACAATAAGATTAAAAATTTGAAAACGAAAAGGCAGAGAAATGAATTTAACTAGAGACTCACTTAGGAAAAATGTAATTTCACGGCATGATAAACTGATAGGGAAGATTAACCAGAAAGAAACAAGAATTGAAATCACAGGTCTATGTTTCTTCACAGGACAGTAAAAATTAAAACTTCAATGCCAAAAAGGGAAAAATAAATTTGCAGAAAGAAGCAATGTGCTTACAAGTGGAGTGTAAATCCCCATTATTATGTATTGGAACAATTTCTTTCCCAGAAAGGGGGTAAAGAAAACATAGAAAGAAAAGCCCAAAGCAAGAAAAACGGCAACAGCTACCACCTGCACACACACACATATAAGTTTTCAATCACTATGAACACCTCAAAGAACTGCAAACCAAATTAAGAAACATCAATAAAGCTCAGAATGCATCCATTGAAGGAGATGTATGCACACATTTGAGTGTGTGTGTGTGTGTGTGTGTGTGTGCGTGTAAAAAACAAAGAAAACGATACCTGGAGAGGATGGTGGGGAAGCTGCCATCCATGCTTCCTCATTGTGGTGATTGGACTTCGTAACCAAGAATTTGTTTTCAAGAAAATGTACGGGCAAAGGAGGGAACAAAATGGGCTAAGTTTTACACTACTTTTTCTACTCGAAAACTTGCCTCCAGAAAAGCTCGAATTGAACAAAAACGCATTCCAAAAGTGGGGTCCCGAAATGAAGCCATTAAGATGTGCTGAAAACCCTGTTCAACTCAATCATAGCCCACCAACCAACCCAAGGCTACATATTGATGGTGAACAGTGAAAAAAGAAAACAAAAAAGGTTTCGCCTTTGGGGCTGAACTGATCATTTAACACATGGTTTTTTTTTTTTTTTTACTTTTTCCTGTTTCTTGACAAACCTTTTGCTTCAAATCTGTGAAGCTGAGGAGAGAGAAAGAAAGGGAGAGGTCATGGGAAATGCTGGACCGGCATTCTGGCAATTTGTGCTTTTGTTCCTTTCACTGTTTTCCCTTGTTTCTTGCATTGCCTTTTTTTCTTTCCTTGGCCGGAAAAATCCAATATATCATGGGTCACATGTATATGTATATGGATCGGGTATACTGACAGGTCAGGATACACCCGCCACATAGCCAGTTGTCCATTCTGCTTCTTTTTTTTTATTATTTATTTTAACTGGAGTAGTGATTTAAACTCTAACAACCTTATTAATGGCTTTCCTCGACTCCTATTTGGCCACTTCTCTCGGACCCACTGTTTTTTTGTTCATATTTTTTTTATTGTTGATGCCAATTTAAGTAGATAAACTCGTCATCTTCTTTGAATAAATTTCTTCTCCGCCTTGTTTTCCAAGTTAAAATTTAGAACATTAAAACATTTCATGTTTTAGAATTTCAAAAAATTTATAAGATGTTTGACAACTGATAAACTCTTTTAATATTTAAAAAAACCAAAATATTAACGTGAACTTTTTTATGCCTCAAATATATCATCCAAAAATTCAATGACACGAATTCCAAAATATGTCAAAATATTTATTTGTATATATTTTTTTCCTATAAAACAAATATTTTGTAATATCAAACATATTAATATCTTTAAATTATATTATCTTACGTTGTACAACGTTTTAAAAAGCGTGACAAGTTATATCAAGCATGTAATATTAAGTTGATATCAGATAGAGTTTAAAAGTAAAAAATATTTGTTAATTTTTAATAATAAATTTAATTATTTTAAGTCAAACAGTATACATAAATATAGAAATATCATAAATTTAAGATTAAATACATAGATTTTAATTTCCAAAAAGCTTAAAAGTCTACAAATTGCAATAATCTACCAAATTTTACAAACAAATGAACAATAGATATTATAATTTTACCAACTATAATTAATAATCAAATCTACTGAAGCAATCCACTCATTTTAAAATATAATAATCTTCAAAAACAAATCCAAAGGAGACAAACATCCAAAAGAAAAGAAAAACAAAATTATATTTGAATAATTTGGACAAAAAACAAATATTTAAATCTCACTCCTTTGTTTTAAAAGTCCAAAGGGAGTTGTTAATTTTTATTGCCTAAACCGGAAGTGGTTTGGATCTTCTCATAGGCATGGAATATGTTCAACACTTGCTCTAGATTGTTGGTGGATACAAAAAAATTAATAAGATGGGATGATTTAAGGGTTTTTTAATTAAATATTCGATTTTCGAAAATAATTTAACAGTTTAACCGATTTTTTTTTTTTATTATCAAACTAACCTAAGTCGCCATGTTAGATGGCGACTTCAATTGAAGTCGCCATCTGACATGACGACTTTAACAAAAAAAAATTTTTTTATGATGTCGTCATCTGAGTTGGCGACATCAATATAATTTATTGATGTCGCCATCTCAGTTGACGACATCCATTTAATTTATTGGTGTCGCCATCTCAGATGGCGACACCAATGAATTTTTAACCTAAACTCACAACACGCCGCCGCACCATTCTCATTTCTTCTTCTTCTTCTGCAAATTCTCCGCCGCAAATTCTTTCGTCCGCTCGTTCTCAAATTTTCTTCCTAACATTTCTGCAAAAATCAAGCTATTTCCAAAATATTTAAGGTAAGCTTTTTAATTTTGTTATTTGTGTATCGTAGATAAATTATGATTTTAATATATTTAGTGGGAGTATATTACTTGTTGGAGTATATTTTTGTGATGTGAAAGATTAAAATTTAAGTTGACTTCGGATGGAGGCGGCGGCCGGCGATGGTGGCCGTCGGCGGCGTCGGGCGGCGGCGGCGGTGGCAGGTGGTGGGCGGCGGCGGTGGGCGACGGACGGGTTGTTTTTGTAATGTTGAGATTAATGTTGTTAATTTTTGTATTATATTTCAGGATTGATCAAATGAGACAACCAGGCCCGGTTGACACACATCTTTTGTCGTTGTAGTCTACACATCGATCTGAGGATGTATGGGCATGTGATATGGATAGTATACTTCGTGTGAGAAACCCAGATAGCTATTTTTGGGATATGTGTCCATTAGATATACGTGTTGTTAATTTATTGCACGTTATTGGATTTTATGGTATCTATAGGTGTGGTAAGATTGAACTTGACATGCACCTGATCACGGCTTTAGTTGAGAGATGGCGCCGTGAAACACACACGTTTCATTTTAGATCAGGAGAAGCGTCCATCACACTGCAAGACATTGCAGTAATATGGGCGTTGCCAGTAGATGGCATCGTAGTGTCGGGGATTGATATTGATAGGGCTCTACCCGATTGGCAAGAATATTGTCATACATATTTAGGTTTCTTACCAGCCATCACAGACATTAAGGGCGCACGTTTGAAATTAGTTGCTTTGCATAATCATTTGCTGCTCAATCCATTGGATGAAAATAGTACAGCAGATGATGTTGTTAAGTTCACAAGGGGTTGTGCGTTATTGATGTTAGGGGGGATTATGTGCCCTGATTCCTCAGGCAATTTTGTTAGATTATTATATTTACAAAAGTTGGAGGATATCGACTCTGCCAGTACATATAGTTGGGGCAGTGCTGTATTGGCATATTTATATCGTGAGTTGTGCACGTCATCAGAGAAAGGGAAAAAAGTTATAGGTGGTGCAGTGCAACTCTTACAGGTAAATAATATGTTTGTTTTTTTTAATATTTAAAATATGTTTCTGGTCAATCTAACTTGTGTTATTGATGTCACTACAATAAATGAGATTTGGGCATGGTCACGAATCCCAAGGTTGACTCCGCAATTGGGTAGCGATAGATCTGATATTGGACCAATAATTGTCGGCCCAAACAATGTGTTACCTTCTGCTCCATATGGTGTAAGGTAGTACAAATATGCATTGTTTTATAATTGATCTTATGTGTGAATGCATTTAATAATTTATTTGAATATATACATGTGGTCGTGTCATTTAATCTTTACAGAAACTGGGAGTCATTCCATACGCATCATAAGGGACATCCTCGATGACCAGCCAGTAACTCAAGTAAGCATGCTGTTAAATTAATTTGTACAAAAATATACTCTTTTCATAGTATGTAAAAGCAATGTTGTTTTGCAGTTTAATTGGCAGCCGTACCCTGATGAGTACACTGAAGGAATCACTGAGTTGGGGACATATAAGGGACCGTTGATTTTCTTCGACATAGTTGAAATGCAACGGTCTGATCGAGTACTGCGACAATTTGGGATGCTACAAGATATCCCAGAAGATCCACCATCGGGGGATGAGGCATTGCATAATGTTGGTAGAAGGGGAAATGTCAACAAAAACTGGAGCACTAGGCATATAGCTCACATACTTTGCTGGGAGAGGGCAAATGATCTACGTGTCGACAGACCACGATTTACTGACGGTGGTTACTACGTTGTTGGCGGATACAGTGAGTGGTATGAACAAGTCACACGTAGATACATTGGGCGTCAAGAATACTTTGTACAGACAGGATATCAACATGGTGATGGCCCGGCATGGCAGCATGTGGTACGTTAATTACGTGAAATTTTAATTTTATATTTGTGTTTCGATGTATAAATTTTATATGGACATTTGTACTTTGCAGATTGAGCAGATGGAACAGTTATCTACAAGCTATGACCGACATCTGGCTGATGGAGTGCCTATTACGACAGAGTCGATGAGGCAACACAGGACTATGTTCGACAATGTGGTGCGAGTGGCTCGTGACCGACGAGACAGAAACTTCCCGCCATACAATGAAGTCCAGCCTGTTGATACACGACAGTTCCATGCAGGCACTCCATCTACACATATGCAGACAGATATTGCAGGTCCATCTACGTGGACAGATATTGCAGGTCCATCTACGTGGACAGATATTGCAGGTCCATCTGCACATATGCAGACAGATATTGCAGGTCCATCCACGTGGACAGAGCCAGATATGAGTACGGACTATTATATTCCTGTTCCTGTACAATCATATGATTTATCTCCCTTCACGCCATATCCCCCCATGTCCACTCAACCCCAGTTCAGCAGCATGGGTACAGATGTCAGTCTTGGGTTTGCGACATATGCAGCTAGGACTTCACCTTTCGATGTCTCGCCCGTTCAATTCCCTCAGTTGACGCCAATACAGGAGCCTGCCAACACACCTGTGGCAAGGGAAAGGGGCGAAGAAGTCGTTCAACAACGAAGAGTTAGAAGACAGACAAATCTTCCTCCTTGTGGTACGGGAGGAAATCTAGCTCCTCGTCGTCGTCGGTGAAGTCATCATTATGTTGTAAATAGTAACCGATTTTTATAGATTAATTTTGAGAAAAAAAATGTTTGTCTTTGAGCATACAATCGACATACAATAATTTCGTAATTAAACGTACAATAATGTCACAATAATGTAACGTAAACATATAATAATGTCACAATAACGTAAAATCATTTACACAATAAACATACAATCAATTACACGTTCAAAAATTTATTGATTTCGAGAAGTTGAAGCACTTTGTCGTCTTGCACGGGCTTCTGGCCAGTCCATCTCATTCGGAATGCGCGTTGTTCGATCTCGACCTACTCTTCTATTTTTTCGCAGAGTGGAGTTGTGGTATAACTCAAAACATGGGGTGTCACAATGCTCCTCCCCCCACATTGGTTCGAATTCTCCTTGATATGTGCTCCAATATTCATTCATATTGTAATATGGCTTCACAAAAGTTTTAGCGTTTAAGCCATACTTTCGACACACTTGGATCACATGCGAGCAAGGTATTCCGAACTCTTTCCATTTTCCACAAGAGCATTCCCCGGATTTTAAATACACAACATGCGTATTACCCCCACGTCCTGCTTGTACTCTTGTGATAACAGAAGCGGTTAGACGTCTACGATCGAACATCTGGACATCATGATGGATGGAATGATAGTCAGCACGACCATATCTTTCGAACACATAATCTGGCCATTCTTGATTATTTTGAATCATTCGCTCCGTCTTCTTAAGCCGTTCGAAAAAATATAGCACGCAACGATCAAAAGTTAATTGCACAATGGCGGTGATTGGAAGTCGACGAGCACCTTTCATAACTCCATTTATGCATTCTGACATATTTGTGGTCATGATACCACAACGCCAGCCTCCGTCATGAGCAAGCGACCATTGACACTTATCAATACGACTCAAGTAATCAAAAGCCCTTGGTTCTATAAGTTTAATCTCTTCCATTGTGCGATCAAATTTTCTGACCTGATTTTCTGATCCCGCTCTCCAACACAAGTCTTTCAAATGAACGGATTTGAAGCGACTATTAAAGTTTGAACAAACATGTCTCAAACAAAATCGAACTCCAAGGGGTGATTTGAAGTCAGGAATACAATCGGCTGCAGCAATGAGGCCTGGATGACGGTCAGAAATCAAACATACACCACCCTCAGATCTTCTCACAATATGCTTGCTAATCATCTCCAAAAACCATCTCCATGACACAAAGTTTTCTCCGTCAACAATTGCAAATGCCAAAGGTAAGATTTGATTATTCGCATCCATTGCCACGGCAATCAACATCTTATGTTGATATTTCGTATACAGATGTGTTCCATCCACACTTATTACCCGGCGGCAATGCTGAAATCCTTGTACACATGGATGGAAGGCCCAGAACACGTAATTCAAAGTCTTTTCTATTGGTCTGGCATTTTCAAGGTGAATCCACTCAACGACTGTGCCGGGATTCCATTTTTGCAAAGCTCCCATATAGTAAGGCAATTTCCTCACGGAGCTCTCACATGTTCCGTACACATTCTCAACAGCACGTCGTAAACTAAACCATCCTTTTGCATAGGAGATCTCAAATCCATATTTATCTTTCACTGTTTGAATTACATACTTTATTTCGTAAGCTGGATCACACCGAACAATTCCCACTAACAAGCTAGCAATCATGTTTTTGTCCAAATTTGCATGATCGACCGACAGCTCACTCAAAAGGCAAGTGTGAGAACCTCCATACTTGTTTATTTTGAATAAACCAACTTTTTTCTTCAACGAGGCCCGCAGGTACCATCTACAAGGCATATCTTATGTACTGTGTTTGCACACCACTTTCCACAATGTTTTTGTACTCTTGACAACGCGGTACTCCCGTTTCGCAACACGTACAGAGTAATCCTTTACAGCTGCCTGCAAATGAGCTTTATTTTTGAAACCATATCTAGATGGATATCCCCTTTCGAGTAGTCGTAGTAACTCCCCCATCTACCTGTTGGAATGTCTAATGAGTCTCCAAATACTTCGGGATGTGTCATTGAGAAGAATAGAATTGTTGGATAAAGGACATGAGTATTTGTTGTGGTTGTGTCTGGTACATTATCTGGCACTTCTTCAATATCAACCTCATCGTCATCAGACTCATCCTCAGATGGAATTCCCTCCGGTTCAGTCTGAAAATCATCTCCAAAATCCACAAAACTGTCTGCTAATGGCTCGGGAACAATATTGTCAGCAACTATAGGAGCATCATCTTGAATCCTAGAGGTAGTTGGTCTTTCTGTATCTACTACAAATGGATCACTACCAATTGTTGGCATTTCTGTAATAAAACCATAATCTCTCCGTTCTGTTTGTATATACATCTCCAAACAACTATAATTTTGTTCAGAATCCAATACCCATGCTAAATTGTAATCACTGTCAAAAGGAAAAATTGTTTGTTTTATCCCAGAAAAATCACTAAATATATATTTAATATATTTTCAGAATGAACTGGTTACGGTCGATGCCAGTAATATCATATACGTCGTTCACTAACTGCAAATAATTAATAGTGCGAGATATTGTCATGCCTTTCGACGGACCACGATCATATCTAACAGATTCTGAATCTTGTAATATATTGCCTCCCCAATACAACAAAACTTTAATTGACATACCTTAAAATAAACACAAATTTAATAAATTAGTACATTATATATAATATTATGAAATTTAATTATTTGTATAACAACATACCTGCAGAGAAAATATTCACGAATTCTGAAGAGAATTTGAATTTTCACGCATTCTGAAGAGAATTTGTTCGAAAGCCGAAGAGAATTTGATATATTTCAAAAGGAGTAACATTTCTGTTTTATAGACAAAGTATTTGATTATTGTCGCCATCTAAAATGGCGACATTAAATAAAACAATATTTTTTTTTTGTCGCCATCTCAGATGGCGACAATATTTAAAAACAATAACAAGTTCTGTCTTTATATACCGACACCGGCAAAACAATTATTTTTTAATATAATGTCGCCATCTAACATGGCGACATCTTTTAAAAAATTAAAAGATGTCGCCATGTCAGATGGCGACTTCCGAAAATAATATTTTTTTAGATTTTATATGGAAGTCGCCATGTCAGATGGCGACTTCAAATGAAGTCGCCATCTGACATGGCGACATCAAAAATAATAGTTTTTTTTAATAATTTTTGAAGAAGTCGCCATGTGAGATGGCAACTTTAAATGAAGTCGTCATCTCACATGGCGACATCAAAAATAATAGTTTTTTTTAATAATTTTTGAAGAAGTCGCCATGTGAGATGGCGACTTCAAATGAAGTCGCCATCTCACATGGCGACTTAGGTTACTTTAATAATAGAAAAAAACGATTATTTTGTTAAATATTTTTATTTTTTCGAATAAACAGTTAAAAAACCCGATGATTTAATGTTACAAGACTTTGGTGGAAATTCATTCCCGTCTCGGATTCATTCGGAGGATCCGGTGAAACCAACATTCACTATCTATAATTGAGTTTATTTGATGTTATTCTTGATAATATCATTTTAAACCCTTAGGATTGTGATACATGTGACACATAAAATATTTATATTGGTGAGTGATCTGAATCACTCGACTGATAATCATTTTCTATACAAATTAAACAAGTGATAATCATTTTCTACCCAAAATATAATTTTAGGAGGAATGTGATTTTTGGAGAATAAAATATAATTTAAAAAAATAGGTAATATAAATTTTTTTGCCCTTGCCCCAAAGTGGCACCACCTTGGGTATACTTTAGGGCAACTCAGGCTATACCTTGACCACCGCCTCTGCCAACTTGACAGTAGAACTGCCGGTTCCAACCACTCCATGTCTCCTCCTCCAACTCCTCTGGTTCTCCTTTGCTAGTGTAGTAGTGTGAATCCCACATTAGCGTTTGTAATTTGATAATCCTAATTATTAGCAATTTGGTCCTCTAAGGTTTTCAAGTAGCCCAATTAGGTCACCATAAATATAAATTGGGAACAAATATTCCATCCACCCCAAATTTAGTATCATATGGTAACGGTCAACAAATTAAATTTAACCTATTTCTAAATTTTAATTATCGATCATTTATGTTATAATATCAAAAGTTTTTTAATAACATTATTCAATAGATTAAAATTAGTCATATAATTGTTCAAGGAAACCCGGGTGAATAGAACGAGTGTTAGCGCTTAACATTTTGAATCTGAAGGATGTTAGGGGAGTATTACAGACCACTTCTTGCTCTTCTATTTTTTACCCGATGGTGAAGTGACTAGGTTTTTGATCAATATTCCCTTTCTATTATGGGCTTCGTTTCCTTCTGACTTGATATCTTCGACTCATATCCTGTCGAGGAGGACACTTTCTTAAAAAGTATATTTTTGCTGAGTATTATTTAGAATCCAAAAGCTATTTAGAAACTCATCACTATATTTTTTTTTAAATTTCTAAATTGATCAGATTACCGTCGCATAATCAAGAATTATAGATTTTTGGTTCTCTAAAAAATAAAGGACAGAAATCACAAAGCAAAGCAACAAATACACTAAAATAGCTTGCGCAGTGTAAATCCATCCCATTTTTAAAGCCGTCAAATAATTTTAAAATATTAACGAATGAACATTTGAACACGTTGCTATACCTGTAGCAAAGAGTACACTGTAAGAGAGAAAAGAATTCATCCAGTTTTGGGGAAACTATGTTTATGACCTTGTGTTGGTCCAACGAGTCATTAATAAAAAGGGGTAATCTGCACAAAATTTGGGGAGGAGAAAATCACATTCACATTGGGCGATGCGTTTGTAATATGGAGCTGAAATGGGTTGAATGCATGCGTTGCATACTGAATCTTGCGCAGTATTATAGATCAAGACCAAAGAATGGGCGTGATATTTTTCTAGCAAATTCCCATAATCGCTCTTATACAGTTTCCCACATTTACCACACACACAATTCTCATCACGAGGCTTTTCAAGCAAATCAAGAACGTGTTTCTCAATATCGGCATAATCCTATTTATCAGAATTAGAATAATGGTTCAATTCATGGGGAAGCTGTGCCCATGCCTGGTGGAGACAAAAGTAAAAATCTTGAATGGTGCAGATGTAGGAGACGCTCGAGAGCAGGGGTATACCACATGCATTGCAGCAGAAGGGAATTTCCTCTAATATGTTGCTCATGACCAAAATGTTTAATCTCCTTATCTGATCTTTTCGTCATCTCTCATACACTCTCTGTATTTGTGTATATGAGTGTTTTTTCTTTGACAAGAGATAGTTAACATTATGTTGGTTTATATTGGCCTTCAATCCAGGTATCTTTTGTTGGTTCTGTTTCCTTAAAAAACAAATAGACAAAGCATAAGAAGATCACAAATACTCTGTTATAATAAAATGCTCGAAACAATAAAAACTTACAACAAACAGTTTAAATAAACTGGGCAGAAACTTTGTTGTTGGACGAGGCCACAGTAAACCGTGTGCCCGTAAACTCTAAATTGCCCGCCTACAACTTCTGGCCTCCTGGACAAGAGAGTTCCAAGGTACAACGTCCCAAACACCTCTGTATGGGTTGAAGCAGAAACCCAGACAGACTCACTCGAACACTAAGAAGTGTGTAGTACTCTCAAGAAGATGATATGATATGCAAATGCAAATTCGGGATGAGATAAAGAATGAGGCTGGAGCAGCTTATATAGCTGCAACAGCAGGCCTACCAAAGGCCACAACTTAAATGACAATGCATAGTGGGTTAGATGAAAAGTCTCAACACTTAACATCATATTCATTTCGGATTTAAGTCTCACACTTAAATCTGACATCAATTCTGCAGGTAGGTAAAAAGTCTCAAACTTAATACTCAGCAGAATATGAAAAGTCAGGCATATGAAAAGTCATTTCAGAAATCCGAGTAGTAAAAGATAGGACTGCCTTCGCGGCAGCGACACGCGCGACGCGACGCGACGCGGCGAGGCGAGGCGAGTCGAGTCGAGTCGAGACGTGACGTGCCGTGCCGAGCCGAGCGAAGCGGACGGACAGACGGCGCGCGAGGGGCACCCATCTTTACTACTTAACTACACTCTAATGATTTGTATCTCAATATAAACAAACCATAAGTGCCTCAATTACTCAATGTGGGATTTCTTTAGCCTAATTGCCTTTCATAATTAACTTACCATAATTTTGTTCTCATTAACAAAATTAATAATAATATTGGGCTTTTAATGATTAAAACCCAATAATCCTAACAATCCCCCACATGAATGCAATATGACGAAAAAATTACACAATGCACCTAGATGAAGATTTGAGAGTACTTTGAGAATCCACTGCATCAGGATAGGTGGTGATTAACCTTGAACCTTCCTTAGTAAAGTATCATCGGATATACTTGTCAACCAGTGGACGCGATGCCTTGAACTGTTCGACGTTTTATGTATAACAAGACAACAATACTCACACAGCTTCATCTCCACACTTTATTGGTTCTTTCGTTGTTGTCCATTTTGGCCCTGGACTGCCTTGGATGTTTCATCGAATGCTCTAGAGATTTAGCCCTCAGGTAATCTCATAGAAGCGGCCCCTTCACATTCGACATAGGTGATTTCTCCTAAAGAGTATCCTGTAATACCCCACTTTATCATCTCAAGATAGAAGAATCATTAAGAGCATGAGCTCAACCTTCCCAAAGTACAGGTCTATCACTCTTTCATCACAGGAATAGGTAAGGAACTCAATTTCCCGAGTGCTTTGTTCGATCCCCCCCACAATTCGGTTTTCCCATTGAACCTGCAAATTGGATTTTACAATTCAGGTTGGGTTGCCATCATGGTTGGAAATCAATTTCATGGGCTTCAACCCCATTCCCCTCGATGAAATCTCTACTCGGTCTCTTGTCAGACCTTTCGTAAATGGGTCAGCAATGTTTTCTTTCGACTTCACATAATCTAAAGAAATGACACCGGTTTTTAGTAAATTTCTCACGGATTTATGTCTCCGACGAATGTGTCGTGATTTCCCATTATACACATTGTTATGTGCTCTTCCCATAGCTGACTGACTATCACAGTGCAAACTAATGGGTGGCATTGGTTTTGACCACATTGGAATATCCTCCAAGAAACTCCGAAGCCAATCAGCTTCTTCTGCCGCAAGATCTAAAGCCATGAACTCAGATTCCATAGTTGATCTAGCAATGCATGTCTGTTTGCATGATTTCCATGAAATAGCAGCACCGCCAATTATAAATATATATCCACTCGTAGATTTTATATTTTTGGAGTCCGATATCCAATTCGCATCTGAATACCCTTCAATTACTGCTGGGTATCTCGTATAATGTAGTCCGTAGTTAGAAGTATATCTTAGATATCTAAGAACTCGAACTACTGCCTTCCAGTGCCCATAACTGGGATTACTCGTATATCTGCTCAATGTATTGACAGAATTAGCTATATCAGGTCTAGTGCAATCCATGAGGTACATTAGACTGCCTATGACTCTAGAGTACTCAAGTTGTTGCACACCTTCTCCGCGATTCTTGCAAAGATTTGACACCACTTCCATAGGTGTTCTAGCGATGGTATTATTTCCCTTGTCAAACTTGTCAAGTATCTTCTCGACATAATGACCCTGGGAGAGAAAATATCCATCTGCATGTTTGGTGATCTTCATTCCAAGAATCACATCTGCAAGACCTAGGTCTTTCATCTCAAAATTTCGTGACAACATTTTCTTGGTAATTTTGATGTTATCGTTATTACCAACAATTATCATGTCATCTACGTATAGACATACTATTACATAGTTTGTATTGTCTCCTTTCACGTAGACACACTTATCGCATTGGTTTGTTTTAAACCCATTTGAAAGCATGACGCTATCAAATTTTTCGTGCCATTGTTTAGGTGCTTGTTTTAATCCATACAAGGATTTCACAAGTTTACACACCTTCGTTTCTTTACCTGAAACTACAAACCCTTCAGGTTGTTCCATGTAAACCTCCTCTTCTAACTCTCCATTTAGAAAAGCCGTTTTAACATCCATTTGATGGATCTCTAAGTTATATAATGCAGCAAATGCAATTATTAACCTTATAGACGTTTTCCGGGATACAGGAGCGTATGTGTCGAAATAATCAACACCTTCAGTTTGTCTGTAGCCTTTTACTACAAGTCTAGCCTTGTACTTATCTACAGTACCATCAGCTTTCATCTTCCTCTTGAAGATCCACTTGTGGCCTAGTGGTTTACAACCTGCAGGAAGATCCACTAGTTCCCAAGTATGATTATGTAAGATAGATTCTATCTCATTGTTCACCGCTTCTTTCCAAAGATCAGAGTCTTGTGAAGACATTGCTTCTTTGAAAGTAGTCGGATCTTTTTCCAACAGATATGTTAGAAAATCCGAGCCAAAAGATTTCTCTTTTCTCGCTCTTTTGCTTCGTCTAGGCGATTCTACATTCTCTTGAGATTCTCTATCCCCCACATTTCTCTCAACATTGGTTTCAGGCATTGTCGGAGTTTTGTGGGGAAAGATTTCCTCAAAGAACGAAGCATCCCTAGCCTCAATGATAGTCTTTACATGCATTTCTGCATTATCTGATTTATGAACCAGAAAACGATAGGCACTACTATCTTGCGCATATCCGATAAATACACAATCTACTGTCTTAGGTCCTATCCTAGTCCGTTTAGGAGGAGGAATTGGTACCTTTGCTAGACAGCCCCAAACCCTTAAAAACTTGTAACTAGGTGCACGACCTTTCCACAATTCATAAGGCGTTTTATCCAACTTTTTATGTGGTACTCTGTTTAGCACATAGTTGGCGGAAAGCAGAGCTTCTCCCCACAAATTCCTAGGTAAGTCGGAACTTATAAGCATTGCATTCATCATTTCCTTAAGCGTTCTATTCTTCCTTTCAGCAATACCATTTTGCTCGGGAGAATAAGGCGCAGTGGTTTGATGAATAATGCCACTCTCAGCACATATTTGTGCAAATGGTGACTCATATTCACCGCCTCGATCACTTCGAATAATTTTAATATTTTTATCAAGTTGATTCTCAACTTCATTCTTATAGTGAATGAACATATCAATTGCTTCGTCTTTACTTCTCATTAAGTAGACATAACAATATCTTGTACAATCATCGATAAATGTTATGAAATAATTTTTACCACCTCTAGATTGTACATACTTTAGATCGCATACATCCGTATGAATCAAGTTTAACGGTTCGGTGCTTCGCTCAATTGAGTGGAATGATGACTTGGTTAATTTGGCCTCTACACAAGTCTCACACTTGTGTTTATGATTGATGTTAAATTTAGGCAATAGATTAAGAGACATTAGCCTTTGTAAGGACTTATAATTTACATGTCCTAATCTACCATGCCACAAATGTAAAGACTCGCAAGAATAATCAAACTTTAAAGTTTTATTAGCCACATTGGCAACAATCATTACATTATTTTTGCTTGTGCTAGCCTCATTTGCTGCATTAACATCAACCTCAACATCTACACTAGACTTAGCCTTAGGAGCTAAAGTCATTACATTCATCTTGAAGAGGTTATTGGCCAAGTAGCCTTTGCCCACAAACATACCACCCTTGGACAGAATGACTTTGTCGGACTCAAACACAAGCCGGAAGCCTTTCTTGTTCAGCACTGCTCCGGAGATGAGATTCTTTCGGATCTCTGGCACGTGGAGCACCTCGGTAAGAGTCAACTCTTTTCCGGAAGTCATTTTTAGCACAACCGTCCCTTTGCCTTCAACTTTTGAGACTGCTGAATTTCCCATGTAGCAGTGCTCATCATTCACCGGTTGATAGGTCTTAAACATCCATTTGTTGGCGCAAATGTGGCGAGTAGCCCCAGTGTCCACCCACCATTCCTTGGAGTTCCCTCCAACAAGATTCACCTCCGATACCACAGCACTCAGATGCATGTCATCCATGTCAGAGCTCAGATTGTCCTCAGCAATGTGGGCATGTGCAGGCCTCTTGCCTTTGCCTTTGTAAGGGACTATCTTCCTCTTACCGTCATTGTTTTGACGTTGAGTGCAGTTGTTTTGACGTTGAGTGCAGTCCTTGGCCTTATGATTAGGCTTACCACACACATAACAGTCACCGGTGAACCTCCTTGTCTGAGTATCTCCCTTGGGTTCAAAAGTACGTTTGCGCTTATTCCCATGGGAGTTGTCCCCAACTTCAACCACGTTGGCCTTGGAAATCATTCCAAATGATTTCTTGTCAACTTTTCGGTTGTCTTGCTCGATGCGCAGCCTCCTGATAAGATCCTCTAGACTCATCATCTTTCGCTTGTGCTTTAGGTAGCTCTTGAAGTCCTTCCAAGATGGCGGTAATTTTTCAATCATCATCGCCACTTGGAGAGCATCATTTAGCCCCATACCTTCGGCAGCAAGTTCATGATATATCAGCTGCAGCTCTTCGCATTGCTCAACAACGCTCTTGCCATCTACCATTCGATAGTCATGGAATCGCCCGGCTACAAATTTCTTTGCGCCTGCGTCGTCAACTTTGTACTTTATCTCTAACGATTCCCAAAGATTCTTAGCAGTCTCCTTGGGGGAATACACATTAAAAAGTGCATCGTCAAGAGAATTCAGTATGTAGTTACGACAAAGGTAGTCGGCACTCATCCAGGACTCAACTATCACAGCAGATTGAGGATCCTCTTTGTCCTCCACCGATTTTTCCTCCTTCAGAAACCTGGTCAAGTTCAAGGTGGTAAGGAAGAACATCATCTTCTGTTGCCAACGTTTAAAGTTGGAACCCTTGAACTTTTCCGGTTTCTCAAATTGAGAAAACGGCATTGGACTTCTCAGAATTGGCATTGCGGCCTCAGTACCGCTAGCTTTGATCACCGGGATCTCATTATTCACAGCAGGTGGTTGGGTAAACTGGTCAGCCATTAGCTAAAACATAACACAAATAGGAGAGCACAAATAATATCAAAGCAGTTTTGAACCAGTAGGTTTAAACCTTTGAAAAATTGATGAACAATATCTTAAGTGAATATGAAAGCTGAGTTTTGATAAAACAGAACAAAACAAACAAAAAAATTTAGAGTTTACGATTGTTGGTTCTGTTTCCTTAAAAAACAAATAGACAAAGCATAAGAAGATCACAAATACTCTGTTATAATAAAATGCTCGAAACAATAAAAACTTACAACAAACAGTTTAAATAAACTGGGCAGAAACTTTGTTGTTGGACGAGGCCACAGTAAACCGTGTGCCCGTAAACTCTAAATTGCCCGCCTACAACTTCTGGCCTCCTGGACAAGAGAGTTCCAAGGTACAACGTCCCAAACACCTCTGTATGGGTTGAAGCAGAAACCCAGACAGACTCACTCGAACACTAAGAAGTGTGTAGTACTCTCAAGAAGATGATATGATATGCAAATGCAAATTCGGGATGAGATAAAGAATGAGGCTGGAGCAGCTTATATAGCTGCAACAGCAGGCCTACCAAAGGCCACAACTTAAATGACAATGCATAGTGTGTTAGATGAAAAGTCTCAACACTTAACATCATATTCATTTCGGATTTAAGTCTCACACTTAAATCTGACATCAATTCTGCAGATAGGTAAAAAGTCTCAAACTTAATACTCAGCAGAATATGAAAAGTCAGGCATATGAAAAGTCATTTCAGAAATCCGAGTAGTAAAAAGATAGGACTGCCTTCGCGGCAGCGACACGCGCGACGCGGCGAGTCGAGTCGAGTCGAGTCGAGACGAGACGTGCCGTGCCGTGCCGTGCCGAGCGGAGCGGACGGACGGACGGCGCGCGAGGGGCACCCATCTTTACTACTTAACTACACTCTAATGATTTGTATCTCAATATAAACAAACCATAAGTGCCTCGATTACTCAATGTGGGATTTCTTTAGCCTAATTGCCTTTCATAATTAACTTACCATAATTTTGTTCTCATTAACAAAATTAATAATAATATTGGGCTTTTAATGATTAAAACCCAATAATCCTAACATCTTTCACAAAGTTGTCTTCTTGGAGTATAATATCGGCAAACATTACTCTTTTTCAATCTTTTTTTTCCAGAATACCTCGAGTCACTGGCTTTGTTTAGAGCAGACTAAGAATCAGGCATGATTTTATACTTGGATTGTACTAGTACAATCCATCTTAACTTATATTTAGTGCACCAATGTCGAATTTTAGTACAGCAATGTTCAAAAAATCGTGCATCAATGTACAAAAAAACGTATACCAATGTACAAAAAAATCGTGCATCAATGCATTGTTCACCCTAATAACCCTCGCGTGGTTACTTTGTAGCATGTGCATCGCGGGTAATGAAGCACGACACCCTGGGTACTGTAGCACGTGCATCGCAAAATTTAGAATTTTTTGGCAAAAACATCATGCACCAAAATCAATTTTAGTACGTCCAATGTCCAATTTTAGTGTATCACTGCCCAATTTTAGTGCACCAAATGTAAAATTGTGTGCACTAATGTCAAAAACAACGGGCACCAAAGCACAAAAACCATGCACCATTGTACAAAAATCGTGCATCAATGTATAATTTTAGTGTATCATTGTCCAATTTTAGTGCATTCAATGTCCAATTTTAGCACCTGCATCGCGGGTAACTATAAGTGCATATGTGCACTTGCAAGGGCACATGTGAACTTGTTAAATGCACCAGCGCACATGTGCCCTTGCAAGGGCGCAGGTGCACTTGAGCTAATTTTGTTGAAGGACCGGTGTACACGTTCAATTTTATGGAGCAAAATGACAGGTGCACGTGATGGTAAAGGAGTTTAGATGGTAAAGGAGTTTACTTGCCGTGCATAAGTACATTTTCTTAAATTCAAATTCAAAACCACTAACTTTTAATGAAATACCCCTAATTTACGAAGTAGTTACCACATATTCAAAATGTCAAGAAACAAAAATCGAAGCAACCCAAGTCAATACCATCAAAGGAATAAACAAAACAACAAATATCTTTGACGCATCGATCCAATTAAATTCTTTTATCACCCTTGATTCTAAATTTTAATTCAGGAGAAAAAAAGAAAGAAAACGAAAAAGAAATGAGACAATATACATACCCATAAGATAGATATTTTAACCAATCCCGCCCCAAAAATTGAAAATGAAAAGCAAGAAAAAGTAATCAGAACCAAACAACCCATAAAAATCGAGGAACTGGATTTGAAAACGAAAAAAAAAAACGAAAAGAAAAGAAGCAAATGTCAAAATCTAAAAATGAGACCCTTTGTGCTTGAATTTGATCGATCTAGGGTTTCAATTATAGCCCTTTCAACGTGGAAAGCATTATACCTGAATTCAAAATGCAATTTACGTCTTCCTGTTTTCTTGACCTAATATTTTTGAATTCAAGGGTATTTTAGGAGGAGAAATGTATTTGAATGACAAAACGTTGATGTTTTGGACTTATGTGAATATATTTTCACACCATATAGCTTGTTAGGAAATAATAAAATTTTGAGGGACTTAGTTGACATATCATTTTGTAACTGTTACCATTTGATAATTTTCTCGTATTATTTTAATGTTGGATCTTAAAGCGTATTATAAGAATAAAAGTATCAATATTTTTATTAAATTATTATTATATTTTTTTGATAGATGGAGGGATGTGCTAAATATTTTTGCGCATCAAGAGATGGACATCGCGACCTAAAGGAAGAGTGGACTTTTACTTGCGGACTAGGCCCGAAACTCGTAAATTATTTTATGGGAAATTTTGGGGCCGGTACCATTAGGGTAAAAGATTTTTTGGCCCAATCACCCAAAAAAAATTCTTTCAATTAAGTCCATTTTTGAATACAATGACCAAACCCCACTTATGAAAACACTCGGCACCGCATGAGTAATTTTTACATGCACCGCATGAGTAATTTTACATGCACCGCATGACTCATTTTTACATGCATCGCATGCGTAATTTTTACATGCACCACATGACTCAATTTTACATGCACAGCATGAGTCAATGTTTACATGCACCGCATAACTCAATTTTACATGCACCGCATGAGTAATTTTAGATGCACCGCATGACTCATTTTTACATGTACCGCATGCGAAATTTTTACATGCACCTGAGTAATTTTTACTTGCACCACATGAGTAAATTTTACATGCATCGCAGGACTCAATTTTTACATGCACCACATGAGTAAATTTTGCATGCACCGCATGACTCAATTTTACATCACAGAGAGTTTCAGCACAAAGAAGCTTCTGAAAAATAAATAAAAAGCATGCACAGAACTGTACATTCTCAAAATCTTCACAACTTACAACACTGAGTATGATGGATTTGGATGATAGTATCCTTATTTGCAGAATCCTCACGGATATTTTCATTCAGTTTGGTGTTGAATGTATTGGAATGTAGTTTAATTAGAAGTGATCAGTAACCCATTCAAGACCAAACCGAGGCGATAATCAGAGAGGAGGGCCGGGCAATTTCCCGTACCATCTCCCCTCCACCCGTAGACCAATAATTTGAAATATCAAAGTCGTAACCTTCAATTTGATTTACAGGAACCGTAAACAATTGACTGATGGTTTTCTTCAAATTCTTAAAATTCACAGCAGCGGCGCATGATTCTCTGGCATGGATTATGTCGCTGATTTCTTCTTTCTCTGCCGTGCACAGTTTCAGTTTTGGCATTCCGAATTGATTGGCTAAAAATGCACATTTACTAAAATAGGGGTATTCAGCCATAATTAATGGACCAATTAGAATATGGTTTGATAGAATAGACTTATTTAAAATAAGTTTTCTAAAAGATGTATTTAGTTGAACGAAGATTTTTTTGAGATATTTAGTTTAAAGATGTTTTTGAAAAATAGTACCATCTTATAATTTCCTCTTATTTTATTCCTATTAAATTTTAATTTTTTTTAAACATAAAATTTAATTTCTGACTGTGAATATTACTTCAACTGTAGCAAGCACTTCAGATGGAGCGCCACCATAAATCCACAGGCGGTGATGTCGGCACCACCGCTGCCACCAAACGCATCAGTTGTATTGTCAAACTCGGTGAGTCGAAAGTCAAATTTCCTTGCATACATTCTGTTGATCGGATTGGTTAATTAGTTCGTTAATTGATTAAGTTAATCTTGATATTTTGTTCCTTGCATTCGTGTTGTTCAGGAGGTGCTGCGATTACCTGTAAAAATGAATTGGAAACTATAAATGAGGAGAATCTGAAAATAGTTTCATCACAGCTTCGGCAGGTAATGATTTTTGGACCTTGCCATGGAATGGATTGGAGCAGGAGGCCTGGTTCCTCGGATATCCCAACCGTCGTTGATGATTTTGATGATGAATTGGTTGTGGACTCCAAGAAATTCGTTATAGTTCATGGTGCAGGTTGACATTTAGTTTATTTGCTGTTGCCACTAGTTAGTTACCCAACTTACCTTTGATTTTTGTTTCTGATATAACTTACCAGTCATTAAGCTTTCTTTGATTAACTATCACTATATCAGAAAAGTTGAGCACTACTATCTTGTGAGAAAAAATATTGAGGGGCAAAAGAGATTACGAAAAATATCTTAAGAATGAGTCTTTTTGGAATCATAGAATGAGATTCAAGTGAATAGCTATTATATTTGCTTCTGCAATTGTGAATGGTTTTGGGAATATCATGTTTCCTTGCTTTGTGCTTTTAAACTTTCCCAAGATTCTTTCCATGTCGGGGTAGTTACCCTTTTCACTATGTGGGATGGTATATTATAGAATATATTTCGTTATTCTTGCTGCACACTGCTGGATCTGTAACTGGTAGTATCATAGAAATTCCCAAACAGTGCCTCATGTATTAGCTTCAGGTTCATTTGGTCACTTTCAAGCGAGCAAGTCAGGGGTTCATAAGGGCGGATTGAACAGACCTATTGTCAAGTCTGGCTTTGTAGCTACACGTATATCAGTAAGACTTTAAGACTTAAATTGTCTGACTTTGTTTTGCTTGTGCTGTATCCCCTGTCTTGATTTGAATTAGTTTAAATACAGTTCTCTGAAAGATAATAGTCAAAATGTCAGAGATTGATCTGTTTCATTTGCTTTACAATATTTGAATGCCAGGTCCAAACATGGCCCTTTAGTTTTATATCTTGTTGTCTTTTCTTGGTTCTATAGAATTAGCCCTCTCCAATGGTGACCATTTTCAATTTATCCTGATAGGACATGGCTAGCATAATTATATTCCAAATAAGTGGCTAAATCCAAATACATCCAAAGGCAGTTTGATTTATTCTGAATGAATGGTTTCTTTTGGTGGAGAGGTTTAAGAAACTACAGAAATGGCTCTAAAAGTGATCTCAAAACATGCTATGCTTTTGTAGTCATGAATATTCTTTATTTATCATAAATTTTCAACTTTGTTCAACTTTTACAGCTATTATTTTGTAGGCATTTTTGTTTGGGGGCTCTATTTGGTGTCGTATGTTTGGGTAGACCATTTCTGGTTGTTTATTTATTGCTACTTTAATCTGTTTTGAATAAAACAGGTTACTTCCCTCAATCTTGAAATTGTTCGAGCGCTTGCAAAAGGTATGTAGCTGGTTGCTTCATGATTCATATGTTGACTGCAGTGGATGCCCATTATAATTATATCCATAAAATGTAAATTGATAGGAGGTGAACTTGAAATTCTTATTAGTTAAAAACTAGCAAAAACACTAAAATGGATTTCAAATCCTTGATTTCAAATGATTAAATTCAAACACGTCTCAAGATTACTTACTGTTTCATAGCGCTCAAATTCATAAATTGTTATAACTGTTTCAAAAAGAAATAAATTTCACCATTATATCAGCTGATGTGAAGTTTGTCAAGTCTAATCCATTAAATAGCTTTCAT
Organism: Haberlea rhodopensis; assembly: GCA_907163345.1. Classification (NCBI taxonomy): domain Eukaryota; kingdom Viridiplantae; phylum Streptophyta; class Magnoliopsida; order Lamiales; family Gesneriaceae; genus Haberlea; species Haberlea rhodopensis. The sequence continues at coordinate 2,515,807 of CAJQUN010000030.1, forward strand.
TATATTGCTTACATTTATTGTTTTTTCACTTGCCAGAAATCTAATATTTGAAGGTTAACTGTCTGAACTATTGAGTTTGTATGGATTAAAAGTGTGGGGCTACATCAATTTTCTAATTGTTGTACAATTGCGTAGCACCTCAAATAATTCTTGCGAGACTGATTCCTTCTTTTTCGGCTAACTTATTTAAACTCATTAAGCCTCTTTGTACTTTTTGTTTAAAATATTATTATGTCTTCTTACAGAGGGTATTCCTTCTATTGGAATGTCTCCATTTTCATGTGGCTGGTCAACTTGTGAAAGAAATGTTTGTAGTCATCCAAGGACTCCATTTTATCAATTTTATGCAATTATTTCTTACTTTTTTGTGGAGATAAAATCTAAGAGAATTCACTCTGCGTACACTCAGTTAGCTGTTGCTGACACATCCACACTGGATGGAGCTATTGATGCTGGATTTGTACCTGTAAGTTTGAAGACTTGAATCACCTGAATTATATGTGGTTGACATAATGGAAAGTTTCCAGTTTGATGCATACCACTTCAATGGCATGCTTCAAAGTTCAAACTGCATTCGCTCGATATTTTCCATTTACGTGTTGATTCCCATGTTATGTCCATGACATCTTGTTTTGCTTTGGTGATAAGAGTAAATAATCTCTAGTTGCTAAAGGGGATGATGATACTTCAATTCTGTATATGTTGATTCTGGTACAGTCATGTTTTCCTCTATCTTCCCCTGTCACTCGATTTTGGAGAATCTTAAGGACAATAGGAGTACCAAGATTTTTGTTTTTGTTAGTAATGCATTATTCATGACGTCATCACATTTATGGCTTGACTACCGCTTATGCGATTGTTTGTTGCTCATCTATTATTGCTTTCTGTTTGGATAAAATCTGTAAATTGTGTTTTTTTCTTCAAATTGCAGGTTCTGCATGGAGATGCCGTACTGGATAGCTCGCTGGTTTGATATTTCTATGTCTAAAGCCATCAAGTTTCTAGGAGTTGACATATCCTGAATCCAATCAAATTTATTTCAGGGTTGCACTATACTTAGTGGAGATGTGATCATTCGTCATCTGGCAGGACAACTACAACCTGACTATGTTGTTTTCCTCGTATCCTTTGCCAGTTGATTTTCTCATGGCTCTCTTTAAGCCATATCGTGGAAATATGTGAACTGACTGAATAAATTATCTTTTGAAAAAAATAATTAATCAAGTAGAACTTCTACTTACAGGATGAAGCTTAGCTTTCCTTCATTTATATTTGGAGGTTGGCTGTGCAGTGCATGCAAACAACTCATTCTAAATCAATTATGTTTTGTAAGTATCAAGCCTTTGATATTTTACTGTGTTTTGCTCACATGAAAACTTTCAAGTCCTATACATTGCCTGCCATAGACAGATGTTTTTGGTGTATATGATCGGCCCCCGACAGATCCTGAGGCTGTGCTGCTTAGGGAAATTGGTGAGTCTGAGTAGCAAGTGATCAAGCACGGAATATGTTTCTGATTATGGGTTTACTTCACAGCTGTGCGTGAAGATGGGAGCTGGTATGTACTAAAACCTAAGTCAGAAGATATGAGCAGGCAGCAAGGTCGGTTGAATACATTACACCCCTTAAATTACGAGCTTCTCTTATTGTCAGTGGTATAGAAGAGGCGTATAGTTCTCAAATTTATTCCTTTCTTCTCGGCTGAGACCTAACTGCGTTCCATATGTTGATACTTGTTTTTGTTGGAAATTTATGAAATAAAATTAAAAAGACACGCGATCGATCGCGGCTTATGCTGTGATAGTGATTTGCTTTTGTTGGAAACAAGCGGCATCGATCGCGCCATGTGTCTGCTGACAGAATGGTGCATCTGTTCATGCTCAGAAGCGGTTTTTCGCAATGTGATGCCTCCATATGGTGTCTTTTTAGACATATCTCTTGTTATACTATAAATATAACATCCCTCACTTGATTTAAAAACAAAAAAAAGATTTTCGAAATTATCATAAAATTTGAAGGTCAAAATCTGAGCATTTTGAGCATCTTCATCCTTGTTCTTGTTGAGCACTTTTAAACCTTTGTGGTTTAAAGGATTTGTGATTTGGTGTGCTCTTATCACAAATCGTAGTCGTTGTATCATGGGAGACAAATTGGCAATTTAACCGTTAGCACCGTAGCTGGATAATATTGTCTTAAGGACGGAGATTCCAAATCTCGCATCAACGTTCCTTCTACAAAGCCATTGTTGTTTTTGTTTGCTACCTTCTTAAGACACACACCCAAAAAATTTAGAATAACAGTTTTTAATTTGGCCGAGTTCTTATCTTCTGCAACTATATCAAACAGTTGAGATAACCGTCGCAGCTCATGACACAACTGGTGGAATGGTCACCAAAATATCTGAAGCCGCAATGATTGCTAAATTGGGAATTGATGTCTATATTGTGAAGGTGAGCTTAGATTCTGACTTATATTTTAACAGAATGGGTGTAGGTGTACTAATCGTTACACGGATGCAGGCTGCTACGGAGCACTCCTTGAGAGCTCTACAAGGAGAACTGAAAGAAAATATTCCTGATGATTGGCTTGGAACCGTCATCCGGCTAGCTAGATAGAACCAACAGAGTTTTGCTAACTGAAGAAATGCGATAACTTGGATCTTGAAGTTTAGTTTTTTTACACTTCATGAACCTGTCATTGAAGCTGTAATGAATTATGTTTTATCCTGCTATTATTAATGTTATAAACTGTGAAATCCATTTTGTGTCACTTTCAAAACGAGCTAGTGGCAAATAACCTCATTGTGGATTGCCAAATAGACAAATTACCCCCCTGTGGTTTGAAAATGGTCATTTTACAATCCCGTGTTTTATAAAATAGACAGTTTACCTCATGTGGTTTGAAAATAATCATTTTACCCTCCTTTGGTTTGTAAAAATAGGCATTTTACCCCCTTATAGCTTGTGAAGAGATGTGAAATACACCATATACATAAGGGGGTAAACTACCGATTTTGTAAATCACAGGGGAGTAAAATGTCTATTTTCACAAACCACTTTAAAAACCATCACTTAGTAGCTGATGAAAAGTTTGAACTGTCTAAACTGAGCAAGCAGATTTTTCATCAGTAGGAAGCCTCAAAAACTAATCTTTAATCCTAAACCATTTGACTTCTTCCTCTTGGCTCCACCCTTATGAAATGACTTGCATATAATTTATTTTAATAATAATTAAACTTTGAAAAAAATACCTCATATTAGGCGAGATGTCCTTATTTGTTTCTAAATAAAATGAAGATCCAAACGTAGCGTAAGAGAACCAAACTCTATCATGACAAGCCAATAATAAATATTTGAAATGATAGTGCAACCACAGTTTATTTACTCACGTACTCTACTGAAAGTTGACATAATATCTTACTTGTACTATGAAAAATTATATAAAAATTAAGAAAAATAATTAAATGGTATAAATAATCCTTTAAACATATGATATAATAAAATCCCCGTTTTCCGATTCATATATGTTTACGTATGACATTTTATATAAATAAGTTCTTGTTCTCCCAAGAGGAGGATCTTAGGTATGGTTAAGGTGTGTTTCAGTCCATCCAACCTTGTCCAGAATTATTGTATATATATGTTTTTGTATATATATGTTTTTGTTTAAGACAAATAGTCAAAAGAATGTAGTGAAGGTTGTAGATGTGCCAATTTGTTGGCTTGGGTTCTGAGTTCTAGACTCTATGGCCTCTTTTTTTAAAACATTTTCGTAAAACTTTGGATTTCTCATTCAATAATATTTTTGAATTTATTTATTTGTTCAAATAATATTTATTTTCAAAAAGTTTGTTGATAAAAATTTTCATATTTATGTCCGATTTTCTCATTTTAAGCGATTTTTTTAAAATATGTAGATGTACATTATTTTTAGTAAAATTTATTTATTTTAAAAAAATTATGGTCACCAAGAAGATTATGATTGGTTAAAATGGATATTTGCTTTCAAGGTGGTCTAGAAATAGACATATTTAACGTTTAATGAACCCGTTTTTTTATTTTCGCCCAGTAGGAAATGAAGGGATCGAATTGGTTACAGACAATGAATCTCCAAAATTTCCTTTCAGGAGTTTCGCCCCCGAACCCCAGCAAGTGGGCATTTTCCCCAGTCCCCTATGCGCAAAATTCCTAGCTACATCCCTGATTCTCCCTAAAAATTTTGAGTTTTATATGCAAGCTTTTTGGCTCTACCGGTGTGGTGTAGCCATACATATATAAATATACACACTTTTTCTCGGCTTTTTTAACTTTTTAATCGAAAAAAATAATTTATTGAACAAAATAATCGTTTTTTTTTTCTATTATTAAAGTAACCTAAGTCGCCATGTCAGATGGCGACTTCATTTGAAGTCGCCATCTGACATGGCGACTTCCAAAAAAATTATAAAAAAACTATTATTTTTACAATGTCGCCATGTCAGATGGCGACTTCATTTGAAGTCGCCATCTGACATGGCGACTTCTACAATAATTAATAAAAAAAACTATTATTTTTCTAATGTCGCCATGTCAGATGGCGACTTCAGTTGAAATCGTCATCTGACATGGCGACTTCCATAAAAATCTTAAAAAATATATTATTTTCTTATGTCGCCATGTCAGATGGCGACATCTTTTAATTTTGTAAAAGATGTCGCCCTTTCAGATGGCGACATTATATTAAAAAAATATTTTTTTCGCCGGTGTCGGTATATAACGACATAATTTTTTTTTGTTTTTAAATATTGTCGCCATCTGAGATGGCGACAAAAAAAAAAATTTTATTTAATGTCGCCATTTTAGATGGCGACATTAATCAATTACTTTGTCTATAAAGCTGAACAAAATGTTATTCATTTTGAAATATAGCAAAATCTCTTCGACTTTCGAACAAATTCTCTTCAGAATTCGTGAAATTCAAATTCTCTTTAGAATTCGTGAATATTTTCTCTGCAGGTATGTTGTTATACAAATAATTAAATTTAACAATATTATATATTGAACTAATTTATAAAATTTGTGTTTATTTTAAGGTATGTCAATTAAAGTTTTGTTGTATTGGGGATGCAATATATTACAAGATTCAGAATCTGTTAGATATGATCGTGGTCCGTCGAAAGGCATGACAATATCTCACACTATTAATTATTTGCAGTTAGTGAACGACGTATATGATATTACTGGCATCGACCGTAACCAGTTCATTCTGAAAATATATTGTAAATATATATTTAGTGATTTTTCTGGGATAAAACAAACAATTTTTCCCGTTGACAGTGATTACAATTTAGCATGGGTATTGGATTCTGAACAAAATTATAGTTGTTTGGAGATGTATATACAAACAGAACGGAGAGATTATGATTTTATTACAGAAATGCCAACAAGTGGTAGTGGTCCATTTGTAGTAGATACAGAAAGACCAACTACATCTAGGATTCAAGATGATGCTCCTATAGTTGCTGACAATATTGTTCCCGAGCCACTAGCAGACAGTTTTGTGGATTTTGGAGATGATTTTCAGACTGAACCGGAGGGAATTCCATCTGAGGATGAGTCTGATGACGATGAAGTTGATATTGAAGAAGTGCCAGATAATGTACCAGACACAACCACAACAAATACTCATGTCCTTTATCCAACAATTCCATTCTTCTCAATGACACATCCCGAAGTATTTGGAGACTCATTAGATTGACCAGAAACATATTTTAAATATTAAAAAAAACAAACATATTATTTACCTGTAAGAGTTGCACTGCACCACCTATAACTTTTTTCCCTTTCTCTGATGACGTGCACAACTCACGATATAAGTATGCCAATACAGCACTGCCCCAACTATATGTACTGGCAGAGTCGATATCCTCCAACTTTTGTAAATATAATAATCTAACAAAATTGCCTGAGGAATCAGGGCACATAATCCCCCCTAACATCAATAACGCACAACCCCTTGTGAACTTAACAACATCATCTGCTGTACTATTTTCATCCAATGGATTGAGCAGCAAATGATTATGCAAAGCAACTAATTTCAAACGTGCGCCCTTAAGGTCTGTTATGGCTGGTAAGAAACCTAAATATGTATGGCAATATTCTTGCCAATCGGGTAGAGTCCTATCAATATCAATCCCCGACACTACGATGCCATCTACTGGCAACACCCATATTACTGCAATGTCTTGCAGTGTGATGGACGCTTCTCCTGATCTAAAATGAAACGTGTGTGTTTCACGGCGCCATCTCTCAACTAAAGCCTTGATCAGGTGCATGTCAAGTTCAATCTTACCACACCTATAGATACCATAAAATCCAATAACGTGCAATAAATTAACAACACGTATATCTAATGGACACATATCCCAAAAATAGCTATATGGGTTTCTCACACGAAGTATACTATCCATATCACCTGCCCATACATCCTCAGATCGATGTGAAGACTGCAACGACAAAAGATGTGTGTCAACCGGGCCTGGTTGTCTCATTTGATCCATCCTGAAATATAATACAAAAATTAACAACATTAATCTCAACATTACAAAAATAACCCGTCCGTCGCCCACCGCCGCCGGCCACCACCTGCCGCCGCCGCTGCCCGACGCCGCCGCCGGCCACCACCGCCGGCCGCCGCCTCCCTCCGAAGTCAACTTAAATTTTAATCTTTCACATTACAAAAATATACTCCAACAAGTAATATACTCCCATTAAATATATCAAAATCATAATTTATCTACGATACACAAATAACAAAATTAAAAAGCTTACCTTAAATATTTTGGAAATAGCTTGATTTTTGCAGAAATGTTAGGAAGAAAATTTGAGAAGGAGCGGACGAAAGAATTGAGAATTTGCAGAAGAAGAAATGAGAATGAAGTGCGGCGGCGTGTTGTGGAAAAGGGTTTATGTTAAAAATTCATCTGGCGACACCAATAAATTAAATGGATGTCGCCAACTGAGATGGCGACATCAATAAATTATATTGATGTCGCCAACTCAGATGGCGACATCATAAAAAATAAATTTTTTTATTAAAGTCGTCATGTCAGATGGCGACTTCAATTGAAGTCGCCATCTGACATGGCGACTTAGGTTAGTTTGATAATAATAAAAAAAATCGGTTAAATTATTAAATTATTTTCGAAAATCGAATATTTCATTAAAAAACCCCTTTTTCTCTTGTGCATATTGTGCATCTCTATACCATCAAATATATATATATGCTACTCTCTTCATAAAACCTTAGAAATTGAATTTAAAGAATTCGAAATTGCATTAAAAAGTTATTGTCATTTTTATGATATTTTATACATTTAGCCACCGTTTTGTGTTATAGATGAGATGAATAGAATGATATGTAATATTTGTGATAATGAATTAAAAGATATGAATAAGTAATATAGAGAGTACGTTTTTGACATGATGATATTATTTTTATTTATTTCTATAATGTCTTAAATGTCATTGTCAAATACACACAATTACCTAAGCTTATAAAAGACTCACTCTTTCTGCTTAAAATTTTGAATGATGAGATCGTCTGAAGAATGTGTAAAAAAAAGCTGAACCAATATGATTCCTACAAAATTATTTTCCATTAACGCATCCCCGCTGTGATAATCTGTTTCCCAAAGTGGTGTCCCACTTCACTTTTGGTAATAATAGATTAAATAAAAATATATATTTATATACGAATTTTACAGGCAGTTTAGTACAGATATAATTTATTCATAGATAAAAAATTTTAAAACAAAATATTACTTTGCACAATAACTAAAATTTTAAAATAAAACATGTTTCAAATACTTGTGTATGATTTTCTTTTATTGTGGAGAAGAGTATAGTGATAAAATTGTATGTCTATAATGTGTATGATATGATAATCAAGGTGATGGGTACGGATGTGCCATCTAGCAAAAAACCCATGTCATCACAGACCTTGTAATAAACAAAAAAAAAAAACGAGACAAACATATGATTAGTAAAATATTGTGATACATCATAATGTAATCATGTGCACTAGGGGTGGTTACCGGTTCGAACCGTTCCGGTCCGGACCGGAACCGGAACCGGCCGGTTCCGGGCCCGTTATGGGCGGAATCGGTCCGATCCAGTAAGGAACCGGTCCGATCCGGTAAGGAACCGGGTCGGATCCGGGTTGGACCGGTTCCAACCCGGAACCGGATTTTTCTTTTTCTTTTTTTCTTTTTTTTAAAAAAAGGAAAAAAGGAAAGGATTTATCGAATTTTTTTTTTTTATAAAATGGATCCGGTTCCGGTTCAATCCGGAACCGGATCCGTTTGGTCCGAAACCGGTAAGATACCGGATCCGGAACGGTAGAACCGATCCGATCCGATATCAAACCGGTTCCGAACCGGTTCGGGATCGGTTAGTCCGGTTTCGGTTTCGGACCGGTTCGGGATCGGTTAGTCCGGTTTCGGTTTCGGACCGGGTCCGGATCGACCCGGTCCGATAAGCACCCCTAATGTGCACCAACCAATTGTTGGGTTAGGGGTAAAGTTCTAGCTATAAGAAGGGGTTTGGGGCTCATGTTTTAATTGCACCATTCAATAGTTTGTCTAGTTCGCTTTAGATAAATTCCCCTCTTGTCGTAGAATCTAGTAATATTCCTAGTATGCTCTTTTGTTGCAGCTGTGACTGAGCTTCCATATCAAAAAAGATTTTATTAGGTGTCTTTCTTGTAAGGGGTATGGGTTATAAAATGTGGCTAGTGAAAAAACTTTGTGGGTGTGTTTGGGGTGAGAAGAAAAATTGTGTGGTTGTAACAATTTTTCATATAGTGTATTTTCTTCTCTGGTCATGGTGGTTTTTCTTCTGATTTGGGAATGTTTCACGTTAAATCCTTGTGTTGTTATTATTTCTCTTTTTGCTTGCTTTTCCCATAAAAAAGATGCAGATCATGGGGGTGAATTTGGAAGGTCAAATTCCCAACAAGTGGCATCAGAGCCTGGTTCATTTTGCTGCGGTGGAGCTTTGGTTTGGTAGACGAACACGTATTGACTAAGGAGGTTCTGTCTAGGAAAATCGGTATTTAAGTGGGATCGTTGTGACCCCACCCCACCAATTTTCCTGGGAATCTTGAAGTCCTGTCTAGGAAAGATCAATATTCTCTCTTTCCTGAGAGCTTACTTAGTGTGTACTATTCAGGTTTACAGTAAAATTCATCAAAGTATCACAATGCAATGTCGGGAGGCAGAGTTTTAAATGCAGCCAGATTTGATGTAGGGAAATTTGATGGGAAAATCAACTTTGGCTTGTGACAAGTGCAAGTCAGTGATGTGTTGATTCATTCTGGTTTACACAAGGCGTTGAAGGGCAGAGTATTTCCCGAAAGCAGCAATGATACTAGTTCGACTGGTGGAACGACTAGTGCAACAAGAAAAGCTGGAATGAGCAATGAAGATTTGGATGATCTGGATTTGAGAGCAGCAAGTGCAATCTGTATGTGCCTGGCCAAAAATGTTATAGCAAATGTGCATGGAATGTCAAAGGCAAAGGAACTCTGTGAAAAGCTAGAAGATCGAAGAGTTGTAACAGATAAAAGGGCGTCTCAAACCGGGTGTATCTAAAAGAGCAGTTTCATGCATTGCAAATGAATGAGGATACTACTATTTCAGATAATTTAAATGTTCGCAATGGCATTGTTTCAGAGCTTGAATCTATTGGAGTTAAAATTGATATTGAGGATCAGGACTTGAGACTCATCTGGTCTCTTCCAAGTTCATATGAGAACATGAAGCCGATCTTGATTCATGGGAAGGAGAAAATCATTTTCTCAGAGGTTACTAGTAAGATTCTTTCTGAAAAGATGAGACTTGGCAAGAGTAGCAGTCCGTTTGAAAGTTTTGCAATGGTAGCTCGTGATCGGAAGAAGAAAAACTCTATACGTAATGCATGTTGGGATGTGGACAACCTGGTCACATCAAAAGAAATTGTACAAAAGCTGGAGTGGGTTTGACAAATTACTCCGGGTCAGTAAATCGAGATACCGATGAAGCTAATATTGTCTCCTTTCATGATGTCCTCTGAAAAAGGACATGTACATCCTTATGGCATGCCGTTGTCCCTAAGTTGCCATGATAGAGGATGTGTAATGTTACGGGTCAACAATTTTGCACACATGCATTGTTTTGGCATTGATACAGGGTGTGTGGTGGAAATTCATGTCGATTGTTGATTAACTTCCATGAGAGCCAAAACGTGGGAGTTGCACCATAATTTTTCAGCAAAGTTATATTTCGGCATGGGCCGAATTGAAATGCTTGGAATGACTTATTCTGAGTGGAGCATGGTAAAAGCTTTGTGGGTGTGTTTGAGGTGAGAAGAAAAATTGTGTGGTTGTAATACTTTTCCATATAGTGTAGTTTTCCTTGTGTTTTTCCTCCTGATTTGAGAGTTTTTCACGTTAAATCCTTGTGTTATAATTTTTCATTTTGCTTGCTTTTCCCATAAAAAAGGTGCAGATCTTGAGAAATGAATTTGGAAGGTCAAATTCCCAACACCAATACCTTATGTTATTCATAATCATTTTCTAAATAAAATCATGTGGTTATTTTTGTAAAGTATGGATAATATGGTAAATAAACTTAGACCAGACGATGGACAAAAATGTTGGCGTGGCATCCTCATCCTTAATATAGCGTGCGTCTCTATATATATGTGTGTGTTTGTGTGTTCGTTAAGGTGTTAAAGAAATGGATTTCAAGCGACAAAAGATGCAAAAAGCCTGGTTTTATGAAGAGCATGGTCCCAAAGAAGTCCTCAAGTTTGGTGATTTCCCAATTCCTACTCCAAACCAAAATCAACTCCTGGTTAAAGTACATGCTGCGGCCTTGAATCCCATTGATTTCAAGTTGCGCAGCAAGCCACTAGTCCCTCTCCACTTCCCAGTGAGTCTTCATGATCACGAAATATAGTATTTAGACTTATTTACACCTTAAACTATTTAAGTTTCAATTTTACAAGTTATAACTTTTGGTAAATGGACAAAAGGTTGATTTGACAATTTAGAATCACATTCTTGAATGACAATTTAGTTGTTTTAATTAACTCTCGAAAAAATTGGACCTGTATGAGTTCGATTAGATTTGCATCAACTGAAAGTTAAGTGATGCGGTTAATCTACATATTTGATCACTACTCAATTTGCAAGCATCCTTATCATAACTAACTCTTAAACATCCAAGAATCATTCCTTTTAGTGTTATAGCAATATATAACATTGACTTGGTAAAGATTTCAGGTTGTTCCCGGCTGTGATATGTCTGGAACAGTAGTCGGAAAGTACGATCGAGCATCAAGATTCGAAATCGGGGACGATGTCTACGGAAACATACAAGACTTCAATGCAAAAGGGAAGCTAAAACAGCTCGGGACCCTAGCACAATTCGTGGTTGTGGCGGAAGACCTAGTGGCAAAGAAGCCGAAAAACGTGTCCTTCGAGGCGGCTGCCAGCCTGCCTGTGGCTGTCCAAACAGCGTTAGAAGCATTCAAGACTGGTCGTTTCCGAGAAGGGGAGTCGGTTTTTATAGTTGGTGGGGCTGGTGGAGTTGGGAGTTTGGCAGTTCAATTGGCAAAGCATGTGTATAAAGCTTGTTTGGTTGGTGCAACTACAAGTCGTGGGAAAGTGGATTTTGTGAAGGATTTGGGGGCTGATAAAGTGGTGGACTACACCAAGACCGGATACAGGGAAATCCAGGACAAGTATGATCTTGTTATTGACACTATAGGTAAATTGTTTTTTTTTTCTTCTTTTGATCAGCAAATCAAATTTCTTTGATAAAAAAAAAAATACGAATAAACTGGACATATTCACAAGAATACATGATTTCTACCCAACTATATGATCCATCAAGTAGTGAAAAGCATGGATTTTTACACCTCAAATTCAATGACATGAAATGTAATATGTAATTTTTTAGATATTTTTGTCAGGTGATTCGAAGAATTCGTACGTGGTGGGCAAGGAAGGCGCCCCGATCATCGACATAACATGGCCACCATCAAACCTTAAAGCTATACATTCAAGTTTGACAGTGTCTGGAGAGATTTTAGAGAAACTCAACCCATTTTTAGAGAGTGGGAAGCTGAAAGCAGTGATTGATCCAAATGGTCCATACCATCTATGTGATGTTGTTAAAGCATTCGGATATTTAGAGACAGGAAGAGCCAAAGGAAAGGTTGTAATTTCTCCCTTTTACGCTTGAAATCTCTACTTTGCAGCATGTAATTTATTACTATGTATTTTCAACGAGTGTTTAAAATATCTGTTACATCAAAATCCTCAAAACTCTACAAATTCAGATAACAAATAGATAATCTATCAATCAAGTCTTTATCCCACTAAATGATGTCGGCTATATGGATCCTCTCGATCTATATATAAGAAATTTGTCAATATTTTACACTAACTGACTACCTAACACAACTTTTTTCTTTTATCTGGGCTTGAGATGAACCATGGCGGAGTTCAAATAATAGATAGACAAATAAATGATCTGTTGATTTAGGCATCGTCTATTGATTTATGCAAATGACATAATAATTGAGATTTCCATATAGCATTTCATGTTTTAAATATGTTCTTTGATCAAATTAGTTTTTTTTTTCAAATCAAATCAGTCCATCCAAACACATTCAGTACTCATTTTCATGTATTTGGGTAAATATTAAACTCTTATTTGAAACCATTGAAATCAATTTTTAGTTACAATTCATATGACATGATTATGAAAAACTAAAGACAATATATAATATTCTAAGCTTTTAACAATCTTGAAAAATGAAAGCTGATAAATCATTAAACAAGATTTAATGATAATTGCCCAAATAATCCTTATAATATTTCAAGCAAAACCTAGAGAACTCATTGAACATTTCCAGCTTCAACTGCTGATAAACAAGATAATAATAATAATATATAATAAATAATTACAACTTCATAAAGAAAGAAGTAACTACATGTACACTTCATTTCTGAATCAGAAAAGGCACTTGACTCTGGCCTCAGGCAGTCCAATGAACAAATCAGTCTCCACATGATCATACACTTCACTAATATCTATATTAGCTGCTCCATCTTCATTCGATCCTCGTTTGGGTTCGAATTCGCACTACGGTAATATTCGAGGGTCACATTAATAACTTTTGAGTGAACATTAACTTAAAAGATAGTGATGATCAAACGAAAAAATAGTTCGAACGAATGGTTAGGCATTCTTTATTTCATATTTTTAGTTAGTTTCTCCTGAAAGTTTGAGAATTTTCGAGTCATTTGAGAGGGAAAGGAGATAAATCACGTACCTTCTCAGTCAGTAGTCCATTTTCAGCAGCCAGGGCTTTTCCCTGAACATATATTTTATGACACAAATATTATAGGACATCCATTTTTCTTTTGTATTAAAACAATACAAGAATTGTTCTTGACATTTCAACCTCAATTGTCTCTTCTCTATAGAAACCTGAAAACAGTAAGTTAATTTTTTCTAAAGAAATGTACCTTTTCTTTCAATTGATCCATTTGTCGCTTGTACACTTGCATCTGAAAAAACAACAATGATATTACACAAATTATCCAATATATTTTATGTTACTCAAACTCCATTACTAATTTACCAAGAAAAAACTCGAGCTACAAGCATGCATGGGCGGAGTCACGTTAGAGCAAAGAGGGCATTAAATTTCTTTTATTACCCTAAATAAATTTTTTTCCGTTAATTGCATTTTACACTCCAAAAATTGCAGATTGCCCCTCAAAAATTACATTTTGCCGTTTGTCCTCCATTTTTATGTTAATATTTATTGCAACCCCTAAACAAATTCCTCAACTTCACTTAGTTTTTAAACTTAAATTTCTGAAGGAAGACTTTTTTGGTTCTAAAATCATGGTTATCTTTACCTTTTTTGCTCGGATGTTGCTTACACTATGCTCCAACTGTCGTTCGAGATGTTGCAGTTCTTCAATGGTGCATGCTCCCAAATTCTCCCCGAGTAGCTTCCTAATTATTTCGAATGATTGTCACACCAAAACAAGAATCATGTTTCTTAATAGCATCCCACTTTTTTTTTCCAATAGGATAAATTAAAAAAATGATCCAATAGAATAGAAGTCTTTGCAATACTAGTCTCAAACTTTTAGAACTAATAAAATATAATCTCATGGTAATTGTTTTAATCAAAAATAGTCTCAAACATTTGCTTATAATCAGTAATAATAGTCCAAAATTTTTGTTTTTAATCAATAATGATCTCAAATCCCCTTATTCAATTATGAGACCACTTTGTTAAAAAATAATTTACTTGAGACAAGGGGTGGTTACCGGTTCGAACCGGTCCGGTCCGGACCGGAACCGGCCGGTTCCGGTCCCGTTATGGGCGGAACCAGGAACCGGATCGGATCCGGTTCCGGGTTGGACCGGTTCCAACCCGGAACCGGATTTTTCTTTCCTTTTTTTTAAAAAAAAAAAAGGAAAAAAGGAAAGGATTTATCGATTTTTTTTTTTTTTAAAATGGATCCAGTTCCGGTTCAATCCGGAACCGGATCCGTTTGGTCCGGAACCGGTAAGATACCGGATCCGGAACGGTAGAACCGAACCGGTCCGGTATCAAACCGGTTCCGGACCGGTTCGGGACCGGTTAGTCCGGTTCCGGTTTCGGACCGGACTAACCGGTCCGATAGGCACCCCTACTTGAGACTATATTTGATTAATCTTAAAAGCTTGGTACTTGTTTTGAAATGTCTATATTATATGGGACGATTTTTTGAAATTTACCCATTTTTAAAATATAAGATTATGCATATACCCTTTTGAAGCTTCAAGCAGCTCAATCTTTATCATTAGAGTTGCTGTTTCATGCTTTAAGTACTGCAAGATTTTAAGCAATATATTACCATGAGCAAATTATATGTAATCAGTATGCAAAAAAATTAATAGATCAAATACAACCTGAATATCTTGTTCGTCCATAGGGATCTTAGCTTGATCATCTTCATTATGCATTCGATAGCGTGCGATTGTCTCCTGCATGCTGAATGTTTGATCACATTATAAAACCAAATATTTTTCAGTTCTTTTAAACCTCAAAAAGGAGGGATGAATAATATAATTAATGTTACTTAAATTTTCGAAAAATATCGATGTCGTCTGCACTCCAGTTTTGTTAACCACATTCCACTTCATGAATATTCATTCATAAAATGGAATTTAATTAACAAAAATTGGAGTGTAAATAATATCATTAATCGAAAAAAATATTTTACTAATAAATTATACTGTTTATCATTACTCTCACACATCCATGCAAAAGAAAATGATATATTGCAATTAGAATACATTTATAATATATATATAAATATATATATAGTGTCAATCTCTAACAAAAAATATTTTAAAAATAAAAAAATTAATATGGGAAATGCCAAGCCCATGGGAAAAAACACAAACGGGTCATGATGGCACGGCCCTCCCATTTTGCCATCTATATGTGCAGCTCGAGTTAAGTAGGTAAAAATGTAAGATTACAATCATTTGGGCTATAATTTTAAAGAATTTTAATGCAAATGTAATTTCAGAAAAAGTATGTTTTATGCTGACATTACTGCTTAAAAGTATTTTAAATGTTCTTTTTGACTACTAGTCATATTTTAAACCACATTTTAAGTTACGTGTTAAGAGTGTTTGGTACAAAAGTGAATTAAGTATATGCAGAGGTGACAAACGGACTTGGCTGTCCATGGCTTAGTCCGTAATAGGTCGTGTCGGCATGGCAGTTTTGCAACAATAACATTTAGGTTTGGCCCACAGGTCGACCCGTAAGATTTTTTTTTTGAAATTTTTTAAGCCAGGGGCCGTGATAGACTCTACCTCGAAACCAAATAGGTCGTGCTGACACGACCCACATGTTTTGTCACCTATATGATTAGGAATATTCTGAGCCCACAAGACCAGGGACGGTGGGTCAATTCCATCTATAACTGTGACATGTTAGCGACAACGTGAAAAAAGGCATGATTTTGATCTATGGTAAAGTAGTCAATATTCCTTGAATACTAATGACAAATCACCCAAAGGAATAAAGTGAAATATTCATATATATAAGTAATAAATGCTCTATTCTGTTCAATTCAATAAGTCTTATTATTTCTGCAAAAATTTATATTGTGTATAATTCTAACTGATTTTTATACTAAATATTGTCATTTGATATTGTGTTTGCCAAATTGTGTGAGCTTATTATACATATAAATGCTTAATTTTCCTAGGTTGTGACAAATTAACTTAAGTTTTCAAAAGGGTTTATAATATATCATTAAGAAATATAGAGATAGTATAATTGTTAATTTTTTTTTTATGATAGGAACCCAACCATCGTATTTGGATGCGCACTAGGTAAGCTTTCGGGTTGACGTAATAGCCTGTAAATAACGTTAGTCAATTGCACTAGGCAAGCCAAGTACGACAAGACTCGACATAGAAAATGTTGTTAGTGGGGATCGAACTCGTGATTAAAACCCTCTATGCTTACCTACTCCACCAGCTCGATAACCATGATGGGCATAAAAATGTTAATTTTCAAACTAAGATTTTAATGGTAGACGACTTTAAATTGTGAACAAAGACCTCCGTGCAGTATCCATCACCCATAGATCTGATTATGGAGAAACATAAACACACAACCAGATATGCAAAAAAATGAAAGAGATCTCATTGAAGAATAAATTAAAATCATGGCTTGTCTACTGTATATTGCATACCTTGAACTGGCAAATTCATAGAGTTTTCCTCTTGGAGAGAAGATCACTAGCGCAACTTCAGCATCACACAGCACAGAAAGTTCAAAAGCTTTCTTGAGAAGACCATTTCTTCTCTTAGAGAAGGTGACTTGCCTGCTCGTTGCGTTCTCTATTCGCCTCATCTGCGTCTTCCCTCTCACCATTTTACCTCTTTTTCAACAAATCAAGAACCTGTAACATTGACAAAAACCAAGAAAAATAAATCAGATTCATGAAGGAGAAAATTATTATTATTTTATTTGATTCATTAAGTTTGTAAAGAAGAAAGATTTGTGGAGTTTGGTGAAACCTTAAAAGGGTGACTTACAAAATTGGTAAAAAAACAGAAAAACAAACTCAGAGGAATTCACTTTTGGTTGCAGGTTTGGAATAAAAATAGGACTGGAAAAGGCAAGAAACGTATCAAGATTAATGGATACACAGAAAGAAAGAGATGATAAAAAAAGGAAAATAAATGGGAAAAATGTACACTAAACTTGGAAAGATTGAACAGAGGCAGAGTGATTGATTGATGTCAAACCTTTTTTTTTTCGGTGTTTTTTTCTTGAAATATATTTTTGGAAATTTTTTCATGACTATTGGATTTGTTTCCTTATTCATACTTTTTTTCGCCTTTTCATTTTTTCTCTTCAAACCCCAACAAGCATAACAAAAAAAAATATAATGGTAATTAATATGATAGTAATTGTTAATTACTTAATTTAGAATGAGAAAATCTTCATCTTGCTAGTTTTTATAAACCCCACAGCCCCAACTTTTTTTTTAACAATCATAACTATTGGGCATTACATAGGATTTGGATTTGAGTTACTAATCAATAAGCTACCGTCATGATTGTCCCTACAACCCCAACTGAACATAGAAGATTAGGCTTTTGTCTTGGCTATCCCATTGGGCACTATGGAGTAGATCTATCATGTAATGATGATATCCAAATAAGAAATATCTCTAATATATGGTGGATTTATCTTATAGAATGGTATTTAATGAGATAGTCAAGACCTGAAGATTAGATATAAAGGGAAAATCATTAAAGAAATACTTTGACTAGAAAGAATCATTATTTTAACAGAGAAATGGGAAACAAAACAACTTTAATATAGTGTCTGAGTCTCCGTACGTGTGAGTGTGTATCTATAAATATATATATATATATAATAATAATTAATGTAAAAAATTGTAATTTAAAATATCATAAATACAACGTAAATCTCCTTATTGTTATGTACCAATTTTTATCAAATGACTGTTTGATTACAAATTCAACATTTTTATTTTTGAATCCTTCAAATTGCCAATATCCACCAATTCTTGAATAATTTCCTGCGATTTAGCATTTTAATCACACCCTCTTGCTCGGTATTAATGAAGTGATAATTTGATTCCACATAACCACAATTATATACATATACTTATTTTAAACCCTTTTCTACTCTCAATTCGAACCGGGCAAATACTAATTTATCACATAACAAAAACATATACATGTCAGAAACTTATTTGATAAAAATAAAAATGCAGAGGTGACATGTGTTTTTTTTTATTCCTCTGTGATTTACATTAGATGTTGAGGAAAAAAAAATTAACACTATTTAATTTTAAAAAAAATGCGATTTTTTTTTTAAATTAGCCCAAAATAACAACCACATATGAACACAGATCCCACCCTGGTAAATTTGTGTTTGACATAAATAGTTGTGTCCGTACATCAGCATCTTGCAGTACTATGTTTTGTAAAAGCAACCAATGAGAGATCGAAAACACATTTGTACGTAATGATTTATTAAGGATTTGAGTTGACATATATATAATAATGCTGTGGGGTCCTTTATTTATTAAATTCTTAAAGTCTATCTCCCTTTTCAGTGCTTATTCGTTATTTATTTAACAAGGTATTCAAATCCGATTAATCTTCGGGTGATGACCTCATCCTCTCAGAATCGTCACTAGGTAAATTGAAAGATGTGAATGAGTGAATGAATGACAGGTATCTAAAAGAACGGACTAATATGACCAAAACCTAGACCAAACCCTGTTCAGTTCTTCATTGTTGTCCTTTTCATGAACTTTTTTTATTGTGACATGAAATATTATACATTAGTGACAATAAAATACTCTTAAAAACAACATCGGACTTACTTTTTTCCTAGTGGGTGGTTCATCCTTATTTTTTGTTTGAATAAATAAATTCAATCTTCTATTATTCTTAATTAATTTTTATACAAACTTTTTTTAAACTTTTAATAACAACCACCTATCTATGTGAGCGAAGGCGAAAACCACCTTTGCACAAAGGTAGCTAGCCTCTTTTGCAAAAAAAAAAAAAAACTTATTACCCAAATTTTTTTTGAAAAAATATTATATTTTATTCTTTTAAAAAATTATATTTTGATCCCTATAATTTTTTTCCTCTTATTTTTTATTTTAATATGTTTGACCTCCTTACCAGCTTTTATACGTCCATTAATGTATCTTTTTCGTGTGAATGGTTTTTGGAGTGTTGGGAAATCGTCCATGGATTGAAGAGGTTACCGAATAAGAAGAGATTTTGATCGATTTATGCGAAGTTATTCGATTAAAAAATATTTTTTCTTGAATATAATAAATTGTTGTTATATAATTACTAAATAAATAAATACTCCCCAAAATACAATGATTACGTCTAATTTGCATGAAATACCACTGGTGAAAAACACGCTAAATATCAACAATTAATGAGTATTAAACCTCAATAGCTATGAAAGTTTTGCTAATGATAATCCGAAATTGATTCGATTTTGACTTTGAATATTCTTTTAAAAGACATATATCCAATGGGAAAGGTTATCTAAGCCGATTTTTCAATAAATTCTCAGCTGAGAAACTTCAAAACTGTTAAGGAATTTAGTACAACCCTCTAAATCGCGATAATCATTCATTCTTATCTAGTCCAACTAACCCCAAGTAATTTTGAATCACGACTCTCATCTTGATCAAGACCCTACTCATCCCAATTGAAGAGAAAATTAGAAAGATAACCACCGATGGAAAATACTTTGCAACTCGAACTTGAGTCATCCCCAAAAGAAGAACGAGCTTTACCACTCGGGCAAGACCGGAAGCTCAGTGTTTTGAATTTTATTTGGTGAATAGTTAAACTTTGTTTGAGTGTGTCACGCCCCGAGATCGGTGCGCGTGACACCGGCGTCGGATCCAAACATGATATTTGGACACAACAAGCCTCGTGTACAGATCTGTACTAAAACCAGTCGTTTAATCCATAATCAAATAAAATGTCATTACAACTTCAAATACGAGATCCAAATGTCTCGTTCAAAATAAAGTGCGGAAACGTAAATAAGCAATAAAGTTTCTTGAGACGTCTAGTGGATCACCATCCCCAGAATTGCTCTTGTTCATCTTCTTCGATATCTTCTTCCCCGATTTTGTCTGGGAGGGGAGGTAAAGGGGGTGAGTGTTTGGGAAAAACACCCAGCAAGTAGGGGCCGATTGAACAGTAAAAACACATATATATATCTTCATAGCATAAATCATTTTAAACAATTCTTTAACAAAATCATAGA
Source organism: Haberlea rhodopensis (assembly GCA_907163345.1). Classification (NCBI taxonomy): domain Eukaryota; kingdom Viridiplantae; phylum Streptophyta; class Magnoliopsida; order Lamiales; family Gesneriaceae; genus Haberlea; species Haberlea rhodopensis. The sequence continues at coordinate 2,536,224 of CAJQUN010000030.1, forward strand.
TCTTGGCATAAAAACACATAAACACATATCGACTTATTGGATTCAAGAGGTGGCTCCCGTGGTATAGCACTTTGCTCTTAAGGATCAAGAGGTAGCTCCCATGCATGTGGCACGTCCACATCATGTAGCACTTTGCCCCGCCGAATCAAGAGGTGGCTCATACTCACGTAGCACTTTGCTCCGCAAAGTCCTTCGTTCATGATCATGTCACATACTTATTTGATTTAAAAACATGATTTTCATAGGGTTGTTCAATCGAGATTTAAAGCATAAATATAGTTTTGAAAACGAATGGAAGTTGTAGCAAAAACCCACTTACTGTTGGATGTACGCGTGAAGGATAAATTCCGGGTTGCGAAATAGTACAAGAGTTCTTCCTCCTTGCCTTGAGATAATTCGAAAATCTGAGTGTGTGTAGTGTGTGAGTTTCGAAATTCTTGGAATGAAAAATGATAGCCTTCTTCTTCTCCTCTTGGTATGATTTATAAAGAATTAAAGTGGTGAGGTCTAAATTTGGTTATAGTAGGAGTTAGGGGATGGCAATCCCTTAACTCATGTCCTTCAATCCCATGACTCAAGTTCCACAATTTTGGATGGTATTAAATTGAATTGAGTGATAATATGTTACTTGGGTGGGTAATAAACGAGGCACAAAATTTGGGGTCTTTACATCCCTCTCTCCTTATTGGAAGTTTCGTCCTCGAAACTTGGATCAACTTGGTTTAGAAAGAGGTATGGGTATTTCTCTCGCATCTTTTCTTGTAGCTCCTAAGTGGCTTCCCTTTCAGTGTGATTTGACCATTGAACCTTGACGTAAGGGATAGTTCTCCGCCTCAGTATTTGATCTTTAGTGTCCACGATCCGGATCGGAATTTCTTCGTACTTCAGAGTCTCATCCAAGCTCTGTCACGCCCCAGGCACGGGCCCGCGCAGGCGCGACTTCACAATGGGCTCCTATAGCAACTACTTCGTATCCGTCCTCGCTCTACGAAAATGGTTAACCCAAGTTGATATAATAATCCATTGTAAGCCTTTATAAACAACTTTAAATTTTCATCCACAACCAATATGGGACAAGGGTATTACACATTACTTCTTCAACCTTTTTAGGATCCACTGACACGCCTCTTGCTGATATGATATGACCCAAGAATGCGACACTTTCTAGCCAGAATTCGCACTTTTTGAATTTGGCGTATAATTCTTTATCCCTTAAGGTTTGAAGGGTAAGACGAAGGTGCTTTTCGTGTTCTTCTTTACTCGGAGAGTATACGAGGATATCATCGATAAATACTACGACGAATCTATCCAGAAATGGCTTGAATATTCGGTTCATCAAGTCCATGAATGCGGCTGCTGCATTTGTCACCCCAAATGGCATTACTGTGAACTCGAAATGCCCGTATCTCGTCCTGAAAGCAGTTTTTGGGATATCCTACATCTTGACTTTCAGCTGATGGTAACCCGACCTCAAATCGAGCTTTGAAAAGACCTTAGCTCCTTTGAGTTGGTCGAGAGGTCATCTATCCTTCGGAGAGGGTACCGATTCTTGATGGTGATCTTATTTAGCTCCCTGTAATCGATGCATAATCTCATGCTTCCATCTTTTTTCTTCACAAATAGAACGGGTGCTCCCCATGGAGATGCACTTGGTCTAATTTGCTTCTTGTCCAAAAGTTCATGTAGTTGCTCCTTAAGTTCTTTCAGCTCAGCTGGGGCCATGCGATAAGGTGCCTTGGAGATCGGTGCAGTGCCTGACATTATGTTGATTTTAAACTCTACTTCTCGGTCTGGCACTAGTCCTGGCAATTCTTTGGGAAAAATGTCTGGGAAGTCTTGTACCACTGGGATATCCTCTATTTTAAGTTCGACTCCTTCCCTTGCCTCGCTTATCGTGGCCAGATACAAATTTCGCCATCTTTAATGGCTCTCCAAGTTTGAGCCGCAGATAATAATGACTTCCGGGCTTTAGTTCTACCATGGAAAATGACTTCTTTGTTGTCTGAAGTCGTTAGCTTGACGTCTTTGCTATGACAATCAACTATTGCATGGTGTCTAGTTAACCAATCCATACCTAAAATGACGTCAAATTCTACCATGTTGAGTTGAATCAAGTCGGCGCTAAATGTTTTATCGTTTATGCCAATCTTGCAGTCTATATGGATCTTATTTGTCTCTAGAGTTTTGTTGGCGGGGGTCGCCATTACCTAATTTCAAGGGAGTGGATATATATATTAAATTTGGGGATTAATAACAATGATAAGGAATAATTAAAAGAAAATTGGTCTCAAATTTATTTATTTATTTATAATCATTTATTTATTTATTTATTTAGTTTATTTATTTTTATTTTATTTATTTTTATTTTTTTCGAAATTGACTTTGGGTTTTATTGGGTATCCTAAATTAATCAATAACCCATGATGAATTTGGAAATGACTTACGAATTTAAGAGGAATTGAAGGTTGAATTTTTGCATAATTAGGGTTCTTTAGGGCGTGAATATTGGTTCCAAATTGGCGTCCTTTCCTTATCTGTAATCCGACGAAATCATAGGGCTTTTACTAGTGGCATTATTTCGAGCAAGATCTCGAATTTAATTTGATTTTTATGTTCGAAAGTTTGATTAAATCGGTAGTGAAAGTTTTAAAAATTTAGGGTTCTTATGAGGCGTAATTCTTGTTTCGAAATTGAGCACTTTACTAATTTATAATTTCAGTTTGATAAGGGGTTTTTGGTAGGGGTTAAATATCGGTCAAAACCCCGAAATTAATTTGAAATTTATGTTCGGATTGATGGAGAAATTGTTGGGTGAAAATTTCGTCATTTAGGGTTTACAGGGCGTGAATTGCGGCTCGAAATTGATCGCCTTACCTCGTTTATAATTCGAAATCAATAGGGGATTTTATTATGGGCACATTTACGATTGACATACCGAAGTTAATTGGAATTTCGTGTTTGAATTGTCAGTCAAATCGAATGCTGAAAATCGGCAAAAATTAGGGTTCTTGAGCGTGATTTTAGGCTCAAAATCGGAGGCCTTCCCTTGTTGTTAATTTGAATTTTCCAGAGGGCTTTTAACATATATGTCATGTGGAATATTTACCCCGAACTAATTTAAATTCTACGTACGGATTGATGGAAAAACAAATTTGGGATATTTCCACATTTTAGGGTTCTAAGGGCTAACTTTTTGGTCCTCAATTAACAACCTTCCTTTCTTTGAGAGTTGGAAAAGGCATAGGGCTTTTATTAGGGATGATAATTGGATCATTAACCAGAATTTAATTTATTTTTCGCGTTAGAATCAGGGAGAAATCGAAGGTCTAATTTTCGGCTAAATTAGGGTTCATAAGGACGAGAATTTGATTGGCGATTGTTCAACCAACAGTGAACGGATTTTGCAAATGACAAGGGGCTTTTGTTCGTCTATGATCATCGGCCATGGTGGTTTGTCGAGGTAGTCGATCGGTGGTCGGCGGTGAGAGATCGGAAAATTGACGAGTATGAAGTGCTCGAATTTCGATCGCGAAATCGGTCATGCTAACGCCTTCCGTTCAACTCGATACTTCGTGTCGTAGATTCGTCTCAGGGAGGCGTTCAAGGTGGTGAGTCGACGTTCCGACGAAGGGCAGCGGCGACGCAGCGGTTTGCTCACGGTTGCTGCTTCGTTTATCTTTTTTTTTTTTTCAGATTTCCAGATTTTCGAAGTTTTTTTGTTTTTTGTTTTTTTTAAAATTTTCATCTTCAGATTTTTGGATTCCAACCGATTTTCGATTTAATCATTTGTCTATTAGATCCAGGATTTTTAATTCGGTTGATTTATATCAACCAAAAATCTTTTCCCAGCGGGATCATGGAACCTGGTTTTGCTCTGATACCACTAAAATGTCACGCCCCGAGATCGGAGCGTGTGACACCGGTGTTGGATCCAAACATGATATTTGGACACAACAAGCCTCGTGTACAGATCTGTACTAAAACCAGTCTTTTAATCCATAAATAAAATGTCATTACAACTTCAAATACGAGATCCAAATGTCTCGTTCAAAATAAAGTGCGGAAACATAAATAAGCAATAAATCTTCTTGAGACGTCTAGTGGATCACCATCCCCAGAACTGCTCTTGTTCCTCTTCTTCGATATCTTCTTCCGCGATTTTGTCTGGGAGGGGAGGTAAGGGGGGTGAGTGTTTGGGAAAAACACCCAGCAAGTAGGGGCCGATTGAACAGTAAAAACACATATATATATCTCCATAGCAGAAATCATTTTAAACAATTCTTTAACAAAATCATAGATCTTGGCATAAAAGCACATAAACACATATCTTCACATATTCACATATCGACTTATTGGATTCAAGAGGTGGCTCCCGTGGTATAGCACTTTGCTCTTAAGGATCAAGAGGTGGCTCCCATGCATGTGGCATGTCCACATCATGTAGCACTTTGCCCCGCCGAATCACGAGGTGGCTCATACTCACGTAGCACTTTGCTCTTCAAGGTCCTTCGTTCATGATCATGTCACATACTTATTTGATTTAAAAACATGATTTTTATAGGGTTGTTCAATCGAGATTTAAAGCATAAATATAGTTTTGAAAACGAATGGAAGTTGTAGCAAAAACCCACTTACTGTTGGATGTACGCGTGAAGGATAAATTCTGGGTTGCGAAATAGTACAAGAGTTCTTCCTCCTTGCCTTGAGATAATTCAAAAATCTGAGTGTGTGTAGTGTGTGAGTTTCGAAATTCTTGGAATGAAAAATGATAGCCTTCTTCTTCTACTCTTGATATGATTTATAAAGAATTAAAGTGGTGAGGTCTTTTGGTTAGAGTAGGAGTTAGGGGATGACAATCCCTTAACTCATGTCCTTCAATCTCATGACTCAAGCTCCACAATTTTGGATGGTATTAAATTGAATTGAGTGATAATATTTTAATTGGGTGGGTAATAAATGAGGCACAAAATTTGAGGTCTTCCAAGAGTGTATAGAATTTTATTTGGTGAATAGTTAAACTTTGTTTGAATCGATTACTATGTGAATGATGATTAAAATGGGATATTTGAAATATTAAAATGTAGTATATTTTATCAAAATACTATAAATAATAAATAGAATTAAATATTATATTGGAAATGAAAAGTTGATGTAATTATAGGTAGTGTTTGGTCTTATTTCCGGTGTTTTCGGTGTATGTATTTTAAAATGGTATTTATGGACAATAAATGTATTGAAGAACGTAATGTATGTTCTATTTTATTTTATGAAGAAAATATTTCTAATGTAAAAATCATATTTTATAGAATGTGTTCGGCTATTTAATTTTTATTTAGTTTTAAACTAATTTTTTTTTAAAAAAAAGTGTTTCTCAAAATATATTACAATAATGGAATCTTTTTCGAGAAGTGATAAATAACTAAATGAAAGTAATGATGTATGAAACAAATAACAATATTTATTGGGACAAAATAACATTTGATTTTAATTTTGGGTCTCAAAATTGCTTCTGTGAGAAGCAAACCAAAGAAAGCCATTTTTTGGGTATAATTTTTCTTTATTTAAAAAATGAACAATGAGTTTGGTGTTTATTTTTGAAAATAATTAATATATATATATATATATATATATATATATATATATATATGATTCAAAAAATGATTCAAAATATGGGATATTTAAAAAATGTTATTGTTTGGCTACCTATGGGACACTATCACATGATAAATTAATGGCCAAGACTTCTCAACGTATTATATTCTATATAAAAAAGTGAAATATTAATAAATATAATTCATTAATCCAATATTTGTCGTAGCCAAAATAATTCTTTAAAAAATACCCCAAAAGCTTGTTGTGTCCTCCGCAGGCTGCGGAGAATGCTGTAGCTTTTGCAGGTTCTCATAGGTGTGTTTGTCCCTTTGTCTCTCTCTCTCTTTCTTACTATCTCCATAAACCTCAACCTTCCCACAATATTTTTTTGAGAAACTATTACGATTACGGAACGTGGTGGGACAAAGACTCGTCATGAGACCTCTGGATGGTAATTATAATCTGTGCCATAAATCTGCAAAAAAAAAAAATTCTTACCAAAAAATACATTTATGAGAAAATTATATCCACATAAGTTCATTTTTTTAACTATTAGTTTGAAAATGTATTTTTTAGTTACCAAAATATTCTTCAGTTGAAAACAACATAAACCTAATTTCAGATCTTCCTTTTCTTACTCATCCCGTCGCCCACAGCTTAAATTTTCTGCTAAAATTTTCCGGCGATTCTCAGATCATTATTTTCTTCATCATCTCGTCGCCTCATCTCGTGCCTCATCCCTAAAAATTATTTGCTAAAATTTTCTGTACATGAAATCTGTTTGAATCGAATCATCCTAAATTTTCGTAGCATTTGGAATCTTCTTTAATCGAAGAAGATCTCAGGACTACTCTGCACATATAATTTTCGGATCTGCTCTGCACATTCCATCTTGTGTGTATGTGAATTATAAAATTTGACAATCGATGCTAAATTATAAATATCGAAAGTCTGTTGGTATATTTTTTTTGTTTTTTTTAACCTCCCATGGCTTTGACTGATGCATATGGATGAAGAAGTAAGGTAAGCATTGGTGTCCGTGCTTGTTTGCTCATTTCCAAAATTTACAGCCTGACAGCAAGATATTGCAACGAATAAGATGACCCAGAGAAAAATTAACTGGTGTACGAAAGTTATAAATGGTAACTGGTGCACGAAAATATAACATTGGTGCATAAAAAGCATAAAATGTAACCGACGCACAAAACGATAAAAAGTAACCGGTGCACGAAATTTATAAAAAATTAACTTGTGCACGAAAATATAACCTTGGTGTACGAAAATCATAAAAAGTAAGTGGTGCACAAAAATATAACCTTGGTGCACGAAAATATAGCCTTGGTGCACGAAAAATTATTAAAAGTAACTCGGTGCACGAAAATATAACCTTGGTGCACTGAAAAAATAACATTGGTGCACGAAAATATAACACTGATGCACGAACTTTGTGTTAATTAACTAATGCACAAAATTTCAAAAAAACAAACCAGGTGCACGAAATAAAATAACTGGTGCACAAAATTAAATGGTTCTTGTATCATTTACTTAATTGTATGGTTCGTGCATCATCACTTGCGATTATGGTTCGTGCATCACATATTTTTTCTATGTTTTGTGCATCAGTTACTGATTTTCATTTTCATGCATCAATTACTAAATTTCAATTTCGTGCATTAGTTACTGGTTTTAATTTTTGTGCATCAGTTACTGATTTTAATTTTTGTGCATCAGTTACTGATTTTCATTTTTCGTGCATCAATTAATGATTTTCAATCTTTCGTGCACCAGTTAATGTTGATAATTTTCTTGCACCAGTTATTTTTTTATAATTCGTGCACAAGTTACTTTTTTATAATTTTCGTGCACCAATTAATTTTTCTCTGGTCATCTTCTTCGTTGCAAGTTTCAAGCTGTAAATTCTGATAATGAGCAAAGAAGCACGTACATCAATGAATCATAACTAAAAAACCTCAAAATGCAACAAACAGTATATATATACTCTTACACACATACACACAAAAACACACACAACACACATACCAGAATTGAAAAAAAATCTGGAACGAAGTGATGGAACGGAAAATCGAAGAGATAGAAGAGAAAAACCAACTGTAAGAAATCGTAACTGGCAAGAGAGATTTACGATGAGATTTGAATCGCAGTGGCGAAGAGAAGAGCTCGAAAAGTGATGAAAAGAAAAGATTGAAAATTTCTGAGATTGCCGTCTTTTCTTATTAAGGGCACTTTTGTCATTTTAACCTAAAGTGGACTTAAATGATTGTAAGTTTTTTTCTTAGACTAGGATGAGTAAAGTTTCAAAATAAAGTACCGGTTTGAACTTTGCCCTTAAAAAAATTATTTGTCAGAAATGATTGTGTACAAACAAATTTAAGTATTAAAATGACTAAAATTACTTCTTAAAAAATTATTTGACTTACAAATGTTAATTAGTTATAGATTTTAGGTTTGAATAAGAGCAAATGATATTTAATTAAAAAGGAAAAAATGCAAATATTTAGTGGAAAAATATTTATATGAACTAGGTGTTTGTAAAGATCAAGATAAATCAATATGTATATAAATATATATATTTGTATGTGTGTTGATATTGGTGAAACTAGTAAACAGTTGCTTAAAATGGCAGTGCTCGTCAACATCAGCAGTACTACAAATAAAAGCAACCAATGACGGATCGAAAACACATTGGAATTATGTAATGATTTTCGACTCAAATCGCTAAAGGACTCAAATCGCTAAAGGAATGGAGGTGACAGCACTCTCTTTCAAATGGATCCAATGTTTGAAAATATTTATATGAATCAGGTGCTTTATAAAAGATCAAGACATATAAATATAGTGTATATGTTTGTATATGTGTTGGTGTTTATAAGATCGGAATGTATAGAAGTGAGATCGATCCAATGTTTCTATATATTCATTTATTTAACTTTTAACCGCCATTAGTTAGCTTGTATTGTGTTATAATACTAAAAACTTACTCTTAAAACATCTTACAAGAGACACCTTCGGATTAGCCGGATTAGCTTTTGAGACTGACTGGAGTTAGAGTCATGTTAAACACATTTGCACTTCCCCAAACTGAAAAAAAAAACAGTTTATAAGAGAATAATACTCAAGTCAGGGTATCTTATCGAAAGAAAAATATAAAAAGCTGAAGTATCTCAGTAAAATCCTAATAATGGTTTGAGTTTACCTGCATCATAACTGAGTATTTATAAGTGTTGAAGAAATTCCTATTTTTTTGACGTGATCTTCCAACTTACCTAGATTTGATCCAATACGAATTTTCTTTATCCATCACATTTTATTGGATTTGTCGATTTTTTTGTGGATAAATTACAAGATCAAACTTGCCAAGCAGAGATGTGCCTCAATCGATCAGAAATTTGTGCGACAGTTGTCGTCCCAGTATCCAGGAAATGAGTTTTCTATATAGCAGGGTCCTCATCGAGCAGTATGTACTGAATTGTCATGAGGAGGTTGATCTTAATGTGAGTTTATGAAGTTAAATTAGACTTGTGGCTCACGTACCTTACTTTGAAGCTCGAGACTTTGTGCGCCGGGTGTTCTAGACTAGAGTGAGGCCATCTGGTACAGAACTTCAGGAGTTTGGCTGCTCGGGCTCGGCTCGTTATTAGTGTTGAATGTGTGTCACGATATCCAAATAGAGATCACAAGTAAACTCGATGGTTGCAAGAGAATTCTTTGGCCAAATGGAACTAGCCGTTGACAGAATTCAAGAATTAGCTTTAAAGGGGGATTTGGTTTCGAGAAGCAGTTAGGAGTTGGTTATCTCAGAACCGGATAAGTCAGTTTATTCGAATTGTGTGTGACCTGCTGAACAGGTAGCTTCTTGATGTATATATAAGAGAATCAAAGGCAACCAGAAGAGGGGATGGAAGCTTGCATATTTTTCAGTAGCAAAGGAGATTGATAGAGTTTTCAGAGAGGTTGAGTCAGAGAAGCAATTGAAGAAGTTCGAAGAGATTTTCATTGTAAATCATAGTAGTGAAAATCGGATTGAATTCTGGTGTAAATCAATTGCTTGTATATCTCAAAGTGTGATCAATAATATGGAGTCTCCCGAGGAGTAGATTCATTTTATCGAACCACGTAAATCATCTTGTCGTCGCATTGCATTTCATTCTTGATTCACGTATACTGTGTATAATCATATTCATGTTTAAATTGGTGATTAACTTCTGTTGTTGTTATCATTTTGAGTGAAATATAGAATCAAGAAGCATTATTGAGTGATCAAGAACAGAAGAAGTGTGATCATCGATAGGGAGGAGTTGCGAGGAAATGTTGAGCTGAGGTATCCAATTCGAGGGATTTTTTGATGCTACCCCTCACGGGCAGTGCCCAGAGGGATGCGGATATCCTTAAGTGTCGTCAAGTCATCGTATGATATTACTAGTCTCTCTCCCCATTAAAATTTGAAAAACTCCTTACCACCATATTTGACGTATGCACCTGTCAGTAAATCATTTCCCTTTTGTGGACCATTGAATCGATTGGATCTGTTGATCGTTTTGCAAAATCAACGGGATAATTTTTTTCATCTCTCTTTTGGCAATTTGTAATCTCTGTTGATTTTACAAAACATTAGCAGATCCGAGCAAAAACTAACATAACGTGTGCTGCTAATAGTGAGATCCTTTGCAGGCATAGATCATAAATGATGGGAGTATTTGCACGTATGCATGCAGAATATATGCACACTATTATGAATATATTAGTCTTAGCTTACCTGTTGGAATGTTATTTTACCAATCTTTTGTGGATCGATAAACCCAAAATCTGTGAAATCAAGAATAAAACGTAAAATTCAGGTATATTACAAAATATTACATCAAAATTAGATGCCATTATGTAGACTAAAACCAGCAAAGTCTATAACCTTAAAAAAACATGTCTTAGCTTACCTGTTGGAATGTATTTTACCAATCTTTTGTGTCGATAAACCCAAAAATCTGTGAAATCAAGATTAAAACATAAAATTCAGGTAAATTACAAAATATTACATCCAATTTAGATGCCATTAAGTAGACTAAAACCGGGGCCAGCAGCAAAGTCTAGAGCCTTTAACAACAATACATGTTCTACCTGTTTCAACAGACTCGCACATGTTAAACATACCAATAGCACAATCTCAATATCATCAATTTCACAATTCATAATTTACAGAATATAAAGTTGTAAATTCAGAAAATACTTCATATATATACGGTTACCATATGGAATTTCATATGCTGTACTTGTTCTCACAATAACCAAAATCATCAAATTCCAAAATCAGTTAATCATTACATTGATTAACCATATTCATGCTCAAACCACAAATTCTATAATCAATTATAGCTGAATCATTACAATCATGATTTACATGAATCAAATATATCGCAATTAATGATTTCACAATCTCATCACATCGCTCGCTCAACAGCGGTGGCACTCTAACCTCTCGCGCGCTCAACAACGGCGGCATCATAACAAATGCTCGCTCAATAGCGACAACATCTTACTCATTGCTCGCTCAACAACGACATTTCCACAATTCATAACACATATCTTTTAGCACAACAATAATATATTATTTATTAACTGAATCAACCTCATACATAAATCACAATAATGTATGATGCAAAGAATGTTCTTACGTCCCACGTACCCGACGATATCCAAAATAGATAGAGCTATCACCAGCAATAACCATTTACCCTGCTCGATGTCTTGTGGTATGTGACGTCTCTACACACATATAAGATATTAGCATCATGATATCTTAATATCTTATCATAAACAATCATAATCACATTTCTGATGAAAATGGATCATATAACACATCTAGTCATGCCATAACTCAAAAATAGCAAAAATTTATAAAAATCCCAGTTTACACCGATTGATCGCTCGACCTTCCGTGATCGGTCGCCCATTTTGCTCGATCAATCGCCCAATGCAGAAAATTTTATCAACTTCGACCGATCTATAGGCTCAACTGGCCGGTCTATCACCCGGCCTGTAACTCAAAATTTCTCCATTTTTTCATGTTTTCACCTACTACAACACATAGATCAATCCCTACTTCAAATAATTCAATCATAACACCTCAAAACAGTTTACTTCAACTGATTCAGTATAATTCCTTCCAAAGCATAACATCAAGAAACAAAGATATACCAAAAACACATACTACACAACCTTTATATAAATTTCATTAATAACCAAACACAAATGTAGAAATCACTTACCCAACACTTTTCTGAAAGTTGCAACAAGACTTGTTGAAAAACTCTTTGGAAATTTGAAGATGAAATTCAAAAATGAGGGAGAAGGATTTTTTGTTTGATCGATGAGTGAATTGAAAATCAGTTTTGGGGATTTATATCCCTTATTTGCACCTAAGTCCCCCATTTTAATCTCCTTCCTACATTTGACCAACCCTAACTTGCAATTGAATCTCTCCAAGTTCCTACTTTGCAATTAAATCCTCTATACATAATTGCCAATTAATCCATGCATTACTTATCATGTTGAGCATTACTTAACTTACTATGATGTTTAATCAACTTAATATTATAATTAAGTATCAGATTAATATCGAATATCACACTATGTCTATTCAATAGATATCCTACAATTTTACTCTCTCAATCACATTGCTAGATTCACTAATGTCCACACCTTCGGTCAGACGTAACCAAGGTTCAGAACTATTGTTTCAATCGTTAAAAAAAATATTGATGCATTGACAGTAATTCATTAATCACTGATACTGGTTTTGGTTATTGCTCGATCTTTTATTTTTTTAAAATATATTATTAGTAAATACGGATTGAGTTCCCGGAATGGATAATAACTCATACCCACTTTGGACAGACTCGATTTCGAGTCCCACTTGACGCAAAAAAAAATGATTTAGTCACTCCCCCACTCAAAAAAAAAACGGATCACCTCTGGGATAGCTCAGTAATAACCAGACCTAGGGCAGACTATGATTGGACTGGCATGAATTGGTCCGTAGTATTTTCACTTTTTTTATTACATAATAATCATAGAAAAATTTGCAGAAAGGTACCACTTGCAAATATTATTTTTCAACTAAATCTAATAAAAAATCATCATTGTATATAAATCAACTTTACAAGAAACTTTATTCAATAGGTCAAATTTCTAAATATTTAGTCTACTGGGTAGACCCGACCAAGGGTCAACATCGACCCTGAACCGGCCCGGAACCGGCCCGTGGTCAACGGGCTGGTTAACCGGGTCAACGGTTCGAAGGGTCGGACCCGTAACCGGCCCGTCTATAGAAGGGTCGGTTAAGGGTCATAATTTTCTAACCCGTGAACCGTCGGTTAACCGGCGGTTCAAGGGTTATTTTAATTTTTTTTACATTTTTAAATTTAAAATATATGTTATGGTGTAGATTGGAACTCATTACCTCCAAATTGAATAATTAGCTTCAACCACTAAGCTATAAGAGCCTTGTTGATCTAAATATAGTGTTATAATTTATATATATTAACCAAACAAATATATCTTACACATTTTAATTATCTGAGCTTGAATTTATTTCATGTTATTTTATATTTAATCCATTGATGAAAACACATTCAAACACATTTTACACTTTATTTCAAATTTTAATAATATTTTTAATTTTGTTTAAAAAGTAAGGGTCAAACCGTAACCGTAACCGTTGGTTAACCGTAACCGTAACCGGAACCGTAACCGGAACTGTCAAGGAAGGTTAAGGTTAAGGGTCGATGTTTTTTGAACCGTCGAACCGGCGGTTCTGAACCGTGGTCGGGTCTACTACTGGGTATTTTATTTTTACTAAATTACCCATTTAACTTAAAAAAAAATCAACAAAGAGAGGAGTTGAATCCACATTTTCAACGATAACACTGGATCATAAACTAAGCCCTTTGGTTGGTAGCAAATGAGCATCTTGGTTGCACTCAAGCTGCTATGTTGAACACATGATCCATAATACTGCGAACAAACATAACGAATTGCTGCTACAAGTGGAGCTTCTTGAGCATACGGTGCATAGTGAGTAATTGTCGTAACAACAGCTTCTGCGTCCATTTCCATTATCCATGGTTGCAGGTAAAACGGGACGCAGTCAATACTCCATGAATGACGCGCATCTCCGCTAGATAAGGAGATAGAATAGCTTTATGCAGGAGATATTGGCAAAATAGAACAGTTCCATTTGGGTCCCTCCCAACTATACCAACAACAAAATAAGGCACAGAAAGGTGGACTGTTGCATGATTTGCATCTACATTAATCTTAATGGTTTCCGGTTCAGGTGGGTGCCAACAAATCACGTGCACCGCCTAATGCAAGCGCTATTCTTTCAGGGGAATCTGGATCTTACAACTCCACCGAAGATGCCGAGGGGATTCCCGATCTTGACACAATCTGTGCCATATATCTCATATGCTCTGAGAAAGGAGAACTGTAAGCCCACCACATCACTGGTCAACAAGCGTCGTCACACCACTAGAGGGTTTGTTGAAAAGCGTAAGGGCTTATATTGTATGGTGGGAGGAGGGAGTAAATCTACGAATTACATATATATATATATATATAATTTTAATAGAATAATATTTTTGTGGTTGGGTAAAACCTTTATGGTAGGATCGAATTATTCGTTAAGACATTAAGGACATAACTACATATTATCTTAATTTCAAATTTCTATGTGTATTATTACCGTTACTCTGACAATATTGCCGTGACAAATTCAAATTTTATTTGCAAAATACTCCTTTACCCAAATCTAATTTATATGAAAAGTATAAAAAAAATATAAACTTAAAAATAAAATATAATAGGAAAATAATACCTCAATATAATCATATTTTATATAAAAATGTACTATACGTGAAATTATAATTTATCTTAAAATTTAACTTACTTATATATATATATATATATATCATTATCATCCCGTATGTTTATTTTGTAACTCAATAAACCAATTTTATAATAACTCAAGACAGATTTTATTTATTTTTTCACATTTTAATACGTAATTAATTTTAGTTAATTGTTTACAATATCTTCAATTTTAATATTTAAAACCATTATTAAATATTATTTCAAAATTATAGGAACTTGTTTGGACCCAATTCAACGCGAACCACTGCAACTGGGTACCGCCACGCACTCTGCTCTCATTAGCCACTCCGCCGAAGTCCACAGTAGTTTGAATCGAGTCCAACTTTAAATCCTCTCACTCACTCACTCACTCACATCGCCGTACTTTCAATTCCACAATAGTTCTCTCCGCTGTCACCTCCATTTTGATTCAGATCTGTATTTTGAGTTATTTCTCATAAACAAGCTGAAATTTTGAGTATTTTGATAGTATGGCGACAATGGAGAGCTTAATTGGACTGGTGAACAGAATTCAGAGGGCTTGCACCGCCCTCGGTGACTACGGCGGCGGCGACCAGGCCTTTTCTTCTCTCTGGGACGCCTTGCCAACAGTCGCCGTTGTCGGTGGCCAGGTCAGCAGCATCTTAGTAGTTATAAATGTTTAAAATATTCTTGTTGCGTATCCTACGATAATTGATTGACCCTCTCGGATAATGACTTTTTTTTTTTTTTCAATTTTACTTTACTCGAGGTTCAGATGTGATTTTGGTGTAATTTTTTGGTGTGATTGTTACTTAAATAGAGTTCGGGAAAGTCCTCAGTTTTGGAGAGCATAGTAGGGCGAGATTTTCTGCCTCGAGGCTCTGGTTAGTTTTTTTTTCTTTCGATTTCTGTATGATATTTGGGTTTACATCTTTTACAATTGTTGATCTGTTCGTGTTATTGGACTGTTGAATTCAGGCATTGTAACGAGAAGACCATTGGTATTGCAGCTGCAGAAAACAGAAGATGGGCGTGAGGAATATGCTGAGTTTGGGCATTTACCACGGAGACGATTCACTGATTTCTGTATGTGTAATTTCTGCTATTCTGTTAACCTATCAGTAGAAATCTTATATGAAACGTTGGATTACTGATTGATGTGTTTCACAGCCTATGTTTTACTCTCCACACTCATTTAGTCTATGTTTCTTGCCCTTTTGCACGAATTTTCTCTCAAAAGTCTGATTCCTATTCCCCTTGAGAGTTCTAAAATCGGCTTTATTTTATTTTTGAAATCAAAATTCTGCAGCTATCACTACATCATTCGTCCCAAAAGATATATAGACCCCACACACCAATTTTCCAGTTTGAAACATTACATGTTTTCATATGTCAAGACATAACGGCGACTTTCGAAAAATTCATTGACTAGTATACTTCTTAATATTTTCAAAACTACTTTTAAATTTTTTAATTTTAAATTGCAACCAAACACCACCTTACTGTGTTTTAGTTATATTGGATAAGTTGGAATGTAATCACAAAACTAGGGGGTGGTGTAGTTTTGTCGCGCTCTCCACACCTAGGTCCAATTCATGATCTGAAAAATTAATAGCATAAGGTAGAGTGCAAATATTGTTAGTGTAGATTATTGAGATCTGGTTGAAGGGTAAAAAACCTTCTTTTGATTTATTTCTCAATGAATCAGATTTGGTTACATTGGTTCATTTAAATAGATACAAGAATAAAAATCAAATCCCACTAAATCTCTATACAATCTTATCTTACCATACTTCTAATATTATCCTACCAAAGATAATCACAAAGATTGAGATTCTAATTTATCTTATCGACACTCCCCCTCAAGTTGGTAAGAAAATGCCTATCATTCCCAACTTGTTGACTTGTTCTTCAAAAGCTTGTTTCGATAATCCTTTTGTTAGGGCATCTGCGACTTGTAACGTATTTGGGACGAAGGGAATGCAAATCACACCGTCTTCAAGTTTTTCTTTAATAAAATGCTTGTCGATTTCAATATGTTTGGTTCTCTCATGCATAACCGGATTATGAACAATACTGATAGCTGCCTTATTATCACAATATAGCTTTATTGGAAGGTTTATTGCCATGTGTAGTTCTTCCATAACTCTTTTAAGCCATAGTACTCCGATAACTCCTTGAGCCATAGATCTGAATTCGGCTTCAGCACTGCTTCTAGCAACCACACTCTGTTTCTTGCTTTTCCATGTCACCAAGTTGCCCCATACAAATGTACAGTAACCTGTTGTAGATCTTCTATCAGTAATTGATCCTACGCAGTCTGCATCAGTGTAAGCTTCTATTCCTTTTTTTTCTCCTTTACCAAAAAACAATCCTTTTCCCGGAGTTCCCTTAAGGTATCTCAGAATACGATACACAGCTTCAAGATGTTGCTGGACTGGAGAATGCATATATTGACTTACTACACTCACTGCAAAGGCAATGTCAGGTCGAGTGTGAGATAGGTAGATTAGTTTTCCCACTGACCTTTGATATCTTCCTGTATCCACTGGAACACCATCTTTGATATCTCCTGATTTTGCATTTGTAATTATCTGAAGGCTTGCATCCGCTCATCCCAGTTTCCTTCAAGATATCTAGACTATACTTTCTTTGGGACACAGTAGTCCCCTTCTTTGATCTTGTCACCTCCATTCCTAGGAAATATTTTAGTTGCCCCAAATCTTTCATTTCAAACTCGTTTGTCAGCTGTTTTTTTAGTCTGTCCATCTCTTCAGTGTCATCTCCTGTTAATATAATGTCATCAATATAAACTATTAATATAGAGATCTTGTTTCAATTTGAATTTTTCGTGAAGAGAGTATGATCAGATTGCCCTTGAGAATACCCCCGACTTCTAACAAACTTGGTGAACCTCTCAAACCAGGCTCTAGGAGACTGTTTCAACCCATAGAGTGACTTCCTCAACCCGCACACTTTAGACTCAAATTCATTAGTATACCCAGGTGATGGTTCCATATATATGCCTCCTCCAATTCTCCATTTAGGGTTGCATTTTTCACATCTAGTTGGTTTAATGACCAATCGAGATTCGAAGCAATAGAAAGAATCACTTGAACGGTATTGAGCTTGGCCACAGGCGAAAAATTATCAGCGTAGTCGATGCCATATGTCTGGGTAAACCCTTTGGTAACAAAGCGAGCTTTATATCGTTCCAATGTCCCATCCGAGTTATGTTTTGTTGCAAACACCCACTTACATCCAACTACTGGCTTTCCACTAGGTAGATCAGCCTTCTCCCAAGTAGCATTTTTCTCCAGAGCTCTCATTTCCTCTTGAATCGCCTTTCTCCACTCTGGTATCTTTAGAGCATCATGTACATTGTTTGGAACACTAATGGTGTCTATCTGAGAGATAAAACTCGAGTATGAAGGAGACAGACTGGTATAGGATACAAAATTCGAAAGTGGGTGTTTGTTTCTCAATGAATCAGATTTGGTTACATTGGTTCATTTAAATAGATACAAGAATAAAAATCAAATCCCACTAAATCTGTACACAATCTTATCTTACCATACTTCTAAAATTATCCTACCAAAGATAATAACAAAGATTGAGATTCTAATCTCATCTTATCGACAGTTAGGTTTCAGAAAATGGCTTGCTTACCGCGACTTAAAAAAATTTAACTGGTGTTGACTAGATTGAAGAAATGTTTATGTCCTCTCATTTTCATAAACAGCTTTGGTTCGTAAAGAAATTCAGGATGAAACTGATAGAGTGACGGGGAAGACAAAACAGATTTCTCCGATTCCTATTCACTTAAGTATATTCTCCCCAAATGGTATGTTGTTCTTGTTCCGCTAATTTATTTATTTCTTCTGCTCAGAATCAATGATGGGTTTTTATATCCAAATTTTCAAAATTAAATATATATTTTTATTTACTTAAGGTTTACGGCTATCGAATGTTTTGGTTTGTTGTAAATTGCAGTGGTCAACCTGACTCTGATTGATCTGCCTGGTTTGACAAAAGTTGCAGTTGGTATTTTTCTGTTCAAACCAATATTCAGTTTTTATGTAGATATGGACTGTTCTGATACAGATATGTATTTTTTGCAGAGGGGCAACCAGAAAGTATAGTTCAAGAAATTGAAAATATGGTTCGTGGTTATGTTGAGAAGGTAAGATAATATCTGTTAATCTTCAAGTACGTTTCTTGTTGCATCAACATACTTCTTTCTGATATATATTAACCCTTAAAGTATGATGAACATTTTAATTTCAGTAAAGAAAAATAAATATGATGACGTTAAGTCCTTATTAGCAATATACATCAAATTGAGGGGCTTTGAACAGGTGTCATTTATCTACACTTTGCTCCATGGTTGTTTTTTTAGTTGGTTTCGTTTGTTTCGATATGATTTTTGAAGTGCCAATTCTGATTGCAAATATACTTGTTATCTGCACCACAAGCAGCCAAATTGCATCATATTGGCAATATCTCCTGCGAACCAAGATATTGCAACCTCAGATGCTATTAAACTGGCAAGGGAAGTTGATGCAACTGGTATGTTTTACTATCTTTTGATAACTTGAAATTATGAATGTTGATTAATCTATGTTATATCACTTGATTTTACCATTTTAAAATCTAAATTTGGTTACGTTTCTAGGTGAACGAACATTTGGGGTGCTAACCAAGCTAGATCTGATGGACAAAGGAACTCATGCACTTGATGTAAAGGCTCTACTCCCCCTCTCTTAGAGTTCCACAAGTGCGCTAGCACACACAAAATTGCTCAGACATTTGTGATTGTGCATGACAAATGGAATAATGAAAATAAATAATAAAAAGAATAGCTGGAATGCGCTCACTTGTCCCTTGGAGGTACCTTATACTTAGGTACCTAGAAACAAGAATTACTTCTTCCATGAGAATATTATTTCTTTTAAAACTTTGCAAGGGTTAATCTTTTGGTTGCCTCTGATCATTGTATACTGACTAATCATTAATTTGTTTTTAAACACGAGGAAGATTGTAAACTATTTTCTGACATGAAATATGTTTTCTTCTCTGCTTGTCTTTCTATTGAGGAGTTTCAAACATCGGTCTGAAGATGTTGTATTCTTCAGTTGTATTTTTTTATATCTATTAATTAATATCATTTCTTATATATAGAAAAAGCTGACCACAGTCTTTTAGTTGTTTTCCTCATCCTCGTTTCCCCTTCTTATACCTTTTCTTTTTAATTTCATGTAAAGTACACCTAATTGTATGATTTTCTTAGGTTCTAGAAGGAAGATCTTATCGTTTACAGCATCCCTGGGTGGGTATTGTGAACCGCTCTCAAGCTGATATCAATAAAAATGTTGATATGATAGCAGCTAGGAGAAAAGAGCGCGATTATTTTGCCTCAAGTCCCGACTATGGGCACCTGTCAAGCAAAATGGGGTCTGAGTATCTAGCAAAGCTTCTCTCAAAAGTTAATTTTGTTTCTCTTTTCATTTGACCTCCTGTTTGCATTAGATGATGGTGTTCATATACCTGAATTCATGTTAGAGCTCATATTGTTGAATGGTTTGATTTCAGCATTTGGAATCTGTTATTAGGGCAAGAATACCAAGTATCACATCTTTGATAAACAAAAGCATTGATGAACTTGAATCTGAGATGGACCACCTCGGAAGGCCAATTGCTGTCGATGCTGGGGTTAATTTCTTGCCTTCCTCATTGTGATTATTAATTTTAAGTTATCAATCTGTCAGCAACCCGATATATGTTTCAGGCTCAATTGTATACCATCTTGGAACTTTGCCGTGCTTTTGACAAGATATTCAAGGAACATCTGGATGGAGGGTACATTTGCCCTTGTCTTCCCTCCCCCCTCCCATCTGTATAGTTATATGTGGAGAAGTTTTCTTCAAAAACTCTTTTATAGTCACTATCTTTTTTTTATCATGACCTTCAAGACACTATGTAACTTAGATATGACCTTGCTATACCTTGATTGCTTATGCTTCAAACTATATCATCTTTGTCAAATAATACTCTAATTAGCAACATGTATTAATAATGTCAGCCGACCCGGAGGTGATCGAATTTATGGAGTTTTTGACAATCAGCTTCCGTCTGCTTTGAGAAAACTTCCATTTGATCGTCATTTGTCCATTCAGAACGTAAGAAAAATTGTTTCAGAAGCCGATGGGTATCAACCACACTTGATTGCTCCTGAGCAAGGTTATCGACGCCTCATTGAGGGTTCATTAAATTATTTTAGGGGGCCTGCTGAAGCCTCTGTAGATGCTGTAAGTCTCTTGGAGAATATGGTTTCTCATGTTGTCCTCTTTTCTCTCGCTGTCTCCATGAATGACCTACAAAACTGTCGTTCAGGTTCACTTTGTTTTGAAGGAACTTGTGAGGAAGTCAATTGGGGAGTGTCAGGTCATTCTATTATTTCAATAGCCCTGTCATGATTCGATTTTAATTGTCACGCAGATCACTTGTTTCTAAATATTTTTTGCCGATTAGGAATTGAAACGATTTCCAACTCTACAATTGGCAATAGCTGGAGCAGGAAATGAGGCTTTGGAAAAGTTTCGCGAGGAATGCAAGAAAACCGTTACCAGATTGGTTGACATGGAATCTTCATACCTCACCGTTGATTTCTTCCGAAGACTTCCGCAGGAAATTGAGAAAGCTGGAAACCAGGGGGGAAACCCACGTGAAAACACACGAGAGAACTCAGCAGCCACCCCAGCCTTTGATCGTTACGCAGATGGACATTTCAGGAGGATAGGATCGAATGTGTCATCTTATATAAATATGGTATCTGACACTCTAAGGAACTCGATTCCAAAGGCGGTGGTTTATTGTCAAGTTAAGGAGGCCAAGCAGAATTTACTTCATTACTTTTACACTAAAATCGGGAAGAAAGAGGTATTTAGCTTGATTTTCCTTTCTTTCTTTATACTAAATTCTGTCTTTTTCTTTTTGCCAAGCAAATATAGTATAGTTTGATGTCAACAATTCAACTCATTGTCCGAGCATCCTATTTTGATAGTTGTCATTAGCTGTTGTACACGGTAACCCCAACAATCTCTCAATACCAATTGCTACCACAATCCTTGGGAATCCAACCCCTTACATTTGCTCTAGTACAATTTTCTGATCGAGCTATCATGGTAATGTTGTGAAATTCAAACCTTCAATATATATATATAGGGTAGCTGGACAAATTTTGCTCGCATATACCTAACAATCTCTCACCATCAATTGCTACCACAATACTTTGTATCCAACATATTAAATTTTCTTTAGTGTCATTTTTTTTCAAGCATCGGTCATTGTGTCAAAAGCCATATCTGACGGTAATATTGTGAAACTCAAACCCTTAAAATATATAGTAGCTCTACACCATGTTTCAGTTGTTTTACCACGTTAAAGTTGTCACACCAAAAAACGACAGTGATTATTGTTCACTATGACCCAGTAGTTATTGTAGATATTGTATATATTAAAATTGTTTCACCAACAATGGCAATAGTAAGTGAATATGTCAATTCATTCTTTTCAATTCATAAGACATTTTGATAATTTTGCAGGGTAAGCAACTTGCAGACTTATTGGACGAACATCCTGCATTGATGGAGAGGCGGCAAGAATGTGCTAAAAGACTTGAACTGTACAAAAAAGCACGGGATGAGATTGATTCTGCGTCATGGGTTCGTTGAGATCTGATGAACGGTTAAAATATTTGTCATGGCCGTGTAGGAATGGTGGTTCTTGATGGTTGGAGAACCTTGATGACTAATCCAGGTTGGCGATATGTTAATTACCCTTTCGAATTTTTTCTTACAATATTTGGCCTCACGTGATGTTTGGGTTTTCACCTGTTGTAAATGTAAGAATTCCTTTCCATGTAATGAATTTGTGTGCTGTGCAATGAACCGTCTTTGGTCATTTGATAGTGGAATTTATAGATGTCAAACGGAGCGGACGGCACGAGGCACGTCACGGAGCAGCACGACACGGCACGTTTTGCTACAGTGTCGTGCTGTGCCAGGCACGACACTGTAGCATGGGCCGTGCTGGGCCATAGGGCACGTCAATCTGTAAAAAAAAAAAAAATTAGTGTAGTGATCGATCGGCAGTTATGTGCCGATCAATCGGTAAGCCAAAAAAAAACTTGAAATGTCGGCATGGCCCATGGCACAGCATGTAGGGGCCGTGCCGAGCCCTACCTATTGTGAAAATGGGTCGGCACGATTAAACGGGCCGTGCCGGACACCACTAGTGGAATTGCTTGCCTGTGACTATGAGAATCTATTGCATATGGCTAACACTCGGATAAAAATAATAATCCATCCATCATCCCCTTTAAAACCGTGAATAATAGTGGCCATTACTTCAATGCCATGGCGTTGGACTACATCGTATGCGTCGGCATTGACGAATATATAGATGTTCCGCCGCTATATTGTACATTCTTTTGCATCATCTTTGGTCCTTTGTATTTTTTCACATTATTAACAATTAAATATTCATAATCTGAGCAATCTCCATTTTTTCTCTAACTGCAACACACCATACATAATTAATTTTTTATATATATGCTCGAATTGCCATTGACATTAATTGAGGCAACTCGGTTATGGAAGACTGGAATACAAGAGGTTAGTTGAACTTGGAATTAAGGATTAAAATCGTTCAAACTCGAAAGGGAAAATTCATTTTAGCCCATAATGCATTAGCAAAATAAGTAGTTTTTATAATATTATATTATATTATCATCGTATGTATTCGGCTCATCTGATGGAAATTTGTTATATATATATATATATGGAAATCCCGTATATTTTCATTCATCCAATTGTATATATTATATAGAAACTTTTTTCCAAGTACAGTATATAATAAATATGAGAAATGTTATTGTCATAGTAATTATTGTTGATGTCAGAATAATTTCATATTAATACCATAAAAATTACTCTGACAACAATAATAATTGCTCTGTCGATCTCATAACATGTATAATATATAAATTTTTTTGTCGATCTCATAACATGTATAATATATACCAACTTGGTAAAACCCTAGTCAACTAGCATTACTCAAGACTCAATAAATGTGCAGGAAATCATCATGTAAAGTTGACTTGTTTAAGTTCTAAAAATGTCTTCATAGAATTAATGAATACAACTGAAAAATAAGAGCTTTGACTTCGTAATTCTGATCCCTTCTTCTTCAAAAGTGAGCACTAGATATTTCGACTGAATTTTAATAACTCCAAACAAGATTTTTTTTATATTTATAATCAGAGCTAAGAATTCATTTGATTGGACTTTTTCCTAATTTTGCTTTTTTTAATGTAAAAATAATAATTTTTTTATAAACAATCCATCAATGTCAGCATGTCCGTATCAATACATACAGAGAATATTTTTTTGCTAAAAATTAAGGCTATCTTATATTATAAGGAAAGAACATTAAATATAACTATTTACAAAAAATTCACAAAAATATTTAATTTTATATAATTTAAAATTTATTTGGACCAGATGATGCAAGAAATGAGTTTCTAATCAGGTTCATTCATGTTCATGTAGTTTTAATCGAAGTCGGATTCCGATTTTATGCAGTCATATATTTATGGAATTTTATTCAGTTTTTAGAAGTAGAGTCGATCTTAATTAAGGATTTTTTTCTAATACAGAATTATCAACAACAACAACAACTATTAATCTTTTAATCTCAATGGATTTGAGTAGACTACATTAATCATAGAAGGGACCAAGTCGGGTCGCCCACATGCGTCAGTTTTCTCCAAGAGCTTCTTTCGGTCAGAATATCATAGTTGATCCATTTGAACTCTAAATCTTTGTATATAACTTCGAGACTTATCTTCTTCAGTCGTCCTCTTGCTCTCTTGAAAGGGTTGAAATCAATGGACTCTAATCAATGTACAGGTACATTGTTACACCTATGTTGTACGTGACAAAACCAGTGTAAGCGAATTTCTTGCATCTTCTCTTATATTCAAGTCATACTTACTTCAGATCAATTCCTTTGTTCCTTATTTTATCTCTTATGGATTTACTACACATCCAACAAAGCATACGCGTCTGATGTCATATACATATTGACCTCCTCGGGTAAAATCCCTCAAGGGCCGAACAAAGACATATACCGAACATAGTGCACCGAACGGAAAGCACCGAGCAGGGTTTTACCGAACAGCTGTAACCCTCCTCGGTTTTCTGGTCAAAGATAAGCGGAAGACCCGGGAATAACTAACAAATTAACCGGCGTGAATGAACGTGCAATAATGGGGCGCGGATTTCTCGGACGTGTGGGGCTCCAGTTAAGACACGATCAGAGGACATCGTGTTCCGGATCTCCCGCGAGTCAATCACTAGGAATAGTCCTATAAATACCCGCGGATGTCATCACAGAAAGGGTTGGATTTTTCTGGGCAAAAAGACTCCGAAGAGAGCAAACTTGAGTCTGTTCGGTCTTTTTTATAATTTCTATAACAGTAGTCGTGTAAGTCATTGAATAATTTTTTCTTGTGTCCAGATCATCTTGTAAATCATCAATATTTATAGTGGAGCTTTATACTGGACAAAGGTCCCGTGGTTTTTCTCTCAATTCGAGGGTTTTCCACGTAAAAAATCTTGGTGTATTCCTTTTATTTTTCGTAAACATCTAATTCTACCAAACACGTAAAATAACGGATCACATCATTGGCGCCGTCTGTGGGAACAAAAAGAGTAAAGACGTTGAAGCAGAGATTTTTTCATCAAGAGTCCAAGGCGAAATGGTTAGAAGCAAAGGGCGAGGGCCAATGTCGGGGAGGGATAAACCACTGACTCCCCCATGTTCATGCCCAGAACCAGAAGGGGCTGGAGAGGCTGGATCATCGCAGAATGCTTCGCGGGTATTACCTACCCAAGGAATACCCATGGAACATTTAACTGAGGTGATTGCCAAAACTGTTGGAGAAGTTATGAAGCAATTCATGACTCCCCCCCCCCCCCCCCCCCCCCCCCCCCCCTGTCAGGAAGAAAGTAAAGAAGAGGAAGAAGATTCGACTTCTATAAAGAAGTCGGAGGAGGAGGTGGAAGAATCGAAAGATTTCCTTAATCGTTCAAACGATGAAATAGATAGGGCTTTGCACCATCAAATGGAGGATCTAAAGGAGGAGCTACAAAGAATGCGCAATAAAATGGAAGGCCGTATTAACTCGGCAAGAAGAAGCACTCCATTCACTCCCCAGGTCATTGATGATCATCTGCCTATTAATTTCAGAACTTTGAGTGTGGGGAATTATGATGGTAGCACAGATCCAGAAGAATATTTATCTCGATTTGAGAATGCCTCACTCCTTCATCAGCTGTCAGATGGGGTGAAATGTAGAGTGTTCTTGACTACTCTAGCCGGCGCTGCTCAGTCATGGTTCAATCAGTTACCATCAGGAATAGTGGATTCCTTTCCCAAATTCAGCTCGTTGTTCCTTCATCAATTCGCGAGCAGTAGAAGTTGCAAGAGAACAGCCTTGAGTTTGTTCGGTCTCAGGCAGATGGATAAGGAGTCCCTGCGGGATTTTCTGAAAAGATTCAATCAGGCATGCCTTGATGTTCCGCATGTGACATCTGAAATACTAGCCAGCGCTTTCACCCAAGGGTTGAGAGAGGGGGATCTGTTCAGATCTTTAGCCAAGAAGCCACCGTCAGATTATGATGAATTACTGGGACGTGCCTCTAAATATATTAATTTGGAGGAAGCGCAGAGGATGAAGCAGAAGAAGGAAATAAAAAATGGTGGTGAAGTCAATAGGAAGGAGAGGCCACATGAACAGCCCAAGAGGAACTTTGATCAGTACCTACCGATGAGACCTTATCGGGAGGTAGCCATGAATCAAATTATGCCGAAGAGGGGTCGGGGGGGACCTTATGGAAGAGGAGTATTCCGAGGAGGAAGTGCCCGAGGAGGGAGTTTTCATGAAGGAAGAATGGATGTAAGGCGAGGAGC
The DNA here is from genome assembly GCA_907163345.1 of Haberlea rhodopensis. Classification (NCBI taxonomy): domain Eukaryota; kingdom Viridiplantae; phylum Streptophyta; class Magnoliopsida; order Lamiales; family Gesneriaceae; genus Haberlea; species Haberlea rhodopensis. Next base: position 2,562,756 of record CAJQUN010000030.1, read on the forward strand.
TGACGATGACTTGAGAAACAGTGCTCCTTTCCCCCGGAATAATGTTAATCCCGGGAGAGGAGTACTTCAGCCAGTCCCTTGGGCAGTACGGGGGGAAAGAGGGGAGGCAGGAAATCAAGTTACCAGGGAGAGAACCATGAGCAATGTTCCTAACCGAGGGACTATACATATAATTTCGTGAGGAACATCATGTGGAGATTCTAACCGAGCAAGAAAAAGTTATGCTCGAAAACTCGAAGTGTTATCCATTAATCCAAGTCATACTCAGGAGAGTCCTTCTATAGCTTTCGGACCTGCCGATTTACAAGGGATTTATTTTCCCCACGAGGATGCACTGGTAATTTCAGCCACAATAGCCAACTATAATGTGCAAAGAATCTTCGTTGATACATGCAGCTCGGCGGATGTGCTCTTCCTTAATACGTTGAAGCAGATGGAATTAGGAAGTATAGCTGTGCAAAAAGTAAATACTTCTTTGCATGGGTTTACTGGAGAAGCCATAAGTCCTATAGGACAAGTGTCTTTACCCGTCACATTAGGAGAGGAGCCCAAGACAAAGACGAAGATGATCACCTTCCTCATAGTGGATGCACCCTCCTCCTATAATATAATATTGGGTCGCCCGGCGTTAACGGCCTTCGAAGTAGTTGCTTCTACTTACCACCTGAAGATAAAATTCCCGGTAGGAGAGGAAGTGGGACAAGTACGAGGAAGTCAAAGTTCATCAAGAAAATGCTATGTGCAAGAGTTGAAGCAAGACAAAGGAAAAAATGGAGAAGATGGGGAGCGAGGAAGTAATAAGAGGAAACATGGACAGCCCGAGGAGGAGGAGCGGATAATCCCCGAGGAGGAATTCATGAGCATCGAGTTAGGTCACCCGGCGAAAATTACTCGCATTGGATCTAAGTTGGATCCCGAATTAAGGAAAAGGGTGATTGACTGCCTAATAGCTAACGTGGATGTGTTTGCTTGGAATTCCTCTGAGTTAATTGGGGTAAAACCAGAGATTGCTGAGCATCATCTAAATGTTGATCCGGGTGCTCGGGCAATTAAACAGAAGAGAAGGCATTTCGGACCCGAGAAGGATGCCGTTATAGCTAAACAAGTGGAGGACTTGTTGAAAGCAGGTCATATACGAGAGATTAGTTTCCCTACATGGCTCTCAAATGTGGTTCTAGTACCTAAAACGGGAGACAAGTGGAGGATGTGTGTAGATTTTCGGGACGTGAACAAAGCGTGTCCCAAAGATTGTTACCCATTACCGAGGATTGATCAATTAGTGGATTCTACTGCGGGACATGAACTGTTATGTCTTATGGATGCTTATCAGGGATATCATCAAATCCCCTTAGCCCGCGAGGATCAGTCCAAGGTTAGCTTTGTCACAGCGGGAGGAACCTTTTGTTATGTCGTTATGCCCTTCGGATTAAAAAATGCTGGGGCTACTTATCAGAGACTGATGGATAAGATGTTCAAAGATCAAATAGGACGGAACGTGGAGGTTTATGTGGATGACGTCCTGATCAAAAGCAAGAAGGCCCAAAATCTGATAGAGGATATGGAGGAAGTCTTTGCCACTTTAAGAAAATTTGGCATGAAGTTAAATCCTGCCAAATGTACCTTCGGAATTCATAGTGGAAAATTCTTGGGGTACATGGTGACAGAGAGAGGTGTGGAAGCTAACCCTGAGAAAATCCGAGCAATCCAAGAAATGAACCCTCCTCGGACCCTGAACGAAGTGCAAAGGTTAGCAGGAAGAATAGCAGCGCTTAGTCGATTCATATCTAGATCGGCTGACAGGAGTTTGCCTTTCTTTAAGGCCTTAAGGCGAGGAATCCAGTTTGAATGGGACGATCAGTGCCAGAGGGCTTTCGAAGATTTGAAAGAATATCTAGCTCAGTTACCCTTGATGAATAAACCCGAACACAATGAGACCCTCCTCGTCTACTTGTCGGTAACCGAGGAAGTTGTCAGCTCGGTGTTAATTCAAGAGAAATTTGGGCAGCAGCAACCGGTATATTATGTCAGCCGAGCTTTGCAAGGAGCCAAACAAAGATACCCAGAAATTGAAAAGTTAGCTTTGGCTCTGGTGATCACTGCAAGAAGACTTCGGCCTTATTTTCTATCTCACCCTATCATGGTGGTAACGAGCACTCCCTTAGGAAGGCTCTTGTCAAAAGCTGAAATTTCAGGGAGGATGGTGAAATGGGCCACAGAATTGAGCGAGTTCGATATTTCTTATCAGCCCCGGACTAGCATCAAGGCTCAGGCCTTATCTGATTTCTTGGTTGAAGTAACTCATACTCGCGAAGAAAAATATTGGAGCCTATTTGTAGATGGGTCATCTACTCAGAAGGGAAGCGGGGCAGGAATTATACTGATCAGTCCAGAAGGAGAGGAAGTTTCCATAGCTATTCAGTTCGGTTTTTATTCCTCAAACAATGAAGCCGAATTCGAAGCTCTCCTCTCTGGTTTACAAGTGGCATTAGACGCCGGAGCTCGAAAGTAAAAGTGTTCATGGATTCAATGCTGGTTGTACAACAAGTAAATGGGGTGTACAAGGTGAAAGAAGAAAAGCTGAAAAAATATGTGGAGAAGGCTCAATTATTAACGACTCAGTTCCAGGAGGTAGAGTTAAAGCAAATACCACGAGAGGATAATGACCGAGCATATTCACTTGCAAAGTTGGCCAGCTCCATCCATGAGTGGAAGAACAGGAAAGTGCTGGTACAAGATCTTTTGATCTCACACATAGCAATCAACAGTATAATGAATTTGGAGCCTTGTGTCATATCTGATTGGCGGGAGCATATCATTAAATTCTTGAAAAATAGGGTGTTGCCGTTAGATCCAAAGGAAGCTGCTCGGGTGAAGAGAATGGAGAGGCGTTTTGTGTTAGCAGAGGGCAAATTGTTCAAAAGGGGATTTTCAGCTTCCTTCTTGCAATGCACATCAACGCAAGAAGGAGAACATTTACTAAAGGAAATTCACGAAGGCTGTTGTGGGAATCATTCGGGAAGTAATATGTTATATCAGAAAGCCCTTCGGGCAGGATATTATTGGCCCAGTATGAGATAAAATGCCGAAGGAATTGTTAAAAAATGTGACAATTGCCAGAAACATGCAAATTTATCTCACATACCCGCAGAGGTCTTAAATAGCAGTATCACTTCCTGTCCCTTTGATCAATGGGGGATGGACATCGTCGGACCTTTTCCCCTTGCCACGGGGCAAAGAAAATTCCTCCTAGTAGCAGTGGAATACTTTACGAAATGGGTGGAAGCCGAGCCTTTAGCAAAAATAACTGAGGAGGAAGTCATCAAATTCTTATGGAGGAGCATAGTATGTCGGTTCGGAATACCGAGGAGAATTATTTCGGATAATGGAAGGCAATTTCAGGGAAAGAAAATACAAGAGTGGTGCGAAGAGATGAAAATTAAGCAAATATTCACGTCAGTAGCCTATCCACAATCAAATGGACAAGTCGAAGTTATTAACCGTATTCTATTACATGGGATTAAGACGAAGCTGGAAGGGGCCCGAGGAGAATGGGTAAATGAACTACCTGGAGTCTTGTGGGCATATCGAACAACTCCTCGGGTATCTACAGGGGAAACTCCGTATAGTCTAGTATACGGTTCGGAGGCCCTCATTCCAGCAGAAATTGGGATTGAGTCTCTCCGCGTACAATGTTATCATCCAGAGCAGAACGAGGTTAAGAGAATGCAAGAGTTGGATGAGATCGATCAGCTAAGAGAACAGGTTGTAGCAAGAACAGAGCTATATAAAGTAAGGATTACCAACGCCTATAACCGAAGGGTTCGATCAAGAACATTTCAAGTTGGTGATTTAGTGTTACGAAGAACAAATCCTGCTGGGGAGGTGAAAAAGTTGGCACCCAAATGGGAAGGTCCTTACAAAATTAAGGAAGTAATCGGAAGAGGAGCATACAGGCTGGAAGATCATGAAGGTCGGAAATTGGTAAGACCTTGGAACATTCATAACTTGAAGAAGTATTTTGTGTAATCTTTCTTTTTTATTGTTTTATGAATTCAGTAGTAATAAAATGAAAGTATTTGATTCATCGAGTTTGTTTGGAATTTTAGTTGTTTACTCGTGGGATCGGGATGTTTGGTCCACGTTTAAATATTACATTATCATCGGTTTACTCGTGGGATCGGGATGTTTGGTCCACGTTTAAACATTACATTAACAGCGGTTTACTCGTGGGATCGGGATGTTTGGTCCACGTTTAAACATTACATTAATATCGGTTTACTCGTGGGATCGGGATGTTTGGTCCACGTTTAAACATTACATTAATATCGGTTTACTCGTGGGATCGGGATGTTTGGTCCACGTTTTAAACCTAAAATTGCCTAAGTGTTTGTGCTCGGGGTAGCGAGCTGTTCGGAATTTTAGTTGTTTACTCGTGGGATCGGGATGTTTGGTCCACGTTTTAAACCTAAAATTGCCTAAGTGTTTGTGCTCGGGGTAGCGAGCTGTTCGGAATTTTAGTTGTTTACTCGTGGGATCGGGATGTTTGGTCCACGTTTTAAACCTAAAATTGCCTAAGTGTTTGTGCTCGGGGTAGCGAGCTGTTCGGAATTTTAGTTGTTTACTCGTGGGATCGGGATGTTTGGTCCACGTTTTAAACCTAAAATTGCCTAAGTGTTTGTGCTCGGGGTAGCGAGCTGTTCGGAATTTTAGTTGTTTACTCGTGGGATCGGGATGTTTGGTCCACGTTTTAAACCTAAAATTGCCTAAGTGTTTGTGCTCGGGGTAGCGAGCTGTTCGGAATTTTAGTTGTTTACTCGTGGGATCGGGATGTTTGGTCCACGTTTTAAACCTAAAATTGCCTAAGTGTTTGTGCTCGGGGTAGCGAGCTGTTCGGAATTTTAGTTGTTTACTCGTGGGATCGGGATGTTTGGTCCACGTTTTAAACCTAAAATTGCCTAAGTGTTTGTGCTCGGGGTAGCGAGCTTGTTCGGAATTTTAGTTGTTTACTCGTGGGATCGGGATGTTTGGTCCACGTTTTAAACCTAAAATTGCCTAAGTGTTTGTGCTCGGAGTAGCGAGCTGTTCGGAATTTTAGTTGTTTACTCGTGGGATCGGGATGTTTGGTCCACGTTTTAAACCTAAAATTGTCTAAGTGTTTGCGCTCGGGGTAGCGAGTTTGTTCCAAGATACAAGCAACTGATTTCATTAATAAAAAAGAAAGAAGTACAATAAAAGATAAAAGCTCTATCCTATGGCTGGAATAACTCCTCGGGAAGGCTCTCCAGAGCAGCATTAACATCAAGGAAATCTTTGGAAGCTCCTTCGGGCGGATAGCCCTGAGATCCAAATTGATTGACACATGCTTCAAAGCCATGATCAAAGAACTTGTAAGCACGGTCAGCCACCATGCTGCTATACTCTGGAGACTTCAAAAACTCTGCTTTCTTCGAAAGCCATAGTTCTTCCGCACGAGCAGCTGTGGAAGATTTCTCCTGAGCCAGCTGCTCGGAGACAGCTTGATGTTGCTCAGCCAGGGCTTTATACTGCTCTGACAAAGAAGAGTTAGCATCTTCCAGAGCAGCAAACTTTGTCCGCTCCTCTGCCAGGACCTGCTCTGCCTTGTCCGGAGCCGATACCAGGGCCGAGTGCCGCTCCTCTAAAAGGCTCACCGTTTTCTTTAACTCCTCACCCATACCCTCTAACTGCCGGATGCGCTTCTGATTTTGCCCATCAGCCAATCGAACTGAATGAAAACGAGTGAGAAGTTCACCCGCCATCATGTGGGCCTGCATCAGATCATATATAAAGTTAAAATAACAAATGAAGGTATTGAAAGAAGACAAACGGAACAAATTAATGGGCATAAACATTTACCTGGGTAAAGGAGGAGGAGAAATCGTTCACCAAGTTGCTGAAGGCCAGCTCCCCGAGGTATTTTCGATTAGCAGGGTTGGGGGTATAGCACAGCATGGAATGGGAGGCTTTGGGATCGGGTTTTTTCAGTAGTGGAACAGTAGGGGAGTACGTCCACGAAGGGATATGGTATCTCGAAGAAGGTCGAGATACACCGAGAGCGGGTTGAGAAGAGGCTCGAGGTTCGGAAGGGATGAGGGAAGAAGAAGTTTTTTTAGTAGGAGGTGCTTGGGGCGAGGAACTTGGACCTTCGGGAGTAGTCTTCCTCTTGCGATGAAGAGCATGAGTCTTCTCAGGTGAAGCCTTCTCCTCAGAAGGAGTCAAAATCTCAATAGAAGGGGGAGGTGCAGGAATAGCAGCAGCCTTAGAAGTTTGGCCTTTTTGGCTCTTCTCCCTTAGCTTCTCGGCTATCATTGCCTTCATCATTTTTGTTTCTGAAAAGAGCAGAGAAATATTAGTCCGAACATGATAAGTTAAAAGTAAAACGAAGAAGATTACTTGGAAAGCACTCACCGAGGGACATTTTCAAGGATACACCCTTGGGGCTCAATTGGAACAAGTATAGCAGTCCGTCGTCAATCAGCTCCATCAAATTATAACACTGATCGCCAAGTGCACGACGAACCGACAAATACGGTTCCTCCTCAAGGTGACCCTTGATTGATTTCCCCCTCGGGAAACTTTCCCTCCACTCCATAGGGCAATCCCAAGGCTGGAGGGGACGAGCAAAGAAGTAAGAGTTTTTCCAATTTTTTATAGACGAGGGGTATTTTTTGAGGAAGCCAACCCCTGTCCTTGAGGAAAAGTAAAAAAGCCCGATCTCTTTCTTGTTCAGTTGGAAGAAACAATGAAAAAGCTCGGGAGTAGGGGTAAAACCCAGATAAGAAAGAACTATGAAGAAGCCTGCTAATAACCTATAGCTATTGGGAAATAATTGACTAAGAGAAACGTAAAAGTAGGAGGCCACTTCAATAAAGAAAGAAGGGACGGGAAAACGGAGCCCTCCTCGGAGTTGGTCTATATAGAAAGGAAAATACCCCTTAGGGGGTAAGTGGGGACGAGATCCAGAAGGGGGAGCAATAATAGAAGTCCCCTCGAAAATCCCCCATTTAGTTCGGATATTGATAAGTTGCTGAGGCAATTTAACCTCAGACTCGAATATCTCGAACCAAGGAACCCTGGCTTTAACCAAATCTCGCTCCGTAGCACGTTTCTGCTCTTGTTTATGAGCAGCCGACGCAGCAGAAGAGCTTAGGGTTTTGTCACTATCGAAAGAGGAAGAGGCTTGAGGAGAAGGGCTAAGAGCATCTCCTTCGGTAAACCTATCTATAGCTTGCAATGAAGAATCGACTGAGGAAGAAACCATACTTAAGTGATTAAAAAGAAGGGAACTGGTGAGACAAGTTGTTCGACCGTCTGGTGCTAGCTCGGAAGCAAAATGCAGTAAAGTAAAAACAAATGAAGAAAATGGAGGGGTATTTATAGCGGGGACCATGTGAACAGTCATTTAATCCTTACCGTCCAAAAATAAGGGAATGGACGGTTATAAAGCAGCCTCGGGAAACGAAACGTCGCGCGGCATTTAAAATATCTTTTAAATATTTGGGCGGGAAAAAAGGGCGGCAAAAATATCCCGAGCATGTCAAGTTTGGGATTTTACCCGAAGACAATAAAACAAGACTTCAAAGGTCTCGTCTTGCTTTACTTTAGGGGGGTGAGGTGATGTCATATGACATATTGACCTCCTCGGGTAAAATCCCTCAAGGGCCGAACAAAGACATATACCGAACATAGTGCACCGAACGGAAAGCACCGAGCAGGGTTTTACCGAACAGCTGTAACCCTCCTCGGTTTTCTGGTCAAAGATTAGCAGAAGACCCGGGAATAACTAACAAATTAACCGGCGTGAATGAACGTGCAATAATGGGGCGCGGATTTCTCGGACGTGTGGGGCTCCAGTTAAGCCACGATCAGAGGACATCGTGTTCCGGATCTCCCGCGAGTCAATCACTAGGAATAGTCCTATAAATACCCGCGGATGTCATCACAGAAAGGGTTGGATTTTTCTGGGCAAAAAGACTCCGAAGAGAGCAAACTTGAGTCTGTTCGGTCTTTTTTATAATTTCTATAACAGTAGTCGTGTAAGTCATTGAATAATTTTTTCTTGTGTCCAGATCATCTTGTAAATCATCAATATTTATAGTGGAGTTTTATACTGGACAAAGGTCCCGTGGTTTTTCTCTCAATTCGAGGGTTTTCCACGTAAAAAATCTTGGTGTATTCCTTTTATTTTTCGTAAACATCTAATTCTACCAAACACGTAAAATAACGGATCACATCAGCGTCTTTGTTACACTCATTTTTTTTATGCGATTTCTCTTGATGTCCAACATTACATCACATACAACATTGTGCAGGTATGCCGACAATTCTATAAAGCTTGTCACTCAATCTCAACGGAAGTTTTATAATTAATTTTAATATTGAATAGACCATTTAATTTTCAATAAATATTAAACAAAAAAAAAGTTAAAAGGAGGCTAGCTAATCAACTAAATGAGGTCCACCCAATTAGCCATAACAAAACGGCATTTACTTCCCCAGAATACGCCATTCTCAACGGAGGAGATTACATGTAGTTGCCAATTCTAATTTAAATTTTTTATAAGTTACAACTAATTCCGTGCATAAATTAGTTTTTTATAGACAATATGTTAAATAATTGTGTAAAATATTATACTAAAATTAAGAGTTTTAAAAATAATTTTTATAAGATTTTTTTGAAATGTGATTAGATACTAATAACAACAATAATTTTTGGCTAATTTAAAATTTACGGTGCGTTATAATAAATATATATTTTCAACATCATGATACCAAGGTGGTTACTCTACATTCTTAGTTCATTATAATATAGTATAAATATTAGTTTGTTAAAAAATTTAAATTTATTATTTAGTTTAAAATTCTGACTATAAGAAGTTAAAAGGTTTTTATTTTAACCAAAAACGTATAAATTTTCATATCCATCAAAATTTAAGTTCCATTTTATTTTTTAAGCACCATTTTACATTAGAAGACCCAACCGAAGATCCAAAATTAGGATTTTTTTATGTTATCTAAATGACATTGCTCTCACTTATATCAATCATTGATTTGAAATATTCCAAATATAGAGTTTGATATGTACTCAAAAGTCAAAACAATATCGAGCTTTGGACATATCCCATTTGGTAAACGCCCGTCCCCTTTCAAGAAAGACTCGTGTTCGAGTTCCGCTATATAAGAAAAAAATCTTTAGCCTCTCACCATATAAAAAAAAAGTCTAACAAAATATCAACTAACCAAAATTAAAGCTAGATGTAAAACAAAAAATTAATTAGAATATGGTGAATTACCGTAGCTTTTTCTCTCTCTTCTTGAGAGCTTCCTTCTTCCTCGTGAATATTTGGCTCTTTACCTTCCGATTTCGAGCTCTGCATACCTTGTCCACTCTCCGGTGGTAGTTTTCCGAGTTCGTCTCTGTAGAAGATTCTATGGAGCTCCTCAACATATCAAGCTCCAACAACCACCCAAATAACCGAGAGGATATTCGGGAGGAAGGATAGGAATGCTATCCGATCCCATCTTCCGCTAGCATTTGAAATTCATAAAACATCTTTGTTGTTATGGTAGATTTGATCATATCTCAGTGTTATTTGATCTTCTGTACAAAATCTATATCAAGAACGATGATGTACAGAACATGCATTACGATTGATTTCAAGAAATGCAAAAGCTTAATTCTTGAATCCGCTAGCTTATATTATTTTACATGGTATTAGCTTAAGCCTTCAAAAGACTAGCATCTCATCATTTCTTCTTCTCCTTCCTCATCTACGAGTCTTGACAATATTCTTTCCTCCACCCCTAGGTCAAGTTATAATAAATGGATTTTTGTGTCCAAGTATCGTTCACATTTGAGATAATATTTAATTTATATCTAATTGCATTAGTCGGTATCGAATCGAATTATATTTCTAGTCAATTTTACTACATGTTGATTGATGTTTTTGTTGCTATATTTAATCAATCATCTTCTGATTCGTGATTAATCAACAACCATGCAAATAATTGATCAGATTATTTACAAACAATATTAAACCAAATCAATCAATAAATGAAAGCAAGAATCGATAATTTATCAAAATCCGAATATCGAAACTTAGTATTATTTTGGATAAATGTATTCCGTAAAATCAAAACAAGGCATAAAAATGATGTCTGAATTCATGAAAATAAATTCTATAAAAGAAAATAAAAAAAAAATAAGATGTTTGGTGTGGCCCCCTTTGAATTGTCTTTTTCCTCTCCCAATCTCTAGCCGTCAAAAGTTAATTGTCAAAAGTCTTCCTAGATCTTCGTCATCGTTTATGTGTTCGTCTCTTCCAAAAAAGTTGAAAATTATCTCTCACAAACCTTATGTCAAGTTCATCTGTTTAGAGATATGCAAAAGTCCTCTATCCTCCATCGAGTCTAGATTGAGTGGCTTGCTTTAAAAATCTAGGAAATCTTGATTTATACGGTAATTATCCTTATCTCCATGATTTTGTGAGATCTTTAGGACTTTTTTTTTTCAGATTACGTTGACGTTGGGTAGCTGATTCTTTTTCTTTGATCTTCACGATTTCGTGTCCTTTCTTTTGTGATCCTTCATCGTTTCTCGGGATCTTTCCTATGTAACATCAAATTGTTTGACCTCATTTCCATATTTAAGTTTTTTCTATAATTTCGTCAAATTTATAAACAATGAACTATAAGATGAATTATGATTATGAAATACCCATACTCATCATAATCCATACCCGAAGTCTAATGGATTCAATCAGTCAGACCCATCTGGCCTGTCAAATTATTATATTAATAACATTTTTGACATCTTTTAGTTTTAGTCAGTTAATTTATGATACAAGTTAGATCAAAATGTTTATATTAACATTTTTTGTTATAACAAAACAAATATAATCAAATTAACTAGCCTGTAACACTTACTTTATGAGGATATTTTCCACAAAATTATTCTTTCTCATCAAATATATCAGGAAAAATTGATATATCATTCTTTTTGAAAAATTACAAACAAATAACAAGAAGATAATGTATATTTTTTTTTGAATGATTCAAGTTAATGCATTTTATAAAAGTAGCGGGTCATGTTTTATAAAACCTGTTACCTGTTACCTGATCCAAACCCGTTCGAGTAGAAAATTCAATACCCGATACCAACCTGATGCCGTTTAGCTTACTCAAATTCGTCCCACATAGGATGAGTTGGGGTGATCCGACCCGAACCCATTGACATCCCTACACGTTCCTATCGTATAAGCAAGATGCTCACATTAGCATAGACACAAAAATACATATTTAGTCTATTTAATTGGTTTAGCTTTCAGAGGAAATTCACCGAGTATCCATTTAGCTTTTTTTTTTTTCCCTGTATAGATTTTAGGCATCCGATCTTTACTCGAAGAAGCAGCAATCACGCAGGTGTCGCAATTAAATTAAATAAAAGAATTGCACGTTGGACTTTTGTGGTTACAACAAACTCATCAATTTTCTTGACTTATAGAAGATAAAATCGCGTTTGACATTTCTAGAACATACTTGTATAGATCGATTTGGGCACCATTTATGGACCAATTCAATATGATTGCTCTAAAATTATTGGTATATTAGTTTACATATATTTTATTTAACAAGATATTATATTTTAATATTGACTTGACGTATAAGTGGGTCCAAACCGTATGCATATAAGTATTTCTCATATTTCTTGTAACTTTTCACTGATTCTCACAATACTTTTGTAATATTTAATGCAATCTGGCCTTCTACCATATTATAGTTATTATGATAATCATGTTAAGAATTACATGAGTTCCAACTCAAAATCAATTGGCAATGAGTAGAATAGCCGAACTCACAAAGCTTGTAGTTTCCCAATGTGAGACAAGTCTAAACACGATCCCTCACGTGTGACATTATATAAGTCAAACACGTGGACTGATAATGCGGGTGACGATGGGCAAGTTGGCTCTTATACAAGATTGAAACCTGGCTCTGATACCATGTTAAGAATACATGAGGTTCTAATTCAAAACTAATTAGCAATGGGTGGAGTAGCCAACAACAGACATTTTAGACAATGTCAAAAAAAAAAAAATTATACACCATACAAGATACTGTTCAATGGAAGACTTCGTACCTCCCATTGCAAAAATTGTATAATTAAGTGAAAAGTCAATGGGCTTTCAGAGAATGTTAAATTTCAGAAACCCATATAGAAATTTGATATTAATTTTTCTTTAATATTTAAATTACACAAAAATTTAGGTCAACTATTTGATTCAAGGATGTTGTTGAATGGTGAAGCTATAACAGTTGAACTAAATTAAATATTAGTCCGCATGTTACATGTCTATCTTTGCGTTAAAAGTATTTCAACTTTAATGAAGTTTTCCTTATTAATTGCTCTTTTTGCCGTTTGAAAGAAAAATATAACCTCAAATTAAATCCCAAATCTTGTCACAAAATTCTTAATATATACATACATATATATATATATATATATATATTTCATTGCTTGGGTGAAAGAATGCTTGCACCTACTCCTCTTACGTTCAAATACACTCAGTATTCGCAGAGACACAGTAGACACTCTTAACATTTTCAAGAACCGAAAACCACACACAAACGCACTTAGTGTGACAAAAATCATTCTTTTTCATCTATATTTCTCTACGATGGAGACTCCACACAGATGCAAGCTTTGTTTCAAAAAATTTGCTAATGGAAAAGCTCTTGGAGGGCACATGAGATCTCATGTCATGAATCCCCTCACACCAAAAAAGGGATCAAAACGTGAGAAGGACGAGGTCCCTTTTGAGAATCTTGAAGACTCTCCATCTTTTCGATCGTGTTTGTCCATTTCATCTCAGTCATCATCTGAATACGAAGAAGAAATGAAGCAGAATTTAGGACATGGATCGGTTTTAGCGGATCCTGCAGAGTTCTGTTCCCTTGTTGCTCAAGGTTGGGAGAGCGAAACAGATTCATCGAGGAAAGATTTTGTAAGAAGAAGATCAAAAAGGGTTAGAAATTCAAGAGTTTCAGGTTCTGATTTTAAGAGTAATTTTTTACAAATCAAGAACTCAACCGCCTCGGAGACTGAGGCTATGAGTTCGATTTCGGACACGACGTCGGAAGACGAAGATGTTGCTTATTGCTTGATGATGTTGTCTAGGGACAAGTGGAAAAGGGAAGAAAAAGAAAAGGGATTTGAGGAAGATTATCATGAAGAATATTCTGATGTTGTGAAAGTGAAAAAGGGTGGTAAAGTTAGAGGAAAGTATAGGTGCAAGACATGTAACGAGTTGTTTAGGTCTTATCAGGCACTTGGTGGGCACAGGGCGAGCCATAAGAAAAATAAGGTCATCCCGTTATCGAACCACGGGTCGACATCGGAAATGGCTCCCCGTGGTGGTCCGGCGGTGGAGAAGGTACATAAGTGCCCTTTCTGTGATAGGGTATTTGCTTCTGGACAGGCACTTGGAGGGCATAAAAGGTCACATTTTGTTGGTACATTTTCAAGAATTGGTCAAACTTTGAGCATTGATCTTAATCTCCCTGCTCCAGTAGACGATGATACGTAAGAACCTGGTTTAAGTGAGTGATTCAATGTACTTTCGTGGATCAAATATATATTTACAAAAGAAAATGTGATATATGATTTTTTTTTATTAAAAAAATTGCATTACAAACTGATATACCTACTCGGCCCCCACCACCTTGAGATAGGTGGCGGTGCTTTTTTTATTAATAATACTCGAGCGAATCTATCACTTGGTGAAACAAACTTCTCCATCATTCGAACCAAAGTATTGATTACGATGAAGAGTTTGTATATCCAATTGTTTTATTGCTTTGGTTCAGTGTTGTATAAAGTGGAATTAAATGATGATTAAACGTAGGGATGGTAATGGGACGGGTCCAAACCCGGACCCGCAATGAACCCGCCCCGCCCGGGCGGGTCTGGACCTGCTTCAACCGGGTTTGGAAGTGGGGCAGGGCGGGTCCTTGGATTGGCCGAACCCGGCCTGTACCCGCCCCGCACCCGCCTCGCATTACATTTTTAATTTTTTTTTAAAAAAATATTGTTGGAATCGAAGAGGGGGGGTGAATGAGATTCCTTGGCTACTTTAGCGTTTTAAAATGAGTTTGTAAAAATAAAATATTTTGCGCTTTGCGGAAGCCTTTAGTCAATCGATAAATAAAAAGAATAAATAAATAAATGCGTAATGAAAAATAAGGCAATAAAAGACAAGGATATTTGTTATAGAAGTTCGGCGATGAATCGCCTACGTCTCCTCTTCCCGGTTAGATAACCTCCAACCGAGGTTCCACTAGAATAATTGATCTTGGCCTTGAGGGCTCCAAGTAAGCCACAACACAACTCTTCCCGAGTTACAACGCTCTTCCCGAGCACAATACTCTTCCCGAGTACACAAGCTCTTCCCGAGCAACCAACACTCTTCACGAGTCTTCTTGGCCTTAAGGGCTCCAAGGATAGCCACACAATTGCACCACCTTCACTTGATGGCGACTTTACAATTTTCCAACTTGCTTTGGTGTTGGAGGACCTTTACAATGAATTAAACCAACAGAAACACCTTCACGGTGTACTCACACGAAGACAACAAGACTCAACAAAATAAGAAAATCACAAGCTCCAATACAACAACAATGTATGGAGAGTATGATATAATTTGAACCAACAATTGATCAACACTTTGTATGAGTTGTAGACTTGTTCCTTAGCTTCAAAATGCTCCAAAGCATCCATATTTATAGTGTAGAAGGCCTCCAAGGCTCCTACTAGCCGTTGCACTTCAAAGGGCTGAAATCACTCCTGAATCGCCTCGGACATCGCCTCGGGCGATCACCCATCGCCGCGTTCCAACGGTCAAAATTGCACAGATCGCCTCAGGCGATCAGTGGCTAAAATCAAGGCCGTAGCTTCAGCATGTCCAAAATTTGCATCGCCTCGGGCGAAGTCCACATCGCCTCAGGCGTTCCAGCCCATCGCCTCAGGCGTTCGTGCCATCGCCTCGGGCGAACTCCCCGCGCGCGTGCCCGCGCATTGCCTCGGCGTCGCTTCAGTCGATGTGCGGGGGCGAAGTCCCTGTGGCTGCCATCGCCTCAGGCGATGGTCACCATCGCCTGGGGCGATCTGCCCCGCATGCTCGCCTAGCCATCGCCTCTGTCGATGGGCGTGGCGATCCTCGCCTGGCACCCATCGCCTGGGGCGATGGCACCCATCGCCTGGGGCGATCCGTGTCTTCCAAAAGACAATTTCTTTGGCATTTCAATACTATTATAATCTTCAACTTTGATCATAATTTATGCTGCATACTCAATAAAAATCATTAGTACAAAATGTATAGGTTTTGTAATCATCAAAATAAAAACGATAATTTTATTTAAAATAGAGGAATGAGAGTTGTAGCGTTTTAAGGCGCAACAATCTCCCCCTTTTTGATGATCACAAAACCCGGTAAACTTGAAAGAAAATAAGACTTATAACAATGCAATGCATAGAGAGTTTAAACTCCCCCTTAATGAATGCAATGATAAACAATGTTTCAATGTGCATTTTTATCACCTTTACAAAATGTGTCACAAGTTGTAAAAACAATTAGGTTGCAAATAGCATTTCATCAATTAAGTTTACACCAAGTTTACACATACATTCTCCCCCTTTTTGTGAGAATAAAAAAGGGTAAAGGATTTTTAAGAAAATTGGACATAGTTCCCTTTAAAAATTGAATAAGCCATAAATTCATCCAAGTAATACACAATCAACTCAAAATCCAATCAACATCTTAAAATCCATCAACATAAACAATAAATCCATTCCAACATCATTTAACAATTACAATCCTTACAAACAATTACAAAAGGATAAAATCTAAAAAACACAAAAACAAAGACAACTCAATCCAAGCCGCCATCACCATCACCATCACCATCATTCCCGTGAGTAGTATCCTCATCCATGTGAGTATTGGAAAACTGAGAACGAAGAGCGTCCACTTCATGTCGTAAATACGACAAATCTTCTCTCGAGGAGTCTTGGTAAGCTCGAAGAGACGCAACATCATCTCGAAGGGAATGAAATTGAGAATTCATATCGACTCTCAAGGATTGAAATTGTGAGTTCATATCCTCACGAAGGCTTTGGAATTGAGAAGTAAAGAAGGCAAAAGCGTCTTGATTGAACTCAAAAGAAGAAGAAGGTTGATGACTATCAGGAGCTGGAATATCCGCCCCAATATTCATCATGTCATCAAAGGTAGATGGAGATTGATGCTGAATGGGTGGCTCATCGATATTTGGTTCAATCAAGAAAGGAAAATGAACCCTTTGGGCACTAGTCATCCTATCAATGGGTAATGAGGGGTGATCTTTAGGATTGAAGGCAGAAAGTAGGTTCCCCGGATCATTAACCCAACAGGAAGTGAAAGGATTCCAAGATATTTTGTTAAACAAAAAACACCTTAGATTGAAGGTGTCCTTGGACTTGATAGGGAGTTTCTCATTGTCATCAAAAGGAAGGTTGAAATGAAGAAAAATCTTTGTTAGGACACGGCCGAATGGGAGAATAACCTTTTTAGGATTATGGGCGGTGTTCCTAAAGATTTGGACAATGAATCTAGGTAGGTTGAAGGGGGTCATTGTAATGATGTAATACATCAAGTATACATCAGAGAATTTCAACCTAAGACGATCACCATCCCGAGGGATCATCGAGGTGATCACAATCTTGTGAAGGATTTGGTAGTTTGTAGGGATGGAATTCACAAGAAAGGATTGGTTTGGACATTGAGGGGTTCCGCCAAATATGAGATACAAGGCTTGGGCAGGATCACATACCCCATCATTGGGCCAAGTAGCTAGAGCAAATTTAGCCGGACCTCCGAAGGAATGCGAAGAATATTTCCTAATTCAGTGCTATTGAATTCAATTGGGCGATTACAAACGATGGTTTTAATAGTTAACTCACCATCACCCTCAAACAGTTCAAGATTGGCATAGAAAGAATGAATCATGGATGGATACAAAAAATCGTTCTTTCTAGGGGGTTTGAAAAAATTTTCCCATTGTTGGAATTGAATCCAATCAAGAATTGGGAGCTGGGAAGTCCTAAGGAAATCGAAATCAAAGATATAACCCGGAATTAATTTGCGAGTAAGATAGTCTTCCGGAATAGGCTTACCATCAAGTGGAGGACCCGTATAATTCCTATTGGAGCGATTAGAGCGTCTCCTCCGGCTTGATTCTCCTTCTTCACGGTTGCTCCGAGACATATTGCAAGAAATTTGAGAGAATTGAGGTAAAGATTCGATTTTGAGAAAAGGGGTTAGGGTTTGCAAAAATTTCGAATTGGAAGATTTGGTGTTTGGAAAGTGAAATTGATGGTTTGGAAAGGCTTAGGATGATCGATTTTAACAATGATGAAGAAATCTCGAATTATGGGTGAAAAACACGAAATCTTGCTGAAAAAATGAGCAAAAGCCGTAGCTTTCTGGCTTTAAAAATCGAGATCGCCTGAGGCGATCTGTAGAACGCCTGAGGCGATCAAGAACGCCTGAGGCGATGCTTGCGATCGCTTGAGGCGATGCGAGCCACGCCCGAGGCGATGCTTGCGAACGTTTGAGGCGATGCGAGCCACGGACGAGGTGCTGCGCACAGAATGCTGAGGCGATGGTTTGGCCATATTTTGAGTCAATTTTTGGACCAAAAAATTATTTTTGATAATTCTAACTAACATTAAACCATCTAACAACAAAAATTAAATCACATAATCTAAAAAGCACAATAATTCACAATTTGTGACTTTTAAAAGGTGATTTCAAAATGCATTTTTGAAATTAAATGTGAGTAAACTTGATTCCCCCTTAACAATTGCATAGCACATACAAAATAATCAAGTAAAGCATAAAATAAACAACTCTCCCCCTCAAACCATGCATACACAAGCTCTCCCCCTTAAACTATGCATGAAGTAAACTTCAAGATTATCACACAATTATCCCCCTTTTTGTGATAATCAAAAAGTACAAAAATTAAATAGACAAATCACAAATATATGTTGACACATAGCCATATTTTATACATGTTCCTCATCAAGCATATAATAGCCCAAAATAAGCATAAGATTAATTCATTTTGAGAAATACAAACATGCGTTTTAAGGCGATCAACAATGAATTCAAAATGTGCAAAATGTGCAT
Organism: Haberlea rhodopensis; assembly: GCA_907163345.1. NCBI lineage: Eukaryota > Viridiplantae > Streptophyta > Magnoliopsida > Lamiales > Gesneriaceae > Haberlea > Haberlea rhodopensis. The sequence continues at coordinate 2,581,001 of CAJQUN010000030.1, forward strand.
ATGTTCTACCAAAATTTCATGCATTTGTGCCCAATAAACATTAGAGTTCTCAAATCATCATTTGATAAATTTATTAAGATCATGATAGCATTATTTCAAAGATAGAGCATCTAAACAAATATAGCATGCTTAATCACATAATATCATATAACATATTCCAATTAGAATTCATTGCACTTACTATAAACGGATAGGCATACATCATGCAATAAAACAATTTATATGTGCACATGCTAAGGGGTTATGCATTTTACTCCAATCAATATTGAGCTTCATTATTTCTTGGTCACAATTAATTTGTGCCAATTAATTTTGAATTGCTCATTTAATATGTAAATAAAAAAAATGTTACCCTCGATGACAAGAGTTCGTTCTTGTCATTGGTCCAACGCCTCGAGCCTCTTCTATAGTTGTGAATAATACAAACTCCTCTTTTGAGTTGCTTGGCCCTTCATCCTCCATTCCATTTTTGTTCCTACAAGACAAATTAATAATAGGAGAATCTTTGGTACCCATTTGATTTTTGGGTCCTTGATGATTAGCTTTCAAAGGCACTTTTGGAATCCATTTCCACCTTTTATTAGGTTGGTATTGGATTCTAGCAAACCTACACTTGTTTTTGGTATGACCACTTTTACAACAATAGTTACAAGTAGGAGGGTTGTGCTTTGCTTTGGCCAACAAGCTTGAAAAAGATTTTGATTTGTTTGAAAAGCCTAACCCGGCTTTGTCAAAGCTACAACGTTGTAATCCAAGCAATTCACTCATCTTTTGACTACTTTCACTAAATTTGCAAAATGATATCTTTAAAGAATCTAATTCATTTTTCAATGAATTATTTTCTTCATCTTTCTTAGCAATCTCAAGTTTGAGTAGTTTATTACTCATCTTGGTTTTGCCAAGAGCATCAATAAGATCATTATAAGACTCTAAAAGTTCATCAAAAGAAGGTACCTCATCATCGCTTTCATCTCCTTCATCTCCAAGAGCCATTAAACAAAGATTGGTGGCTTCTTCTTCATCGGAGTCGCTATCACTCCATGTAGCTATAAAAGCCTTCTTCTTGCCTTTGTCTTCATTCTTCTTCCTAGGACATTTGTTAGCATAGTGGCCTTTTTCTTGACAATTATAGCAAGTTACCTCATTTTTGGATTCATGTTTGGTTGCACTTGAGGTCTTTGACTTGCCATGTTTGTTGAAGAACTTCTTGAACTTTCTTGTGAACAATGCCATCTCCTCATCATCATCATCTTCTTCATCATCGGAGTGATCTTTCCTTCCAACCAAGGCAATCCCATTTCTCTTGGATCTATCCTCCTCCTTTACTTCTCTCCTTGTGGCAACTTCAAGCTCATGAGTCACCAATGTGCCATGGAGCTCATCAAGATCATAGGAAGCACTTTCTCCTTTGTTGGACTCGATGATGGCCGTCCTCTTGGCATCCCATTCCTTTGGTAAGGCTCTTAGTGCTCTCCTCCATATTTGCTTTGGAGGATACTTCTCTCCAAGTTGGGCAAGCTCATTTATGATTTGAGTGAGCCTCCTAAACATGGAATCCACATCTTCTCCGGAATCCATCTCAAATGTTTCATACTTGAGTTGCAATAGATCAATCTTGGTCTCCTTTACTTGATTAGTGCCCTCATGACAATTTTGCAATTTGTCCCAAATTTCCTTTGCCGTTGAGCACATTGAGATCCGGTTGTACTCCTTCATATCTAAAGCACAATGCAAAATATTAATCGCTTTAGCATTTTGTGAAATTAATATCATATCCGCTCTAGTGAAATCGTCCATATCTTTGGGAACACTAATTCCCCCAACTTCCTTTAAAGGAATATGTGGACCTTTCACTATGATTTTCCATAGATCATAATCTACGGATTGGATGTATAGAGAAATTCTATTCTTCCAATAACCGTAGTTATCACCCGTGAAAAGCGGAGGGCGATTCGTCGATTGACCTTGAGCAAACTCATTTGCTAGATTAGCCATAAAAAGATTTTGATTTAAAAACAAAAATCAAATGGCTCTGATACCACTTGTTGGAATCGAAGAGGGGGGGTGAATGAGATTCCTTGGCTACTTTAGCGTTTTAAAATGAGTTTGTAAAAATAAAATATTTTGCGCTTTGCGGAAGCCTTTAGTCAATCGATAAATAAAAAGAATAAATAAATAAATGCGTAATGAAAAATAAGGCAATAAAAGACAAGGATATTTGTTATAGAAGTTCGGCGATGAATCGCCTACGTCTCCTCTTCCCGGTTAGATAACCTCCAACCGAGGTTCCACTAGAATAATTGATCTTGGCCTTGAGGGCTCCAAGTAAGCCACAACGCAACTCTTCCCGAGTTACAACGCTCTTCCCGAGCACAATACTCTTCCCGAGTACACAAGCTCTTCCCGAGCAACCAACACTCTTCACGAGTCTTCTTGGCCTTAAGGGCTCCAAGGATAGCCACACAATTGCACCACCTTCACTTGATGGCGACTTTACAATTTTCCAACTTGCTTTGGTGTTGGAGGACCTTTACAATGAATTAAACCAACAGAAACACCTTCACGGTGTACTCATACGAAGACAACAAGACTCAACAAAATAAGAAAATCACAAGCTCCAATACAACAACAATGTATGGAGAGTATGATATAATTTGAACCAACAATTGATCAACACTTTGTATGAGTTGTAGACTTGTTCCTTAGCTTCAAAATGCTCCAAAGCATCCATATTTATAGTGTAGAAGGCCTCCAAGGCTCCTACTAGCCGTTGCACTTCAAAGGGCTGAAATCACTCCTGAATCGCCTCGGACATCGCCTCGGGCGATCGCCCATCGCCGCGTTCCAACGGTCAAAATTGCACAGATCGCCTCAGGCGATCGCTGGATCGCCTCAGGCGATCAGTGGCTAAAATCAAGGCCGTAGCTTCAGCATGTCCAAAATTTGCATCGCCTCGGGCGAAGTCCACATCGCCTCAGGCGTTCCAGCCCATCGCCTCAGGCGTTCGTGCCATCGCCTCGGGCGAACTCCCCGCGCGCGTGCCCGCGCATTGCCTCGGCGTCGCTTCAGTCGATGTGCGGGGGCGAAGTCCCTGTGGCTGCCATCGCCTCAGGCGATGGTCACCATCGCCTGGGGCGATCTGCCCCGCATGCTCGCCTAGCCATCGCCTCTGTCGATGGGCGTGGCGATCCTCGCCTGGCACCCATCGCCTGGGGCGATGGCACCCATCGCCTGGGGCGATCCGTGTCTTCCAAAAGACAATTTCTTTGGCATTTCAATACTATTATAATCTTCAACTTTGATCATAATTTATGCTGCATACTCAATAAAAATCATTAGTACAAAATGTATAGGTTTTGTAATCATCAAAATAAAAACGATAATTTTATTTAAAATAGAGGAATGAGAGTTGTAGCGTTTTAAGGCGCAACAAATATGATATTGATTATACATTTTACTTCTTTAATTGAACAATAAAGTGTCATTATTTAATTTTATATCAAAATTCATGTGTTCATGCTAAAGAAGCTAGACATTTTGAAGGAAATAAGAGCAAAATAATAAATATTTAGTAGTTTAAAGATAGTTTTGCAATGCTTATTATAAATATTTAATAGAGAAAACATAAAATTTAGTCACAAAACTCAACTTTTGTGTTTCAAAATTGATTTCTAGCTAAATTTTTTTTTTTAAAATAAAAAAATAATAAAAAAAATGGAACTGGGGCGGGGCGGGTAAACCCGCCGGGTTCGCGGGTCTAAACGGTGCGGGGCGGGTACGGGTTTTATGTGTAGCGGAACGGGTCCTGGTATTGGCCAAATCCGTACCATATCTGACCCGTTGTCATTCCTAATTATACGAGATTAAATATTTATAGCGTGAATAAAATGCAACGATTTGGTCAAAAATGGTCAAAGCAATGGTTCACTTATTAAGCGCCTTTCATGCGAAAAAATCATCTTTTTAGTTTCGATATTAATATTATGATTATTTTAGTAAAAAATTAGATTGTTATTTTTAAATTTTGCGTCGCCCCCCTAAATTATAATTGTGGCTCCGCTACTGAGTAATATTACATACATGTAATTAAATATGACTAATGAAGACAGTTTAATATTACATCTTTTTTTATTTTATTTTTGATCGGGGATGAAAGAATTTTTTTGCGTAGAGTGCGACTTGAACTCGATATATCCCCAAACGAGAAGATAGCCTAACAACTCCAACTAAGGTCAAAAGCTCATATTGTATCCTTTTATGATATTGAATAAACAGTGGTCTTCATTATATGACTACTTGACAGTTGTAAACTTTTTAGAGTTGGATTAGGGCTTAATTTGATTAGGGCTTAATTTGATAGCTTGACAACTTTCAAGCATGGTTTCAAACTGAAGGTTAATTTTAGGGGGAAATTACAAATAGGTGTTGTTTATAGAAACTTATTATAAATAAATCTGCAAAAAAAAACTTCTTACCAAAAAATACATTTAGGAGAAAATTATATTCACATAAGTCCAATTTTTTAACTATTTGTTTGAAAAGGTATTTTTTAGTTACCAAAATACCCTTCAGTTGAAAACATCCTAAACCTAATTTCAGATCTTAATTTTCTCCCTCATCCCGTCGCCCCACACCTTAAATTTTCTGCTGAAATTTTCCGGCGATTCTCAGATCATTATTTTCTTCATCATCTCGTCACCTCATCTAGTCGCTTCATCCCTAAAAAAGTATTTGCTAAAATGTTCTGTATATAAAATATGTTTGAATCGAATCATCTAAATTTTCGTAGCATTTGGAATCTTTTTTAATCGAAGAAGATCTCGGACTAGTCTGCAATATAATTTTCGGATCTGCTATGAGCATTTCATCGTGTGTGTGTATACTGTGTGTGTATGTGAATTATAAATTTGAACACCGATGCTAAATTATAGATATCGAAAGTTTGTTGGTATGTTTTTTTTTTTTTTACTGATGCATATGGATGAAGAAGTAAGGTATGCATTGGTGTCCGTGCTTGTTTGCTCATTTTCAAAATTTACAGTTTGACAGCAAGATGTTGCAACGAAGAAGAAGACCCAGAGAAAAAATAACTGGTGCACAAAAATTATAAAAAGTAACTGGTGCACGAAAATATAACCTTGGTGCACGAAAATCATAAAAAGTAATTGGTGCACGAAAATCATAAAATGTAACTACATTAACCTCACATTATTTTAAAACTTAAGGTTAATTTTAGTTTATAATGTTTCTGATAATTATATGATTATTTTCTAATTCTGGGTTAGAGTCTCGGTGCACTACATTAACCTCACATTATTTTAAAATTTGAAGACTAATTAAAATGAGTTTGGGAAGGAGATCATTTTTCGACACTTGTTATCATACACCCTTGCGACCATTATTTAACGTGTATATAGCTACGTTCATTAACAATGATTAACAATGATTAACAATGATATTTAACCGAAATAAGATATTGAAGAAAACTAGTGTATGTGTACGACACGACTTGATTCCTTCTATGGTCATGTAATATATCTCAATCCATTGTGATTAAAGGCTCAGCAGTTGTTGTCACATCTCTCACTCATATTTTTAGATTGGATTTTTGAATACTACTCAAATTCTTACGAGCATATTTTAAAAATACTTTTCAATTTATATATAGTACAATTGACGGGCTAATTGTTTTTTGCCTCCCTATAAAATGTCGAAAAGGCACATTACTTCCTATAAAAAATCAAAGGGCTAAGTAGCCCTCCCCTTTTTAAATAATTTGTTCACGTGCCTCAAACTTCTTTTGTTTTAAAAAGAATTATGAAATAACAATAATATCCTTCATATATAAACAAGTCTATGATGTCATTTGTCAAATGAAAAGTTCTACAAACCAAACCCGACTCATAGATGCATTGAAGACGATTGAGTATGTCGAGAAAACCCTAGTACCTCATCGACGTAAACACCAAACGAGATCTACAAAAATCAGAGACGAGATAATCAAGTACGTATATTTTCTTTTTCTTTTTCCGTTCAAGGGTATGGATCTGTCAATAGATTTTGACGTGTGGTGTGGTGGTGTTTTTAAGATTAAGAATGAAACGACATTTCCAAAAATTGTTTATGTTTGGGAGATTAAACATGAGTTTAAGAAAGTGAATTTTGATAGGTTTAGTATCTCGGATTTGTATGCTATGTACAACCTTTGTGGCGGTAATAGGGTTAATGTTAGATTTTATTTTAGGATTCCTAGGATAGTGATAGAACACGGTATTATAAGCATCACTGGGGATAAAGAAGTTTCTGAAATATATGAGTACTATAAGAACTTAAGCTTAGTTACTATCTGGATTGAGGAATCATGCTAGTGCCTGAAGAGGTCTTGGATATGGGAACACAGTAATTGTTGAGGAATTTTTGTTGTCTACACATGTAGGTTTAATTGAGTGTGGTCATGAATCTTCTGTTGAACCTGACCCTACCCCTATGCAACATGATTCACCTGAGCATATGTCTTTTAATTCTGAACATAATTTTGATCCGAATGATCCTCAAACATAGCATACAATTCCTTGTTCTAGTCCTGTTTTATCTAAATGTGATCCATCTGAGGAAATCTTTAATCAAAATCATCCATTTTCTGTTGAAAATGATCATTTGTCTGCTGAAAATTATTCGTCTCATAATCCTCCCAATTTTCGTCATGAATCCGATCCATGCGAGCAATTTATACCTGATTCTGCTCCTTGTTGTGAGAATGAGGGAGGAGTTAGTGATTCTAGTGAATTTGATGATTCATCCGATGAAGAGTACACTATTCCAAATGTAATATCAGGATCTTCTGATGAGTTTGACTCTGACACACCTTATATTCTGGAGGAGATGGAAAGGAGTAGCGATGAGGAAAGATGAGGAAATTTCTGAAAATATAGATATCGAAGGAGAAAGAAATAGTAAGACGACAAAAAAAATAAAGGAAAGAGAAGCGAAAATAAATGTGATGGTGACTCACTTTGACATAGTGAGCCTGATGAGGAAGATGAGCTAAAAAGTCTTGATGGATCAGATGGTGAGGGCCCTAGATATCCCACTTTCAAGGAGGGAAAGATATGAAAAGATTCAAATTTGTTGTAGGTATGAAATTCAAAAGTGCCGCAACATTTAGGGAGGTTTTAAGGGATCATTCAGTCGGAGAGGTATCCATGTTCTCATACATGCACTGCCATTGGTCAAAGCAGAAACAAAGTTGAGGATTATATTCACAAATGCTATACAAAGGATGAATATTTGACAGTTTATTCACATATGATACATGTTGTGCCTGGGCCAGAAGACTACTGCAAAACTCAATGTGAACCTTTACGTGTACCAGCATATAAGAGGAAGAAAGGGAGACCCCAAAAAATGAGAAGGAAACAAGCTAATGAGGGCAGTAATATTAATCCAAGAAAGGGCCTCAATTATGCATGCTCTAAGTGCTTCGAACTATGGCACAACATAGCAGCATGTACCAATCCAGTTCATCCAAAGTCAAAGTTGTATAAGGTAAGTAAATATACAACGATTATTCATCGCAACGTTACTTACATATTTTTATGTTGGCTAAATGATAGGGGTCTGATACACAACAATCTCAGGTGTCCACAGGAGCATCTAAGCCATCAAAACAAGCATAAAAAGGGGGAGCATCCAGTAAAGTGCGATGTACAAGTACTCAATCATCATCTGGAGCATCACAACCAAATGTTGAGGTAATTGGTTACAATGAGCTCAGAGCTTTTGGTTGTTTTATATTTGTTATCGGTGTCCCTTTAGCAGAAAATGCAACACATGGGAGCATCTCAGTCAGCCTCCAATCGGCTCAGACAGCAACATGGATATTGCTGCAAGATGGGTGCGAATGAACCATTACACAAGAGCCATTCCTCAAGCCAGTGCAAGTGCCATGTGTTAGTGCTGGTGGCAGTGCAAGTGCTAATGCAAGTGTAATTGGAGAGGGAAGATCAAAAGCAGCTGCAAATGATGTTCCAGGAAGTGCAAGCTCTAGTCCTGCTGCATTTGCGAAAGCAAGTGTAACAAGTTTCAGAAATTGGAAGTTGTAGATTGATAATGAACTTTATTTTATGTTTTGGAAATGGTTATGAAGTATGTTTTATATTTTGGGAGATGATTATCAAAGTTGTTTATTTGATACTGGTTTTGCAAGTGATTATTTATTCTTCTTGTTATATACATTGTTGTTACACTATAAGCAATAAATCACAACAAAGAAGATGAAAAACACTTGACATTACAACAAAAAACAAACCAAACCATCCTATTACAACACCAAAATATTTATGCCTCCAAATTACAACAACAAACCATTATATTACAAAATCACTTGAACAAAAGAAGAAAGATCAGTAGCAGAAAAAACACACAAGCAACCCATCCAACATGCACATATCCAGCAGCAAATGAACCATGATTCGGCTCTTGAACCTTGGAAACAACTTCAGGTTCTTCATGATGCATCCCTCGACTTTCAACACCATTGTAGGTACTGTAATGGGTGCTTCTCATTTCACCATATTCTTCACGGTCACCTCCAGTTGGTAGCAAAGTATAACTTTCAAGCTTGCACCAACGAAAGAACTCACATTTGTTCATCACACAACTGTAGTATAATATACCTTTTGATTTATTCTTCTTGGACATTACTACCCTAATGACGGCCGAAATGTTGCATAAACAAGAAGGTGTAGTCGGATACCATAAATCCAAGCTTCCATTCATCTGCGATTTCCTGAATCGGTTTTGCTTCTCCAATGGTGGTTGCTAGAAAACCCTAATCCCCAATTTTTCTCCAGATGGAAAGAGACGGTAATTACTTAATGATGGAAACAATAAATAAACAATAATTTTGGGTGAATGGGGGCATTTTTGGAAGTCTATACCTAAAAAACACAAAAATCTCATAAACACTTACATGGAAAGCGTGTGTAATTACGACATTGACCACGATGAGCACATGAGCAAATTATTTGAAAAGGGAAGGACTAATTAGCCATGAGTAATGTGCATTTTCGACATTTTACAGGGGTAAAAAGCAATTAGCCCTACAATTGATATCAATCAAAATATTAAATAATTTCACCAAAGACAATACCGATTAGAATGAGTAAACGAAATTTCCAAATACTCTCGTGATATTGAATTTGCCATTAAATTTTAATGTCCAATTCAACCACAAACAGGTTTTGCTAACGATTCTTCTCCAAATGCTAACTAATCATTATTTTAACCAATACATATTGGATCTTTACTTCAGTATCGAAATAGCTGACTGATCCTAATCTCGAGTTGAGTGGGGATTTACCCGGTCCTAACTTGAACCGCTGCGACTGCCTCAAAATGTGTGGCACAGATATATAAAATGAGAATGAAATTGAACGCAAGAGTTACCTCCTACCCGAGTTTTTCGAGTTCTGTATAATAGAAAGAACATGTAAATGGAAGAAATATTGTCTTTATATTTCAATAATTTGTCAGTAAGAGGTGTAGAAAATTTAACTTATTAGATTTGAAGGTTTTTAGACAAACTGGTTTTCCCATCAGGAGAGAGATGATCCATTCGCATAATCAAAATAGAATGCAATGTGATGACAAAACAAAATTGTTGCCCATCACATTTGTTTCATCCTTTCACATGCATGAAAAATTCCAAAATTCCAATGTTGCACCGATGACAATTTAAACTGAAAGAGGTGTAAAAGTCAACTACACTTGATTCAATAGCAATACAAGTTAACTGGAAACTTTGGAACATCAAATGTCTAGAAATGTAATCAAGAGAGTCTCTTAAGAATGAAAATGCATCCCACAATGAGTGAGATCGTCTTAAACAATGGGCTGACCTTCTGAGGGAAATCAAGAACTATGTTCATGAAGGGGAAATCAGATCTGCTAGTTTGGGAGTTGTCAACAAATGAATCACTAGAAGAAATTTAGGAACAGGTGCCTGTAAAAAGAAGCAGCAAGATGATCGATCAGCATTAACTTATCACGGGAATGATAGTTTTAGAGTTTAACATCCGTGTTGAATTCCAACAAGCCCATAGCTCTAATGTCAAAACTCGCTACAGAAACCATTTTGTGGCCTCTTGCCTGATACAATTTCTGAAAATGAATCCACCAATTGCCCAGCCAAACTAGTTGGATCATCAATTAATGTTTGTATGAAAGTGTTGACCACTCTGCGTTCCTGCTCAGTTGATCTAAGACTGAACCATGTCAGTAGCTTTAGTCTAAAATCATGTTTAATGTGACCCTCACATTCCAGCCAACGAATGATCTTGATACAATATTCAAAATTCTTGTCCAAGCATCCTGACTCGTTTTGGACATGGAATGGAGATCCATTCGTCAGAGTGCTATCAGAATCCTGCAACTCTCCATTGGTGCAACATCTCCTTTTCTTGGAGGCAGTTAGCTTGGAGTCAACAGCTGGTACATCCCCATGTTTTTCATGATTCCAATAATGAGGTACATCACTGCCATGCGACCTTGCAACACCATTTCTTTGTAGGTCATGAGAAAAGGTGTAATCATCCACCTCAACTGGTAGCCCTAAAGTGCATCCATCACCTTCATCTCTAGATGACTCAACCGGAGGGGTAAACTCCACATTCAGATCAGGCACTGAAACATTCAAGTCAAGTTCACGAGGAATAGGCGGCAACCTTTTTTCCCTTGGAGTTTCTGGTTTAACAGCATCACAACCACTGAAGCATTTCTCAATACCAATTCTGCGGAATGATTCAAAATACCCTTGTTCTTGAGACCATGCAATCCTTAAGATTTTCCCAAGGTCACGAACCTTGAAACCAGAGTCTGATTCGATATCTGCTCCATTTCTATACTCTTGCCTGGAACTAGAGCTCCCTATATTGTGTGAATTCTCCTTTTCAGAACTTCCAGAAATAGAAGTAGCATTTCTGTGAATTATTTCGACACTCTTCGTGAAACACTTCGCCTCAGAATGGCCAATGTCCCCAGTGTCCGCATAAGATACTATCCTGAAGGAGTACTCCATGCAAGGCTGCAGATTGGATATCCAAATCCTTCTCTGATCTCTTGGAAAGACACAAACAGGCTCTTCGGAATATGTCTCTTCTCTCGTCTTGCAATACCAGAGTTTGTAGCCTTTAATATCATCATTTGGTGCACTAGACAATTCAATCAATAGAACCACAGCAGAAGAAGAAGTCACTTCTTCAAATAGGAACTTGCAAGCTGCAGGAAGTGAACCCTCTGCCAGGAGAGGAAACTGTAAAACAATTGCATATGGCAATGTAATTTTCTCATTATTTCACCAAAAAGGAACACGGTATTACCAATAGAATTGAGTGCTGAGGCGGTAGACTTTGAAAATATCCATTCATCAGCTTTATCAACTGCAAGAGAGCATAAATTTTGAACATCAGCTGCTACAGAGAGTCTACTTACAATTCCTCGAGCCATCTTGGCTGAAACTCCATCAACTGGACCCACATCTGATTCTAACTTGGCTTTGGCTTCTTTAACAATTTCATGCAGTTTACAGAATCTGGAAGTCCCATCCAAGAGCCTGAAACTTAGGAATATCCTATAACAGAGGACATCCACACGCCGAGCATCCTTAGCTACAGTTAACTGTTTCTTCCAGCATCTGACAAAGTAGACCACATATTAAAAAGCCTCAAGTCCTCAACAGATATGAGATCAAGGGAAAAAGGACTTGATGCATATACTTGTTCTTTTGAATACAAAATGCAATTGTGTACAACAAGTACTGCTTAAGGAAATGGAACAAACCAACCTACTCAAGTTTTAGGTCACATAAGTGCTTAAAGCAAAATTAGTAAATGACAAAGCAAGCCTGGACACCCATTATAATATCAAGCTCGTTTAAAAACAAAACTGAACTCAAAAACTGTCTTGTTTTTTAAATCAACTTAATTACATTCTTAGGGCTACCACCTACTCGGCTCGGTGAGGAGCGTAAAATAAAGGGAAGACATAAAAGGATTCGATGAGCACAAGACTTGCTTGAATGGGCCTCGGATGGAAGAAGTTAACTAATCTTCCAGGTCTAATCCCCGAGGTTACAAATTTCAGAGAACAAATTGACACAGCAAACAATATTTTACCTAGATGGGGCCAAAAGAAGGAACTGAAATGAGAGCAGCCAACATAAAACAGCTTACCCAAGTATCCCTGAAACCTTGCCACAATTAGCACAACAGTAGCTTCCATCCAACTGCATCAATGGTCCAAGATCGACGACCCCCACCTTACTACGTTGGAAGGCACACTCAATGTGGCAAGACAAGCCACAAGGGTCTCCCACACCAGATTCAGATGTGCATTCCAACCAAAGACTTGGATCCTTGTTGTCATCAAATAAATGACAAATGCAGCACGAGCACCTCTTACAAAATGTGTCATCCATTGATAGAGTGGCTCGACATGCAGAATTTTTACAGATCCATGCATTAGAAAATTTGAAATCAACACATGGTTCTGGACTCGGCAAAATACGAACAGGGTTTTCCCCCTTCCGCTGCTGTTTCCCGGACTGCTGATACTGATCTTTAGGACTTGAAGATGCTCGTTTGAGGTCATGAGTCTTAGTTGTTTTCTTACAAGCCTTAGAGATCTGTTCGGCCATTATGAACTTCTGAATCAGAATGCTTCTTTAACTCATCAAATAATTCAGAAATGTCCTCCTTCCCTGTGATCTATTCTCGAACCTGCTCGTAAATTCTTGAAGCACCATTTCGCAGACCAAGTTTCTCCCAATAACTTTGCAATTCGGATGAAACTCTTAATCTGGATTGGAATTGCATTTCAACTTGAATAGGAGTGCATCAATGCCACTGGCATTAAGGAAGGACTGAATCTCAAATAGATACATAATAACATAAATAAATGACAACTGAAAGCAACTTAACCTTTCATGAAGACGACAACATAATATTGGATGCTTTCAATACAGCCAAGAAGGAAGTTAGAAAAAACATTAAACAGATCACATGCCTAGTAATTCACATGCAAGAATTATTTCTCCGAGCATTTTAATTTAACCTTCAATAAACTAACATAAAAGTCAGTATTATCATTGAGACTTGTTCTTATAATAAATGATAAATAGAATGTTGCGGGTATCAAGGATAAAAATTTTGTAATACTAATTCACACAGAAAAACTAGACAATAACTTTTAGCATCTGGGAAATCTGGATATATGATAGGAGTAAAAGTAACGGCACATCATGCTTAATCATCAACTACAAATTCCATGCTGAAGCATCTTCACAAACTTAAGTCATATCAACCTTCAAGGCATCACAATCCATCTCAGCTCTAGTTACAAACACAAGGGTAGAGAAACATGGGTGTTATTCTCTTCTATACCTTGTCTGAAAAGTGAGTTGTTCTGTAGACACAAACCTAAAAGGTTGAACTGAAGGATAAATAGTTCTACATTTTGCAAGCATGAACAGATGGCACTTAAACAAGAACTACAATAGCATCAAGGACTCTTAAACAAATCCAAGTCTAAACTCGTAATGACAGGCCGACATCAATTCTCACAGATCAACCATTTTCCTCTTAAAATTCAAAACAGTAACTGACGAAACAAAGAAGATTGCAGAAACCTCAATCTGCAGAGGTTCATCTAAAAGAGGCAGAGCATGCTGAATTCTCGATAGCAGCAGATGCATAATCGAAATGACTTCTGGGAAGGGGAAAACTAGAAGGGGGGGAGACAATCCCGTCAAATGAAAATTTAAAATTTAGATATAATTTCCAAAAGGTGAAAGCTTTATCTCCAGAATGTAGTAAATGCCACCCTCACAATCATAACGCCTACTAAATTTTGGGTCCAGCCATCATAACAAGAAACCGGTAATAACTGATAAACAATTTCTCGAAGTCTGCATTTTAAGCCTAGCTGGAAAAAAACTTATCTGGTGTTTTTTTCCGTAAAGAACATTACACAGCCAGACAAACATGAGATAAAACAGCACCCAAGAACACGTGAACGAAACAACAAACTCAGCCAAAGAACAGAATTTGCTTAAATACACCCAAATTAAAAAAATCCCACAAATACACTACTTCCAAACAAACAAGAATATTACCATGGAAGACCAATGCTGACCCGTTGCTGCAGCTCTAAAATAAGGCCCTAAACCCCTGCAGAGACACCCAAAACAACAAGATTCAGAAGACCAAAAATCATGCAATTTGCAGCTATAAGAAAATCAAAATAATACCGCCGGGGCTAGCGGGTGGAGTCGGAATCTCACTAGGGCTTAAATTGAGGTAAATAAAGGGAAATCAGAGCAGAGATTGGGAGAAGACAGATCGATATTGACTGTATATGTGAAGACCAGATCCAATAGCCCAAAGTACACCTTTAGGCTTTATTGACATTTATTAGCACACAAATTTTCTTTATTATTTTATCTATCTACCCTGCTATTATTCCTCACATACTTTAATTATCTATAACTGTGTTAAATTAAGGTGAATTAAGATAGATCCGTATAGTTTTCTTAATTATAATTATAATTTTTTTTATTTAATATATTTTTATGTTCAATCATTGAAAAATTAGTTATATTTTTTCTTAAATCTTTGTAAATTAGAGTGGCTGATATTATAATATAGTTATTTTACAGAGAGATAACTGTAATTGTTCAAACTTAAGGGACAATATGTAATATAATTATTTCTTTACATTATATATAATTTCATACATAGTAATTTTTTATGTGAATTGTAAAAATGTTATTCTACTTTTTATTCAAAAAAAATAACAGCATATCTTTTATTTTAATTCAATGAAATAATATAGTTTTATTATTCGCACAAATCTCCTTCTAAATTAATTTGCATACCATTTAAACCCATACTCGTTAATTTCAATTTCAAACCCAGTTTATAAATCTTTAAAAAAAATTAATCCCATGAGCATTCCATAAATTAATAATTTTGATTAAATATAAATTCTTTTGGGTATCACAATTTCCCCTCTAATAAAATTTTATCCCTGAAATTAAATGTGTACTCAACGAAAAGACAATACATAAAATATACATCAAATAAGTCAAGGTAATATTATATTAACTGCACTTCCGAAGACTGCAAACATCTTCAAATAAGAACTAGGAACACTTATATATAGTGTTGGGTGTATACATGTGTATGAATATATGGCTATGTTTGGCTCAAGGATAAATGAGAGATTGATTATACAACCTTCTTCATCCAGTGTTTGGCTCATGTATAATTTATCACGACGACCCGATGAGCCCATTCAAGGACCGCACTGTACATATTATTTGTGCATAATTTGAGTGATAATTATCTCTTCTACATGGAGTGATGAGGAGTGATGTTTGTATTTTATGACCAATATATCCTCATTACTTACATTCTTTACAAATAATATTTCTCTTTCAAAAATAATAAAATTATTAATTAAATAATAATTAATAGTAAAAACTAATTAATAACCAATAATAATTAAAAAAACCTTAGTTAGAATAAATTAAAATGAAATAATTTAATAATATTTATGATAAAAAAATAACTATATAATAAAAATTCATATTAACTAATAAGATATAAATTTATAATAAATAATAACAACATAAATAATAAAAATAATATGATATGAATTAATAATAAAATAATACTAATAATCAGAATTAAAATAATAATATATAAATAAGAATTGTCTTGATTATAATAATACAATTATTATTATTATAATACAATTATATATAGGGCAGTCATATTTTTTACATGTTTATGGTATATAGGTGGCGAACGAATACTGGATAATGGATAATTTTGTACATGTGTATGTGTATCTCTAGAGTACATATGTGTATTGAAACAACTTTTGTAGTATGATTATATATTGAAGCAAGCTTTATAGTACATTAATGCCTATTTGTGCTTTACTTTGATGGGAGATTATTTGGCTAATTGCAATTGTGTTATGGAAATGTATGGAAGACTTGAAATTACAAGTATGTACTGACTTGAAGTTGCATGTCCATGATTTATGTATTGAAATCAAAATGACAGTATATGTTTCAGACACGACGTGTGAATACCAATTTTTGGTTCCTAGTTCATTTAAAAGTTCGGTGCAAAACCTATACGATGATGTTTTGATTAATAATAATTAATTATAAGATTTATTAATAATTAAATTACATAAATAAATTTGTTTTGATTAATTTAAATTTAATTGAAATAAAATAATAAAATAAGTACAAAACCTATTCGAGGGTATTTTTGTCATTTTACGAATAAAATTAATCTATACCACATAATTATCAAGTACACCAAACACAATATCAATTATCATACTTTGTTAATCATACGAAACAAACGCAATATAACTTATCAATTAGTTTACTTATCAACATATTATCTACTTTTTAATCTGTCCATTATTTATCCTATTCTCGAACCAAGCGCACCCTATGTACACATAAGCAACTATACAATTTTCCAGTATAATTCTTCTGGAAAATATGGACAAGAGCTTTGTTATGTGGTTATGAAGTTCTAGGTCTCCAAAGCTGAGACAAAGAAAGAGAAAAAGAGATTGTCGATTCCACTTAGGGAAATACAAGCCCAGTTCACCATTCAAGCCCAGTTCACCATCCATGTCAAGCATTTAATTTTCTTCCTCTGGCCTCGGTGATAGTCATGCGTCCTCGACCCTATGGCTTCTCGCTGATTACACGGTGGTGGAAGAAAAAATTGATTTTGGGGTGGAATTAGGGCATCGTGAAGTTGAGGTTAATTTGGGGTTGATAAAAGGGAATGGGTCAAATGTCGGAGACTTGGGGAATTTAATTTTAAAACATGTGCAAGTCATGTGTAATTTTTCGTCTAAAATTTAACTTGTGATTTAACTAGGGGTGGGAATCGGGACGGGTTTCGGGGAATCGGGATATTCGGGTTCGAGGAATCGGGTATTGGGAAAACTAAAAGCATACCGAACCCAAATATGTCGGGTACCCGAAGTCGGGTTCGGGTACCCAAACCTTGAATTTTATTTTATTTTTAAATTTTTGTAAAGAAACTCTACACAGATTTAAAATAAAAAATATATTTTTTATTTTTAAAAGGAAATCGGGTTCGGGTACCCGAACCCGAACAATTTTTCTCCCATATCCCTACCCGAATCCCGTCCCGAACCCGCCACTACCCGATCGGGGAATACCCGATTACCCCGAAAACCCGATTATCCCGACCCGATCGGGAATTTCCCGATCGGGTCGGGTCGGGACCCAAATTCCCGAACCCGTTTCCCACCCCTAGATTTAACGTTGGGCTTGACTTGGGAAAAATAAAAATTTTAGAGATTAAATCGGGTCGTTGCAAACAATAAAGACTGAATCGGGAATTGACCCAAACTTCGAAGACCATTTAATGTATTATCCCTTAATTTGAAAACATGTGCAACTCATTTGTCATTTTCATGTGAATTTAACGTGTGATTTAACTCGTGAAAAGTTAAAAAAAATATTACGGGCTCAACCGGTTCGATGAAAACAATAGAAATTTATCGGGAATTGACATCGACTTTGGGAACCATTTAATATATTATCCCAAATTTAATAGCAAAGCTCAACGCAATTTATCATTTTTTAATTGTTTGTTTCAAAATTGGGAGAAAAAACACAAATGGATTTTAAAAAGAATTTACTTTGTTAAAAAAAAAAAGAATTTACTACCTATAATTCTTAGCAAAAAGTAATATAAATTTTTTGAAAGGAAAAAAACAAATTATATAGTTAGGTTGTGTTTGGCTGGAAGGATTAGGGTGGAAAAAAAAGGTTCGCTCACGTTTGGCTCAGTTTTTTACGCCAAATTTTTTTCCCGGAGCCCTAGTACTGGACAATGTTCCATCATGAAATGATATCGCTCTCATGGGAGGGATTGCTAGACCAATTTTGAACGGAAAATGTGATAAAGAAGCAATTTTACAATTTGGCCTTGTCTCTCTCAGACCTTTTTCTAGCCTTCGATTTCGAGCCAGAGGATAACGATCTCATGGACGAAGACATCGGGGAAGGTAGATATGAGCACGAGCAGTCGTCCACTCGCTCAAACCCTCATGTGGATTTGCAGATCTGAAGATCGAAAAATTTACAGAAAAATGAAATTACAGGTATGACTATCTTCCCACCATAGCTCCATTCCCCCCCCTTCCTTTAGCCCTTTCGTTTGTTTCAACTATAAATTTTCGCCATTGCCTTAGCTAAGTGATCGACGTTCAAGCCTTTCTGCACCGGATTCTACGGTTATTCAATGTTTTGTAGTTGTAGTTGTCTCTACATTAGCTTCGGTGTATCAGTGGACGTTTGGGATCCAATATTTTATTAATTTGTATCCATGTTTAATGGGAAAAAAAAGGATATCGAAAAAGGTTACTTTTGGTGAGGTAATCTGTAGTTTTGAACTTTATGTTTCGATACACCAGAATTTCCGTGGAATGCTTGACTTTTTAATCTGTCGCTAGAAAATGCCAATGGGGTGATTTGTATTTCAAGAAAGGTTGCCAGCTTTGCTTTTTCTGATTTGGATTCAAGTTGAAAAAAGCCAGCTATAGTGGACGGCTCTGGCTTGAATTATTTCGAGTTTGAAAAGTCTTGGTGAGTTATGATGCTGAAATTAGAAGCCATCA
This sequence comes from Haberlea rhodopensis, assembly GCA_907163345.1. Lineage (NCBI taxonomy): Eukaryota > Viridiplantae > Streptophyta > Magnoliopsida > Lamiales > Gesneriaceae > Haberlea > Haberlea rhodopensis. The sequence continues at coordinate 2,599,751 of CAJQUN010000030.1, forward strand.
TAATTTAGTTGGCTATGAGCACGAATGATGTTTTCAACGTTTTGTGTATGAAGCCCTATTTGTTAAACTATTGGATAACAAGATGAAAATGGCTACATGTGCCATGCATGAGAAGTTTGAGATTGATAAATGCATGTTACCTTATTTTAAGATAATTGAGATTGACTTTTCATTTGCTGCCTATGCCCTGTTCTCGTGGTCCCATTTCATAAAAGTTCTTGTATATCCTTGTTTTACTTCCTCGTGTATATTCTTGTTTTACTTCTGTTTTCATAAAAGTTCTTGCCTTTCATTTGGTGATATGTTTGTAAATGTTTTTTTAGTTGATTGTCAAGGTTTTATGGAGCCTTAATGTGTGTAACTGATTGTTGAGGTTTTATGGTGCCTTAAAGTGTGAAGTTGGTTTTATCTTTCCCCGTCTCTTGAAAAATCCGACTGAAATCGTTATCAGTTTGATCAGAGTTTCTGGGTTTTGGCTTCTTGGTATTTGCTTAATTTATTGTGAAGAACCCGTTCTTTGTTGATTAGATCTCCCATGACTCTCCCTTCTATTTTTTCTTCACCGTGTGTAATCTTGCTTGATGTCTACATACGATTTTGATTTTGATAGGATGATGTGGATGATACTGAACATAAATAGTCGGAATTGGAGGGTTCTGTGGAATTTGTTGATGCTCCTGATACATCATCTTTTACCGCATTTTGTACTCTCTGTTAGCATCCTCCGAGTCTCAGAATACCTCTACCTTAGGTGAAAAAAATGATTCTCAAGAATACCTCTATCTTCGCCTCCACCATCTGCTAAGGTTTCAATTTTTCTTTTTAATTGTTCTACTAGGTTTGTGAATTTTTTAAATTCTGAATTATAGTCGGTGAATTGTTGCTAAATTGTCTTCGGTTTAGATTTTTTGTAAAGTTTGGTTTTGTCATTTTCTTTATCTGTTTTCACTTCTTCAGTTTATATAACAAACGAGACTTTTTGAGGAATTTTATTGATGTGTATTATTAGTCATGAATGAAGTTCACATAAAAATTACCCGTTTTTTTATTCTTGGTTCTTTTAGTTGTGGTGGTCAACGTGAACACGCGAAGGTGTGCGCATGTAGTTGTCATTTTGAACCATTATGGACCTATTTTTATATATATCAGATCATTATTGAATTGAAAATTTTGTTTGAAAGGCTGTTATTTACAGTGTACAGCTTTTGTTATGGGGGGATTGACAAGTATCAGGATCAATTTGAATGTGTTTTGTAATTTTGTTATTTTTATTGCTTTTTGTTAGTTCTTCGTTATTGTATCGGCTAATGTCTTAGTAGTGTAGGAACGATTTGTATATGGGTTAGAGTACCTCTAGTACTCGTTAATAAAAATTTGTCTTATAAAAAAGATAAATTTACATATTTACATATGTTTATTTAATATGTAAATATATTAATAAAGTTATAAATAAAAAATATTTGATAGAAGGGTATTTTTATCATTTTATGAATTATGAATAAATTAATATATACCACATATTATTAAGTACACCAAACACAATATTATTTATCATATTTTAGTAATCATACGAACCAAACACATTACAGTTTATCCATTAGTTTATATATCAACTCATTATTCATTTTTTTAATCTATCCATCACTTATCTTATCAAATACAACCTTAAAAGGAATGGATTGTCCCTGCCGCTGTTGAATCCGCCCTAGTCTAATTACCCTTTTTTAAGTGTGATGTAAGATTTGATGATGCTCAGCCAAATATTTTTTTAACTTAAAAAATAAGTTGTTTCAGAAGACTACAAACTTAAAACCCTATCTTAAAAAATAAATTGTTAATATTTTAAGATAAGACAAGTTAGCTTGAAGAGATTTGGTATTATAAAATGGATAAAATAATGCATATAAGATATAATAAAATATCGATTTTTAAAAATATTAAAATAAGATGTTTTAAAATTTATTAGGATATCAACTTTTCTAAACCAACTTATACGTTGTCAAACAGCTCTTTAAAAAAATTCAAATCGTTTATGAGCTGCTTTAAAGAGCTCAACCATCCTCTTAATTTCATATGGTCTTTGTTCGATTTTGAAGAACTTTTTCATTCAATAATTTATTTTTCTTTGTCGTATTTCTGAATCCTCCATCAAGAACTATGTAAATCAATACATAAAATTCACAACATTGATCCATGTGCAGACAGAATAAGTGTCCTAAGGTTCAAGAAATATTTGCCCTTCAATCTTTAAAATTGGGGAACAAGAGAGGTCTCACATATCTTGAAAGGAAATGTTATTACCAAAGTAATAATTGTTGCTGTCAGACAATTTTCATGAATTTTAACATGAAAATTGCTCTCGCAGCAACATTAATTGCTCTGACAATATCACAACACACTTGAAAGAGTAAAGACATATTTCCTTCCCATCTAAAAAGGTATAGGCTCTCTCTTCGGCAAAGATTCTATCTTCCAAAAATACTTCACTAGCACGACTCCACCAAAGCCCTCGGTTAAAATCACTCGATTGTCGGATATGTAAAGCTTTATTCCCTCTAGAAGAAAAGAAAGTGAGAAACCATGATAAATAAAGTTCAAAAGCTCCTTAAAGTTTGTACCTTCCATAGCCTTTCTTACGTCAAGAAACATCAACATGTTAACATCCCATCTAGGGGTGCTTATCGGACCGGGTCGATCCGAACCCGAGCCGAAACCGGACCGGTTAGTCCGGTCCGAAACCGGGGTTCCGGTCCGCCCCGGAACCGGTATCAAACCGGTCCGGGGGGTTTTTAAAATCCAAACCGGTAGCACCACCGGTTCCGGAACCGGTTACATTTTAAAATAAATAAATAAATAAAATTTTTTAAAAAAATTTGTTCAGCATGTCAATTTTTAAAGTAACTGGTGCACGAAAATTTTTAAAGTAACTGGTGCACGAAAAGATTGAAAATCAGTAACTGATGCACAAAAAATCAGTAACTGATGCACGAAATTAAAATCAGCTACTGATGCACGAAAATTTACACAAAGTTAGTGCACCAGTGTTGTATTTTCGTGCATCATTGTTATATTTTAGTGCACCGGTGTTATATTTTCGTGCACCAGTGTTAATTTTCGTGCATCAATGTTATATTTTCGTGCACCAGTTATTGTTTTATAATTTTCGTGCACCAGTTACTTTTTAATCATTTCGTGCACCAGTTATTTTTTATGATTTTCGTGCACCAATGTTATATTTTCGTGCACCAGTTACATTTTATGATTTTCGTGCACCAATTACTTTTTATGATTTCGTGCACCAATGTTATATTTTCGTGCACCAATGTTATATACGGAAAAAAAAATACGGAAAAAAAAAACCAAACGGACCGGTTCGGCCCGGAACCGGTTGGAACCGGAACCGGGACCGATCTGGTTCCTTACCGGACCGGACCGGTTCCGACCTTAACGGCCCCGGAACCGGCCGGTTCCGGTCCTGACCGGACCGGTTCAGGCCAATAAACACCCCTGATCCCGCCTGAAAATTGAATGGTAACAAATACTTAACACAAGACAGATTATCACTTTTTCCAAGCAAATAAACATAGAATCCCCCTTATATTTGGATACAAATACATAGAGGTTGATGCATATTTCGATTACTCAACAATGGAGTAACCGCCCTCCGCAACAGCGGTTTAAAGTAGTTTTGTAATCTTTTATATTTCGATGTATTTTTTAAATATAAATTTTTTTCCAAATTATTTTAAAAAAAAAAACCCACTTTCTTCAAGCAGGCTGAACCGCTGCTTTTTGTCCCTCCTAACACCCTTTAAACACGTCGTGAAATGCAAAATGAATTATTCCTGTATATAGAAACAATCTTGCAAAACTGGTTCAAAGGACACACGACATACAATATGCCAATTCACTAAAATGATCAGATACTGTCACAAGCCAAAAGGAAACTTTTGGAATCTCTCTCTTAATATTTAAATAACAGGTAAGCATTTGACAAAAAGGAGTCTCCAAGACAGTATTTTCCATCGGAATTAGATGATTTCCCCATTCCGAGAAATGGAAAACAAGGCATCACGTTGAGATGAAATACTAAAAACTTGTTAAAACATTTCCCTTGCAACAGCATCAAAGTGCTGGCCTAACTGCAGGGCACATGGATATAATCCATTCAATCTCAATTAACAGACATCTGAACTTAGTACATAAACAGGAATAAAGACTCAAACCTCTATAACATCAGCAATATCATGTGATCGTAATGGAATATTGGCAAATGTTTTCAGATTTAGCTTCAGCAAATCTTAGACTTTGACATATTCATCACTCCTCGTATCTAATTTCAATTCGGAAGCCATGTGCCGTAGTATACGTGTTCTGAAATGTTAATACGAATAGCTAATGTTAGCAAACAATACGTTATATGATATCTCCAACCAATACACATCTATACATAAATCTTTAGCTTTAATTTGTGCTTTCTGAATCTCAAAACTATTGGCAATTGATCAAAGCAACTAGCTTTAATACCTAACAGACATAATTCAACTCTGAAAATGAATCGTAGTTACTCATCTTTACAAGACATCTTTTTTTCGTTCAAAAAGTTAGCACAAAACAAGACAGTGAAATGGTGAAATTCAATAAATATAACAAGAATTATACCTCTTTACTAGCATAAAATGGTCATTAAAACCTTCACGTAATCTCTGTTCCAAATTTCAAACATCAATAGGATCGATAACACAACATCATGGAAACCAAATTTAACTCTAATTTTCATCAAGCTTGAGTTGTCATAGGAAATAGAATTAACCAAAAATCTTTGTTGGTCCGGCCTGATTCCTCCTCGTAAAAAAATCCAGTCCTTCCTTCTCCATCACTAATTTCCCAATTCATTAACGCCCTACTCCAGAAACATCTCCTTTCGGCCATCGAGGCCTTTGCGGGATGGTTTTTTAATTTGTTTTGAATTTTTTTCATTAAATATCATCCCAAAAGTTTTCAAATTTTTAATTTTTTTCTGAAAAAAATCAACGACGCTTGCTGCGACCGTTCCATGGAACAGAGCCTCAAAGGCAAACCATGGACATAAGCTTATCAAGAAACAATGTAAATGATAGAACTCTACACAACTTAAAAGTGCATAGATAGCAGCTGCATACAAGAGTCTGCCAAGAGCATCAATTTTTTCTTTGCCAGAGGAACCGCTGCCACCTCCAAATCTACCGCTACGACCCCTCGATCTTTTCTCGTTATCTTTCATCTCCAGTTCTCTTCTTCCTCCACCTTCACCTCTGCCATGAATGACGGCAGAAATTACTAACAGAAACCTAAAGATAAGATAAATAGAGAACAAAAATATACCTTGACGCAGTGAAATTGGGGTTTCCGGCGGTGGGATTTTGACGATTCTCCATCAAAGTGAAGGGTCGGAATCTAGAACGCAACAGAGAAGGAGAGGCAACGAGGAGGATTGGATTTGTAGCAGGGCGGTAGCACAGAATCCGTAGGTAACAGCATGTCAGTGAAGCCCACATCTATTTTCGCAGCTTTCTACATATCAAAATTGGCCCTTTATTGTTTTAAAAAATAATAATACTAATAATTGGGGGTTTTTTAACTAAATAATCGATTTTAAAAATTAATTTAACAATTTAACCGAATTTTTTTTTTTATTATCAAACTAACCTAAGTCGCCATGTGAGATGGCGACTTCAATTGAAGTCGCCATCTGACATGGCGACTTTAACAAAAAAAATTTTTTTTTATGATATCGCCATCTGAGTTGGCGACATCAATATAATTTATTGATGTCGCCATCTCAGTTGGCGACATCTATTTAATTTATATGGATGTCGCCATCTGAGATGGCGACACCATTAAATTATATTGATGTCGCCAACTCAGTTGGCGACATCAATAATATTTATTGGTGTCGCCATCTCAGATGGCGACACCAATGAATTTTAACCTAAAAAACAAACACGCCGCCGCACCATTCTCATTTTCTCTTCTTCTTCGTTTCTTCGAATTCTTCAGCCTCCGCCGCAAATTCTTTCGTCCGTTCGTTCTCAAATTTTCTTCCTAACATTTCTGCAAAAATCAAGCTATTTCCAAAATATTTAAGGTAAGCTTTTTAATTTTGTTATTTATGTATCGTAGATAAATTATGATTTTAATATATGTAGTGGGAGTATATTACTTGTTGGAGTAAATTTTTGTGATGTGAAATATTAAAATTTAAGTTGACGAAGATGGAGGCGGCGACCGGCGGTGGTGGCCGGCGGCGGCGTCGGCCGGCGGCGGCGGTGGCAGGTGGTGGGCGGCGGCGGTGGGCGACAGACGGGTTGTTTTTGTAATGTTGAGTTTAATGTTGTTAATTTTTGTATTATATTTCAGGATGGATCAAATGAGACAACCAGGCCCGGTTGACACACATCTTTTGTCGTTGCAGTCTACACATCGATCTGAGGATGTATGGGCAGGTGATATGGATAGTATACTTCGTGTGAGAAACCCAGATAGCTATTTTTGGGATATGTGTCCATTAGATATACGTGTTGTTAATTTATTGCACGTTATTGGATTTTATGGTATCTATAGGTGTGGTAAGATTGAACTTGACATGCACCTGATCACGGCTTTAGTTGAGAGATGGCGCCGTGAAACACACACGTTTCATTTTAGATCAGGAGAAGCGTCCATCACACTGCAAGACATTGCAGTAATATGGGCGTTGCCAGTAGATGGCATCGTAGTGTCGGGGATTGATATTGATAGGGCTCTACCCGATTGGCAAGAATATTGCCATACATATTTAGGTTTCTTACCAGCCATCACAGACCTTAAGGGCGCACGTTTGAAATTAGTTGCTTTGCATAATCATTTGCTGCTCAATCCATTGGATGAAAATAGTACAGCAGATGATGTTGTTAAGTTCACAAGGGGTTGTGCGTTATTGATGCTAGGGGGGATTATGTGCCCTGATTCCTCAGGCAATTTTGTTAGATTATTATATTTACAAAAGTTGGAGGATATCGACTCTGCCAGTACATATAGTTGGGGCAGTGCTGTATTGGCATACTTATATCGTGAGTTGTGCACGTCATCAGAGAAAGGGAAAAAAGTTATAGGTGGTGCAGTGCAACTCTTACAGGTAAATAATATGTTTGTTTTTTTTAATATTTAAAATATGTTTCTGGTCAATCTAACTTGTGTTATTGATGTCACTACAATAAATGAGATTTGGGCATGGTCACGAATCCCAAGTTTGACTCCGCAATTGGGTAGCGATAGATCTGATATTGGACCAATAATTGTCGGCCCAAACAATGTGTTACCTTCTGCTCCATATGGTGTAAGGTAGTACAAATATGCATTGTTTATAATTGATCTTATGTGTGAATGCATTTAATAATTTATTTCAATATATACAGGTGGTCGTGTCATTTAATCTTTACAGAAACTGGGAGTCATTCCATACGCATCATAAGGGACATCCTCGATGACCAGCCAGTAACTCAAGTAAGCATGCTGTTAAATTAATTTGTACAAAAATATACTCTTTTCATAGTATGTAAAAGCAATGTTGTTTTGCAGTTTAATTGACAGCCGTACCCTGATGAGTACACTGAAGGAATCACTGAGTTGGGGACATATAAGGGACCGTTGATTTTCTTCGACATAGTTGAAATGCAACGGTCTGATCGAGTACCGCGACAATTTGGGATGCTACAAGATATCCCAGAAGATCCACCATCGGGGGATGAGGCATTGCATAATGTTGGTAGAAGGGGAAATGTCAACAAAAACTGGAGCACTAGGCATATAGCTCACATACTTTGCTGGGAGAGGGCAAATGATCTACGTGTCGACAGACCACGATTTACTGACGGTGGTTACTACGTTGTTGGCGGATACAGTGAGTGGTATGAACAAGTGACACGTAGATACATTGGGCGTCAAGAATACTTTGTACAGACAGGATATCAACATGGTGATGGCCCGGCATGGCAGCATGTGGTACGTTAATTACGTGAAATTTTAATTTTATATTTGTGTTTCGATGTATAAATTTTATATGGACATTTGTACTTTGCAGATTGAGCAGATGGAACAGTTATCTACAAGCTATGACCGACATCTGGCTGATGGAGTGCCTATTACGACAGAGTCGATGAGGCAACACAGGACTATGTTCGACAATGTGGTGCGAGTGGCTCGTGACCGACGAGACAGAAACTTCCCGCCATACAATGAAGTCCAGCCTGTTGATACACGACAGTTCCATGCAGGCACTCCATCTACGTGGACAGATATTGCAGGTCCATCTACGTGGACAGATATTGCAGGTCCATCTGCACATATGCAGACAGATATTGCAGGTCCATCCACGTGGACAGAGCCAGATATGACTACGGACTATTATATTCCTGTTCCTGTACAATCATATGATTTATCTCCCTTCACGCCATATCCCCCCATGTCCACTCAACCCCAGTTCAGCAGCATGGGTACAGATGTCAGTCTTGGGTTTGCGACATATGCAGCTAGGACTTCACATTTCGATGTCTCGCCCGTTCTATTCCCTCAGTTGACGCCAATACAGGAGCCTGCCAACACACCTGTGGCAAGGGAAAGGGGCGAAGAAGTCGTTCAACAACGAAGAGTTAGAAGACAGACAAATCCTCCTCCTTGTGGTACGGGAGGAAATCTAGCTCCTCGTCGTCGTCGGTGAAGTCATCATTATGTTGTAAATAGTAACCGATTTTTATAGATTAAATTTGAGAAAATGTTTGTTTCTTTGAGCATACATTCGACATACAATAATTTCGTAATTAAACGTACAATAATGTCACAATAACGTAAAATCATTTACACAATAAACATACAATCAATTACACGTTCAAAAATTTATTGATTTCGAGAAGTTGAAGCATGCTTTGTCGTCTTGCACGGGCTTCTGGCCAGTCCATCTCATTCGGAATGCGCGTTGTTCGATCTCGATCTACTCTTCTATTTTTTCGCAGAGTGGAGTTGTGGTATAACTCAAAACATGGGGTGTCCCAATGCTCCTCCCCCCACATTGGTTCGAATTCTCCTTGATATGTGCTCCAATATTCATTCATATTGTAATATGGCTTCACAAAAGTTTTAGCGTTTAAGCCATACTTTCGACACACTTGGATCACATGCGAGCAAGGTATTCCGAACTCTTTCCATTTTCCACAAGAGCATTCCCCGGATTTTAAATACACAACATGCGTATTACCCCCACGTCCTGCTTGTACTCTTGTGATAACAGAAGCGGTTAGACGTCTACGATCGAACATCTGGACATCATGATGGATGGAATGATAGTCAGCACGACCATATCTTTCGAACACATAATCTGGCCATTCTTGATTATTTTGAATCATTCGCTCCGTCTTCTTAAGCCGTTCGAAAAAATAGAGCACACAACGATCAAAAGTTAATTGCACAATGGCGGTGATTGGAAGTCGACGTGCACCTTTCATAACTCCATTTATGCATTCTGACATATTTGTGGTCATGATACCACAACGCCAGCCTCCGTCATGAGCAAGCGACCATTGACACTTATCAATAAGACTCAAGTTATCAAAAGCCCTTGGTTCTATAAGTTTAATCTCTTCCATTGTGCGATCAAATTTTCTGACCTGATTTTCTGATCCCGCTCTCCAACACAAGTCTTTCAAATGAACGGATTTGAAGCGACTATTAAAGTTTGAACAAACATGTCTCAAACAAAATCGATGTACTCCAAGGGGTGATTTGAAGTCAGGAATACAATCGGCTGCAGCAATGAGGCCTGGATGACGGTCAGAAATCAAACATACACCACCCTCAGATCTTCTCACAATATGCTTGCTAATCATCTCCAAAAACCATCTCCATGACACAAAGTTTTCTTCATCAACAATTGCAAATGCCAAAGGTAAGATTTGATTATTCGCATCCATTGCCACGGCAATCAACATCTTATGTTGATATTTCGTATACAGATGTGTTCCATCCACGCTTATTACCCGGCGGCAATGCTGAAATCCTTGTACACATGGATGGAAGGCCCAGAACACGTAATTCAAAGTCTTTTCTATTGGTCTGGCATTTTCAAGGTGAACCCACTCAACGACTGTGCCGGGATTCCATTTTTGCAAAGCTCCCATATAGTAAGGCAATTTCCTCACGGAGCTCTCCCATGTTCCGTACACATTCTCAACAGCACGTCGTAAACTAAACCATCCTTTTGCATAGGAGATCTCAAATCCATATTTATCTTTCACTGTTTGAATTACATACTTTATTTCGTAAGCTGGATCACGCCGAACAATTCCCACTAACAAGCTAGCAATCATGTTTTTGTCCAAATTTGCATGATCGACCGACAGCTCACTCAAAAGGCAAGTGTGAGAACCTCCATACTTGTTTATTTTGAATAAACCAACTTTTTTCTTCAACGAGGCCCGCAGGTACCATCTACAAAACATATCTTCTGTACTGTGTTTGCACACCACTTTCCACAATGTTTTTGTACTCTTGACAACGCGGTACTCCCGTTTCGCAACACGTACAGAGTAATCCTTTACAGCTGCCTGCAAATGAGCTTTATTTTTGAAAACCATATCTAGATGGATATCCCCTTTCGAGTAGTCGTAGTAACTCCCCCATCTACCTGTTGGAATGTCTAATGAGTCTCCAAATACTTCGGGATGTGTCATTGAGAAGAATGGAATTGTTGGATAAAGGGCATGAGTATTTGTTGTGGTTGTGTCTGGTACATTATCTGGCACTTCTTCAATATCAACCTCATCGTCATCAGACTCATCCTCAGATGGAATTCCCTCCGGTTCAGTCTGAAAATCATCTCCAAAATCCACAAAACTGTCTGCTAATGGCTCGGGAACAATATTGTCAGCAACTATAGGAGCATCATCTTGAATCCTAGAGGTAGTTGGCATTTCTGTATCTACTACAAATGGACCACTACCACTTGTTGGCATTTCTGTAATAAAATCATAATCTCTCCGTTCTGTTTGTATATACATCTCCAAACAACTATAATTTTGTTCAGAATCCAATACCCATGCTAAATTGTAATCACTGTCAACGGGAAAAATTGTTTGTTTTATCCCAGAAAAATCACTAAATATATATTTACAATATATTTTCAGAATGAACTGGTTACGGTCGATGCCAGTAATATCATATACGTCGTTCACTAACTGCAAATAATTAATAGTGCGAGATATTGTCATGCCTTTCGACGGACCACGATCATATCTAACAGATTCTGAATCTTGTAATATATTGCCTCCCAAATACAACAAAACTTTAATTGACATACCTTAAAATAAACACAAATTTAATAAATTAGTACAGTATATATAATATTATGAAATTTAATTATTTGTATAACAACATACCTGCAGAGAAAATATTCACGGATTCTGAAGAGAATTTGAATTTTCACGAATTCTGAAGAGAATTTGTTCGAAAGCCGAAGAGAATTTGTTATATTTCAAAAGGAGTAACATTTCAGTTTTATAGACAAAGTTTTTGATTATTGTCGCCATCTAAAATGGCGACATTAAATAAAAAAATATTTTTTTTTTTGTCGCCATCTTAGATGGCGACAATATTTAAAAACAAAAAAAAAATCTGTCTTTATATACCGACATCGGTAAAACAATTATTTTTTAATATAATGTCGCCATCTAACATGGCGACATCTTTTAAAAAATTAAAAGATGTCGCCATGTCAGATGGCGACTTCCGAAAATAATATTTTTTTTAAGATTTTTATGGATGTCGCCATGTGAGATGGCGACTTCAATTGAAGTCGCCATCTGACATGGCGACATCAAAAAATAATAGTTTTTTTAATATTTTTTGTAGAAGTCGCCATGTGAGATGGCGACTTCAAATGAAGTCGCCATCTGACATGGCGACATCAAAAAATAATAGTTTTTTTTAATATTTTTTGTAGAAGTCGCCATGTGAGATGGCGACTTCAAATGAAGTCGCCATCTCACATGGCGACTTAGGTCACTTTAATAATAGAAAAAAAAAACGATTATTTTGTTAAATACTTTAATTTTTTCGATTATTTAGTTAAAAAACCCAATAATTGGCCCTTTATTCTTCCAATAAAAAAAATTGGCCCTCTATTTATTTCAAAAAGAAAAAAATTGGCCCTTTATTGCCGAAGGTTTTGTGGCCAGTCGAACACCAACTTTATTGATGGAGTTCAAGATCTCGGATTCAACCTTATCTTTCTATCCCCTATGATTATGATAGTTGCTGAATAAAAAAAAATGGATGCGACCCACATACAACCTATTATATTTACATTATGCATGTGTCATCTGTATAGCACATATCCTAGTAAATTCACATTGCGAGGTGTTGAGATCAGGTTAGGAGTCTCAGTGGCACTTTTTGTCTTCATGATATGTAAAATATCTATGGGCTCCTATTGATGGGTCCAAGTGGGATTGAATATACTACTCTGATATCACTGGTTAGGATGGGGAATGGCTAGTCCATCCAATCAAGTCTAGTCAAGTGAGTCACAATAACTCTGGTTCTTGAAATGATTGCATCGAGATATTAGATCAAGTTTGGTTTAATAAATCAACCGAAAGACACCTGAACTAACCTGCTCTGAAACTGATTAAGCAAAGTAAAAATCATAGTTAAAACAACATAAGAAAGTTAGATACACACAAATTTGTTTCTGTAAGTTCGAATATAGTATAATCCTTCTACATCTCACATTCTTCTACCCAATGATTTCACAAGAAAACTCTTATCACTACAACTCTTTGTACATACGCATTCCAGCCGAGATCACACTTAAGATAAAAATGTACATACACATCTAATCCAATATATATCCAATATATATATATATATATATATATATATATATATTGTCAATTTTTCAAATAAAATTAATAATGTTGTCATTCAGTTCCAATGAACTACCCCTTGCAGCTCAACCTTTATGGTCCAGATGAAATAAACACTGCAGTCATCGTGAATGACATTATTCAATGGGTAAACTCATAAAAACTTCACAAACCCAAACTTTCTTTAACTTTACTCCCCTTATCCATTATTCTATATTCTAACTACCAAATCATACTTTCATCTTCATACTAACTTCCTACCCCACAACACTTTACCAAATTACCATTACAAGTTGAAAGAATTAATTGCTTTATACCCCCTGGAGTTTTAATCACTTTTCAAAATTACCCCAAATTTTACCATTTTTCTAATAAATTTTTCCTTTGCGATCCGACATTTAAAATTGGTATCAGAACCTAGGTTTATTCTGAAAATATTATAGTAATATCTTGAACATTAATTTGTAACCTATGCAGATGAGACGATTCAAGAAAAACATGGATCCAAACGAATGTTCGAAGTATCATTCATACAGGTGGTACTTCCAAAAATCGGAAACACTAAATCAGAAGCATATGGCAGAAGCTCAACGCTTCAACCATAAGTGGAAACTATTACGAAGAACGGGATTATGCACACACGATATAAACCATTACAAGAAACTGGAGAGGATGGCTAATAGGCTTCATCAAGTGAACCTCAAACTACAGTTACAGTTAGCCGAACTTCAGGAAGACGATCATCCTGAACATGAGGATGTTGTTCCAGACCCCTATGATCCAACAGGGTCCGGACCAGATAATTAGGATGTGAAAACCAACCTTTCGAGAAATTGAGTCGTGCCCATCGTAAACAACAAAAAAAAGAATACTCCTAAGCAAACATATCATTGTTGCAAAATCCATCTCCTCTTTCTTATCTTCTGTTTCTTATTCTTGATTGTGCTGAAGTTGTTTTATGATTCTTATAGTTTGTTGTAGTTGATATAGTTGTTGCAAATCCATCTGATTTTTTCTTCTTCTCGATCGTGTTGAGTTTGTTTCTTATAATTTAAATTTTGTTGTAACTATATTTTAAGATTTTGAATGTGAAACAAAAAATTACAGTGCATTTGATTTGTTTGATAAATTGATTGAATGAAAATTTTGAGATTTTAAGGTCCAGGTGCACGTGTTGACACAAGCTTCAAAGAAATTATAAAAACACACTTTTTATAGTCAAGTGGTAGTGCACTTGCTTATTAAGTTTGTGCACCTAAATTTGATAAGTTAGTGCACATAATTTTAAGCAAAAATATGATTTTAACAAGATCGTGCACTTAATTTTAACAAAATCGTGGATTTTGTCTACCGGTGCACGTTTTTAGATGTGCACCAGTAGACACGAGCTGTTAAGAAATTATGAAATCACACTTTTTATAGTCAGGTGGTGGTGCAGTTGCTTATTATTAAGTTGGCGCACCTAAATTTGACAAGTTGGTGCACGTAATTTTAAGCAAAATGATGATTTCAACAAGGTTGTGCACTTAATTTTATCAAAATCATGGATTTTGTCTACCGGTGCATGTTTTTAGACGTGCACACCGTAGACACAAACTGTTAAGAAAATTATGAAAACACTTCATAGTCAGATGGTCGTGCACTTGCTTATTATTAAGTTGGTACTTAATTTTAAGAAACATTTTTACACGTGCACCCGTAGACACAAAACATTTTTAAGCTTTCTTGTTGAACTCAAACTATTCAAAAGGAAATAAATCTGAAAAGTTTATCGTTGATCGATCAATCGATTGCACACTTTTCCTGATTTGCGCGTCTATAAATCTTGTTTTTGACAAGTCGCGCTGAAATTACCTATCCACCGCGAGCATGATAAAATTGTTCTTCAAAACCCTGAAATGCCCGATTGGTCGGGCTGAAGTACCGATCTATCGAGAGCTGTGAATTTCCTCAAGTTTGAGATATCCCTTCTTCCTTTGACGTGTTGCTTCGGTTGAATCCTTTTCATCGTTTTGTAGCTCATCTACTTCAATTCCTCATACTTGGACCTAAATTCTCGAAACATACAAAAATAATAAAGCGTAATATTAATCCAAAATCACTATAAAAATCACTAGAAATTCAAAGTAAACTAAGTGTAAAAGTGACACTTCTCACTTCAGTGCGACACATCCCTTCATTGCTCATTTTTAATCCAAGTTTTGTGGTCATAAAAAGAATGGGAGACTGTTGGGTTATGTGAACTCGATTAATCTTGGTTTTAGTGTTAACAAAACTTGTTATTGTGTTGTTAATATTTTAATCACGTGTGCAGCAAGGTTGCTAATCGCCAGAACAGATCATCAAAGTCGGATAATCCAGTCTAGCAAAGTCAGGCCAGCTGAAGTGATCAACCTTATAAGTGGAAATCAGACCAACTGGAATAAGAGTTGTAGAATAAGGCATTTTATGTTGTCGTAAGATGATCGTGTGATTACCAATTAATTCAAAAACATGGACTTTGTTATTGAATGCTCCCACTATTTTTTTTTCCGAATATATCACCATCATGACAATAAATAGGAGTCGTATTTGCTTAGTGGGCATAGAGTCCAACTAGATCATGATAGTCTCGAGCTTGGGTCCACTGGTTTCGTGATACTAAAGGTACAACTCAATTGCATCATACGCAATTCCAAGATATTTGCCTCATGATTGACATAACCCTACATGGGTAAGACAATTATGCATTCTCACGTCAAACTAACACATCATACAGATGGTAATGTTGGTGAGTAATCTAAAAGGCTAACATACCGCACCCTTTACTAAGTGATAGTTAAACACACAACTTTCTCATGTCAGATGCCCTACACATGGGTGAAATAACATTAAATGACATAAGTAGCGTCTCATGGTTTAACTGATAATGGAAGACATGAAGCAACAAACCCCTTTGAGCTCTCATTCACATTTTGATATTAAAGATGAGTCATATTGAAAAGAGGGATTTGATTATTTTAAAATCTCATCTAATGCTTGTTTGTTTGTTTTCATACAACGTCATACATACTAATAAAACTTCCAGAGAATATTTATCATACATTATATACACAATAAAAAAATATGTATGATTACATCGTTTTCCTAATTGATCCATGTGCATAACATGGATCACAAATCTGTCTAGGGTGATACATGCATGCAATGCAATGTTATTATATTTTTTTTCCATCATACTAGTCTTGATTTTTGGTACTCCATCTTCAATATCGATTATCATTAATTCTAATAATTTTACATTTAAATCATGCAAACAAGATAATAGGTGAACATTCTGTGGGAAGACATATCAGAAAATAGAGGGAGCACTCCTATGCCCGATAACCAAAAAGCACAACTATAATGCAATAATAAAAACCTAAACACTAACATAAACACATTGGTTGAGACATGTAATCATCCATCATGCAATCTCATTATATATCATTAAATATTAAACTAACTAATTACATCATATTTAATTGTGTCACAATTATTAATTTATTCTATCATTAACAAATTAAATAAAATATTTTATTTAATTGATAAAATTATTATTTTATATTTTAATCATACTATTAATCGAAATTAAATAAAAGATGGTGTCAATTAAGCCTTTAACCTATCGTAACGACGTCCATCGTCGGGAGAAATCAAATGAGACCTTCCATCTAGCAATCTCAGTTTCTTACTCGAATCCTCCTAAAGCCCTAATATATTCAGTATCAACAAGGTGTAGTCTTGCTGTGATCCAGCGAAAATGGATGCAGTCCTTCCAATTATAGCATTCTCCGTGATAATTGGAGCTCTGATCGCATTTTTAATCTTTGGCAATTATTTTCAAAGGAGAAAATCCGAAATTCAGTCCATCGCAAGACCCGAAACGTTGAACCCGGATTCGAAGCTACCTACGAAGCCAACGGTTCCCAAAAAGTTGCCCCAGAAATCTCACGCACATTCCCATACCGCAGATAAGGTAAAGAACAATTTTCCCCCTTTATTCTGGCTAAGTCTTATGATTTTGTTCAAAGGTTTTATGTAATTTGACTGGTGTAAATAGTTAGTTGTTTCTTTTTATTGTAAAATTGAAATTACAGGCTGCAAATAAGCTGCATCATCCGCTGGATTTGAATACATTGAAAGGTCATGGTGATGCAGTCACGGGTCTGTGTTTTTCACCTGATGCACGAAGTTTAGCGACTGGTAATGGCTAATTATCTTTAAATTTATGTTCAGTGCTATTTGTTAACGTGTGAGCGTGCAGATGTGTCTGACTGCCCTTTTATTCAAAGGCTAGAGTATTTTTGAGTATCCCATGGAGATTTTGCCAATTTGTCGGATTTTTTGCATTTGAAAAGTGTTTTACTATTTTTTGTTTGCGTGCTTTTTATGACATCCACTTGTTTGGGCTGTTGGTTCAAACATCAATTCCGAAAAGACAAAGATCGCTGATTTGATTAATACCACAGGAGCACTTTACTCAATCTGCATAGTCGATTGGGGTTATCTTTCATTTAACCATGCTATTAGACATTGCAAGGTGGTTTAAACATGGAAAATTTTATATTGGTGTTGTTTGAAATTGGGGACTGTATTGCTTTCTGTCTTTTACCTCGTCTAGAGTTCTTTTATATCTGATTTAGAATCTAGCTTCTGATTGAAGCTACCATGTTATTGTACCTTATAAATTGTTTGCCAGCTTGTGGAGATGGTGTCGTCAGGGTGTTCAGGTTGGATGATGCTTCAAGCAAAAGTTTCAAGTATGAATCTTGCTTCCATTCTCATCCACTATCCCATAAGCACAAGCGTCATAATTCATTATGGTCTAAGATTCATATTATATAATTTCAGGTTTTTGAGAATAAACTTACCTGCTGGAGGTCATCCAACTGCTGTTGCATTTGCTGATGATGCATCCTCTGTGGTAGTGGCTTCCCAAGCATTTTCTGGATCATCTTTGTACATGTATGGAGAAGAAAAATCAAAAACCACTGGTGAGCAGAAGCAGCAGGCAAAGCTCCCTCTTCCAGAAATCAAATGGGAACATCATAAAGTTCATGAAAATAGGGCCATTCTCACTCTAGTTGGAACTAAGGCAACGTATGGCAGCGCCGATGGAAGTTCGCTTATTGCATCGTGTTCTGAAGGTATTTTTTATGTGCGATATTTTTAATTAAGTTGCTGCAAAATTTTAGTATCACACAAGAAACTTTCATTACCACTGAACTTATCCAATTTTGTTAATAACTTGTTCTGTTTACATGTGTAGTATATCTATGTTACTTCATAAGATGGTTATTTTCTAACAGTTGTGTTCTCAGCATTTTTATTCCTCTTGTTTCCTTTGCTCTTGGCTATGCAAAGCACTTTATTGTCCTGGTCTACACAAATTAGTGAAGAAGTAAGCAAAAATCGCACCTTTATAAATATTTATAACAGTGGGTGGTTTTGGCATCCAAATTTCGCTCTAATTTCATATATTAATCCAGCATTTTAATGTTATGAAGCATCGACGAATAGGTTCTGCTTATTCTTTTTACCATCAGTTTGTTTAGTAGGATAGTGGGACTGTTCCTGGATAGATTTGGTCATCCAGCGGTGATGCATGGTGCATTTACCATCTCCAGGTTTGATGGCACCGTACACATTCTATACAGCCTATTTCATTTTTGTATTACTAGCTTTCTCTATTATCATATTTTTCTAGTAGGACAACTTTTGGATTTTTGGTTAGCTAGTGCAGGATCCTGCACCGTTTTTCTGGATGTACTTCCACTCTTTATGTTAAATAATGGATGTGGAATAAAAAAACTACTGCATTCAAAGTTATATTTCTGTGTATGTTTACTATTTTTCTCAGGCACTGACATTAAAATCTGGCACGGAAAAACTGGGAAGCTATTGGGAACTGTTGATACAAATCAGCTAAAAAATACGATGGCCACCATATCTCCAAATGGTCGGTTTATTGCGGCAGCTGCTTTTACTGCAGATGTGAAGGTAAAAGTTCTTTGTTCGGTCGTGTAAACTTCATGATTAGTGCTGTGAGTAGTATTTTTGTTTGTATATATAGTTCTGCTTCTTGACCATCTGAGTTGTGTTACAATGTTTCTCCAGAGTAATGTTTATATTCATATTTCACTGCCCTTTACTTTTAAATCCACCCTGTAGAAGAAAATTGCATGCATCACCTTATTTTAGTATGCTACTAGTTCTTTTATTATCAGTGAAAGTGTCATGTAATGGTAGGGCATCTGAAATTTGTGGTATCAAAGACATTCCATTTACCTGAATTAGCTTTATGTTACAGGTTTGGGAAATTGTGTATTCAAAAGATGGTTCAGTCAAGGAGGTTGTGAATGTTATGCAGCTCAAAGGCCACAAGGTTGTGTGATGATCTTCCTGGGTACTTCATGTTATGCTTTGGCGCTTATTGTCTTCATATGCTAACTGATAGTTATTTAAGTGTCTTCTCAGCTGGATTAAATGCATGCATTCCATCATTCTCAATTTATACTTTTCATGTTAAATTCTTTTTTTGTTTCAGTTCAGTTTGTATGCTGGTTTCTGTGACTGAATTAGATGGATTTAATTTTTTCTGGTGATTTTTCAGAGTGCAGTAACTTGGCTTTGCTTCGATCAAAATTCAGAAAAAATCCTAACAGCGTCAAAGGATGGCTCAATAAGATTATGGAATATCGATGGTAAGATTAGTTTCGCTCTCTACTTCTGTTTTGATAAACTTTTGTTAGTGAACCAACAAATTGCTGCACTTAGATATTTAACAGTATTCTGTATTTTCAAATCTTTTTCAGGTCTGTATTTGTGCCTTTTATTTGTTGAGATAGGAAAGATGCATTTCTTTTACTGCAAAAAAGATAGATAACTGCTCCCACTCCAGTTGTAAACTTGAAAATGCCACAAAAAAAAAAAATATTTTACCATGAGTGGTTTTGTATCCAAGCCTTATTGTTCTTTGACCATTTATTGTGAGCTTAAGTTCTTTTGACCATATATTGTGACCTAAAATTCTTTTGACCATATATTGTGACCTTAAGTTGCCACATCTTTACTTTAATGACAATTTGAAAAACAATATGTTTTCTGACCAATGGATGTTTCATGAAGTTCGATACCATCTAGATGAGGATCCAAAAGCTCTAAAAGTGTTCCCGATTCCACTTCATGATGCAAATGGTGCGACTTTACACTATGATCGCCTCAGCCTTTCTCCTGATGGAAAAATATTGGCAGCAACTCATGGTTCAACATTGCACTGGCTATGTGCTGGGACTGGGCAGATTTTAGACACAGCGGAAAAAGCCCATGATGGTAAACCTTTTTTTTCTATGGTTCTAACATTTATTTGTGTTTTTTATTATGAATTGCTTAGTTGCATCCTAGTTTTTCACCTATTTTTACCTTCTTGAAACAGCAGTACCATCTGATCTTTTCCACGTTCTATTTCAAACACACACACACACTCTCTTTAACAATTGAAAAAGGTGATTTCAAACACACTCTTTAACAATTGAAAAAGGTGATGGGTCACACGTTATGCTAGTCATGATGCTCGATGAAAGTTAGTTTTCAGTTTATATCAGTCAAACTTCCAAATTCCAAAGTAAAGATTGTGCATAAAAATTTCATTATTATTTTTCCTTCAAATATTTCATTCATGCGTTTGTTGATGCAGGTGATATTTCAGACATGTCATGGGCACCCACATCTATTCCAACAGGTTGGTGCTTGAGGGTGTTCTTTTTTTTATCGTTACTATCATTCACTTTTTCTCAAAAATAAAAGCTGCCATTTTCTTCTTGAAACTTAAGGGTATTTGAGAGAAACCACCACGAGTGTTGTGTAGAATCTCTGTAGTTCCGATGCATAAAGGAAGCTTTACTTACTTTTTTGGCTCTTCCATGTTATACATATGTAAAAAGAATATTCACCCGTGTTGTTCTTGTGCTATATTTGTAGAAAATAATAAGCAACAGCTGGTTTTAGCTACGGCCAGCATTGACAAGAAAGTGAAGCTGTGGGCAGCCCCCCATTCTCCATCTTGAGAGAAATGAACAGGTGGACTGTTCTTGCTAATAGCGTGGAAAAGTAGGGAGATTACACGCCGTGTATTTCATACATACTCGTGTCCAAAGTTATGTAGCCCGGAACATCATTACAGGCTTTAAATTATTTGCAATTGCCTCCAGAAGAATGTCAAAGAGTTCAATAGCAGATTCAGGCGTGCTTTTAGAAGATTTTGGGCTAGCTTGACAATCCTTTTGTTTGCAGTCAAAATATGGCAGAGTTTTATGACTTTTTTTATTGATAAATCAAAACACATATTACTCGACGATGAGAAGCACAAATAATCTGGGTATGCCGGACGAACCTACGACTTACGATCTCATGAGATCGTGTTTGGTGGCTTAGTGTAGCCATGGATGAATAGACTATATCCGAACTTGCTGCTTTGTGTAAGCAATTTTTAAACTTCGAGTTTCTTTCTAAAAATGCTTGTATTTAAAAGCAAATTAAAAATATCACACTATGCAATTTCCATTTGATCATCTCATAACTCAACATTTTCAAGGTTTTGTTACGATTCCGTGTGCGGCATGTTGTTCAAACTTGGCTTGCGCTCGTAATGCCGGTTTAAATCCTCCAAGAAATAAGGATTTGATTAGGGGTCCTAGAGACCAATAAAAAGTCTATTTTCGGTTATTTTTTTCTTCAGAACTAATCGACTAGTAAAAGATTCTCCATCTGTGAGCATATATTTCAAGAAAAAGAATAAACAAAAATAATGTAGTGATAACAAATGAGGCCTTTATTTCGACATCTAGATTTTTTTTTATAATTATTATTATTATTGAAAAATCGCCAATGTATGGCGGGTGGTTAGGCTGGCCTTTACTTGTTTATGACTTTATTCCAATCAAGACAAGTACAAAAGGAGTAAGTGTACTATACTAATACCTCATCGAATAAGGCAACATAATAAACATCAATATACCGAAAATAAGTACAACATGACAACCGTAGAAATTATTACGAGTAATAAGAGACGACAACGTGATAAATCTAGTAATCCCATAAATGAGAAGAAGATAGTCAACATTCATGATATCCACAACAGAGTAGAAATCCACAGGTCAAGATCAGTAAATGCTCCCTATAGTATAAGACCGTAAGTATTACCAGAAGAAATGAGTTCAGCAGTATTCGTACCCTGTTTTTTTAGTTTTGTAGATATAAAATTAAATATAAAACAGTTGCTAAGACACCAAAAGTCCATTGGAGATATGATTAGATAAACGAAAAAAAAAATATTTCAAATATTAGGAAATGAGCCATTGAGACACAACAGATGGGCAAAATGATGCATACTGCAAAGATAAAGAAACAACTAGTCACGCCTATGCAGAAACAAATTCAACTTGAAGCGTCAACCACTGGAATTAATCTCTGCTAAGCTCCATGTATTCTTTTGAATGGGTACCATGAATATTCCTAAGGCCGTCACGCGGGTAGCTGTTGATAATTTGACCCTCCAAATTCACCCCATCAGGATCTCACATTTTATAGGACAAACAACAAAAAGAGAAATAATAAATGCAACAAGGATTTAACGTGGAAAACTCCCAAATCCTGAGAAAAACCACCAGGACCAGAGAAGAAAATACACTATATGAAAAATTATTACAACCACACAATTTTTATTCTCACACCGAATATACCCACAAAGCTTTTCCATTACTCACACTTTATAACTCACACATCTCCCTTTACAAGAATGACACTTAATAAAATCTTTTCTGATGTGGAAGATCAGTCACAACTGCAACCACATAGCATACTAAGAATTTTACATGACTCTACAAACAAGAGAGGAATTTATCTAAAGCCAAAAATTGTTAGACAAGCTATTGACTGGTGCACTTAAAACAGAAGGCCTTCTTCTTCTTTTTTTTTTTTTGAACAAAAATTATAGATTATATTAATAGATGAAATGGTTTACGAAACAAGACAGACACGACTAAATATCTTAGAGACATCAGACATAACAACCACCAAACTAAGGTACTGACAAATAGACAAGAGGAAATAAGTGAGTAGATAACGGACGAGTAACAATAAACACCGAAAACCACCCGGGCATGACTAAGATAGTGTCGAAACACTCTGAGTCCATCAAAGTCCCCTCAAACCTTGCAATCCAGATGACGAGCAAAGAAGGGTAACTGTCTGCCATAAAGGAAGGTACACATAAAGGTAAACGAGCATAAACTGACTATAGACACCAAACGAACAAGCCCGCATTACCGAACTCCACACAGAAACTCATCCACCCAGGAACAAATCCAATCCCAGGAACTAGATTGTATGGCGCACGAAACCAGAAAACCTAGGAACCATCACCAATAGCTTTCGTAGCAGTGAGACAAAATTCATTATCCATACACCAACTAAGAACGACACAACGACAAAATATACAAGACACCACAACAACAAAATACAAAGAAAGAAGATAGTGAAATAATAAAACCAAAAGGGGAGACCCCATCCGATTAGCAATACGTTCCCAAAATAATGCTTGAAATGCTCCCAAATCTCGCGCAAAGCCACGAAATAGATTTATTTCGCGAAAAACAAACCAGACCCACCGCCCCGACCCAATCGACCACCAAAATCACCACGGAGTCCACCCAGTCCACGACAGGCAAGCCCTCCGATTCTGCCCCAACCGTCGCCAAGATCGAACCCACCACGTAGTCCCGCTACTTCACAACCGATGAGACCACCTCGAGCAAAACCACCACCAAAGTTAGCATCGTGGCCACAGCCTGCACCAAACCCGCATCTTTCACCGAAGCCCCCCGTCACCAAACTCGCCAACCCGAGCAATAGACCACCCTCGTCGCAATCCCCCAACAGAACACCTCTGTCTCCCTACCATGGCCAAACCCACAGCCAGCTGTGCTACCCGTACCACCACCTCTCTTAAGCCCTCCACCAGACCCAAAACATCCACCAATGCCTAACCCATCACCGCGAGTGACACGGAAACTGAACCAACAATCACCACGTAGCGCACCAGCAAGGGCCACATCACCTCCTCAAGCTAAAACTCCACCATGATCCAAAATAGAAAGAACAAAAGCCAAACCCAGCACAAAGAAATAAAAAGCCACCAATTGAAGAGGAAACCCACGCTTCAGTAGATCTGGAAACCCTCTTCTCCACCATGGGAGAACACTTGAAGAGAGAGAAACAAAAACCATCTCACCTTGATGATAATATTGCTATGGATTTACCATCTTTGATTGTGAACTTCACACCATAAACTAGTCCCAGTGGCACACTTTGTAGCGTGATAGAGACTTACTCTTTCACCAAAATATTTTGCAATTTTACAATTGTTGATGCTTTCAACCCAAAGCCTTCTTTTATATCCAAAAGTTTGGCCCAAATTTCCAAACCCATCGATGTGGGACAAAGTCCCAATTCTTCAATCTTCACCTTGTGATTTTGTTGTCCACAACACTCCACCACGATGAAGATCTTCATAGCTTCTGCTATCAACACTACATAATAGTTATAATTCTCAATTTAGAGAATTATCATGCCACTCTTCAGAAAGAAGCTTACTAGTAACCTCTGAGAAAATGATTTTCTCATTTCCATGAATCAAGATTGGTTTCATGTGCTCATACGAACGTGGAAGAGACCAGATGAGTCTCAATGCCTGATCATCATCATCAATTTAACTTCAACATATTCAAGTTCTGAAACAATGCCATTGAAAACACTTAAATGATCTGAAATAGTGTACTCTCATTCATTCGCAATGTATGAAGCTGTTATTTCAGATACACCCGATTTGAGACGTTCTTTATCTGATACAACTCTTCGAGCTTTTCCCAGAGTTCCTTTGCCGTATACATTCCATGCACATTTGCTATAACATTTTTGGTCAGACAAAGTCGGATTAAACTTGATGCTCTCAAATCCAGATCCTCCCAATCTTCATTGCTCATTTCAGCTTTTCCTGTTGCACTAGTCGTTCCACCAATCACACTAGTATCACTGCTAACTTCAGGGATTATTCTGTCATTCAACGTCTCGTGTAAACCAGATTGAATCGACACTTCCTTGACTTGCACTTGCCACACGCCAAAATTGATTTTCGCATCAATTTTCTCCACATCAAATCTGACTACATTTGAAACTCTGCTTCCCGACATTGTCTTGTGATACTTTGATGAATTTTACTGTTGATCTGAATAGTACATACTAAGTAAGTTTCCATGAAAGAGAGAATTTCGATCTTTCCTGGACAGAACTTCAAGGTTTCCAGAAAAATTGGTGGGGTCACACTGGTCCTACTTAAATACCGATTTTTCTAGAGGGTCCCTCCTCAATCAATACTTGTGGGGATGTTTGGCTCCGAAGTTTTGGTGTTGCTAACAAGAAATGGGATAGAGGAAGAGCAGTTGCTAATTTCATTGAGGAAGAAGTGACACACATACAACAACAAATTTCAGTGCTCATCCTTGAAATTCTGAAATTGAGTGGGAGATATTGTTACGGGAAGAATATTGCCCAGCCCATTCCACGACATTAATTGCCCAAATTAGAAGCTCGGTTGGGAGGGAATTTCAGAACAAAAGAGGGGGGGGGGGGGGGGGAGCGGGGGGGGGGGGGGGGGGGGGCGATGTAGTGGGGTAGATGCTCACGAGAATATTATTGAGTTGTGAGAGCAAGTTGCGGCTTGGGCTTGGATTCATTCTCTGAGAAAAAGAGTAAGCCTTGAGTGAATTCTGTAATTTCCTTTTTGTTTTGATCATTCAATAATATTTCCATTTCAGAAATCCATCGGTGGTGTTCTTGTTCGCAACTTCATTTTCTGTCCGATAACATATATGATGCAAACGAAAGCAACAGAGGAACTACATTCGTGTGCTACATTTCCAGTTTGTGATTTGTGATGAGGAATGGTTGTGTTATCGGAAATTCCAGTCATGTTAGGGTTTGAGGAGGCAGCAAGTGAAGAAGAAGATTCAACCGAGGCGGAGGCCATGCCGTACCTAGTTATGGATCACTCATGGACGCTGTGATACCATGTCGATTAACATGAAAGAAACATGGGATTGAAAATCTGATTTTCTAGAATGAAATATAAGCTACATATTTGTTGATTTAACCAACCAAATCCATGTAGGAGTCTAATATGGATAACTATAATCAACAAACAAAATTTAAAATATAAAAACTTATTCATCCTAACCATCTAAATAGTCGAATGATGAACATTCAACACTTTTATATATTAACAAATAGATCTCTGGTCCCAACTGTGAAGAATGGTACTATGACCGTACAATAAAAACAAATATTGATCAATGATCTACCTGAGAAGATGTCCAACAAATCAGCTACTTCAACAATGTAACTGAGATCTTCAGCCAGCTTCGTTTGGAGAAGAAGATCAGATTGTACAAGCTCGGATATCTGGTCATCCTTATTGCTCTATCAATATTCTGGTATGTAAAATCTTGTTTTGCATTGTTGATTTTTTCAAAATCTGGTCTGCTCCTTGATTTACTGATAATTATCATTTTACACCTTTCAGGATGATTTGGAGCATTGTGGAAGAATGAGCAAACCTGGATTAGAGTGCCTTACACAAACATTTCATTTTTGTAGGCGATATATAGTTATTCTTTTGTAATGTTTTTTTCTTGTATAAAATATACTTTTTTTTATAAATCTGCTTTGCCATTTTAATTTCTCTGTTTCATTACTTTTCTATAGTATGTAGTAAATGCGTCAATACTTCCCGTTGTGACGGACTGCATTGCACACCTTATTCTTAAAAGAGACCCGAAATTTGGAAGAACTGAACCAAATAGTCACAGGGACAAAGTATATGGATAATTGAAAAATAAAGATTGAGGGCTGTTCTTAATCTAATATTACCAATTTACCATTGGTTTCATCTGCTTCGATGTAAATTTCTGGATCTATCATTATTTTGGAAAAAATGTCGTGCAGAAACTTTGTGATGTGTTGCAGGGGTTTTTTTTCAGTAAGGGGAAAATACAAGAATCCAAGCAGTGCGTGGTTGGTTTACCGGATAGTGGAAGAAAAGGGTAAGAAGATTTGTTACAAATTGTGATTGCTGGGTTAACACATGTTGACATTCACTAGTTGATAAACATAAATAAGTTAAATGGGATTTTTTTTTTAATCAAGTTCTTGCATTTGCAGCTTTCTATGTATTTTAGAGATCTATTGTGTAAATGTGAAGAATTGTTGTGATAGAGTTTCTTACTTTTCACAGCGAATATACTTTTGGTACGACTTACACTTTAAATTGTTATTAAACCTATACAATTTGGGCACGTTTGGAGTTCTGGATATGATTAGTAATCTTCGGATTATTAATCTTATCACATGTTTGTTTCATTTTAAAAAATATATAATTATCCCACCATATTTATCATATTCTAATCCCAATTTGCAACAAAATGACATAAATACCCTTCCCACCTTTTTTTATTATCTCAAAATTTGAAATTCCCGCCAAAAATTAAAACTTATTTCCTACAATTTTGTGATTATATTTGTATTGTTTTGCTTCATTCTTATTATTATTATTTTATTATTAATAATTTATTATTATTATATAATGATTATTAATAATTTATATATATATACGATAACATTATACACACACATATATATATTTATTATGTTTATAATTATATATTATTATTATATATTATTATTATAATACTTTATATATATTATATATACTATTTTTATTATATATACAACACACGTATATATTAATTAATGTTATTATATATATATATATTTATATTATGATTATGATTATTCTATATTATCATTCTTAGATATATATTATTATTTTTATTATATTTTATTATTAAAGTAATTGGGGTATTTTTGTCATTATATCAAATAATAATTCTTATTAACAATTTTATCCTCCAATCAAACATCATATAATTTATCATATACTAATTTACAATCATTTCACAACTTTTTCTTTACATTACTTATCATATCCATCACTTCAAACGGTACCTTTGGGTTTACACTTCAAAAAAGTATTAAACTTATACAATTTTGGTACTATTACACATAAAATTAATATTTAACATAATATTTTGGTACTAGTTATACATGAAAAAATATTGAACCTATACATTTTGGCACTAGTTACGCATGGAATTTATATTAAACATATACAATTTTGGTACTAGTTATATATGAAATACATATTAAATATATACAATTTTGGTACTAGTCACACATGAAATTAGTATTAAACATATACAATTTTGGTACTAGTTACACATGAAATTGATATTAAACATATGCATGTTTGGAATTAGTTACACATGAAATTAGTAATAAACATATACAATTTTGCTATTAGTTACATTAAATTGATATTAAACTTATACAACTTTTGTACTAGTTACACTTTAAATTTGCATTAAACCTATACAATTCTAGTACTGGGTATACATGAAAATGATATTAAATGTGCATAATTTTGGTAGTAGTTACACTTCAAATTAGTATTGTTGTTGATATTCCTAGAAATTGACACATTTAGTGCATTTAGTTATCTACGATTTGATATGTTTTGATAGATAAATTGATACATATGCTACTTAATCGTATATTTTCATTAACACAATAATTCAAACGTCTTCGTGTGATCGGTCCATACACTACATAATTGCTATTAATTTTGAGATCAAGTGGGGTTAATTTGGGCGTATACTATAAGTGAACACCGTTTTTTATTCGATAAAGAATATCATCAATTTGGGCGTATACAGTAAGTGAACACCGGTTTTTTATTCGATAAAGAATATCATGAATATAGAAGATTCCACAAAAAATATTGTTAGTTAATCTTGAAATTGTTATGGTTTAAAATTGTTATTGTTTGTTTTATATAGAAGATTAATATCAATATAGAAGATTTTATACAAATATTGTTAGTTGACTTTTAAATTGGTGTTGGGAATTATTTGTTTGTTCGATATATAAAATTATATAAGTTTACTGTCAATTTAAAGTGTAACTAATACCTAAATTATATAGTACCAATTCGAAGTGTAACTAGTACAAAATTATATATATTTAATATTAATTATATGTGTAACTAATACCGAACTTTATACATTTAATACCAATTTGAAATGTAATTAGTACAAAATTGTATAGGTTTTATATCAACTAATATGTAAGTAGTACACAATTAGTATCAGTTATATGTAACTAGTACCAAAATTGTACAACTTTAATAACAGTTCATATGTAATGCCAATGCCATTTATACAACTCACATATAGCATATCTCTATGCTCACAGGCGATCACATAATTTGTAGTAATTCGTATAATATGTAACTATGATCAAAATTATATAAGTTTAATACAAATTTCAATTTTATAGGTTTAATAATACAGAAATTTCATAGGTTTCATAATTCATACAAATTTTTTGTATACTTAGTCCGAAATTGTATAAGTTTCACACCAACTCTACGTGTAATAAGTACGGAATATAATATATGTTTCAAACCAATTTCACGTGTAACTTGTATCAAATTTGTATAGGTTTCATACCAACTTCATGTGTAACTAGTACCAGAATTATAAAGATTTTGTTTTCATATGTATTAAGTACCTAAAATTGTATAGGTTTCGTACCAATTTCTTTCGTAATTAGTACAAAAAAAATATGTTTTATACCAATTTTATGCATACTTAGTACCGAAATTGTATATGTTTCATACAAACTTCACATATTATAAGTACTGAATATAGTATATGTTTCATATCAACTACACATGTAACTAGTATCAAAATTGTATAGGTTTCATACCAACTTCATGTGTAACTAGTACCAAAATTGTATGTGTTTCATACCAACTTCATGTGTAATAAGTTTCGAAAATAGTATAGGTTTCATACCAATTTCACGTGTAACTTGTACCAAAATTGTGTAGATTTCATATCAATTTCATGTGTAACTAGTAACAAAATTGTAAGGATTTCATAAAAAAATATTATGTAACAAGTACCGAAAATAGTATAGGTTTCGTACCAATTTTTTTCGTAATTAGTACCAAATTTATATAGGTTTCATACCAATTTTATGTATATTTAGTACCGAATTTGTATATGTTTCATATCAACTTCACGTGTAATAAGTACTGAATATAGTATATGTTTCATACAAACTTCACGTGTAAATAGTACCAAAATTTATACGTTTCATACCAACTTCATGTGTAACTAGTACCAAATTTGTATGTGTTTCATACCAACTTCACGTGCAATAAGTTATGAAAATAGTTTAGGTTTCATACCAATTTTATGTGTAACTTGTACCAAAATTGTATATGTTTCATACCAATTTCATGTGTAACTGGTACCAGAATTGTAAAGATTCATACAAATTTCATATGTAACAAGCACCGAAAATAGTATATGTTTCATACAAATTTCATTCGTAATTAGTACCAAAATATATATAGTTTTCATACCAATTTTATGTGTACTTAGTAACGAAATTGTATAGGTTTCATAGCAACTTAATGTAATAAGTACCGAATATAGTATATGTTTCATACTAATTTTATGTGTAACTAATACAAAAATTGTATATGTTTCATATCAACTTCATGTGTAACCAGTACAAAAATTGTACATGTTTCATACCAACTTCACGTGTAATAAGTACCGAAAATAGTATATGTTTCATACCAATTTTATGTGTAACTTATACCAAAATTGTATATATTTCATACCAATTTCATATGTAATTTGTACTAT
Source organism: Haberlea rhodopensis (assembly GCA_907163345.1). NCBI lineage: Eukaryota > Viridiplantae > Streptophyta > Magnoliopsida > Lamiales > Gesneriaceae > Haberlea > Haberlea rhodopensis. The sequence goes on from CAJQUN010000030.1 coordinate 2,630,598, forward strand.
TAAATGTGTAATTTGTACCAAAATTGTTTATGTTTCATACATAATGATCTCTAAAAATTAAAAGCTCAAAATTTAATAGAAAAGTATCATAGTCATTTTATTAATATAGAGAATTAGAACAAAATTTGATTTGTAATAGAGAATTTGAATTATGTTTATCTGGTACACAATGATTGATTTCACAATTATATATATATATATATATATATATATATTTTGGGCTGCTCCTGCTCCCGCGTTGGCCCGTGCCCTGAAAATTCTTTCTAATAAAAGCCTTCCTTACTTCCTCTCAGCCGCCAAGCACACACACTTCATCTTACAATGGCGGCTGCAACTCTGGAGTCCCTAATCCTGCAGCTCCACGACATCGACGCCGTCAAATTCGGCAACTTTAAGCTCAAATCCGGCATCTCCTCCCCAATCTATATCGACCTCCGCATCATCGTTTCCTACCCTTCCCTTCTCTTCCAGATCTCCCAAGCTCTGATCAAAACCCTACCTCTGTCCTCCGTATATCAAATTGTGTGCGGCGTTCCCTACACCGCGCTCCCCATCGCCACCTGTATTTCCGTCTCCTCTGAAATTCCGATGCTCATGCGTCGCAAGGAGGTGAAAGACTACGGCACGGCGAAAGCGATCGAAGGAGCATTTGAGCCTAATCAGATTTGCCTTGTTGTTGAGGATCTCGTGACTAGCGGCGCCTCCGTGCTCGAGACTGCTGCACCGCTCCGCGCAGCTGGATTGCAGGTTACCGATGCTGTCGTCATGATTGATAGGTGAAGAACGTTGTTTAATTATCGTAGTGTTTGTGTGAATCTTGTTAACTACTACTATTTTAGCCGTGTATGTAGAATGTATCCGGTTTCTTTGGCTTTGAGCTACATTTATTTCACAGACGAAGGGATTGGAAAGATTTGTTTTCTTTACACCATTTTATCATTAAGTATTGAGAAGGGGATGAAGGTTGTTTGTTTTATAGTTTGTAGACACCATAGAACTAGCAGAATAAATGTATACGTTGCACGAAACAAGCGGGTTCTTTTTGCTGCAGTAATTAGACCTTGCTTTCTACTTGAATTTTTCTTGAGTTGTACAAGTGGGCACCTGTGTTAACAAATATCTTCAACTTTATGGTATCTTTTATACGTTAGCAAATTGACATGTAAGCACAGGCATCCATAAGAGAGATAAGTAAACTCAATCTTTATTCTGGTGAATGAGCTAGGAAATGGAGTGTGAAATAGTTAAGTATGTCTATCTCCTTATCATATATGACTGGTAGTAACTGTAAGACATTTTCTTGTACTCATGCCTAAATTTGTTGATGTCTTATGAATCCTGGTTTTCTTATGAATATCTTGGGACACAGGGAACAAGGTGGGAGGGAAAATTTGGCAGAAAATGGCATCACACTGCATGCAATGGTAAAGCTGAGTGAAATGGTTTCGATATTGAAGGATAAGGGAAGAATTTCAGAGGAAACCCAGAAAATGGTTATGTCGTTCTTAGAGGAGAATCGAAAAGTGTCAGTACCAGTGGTGCCATCAGCTGCGAAGGTAAAAGTAAGAATTACATATGAGGAGAGGGCAAAGATGGCATATAATCCTACAGGAAAGAGGTTGTTTGAGATAATGGCGCAGAAGGAGACTAACTTGTGTGTGGCTGCTGATGTTGCCACTGCTGCTGAGTTGCTTGAAATTGCAGACAAGGTGAGATGAAGAAAAAATAATTACTATTTTCTTATTGGCTGGTTATCTTACTGTAATTTTTGTGTGAATTGTTATAGCCATTTCGTAATATGATTTTGAAATCTTCTTCTTATTCTTATTATTATTGTTATTGTTATTTTGTGTTAAATTTGTATTATCCTGAACGAGTAGTGGTAACCGTTTGCACATCGCAAATAAGATACTCAAAAGTTTGGTCAGATAGACTAGGAAGTTTGGAAGGTTCGTGAGCATCCATTAGAGATTGATCCATTAAAGAAGTTGATGACCTTGTACTTATTTCCCTCCCTTTTATGTTTCTTTTATTTCAAGTCCAGCTGTAGTTGGATATTTCTTGAAATTTCTCTTGATCAGATGATAAGCTTCAGTTATTTAAAGTATATATGCATCTGCGGCCACTTTATGTAGACAATTTTTTCATATACCGTGCACAATAATAATAAGAGTACAGCGAATCTAGTAGCCAACTAGCAGTGTATCTTCTTTTTTTCTATTTCTGATAAAGTTCTGAAAACTTTGAGCAAACAGTTGTGCTAATTATAAATCATGGTCCACAGTGGAGTATTTGGCTCAAATATGTCACTGTGTGATATGTATCATGCATGTCAATTTAGATAACCTTGTTTAATGTTTAGATGGCATAGTTGTTATTATTGCATGCAGATTTTCTTTTCAATAATTTTTCTTACCCTTTTCTTTCATATTTCTTCAGGTTGGACCTGAGATCTGCATGTTAAAAACCCATGTGGATATATTTCCTGATTTTACCGAAGATTTTGGATCTAAGCTTCGTATGGTATGTTAGAACCATCGTATATTTTGGTGCAGAGTTCCTTTATTCTGATAATTAAGATGAATTTCTTCTCTATTATCTTGCTGATCTAATACTATTTCTTTCTTGGTCTAAAAAATGTGAGATACGTGTTATTCAATTAGATCCTTATTCATCACCTGAATATTGACTCTTTGGCTAAGACTAATTATGGTTGCTCTTCTGAAGCTTGCAGAGAAACATAATTTCCTGATCTTTGAAGATCGCAAGTTTGCTGACATTGGTAACACGGTAGCCATGCAATATGAAGGGTGAGTTGTTTTGCTTACTTTGCCATTTATACATTGATTTTTCTACTGCTCTTAGTGATGATTCTTATTTGTTTGTTTTATGTAGAGGTGTCTTCCATATACTGGAGTGGGCAGATATAGTAAACGCTCATATAATTTCAGGCCCTGGAGTTGTGGATGGGTTGAAATTGAAGGTTAGGATGCTATGCTATGTTTTGAACAAGGAAGATTAGAACCCTCTCTCATTTTTCTAATCTAAACTCTTATTCCGTGACAGGGTTTGCCTCGTGGCAGGGGACTGTTATTACTTGCTGAGATGAGTTCATCTGGCAACCTGGCCAAGGGTGATTACACGGCTGCGGCTGTAAAAATAGCAGAAGATCATGCAGACTTTGTAATTGGCTTCATCTCTGTCAATCCTGCATCCTGGCCTGTTAGACCTGGAAATCCGTCACTTATTCATGCAACCCCTGGTGTCCAATTGGTCAAAGGTGGAGATTCTTTGGGACAACAATATAACACTCCAAGTTCTGTAAGTAAATTAACAATTATTCAGCACTCCTTTATATTGTTTTAAGCAAAAACGTGCAGAGGTAGTTTTTTTGGTTTTCTTTCTCAAATTCTAATACCTAGGGTATGCTGATTATATTGATGAAATTTTTAAAGAAGAGGGGAACAAGCTTTACTTGTATCTTATTATCAAGAAAATAATATTTTCATTGCCCATAAAATGTAATTTTCATAAGGAGGAAGTTTAAAGATCCTGAGTGTCAGGGATTTGCAAGTAGTAAGAAAACGAAATTAATTGGTTCTGTGTGCAAACATCAAAGTTCAATTGGATTCTATAACTAATGGAAATAAGAACTGGTCTTGTTTTGTTTAAAAAAATTAAAATGATGATGTTTGCTTAGGAACTGCAATATCTTTTTGTCTTTTTAATGTTGTTATTAAGGATGAAAAAGCCTACAAAAGTAGCTCAATACTTACTGAACTGACTTTATGACATATTAAAGGGTGTCATGCTTGATAAATGTTTGACATTTGTTTTCTCACTAAGTTCTCCATTTTAAGACCAATTTTTTGAGCGTCCACACGGCTTTTTATCTTTGAAGAGAATTGAAAAGGCTTAAAAGTTGATCCAACACTTTGTACTACCACATATTTTCATGATTTTACTGGCCTCACGACTTCAGGTTGTTTCTGAGAGAGGCAGCGACATTATCATTGTTGGCCGAGGTATTATAAAGGCAGTGAACCCTGCTGAGGCAGCACGTGAGTACCGGCTTCAAGGATGGGATGCGTACCTGATGGATTGCAAGTAACAAATTTTGTTTTGCGCCTTCGACCTGCTGTTTTAAGGCATCTCATCCGCGGAATATTTCGAGAATTTGACGGTTGCATGCCATAGTCCCTGGAGTAGGCCTTGGAAATGGCTTGACTTGGTGGTTTTCAAACATTAAGCATAGATTACAGCCTAATGTAAGGAATCTCGTTTGAGCTTGACCTGCCTTTGTATAGTTTTTGGCCATTATGATTTTAATTTATTGTGGGCTTTTGTTACATACAAGCAAGATGCGCATATTTTGCATATGAATACTCCGTTTGACGTAGGATGCAAACGAACCAAATCAATTTCAATATTGAGAAAAATTTATTCTTTTGTCAACCTTCTTAGTCTTTATTGGCTCGAGGCTTTCTTCTGATTCGTTCAAATTTAGCTCGAAGTAGATATATTCGAGCTCGAGTTTGATTAGAATCTTGAATAGTTTTAAATTTTTGTATTGAGTTCGAGTTCGAGTTCTGCTCGAAAGATCAAAAACGTTTGCGAACTATTGCTTGAAATAAATATTAGATAGGTTCAAAATATATTTATATAATATATGATTATATTATATTAATAAAATATTAAAATATGTCAGCTAAATATAGTAATTTAGGCTTGTATTCGGCTCAAAAAAGTTCGAACATGTTTGAGTTCGGTTTGAATTCGATAATTTCGAATATAAATCAAATTTCATTTCACATGAGGGAAAAGTAGAATGGAACATAAGTATTAAAATTTCTGTAGACATAAATTTTGAGTGATGCATCTTAAAATAATATAAGCTATTGTAATTTTATACAAATATATCAAAATTTGTTAGACTCGGTCTGTGACAAACCCAGTCAGGATGGTCAGAACCGTCACTCTTACGTTGAAATATTTGATTTTGATTTATATGGTATATAATGAACTCGACACATAATAAGTTAATATAATCTGGGTACATATTAGTTACTAGTGCGACAGAGCCCATTAAACACATTAATTAATCGCTTGTTTAGGGTCTAAGACGTGACAAAATAATATCAAAAATGAAAATCAATATGAACATCAGAAGAAGACAAATGCTATTTGTTAAAAGATGCCGGGAGAACACCTTTTGAACCTGCGGATAGCCGACGGAGCCAAAAAGGGGGAACGAGTTTTTTTAAGATAATTAACTATCAAAAAATAATTACTTGTGCTATTACTAAGCATGTGGAAACCTGTGACTTATGAACATGGAATATCACACCCAAAATGGCGTGATGCAATGAATGCAGAATTGACCACTCTTGAAGAAAATAATACTTGGATATTCATGCCACTTCCTTCTGGCCATTGTCCAATCGGACGCAAATGGGTCTACAAATTAAACATATGAGCACAATTGAGCCATACAAATCCGGAGTGGTAACGAAGGCTTCGCTCAAGTTAACAACGATTTGTTGGTTACTTGTTGCTCGTAATTGGTCCTTTTACCAAATGGAATGTTCATTATGCTTCTCTTCATGGTGATTTACTTGAGAAAGTCTACACAACTGCCTCATGGTTTTCAACGTTAGGGGAAGAAATCTGTGTCATGTCAGACATAACAAGTTCTTATATGAACTTAAACAAACCTCACGGTGCTGGTTTCATAAATTTTCTGAAAGCATTCAACAAGAACTCACTTTTCACTAAGGTTTCTGGATATTCTTTCAAAGTCATGCTCGTCTGTCTACGTAACCATACGAGAGAATGATGACAATGCTATTGCTATTTTCCAAAAGTTTCTCCACACAAATTTTCACATCAAGGATCTTAGCCAATTATGATATTTTCTTGGTATTGAAGTTGATTGGGCTAATGATGGTATTTCCATATCTCAACGAAAAAGTAGACTCGACATTCTAGATAAAGCACATTTACTTGGGGTCAAACCATTGCAGACACATTTGGAAGAAAATGTCAAACTCCTGCATGCAGAAGGAGAGCTATTAAAGAATCCATCTGCTTATAGGACAGTGGCATGACTCATTTATCTCACTATTAAAGGCCGGAGATAAGTTATTCGGTTCATAGTCCGAGTCATTTTATGCGAGAACCAAGATAGCCTCATCTAGATTCACCATCTATTGCATTATCTTAAAGGAAGACCTGGTCAAGGATTATTTTTCCCAATCAAAGGAAATATACACTTAAAAAAAGGGATTTTGCGGTGCAGATTAGGCCCCGTGCTCGATCACTAGATGGTCTGTCACTATTGCCTTTTACTTAGAAGATCACTTATCTCATGGAAACCAATCGGTAGAATTAGAGTATCGAGCCATGACTTCGGCTACATGCGAGTTTACATGGCTCAAGTATTTTTTTTGGATGACTTGGTAGTGGAGCATCAACAACTGGTGAAACTATTTTGTGATAATGAAGCAACTCTCCAGATTGCCGCTAATCCGGTTTATCATGAATGAACCAAACATATAGCGATTGATTGTCATGTCGTTCGAGAATGAATCTAGTCAGGTTCTATAGAAACTGCTCATGTGTCATCGACCTTCCAACTTGCGGACTTGTTCACTAAACCACTAGATCCATCAAGTTTCCATTCCCTACTCAACAAGTTTGGTGTCCTGGCTTGATAGGGGGAGTGCTACGTAAAAGATTTGAAAAGATTTAAGGGCCATAATCAATGCATGAAATATAAAGTTAATAGGATGTATTATTTCATCATATACGATATTCCTTTGCAATCATTCAGTTAAAAAACATGCACAAAGTTCTTCGATATATCAAAGGCAATTATTACTATTATAATTATTTAATGGCTATAGTAAAGAGATGTGGCAAAATGGGTGATTGAAAAATGACAAAATGTGAGGTTCATGAAATCACGTGAACTGTGTTCTGAAAGTTTTGTAGTGCAAGCCCGTGACCGACCGCATCATCTGGTCTATTTCCCAAACGACAAAACCCCTTTTTCTTGGAAAAACTATCCACCAAGAATTCATGATAGAATTAATTACTTACATATTTCTGTATTTTTCTTCCTATGAATTTATTATTATATTCATTTAGCTTTTAAATAAGAATATTCTCATTTATCACACGTTAATTATTGTTGGAATATTTCAAGGTAACTATGTTAAGTGATTCGACAAAATATATGCATAAAACTCCAACGTCCAACTAAGTGGATGTTTGCGATTATTTTTCAAAACTATTTATCTGCTTTTGAGACCAAAAAAAGAAGAGTTTGAGTGTTTTATTTCATTGCTTCTGTTATTGCTTCTTTAAAAATGAGTAGGTAAAAACAGAGCAGAGAAGCATGCCATGAGATGTTTTCCACTATTTTTATTTTGTGGTGGCAATTTTGTAATAATTTGATGTACATTAAGATGTTTTTTTTATTTTAATAACAAACACTGATTTTGCTTAAAAGTAACTTTTTCCAACTTTAAGCAAAATCAACATAAAAATATTTTGAATAAGCAATTATAAATACACCCGAAGTAATCCCAATGTCTAGTAAAAACGAGAGGAGAAAGCTAGCTCCAAAAGGTGTGATTCGACCAATTTTTTATTTTTCTTTCTTTCTTTTGTTTCGTCGGTGTAGTTTTCAGAATTTGATTATGAACTCACAATAAATTGTTGCTGTTATTTTCTAAGCTCCTAGCCCAATCCATTGAGATTAAATATTTAGCTGTTGTTTTTGTTTCTAAGCCGTTGTTCTGTGGGGAAGTGAGATAAATACCTGCCCATTTATTATAAACATATATAAAACAATACATAAGATAGACATCTTGAATTATGTAATTGTAAGAGTTTTGAGAAAGTATGGTTGAGCCAAAAGCGACTCCAAAATCATATTTCCATGCATTTTTGTCTCAAGGCATCTGCCACTTTGTTTGCCTTGACAGCATGACAACTAATATTTGAGCCTTGGATGAATTGTGAAAATCTCACACTTAGCGTCGTAGAGGTAACGCAATCAAATTTCCAAGGTAAGACCACAACATCTACCTCATGGTCGTGTGTAGGGTATTTTGTTGGCATGAGGTGCCACTCTATATTGTTTACTAAGGTTTCTATCTTAAACCACAACTTCTTAGCAAATTCCTTAGATATTAATGAATGCGTGTCATCACAATCAGATAAGACAAGAGATATGCCGGTAATCTCTTGATTATAATACCGATTCCAATTCATTGGACCCGGTCCGATTCGTTATTTAAACGAAGTATTTTGATTTTAAAATCTTAACCAAAAGCTGCTATCCCTATTCCAAAAACCTCCACCCTCATTTCCCTAACAAAAACCTCATTAAACACCCCGATCTCCCTTATTGCTACTCTCCCCTCCTCCACCCATATACATTCTCTTGTTTTATTATCTTAGTAATTCAGTGTCAGCCAGATTCTTTTTATTTAAATATAATTAAAAAGAACCATATTTTTTAAATAGATTTTATAATTGTCTATTTATGTATATTATTAGTTTCATCTTCTTTTATTTAATAATATTTTTTTCTAATTTACTATTTAGTAATATAAATTTTACCAATTTAATCTTTACGTTGATTATATTTATTTCTATTTAATATATATTAGAATACTATTTATTGATATCTGTTTTTTAAGTCACTTCAATACTATACACCATTTCTCCAAAGAGATATTTATTTTAAATTTTTTTTATCGCAAAAATGAAAAAATGTTTATTATTATTAAACACATTAAGTAGGTGTTCATTCGGTTCGGTAACCCAACTGAATCGAGATTTTGGTTAATCGAAATTTCAGTTTTAAAATTTCAAACCGTACTTGTTCGGTTTCGGTTCGAACCGTACTTTTTTTTTTTGACTTTTTCAAATTTTTTTTTAACATTTTTCACTTTTTTTTTGACATTGTATGATTAATTGATGAAATTTTAACGTAAATACAAACACTAATACATCATACATTGGATTCAAATGAATTCTGAACCTTTGACGTTTTAATTTTAAACTTATAATATTCTTTTGAAACTGTTTAATACAAAAAATCGAGTTTAAATGAGATAACAAAATAAATTATATTATACCATGTTGTTAATTTATGAGTTCTTATTCATACAATCAGGAGCGAAACTATTAAAAAATTATTTAAATAATAAAAAAATAAATTTTTTTTAAATAATTTTTTTTTTAAAATTTCATTTTTCAATTCGGTTCGATTAACCGGACCTTGTAATCGAAAATCAATTTTTTTTAATAAAAACCAAACTTTTTCGGTTCGGGCGGTTAACCGAACCGGTGAACACCCAGTAAACAAATCCACAAATAATAAAATATCCACAAGACAAGATTAAATTTATGCAAAAAATATTATGCCCCTACAATTCCATCTATAAATTATCTAAACTACCATAATTCTCACTCAAAACTAGCTAAGCTCAATGGACTACTCACCCATTATCTTATTCCTCTTCTTCTTCCTTTCCACATCATGCAACTCTGCATTTGATCCTTCTTGTTCTTCCTCAGATTCAGACCTATCTATATTTCACATCTATGGCAAATGCTCACCCTTTACACCTCCCAATGAAGCTTCCTCATGGCTCAATACCGTCGCGAAAATGGCCTCAAATGACCCTAAAAGGCTCTCTTATTTGTCCAACCTAGCTACCCAAAAGCCCACAAATGTCCCTATAGCTCCGGGTCAAGTTATAAATGTAGGCAACTATATCGTCAGGGCGAAAATCGGAACCCCGGGTCAGCTCATGTTCATGGTTTTGGACACCAGCAACGATGCTGCATGGATCCCATGTAGCGGCTGCCTAGGTTGTTCCTCCACCATGTTCAACACGAACACGTCCGCCACGTTTGGCTCGTTGGACTGCTCCGCATCCGAATGCACCCAAGTCAGCGGAGCATCGTGCACCACCGTCGGCTCTGGTTCTTGCAACTTCAACCGGTCTTATGGGGCAGCCTCCTCGTTCTCGGCCACGCTGTCGCGCGACACGCTCACCCTAGGCAACGATGCTATCCCAAACTACGCTTTCGGATGCATTAACGCCGTGTCCGGGGGGTCTATTCCCCCGCAGGGGTTATTGGGTCTTGGCCGAGGCTCCATCTCATTGCTCTCACAATCCGGGTCCCTCTATTCTGGTGTATTTTCGTACTGTTTACCTAGTTTCAAGAGCTACTACTTTTCTGGATCACTCAGACTCGGACCCTTGGGTCAGCGAAAGACCATCAAAACCACCCCACTTCTGACGAACCCTCATCGGCCATCATTGTATTATGTGAACCTCACTGGTGTCAGTGTTGGCCGGGTCAGCATCCCCATAGCTCCGGAACTACTCGCATTCGACCCTAACACGGGCGCCGGTACCATAATAGACTCCGGCACGGTGATAACCCGGTTCGTGCAGCCCGTGTACACTGCCATTAGAAACGAATTCATGAAGCAAGTGAGAGGACCTTTTAGCTCATTGGGGGCGTTTGATACATGCTTTGCTGCAACCAATGAAGAAGTAGCACCAACAATCACATTGCATTTTACAGGATTGGATTTAAAGTTGCCAACAGAAAATAGTTTGATACATAGCAGCTCGGGTTCTCTGGCTTGCTTAGCTATGGCGGCTGCGCCAAATAATCTGAACTCGGTGTTGAATGTAATAGCTAATTTGCAGCAACAAAATATGAGGGTTTTGTTTGATACTGCCAACTCTCGTTTGGGCATTGCTCGTGAGCTTTGTAATTGATTAGGCTTGTGTTTTAATTTGATGTTGTCTTGGTTATTGTCAATGTTTATTTTTAAAGTTATAATGATGTCTTGTGATTACTTTATTAATGATTTTCAAAAAACATTGCGTCTGCGACATAGTTTTTTAAAACTAGCTCGCACATTAAGTTCAGGAGCGGAGCTAGGATTTAAAATTATCTGAGGCTGAAATGATTAGGAAGGGTTAAAAAATTTATCACGATTTAGAGGGTTAAACTAAACGACTAAATTTCCTAACACTAAGAATTTTTATTTTTGAAAATTTACATGGTGCTAGAGCTCATCCTTGCTCATAAGATGGTTTCGTCCATGATTTACTTAGTCAAAGCAATGAGTAACCGAGTCATTGGCAACAAGTTATACATTGGTTAAACTTTTAGACCAATTCTTAAAATTTGTCAAAACGAGATTGTATAATAAAATAGAAGAAGAATATTTGGCTAATTCATTATATTGTGTATTAAAAAGAGATTGCTCGAAATTTTAGCACTGTCTTAATTATCTACAAATTTGAAGTTATAAACATGGAGTAAATAGATATTAGTTTCATATATATTTTTTAACTCTAAATTTTTATATTGCTATTTCTTTGCAATAGCTAAAATTTAATTTTCGTCTTTTTCCATGACTGATCACAATAAATTATTTTCTGAATAATTTTTTTATAATATATGTCAAATATATAAACTATTATCCTTACTATTATTTTTAGAGTACATATGATATAGTATGCTTCCATTTATTTTTAATAATTATAATTTTGAAAATTTTATTTTCGTCCACCTAGAAAAATATTTATCTGTGGAAACTAAAATTATTTTTGAATACACTTTTTTTTATAATATATGCTCTATTTAAAAGAATTTATATCTTTTTAAAAATATTAATTTTTAAAATGAAACCGAATTAACCAGATTTTTCAAAAATCAAAACTGATTTCCAAATTAACCGAATTTCTGAATTAATTCGTTTCGATCGATTTAATTTAAGAAAAATTTTGCTCACCCCTAATTTACTCTACCAATGTTGTCCTTTTCCCTTTTGGTTACCCTGGAGTCCTCCCACTGAATAATACTATAGTTTTAAGAACGAGAATCTATGTAATATTCACATGCATCACAGAGTCGCAGGGCTATAAGTAACTTAGCAGCACAAATTAAATTCTTTCCACAGTTGACAACAGCAAGTCCTTGGACAATCTCAATGAACTCCTGTTGTTCAAAATGGCCACTAATTGTGATGTTGTAGCACATAGATGCGGTAACCTTTGCAACGGCACATTGATTCATGATTAGCTCAAAGGCAAACTTTGCATCGGCACATAAATTAAATCTACAATAAACATCCACAGCCAGTATAAGTGAAAATACATGATCTTTACACTGTACAATAGCGAGGCACACTCATGATACCAAAAAAGAGTTAGCGCGAAGACATTAACGGCTGTAACGAACTTGTTTCCACATCTTCAAAGTTCGGAGTCCGTAAGCAGGGAGGGCAGTACGCATCGATGGCATTTTGTAGATTTGCACCCATCGCTCCAGTCTTTTCATCAAGCTCATCCAGTTCCATTGCATCCTGAGAGAAAACTTAAGGCTGTTGAAAGTTTCAACTTCAAGATTCATCAAATCGACCACCCTAAACTTGAGTCTGTCTACTCTTTCTTCTCATAAACAAGGTGAGACGAACTTTGATGGAATAAAGGTGCTATAATGCAATATTTCAGACTTAGACAAGTCTGAATTGAGCAGTTAATGCATTGAATTGTACCTATTTGTTTTATGATTTTCTTGGTTTCAAATTTCAGTTCAACAATGCAAAACATGGAATTTTATTAAGAATCAAATTCAAACTGCAATATTAAATACAAATCTAAGCTTCAAAGAAACTAGAAGATTGAAAAAAAGGAAGTAACCTTGACCGGGCACTGACAAAATGTCGGAAAGAAGCGGATCTTGCAGTATTCATTGAAGAGTAAAGTGAAAACCAAGAGAGGTATGGTGGCAAAAGATGCTGCCGGCTTCGACTTCAATCCAAAAAGCCCGATCATTGTTATTTGCATGATGGCAATTGCAATGAGAATGTAGTGATGGATGTAAGGCCAATATTCTCCACACGTTTCATATGTAGTTATATATACATCCTGAATCTGCAATGTTCAGCCAAAAAAACTTATCACCTGCATAACCATTAGTCACCACAGCAGAGAAATTGTTTGGTTTAAATGGAAAATCTTGCTCTATGCTCTATAAATGACATAAAATTCACTTCTCGGTAGTCTTTTAGGGACAGAATACAAGGAAATACCATGAGAACAACAAAGGAAATTGTGAATTTGATGTGAAATGCAATATAATAACCATTCATTTTATTATATAGTAAAGTATTTAACTGCCAAAATTACTAGATCATTAAAAAAAATAAATGATTTCAATATGGTTAATAAAGCGGGTTTTGCAATTTACACTGCAAAGTTTATGTTTATCATTTTTGAAAATGCTCATCAAATTTATGATTTTTAATTTTGCTGATACTTGAGAATAGAGGGTTGACCTGGTTGATGAACACGACATAACCTAGCAAGAAATATCCTACAAGGAATGGAAGAAGCACCGGTGACACGACTGCATAAACCATGCCGATCAAAATGCAAAGAACAATGTAAGGAATAGTTCGATAATAGGGCAAGGAATAAAGGTAAGGTCTTTTCTTCTTTCCGCGGTTCCACGTGTGTGACTTCATTGTATCCCAGATAAGCAATCCTGGCTGAAGAATCTCCAAAGAAAATCCAGACATCCCATTGGTCAAGATGTATGTCATAAAAAAATCTGCCTGAAATAAATTGAAGAAAATGGAGAAGGAAACCAGGGTATAACATCAGAAATTTGAAGGATACACAAGCTACTAATCATGCTACTGTATGTCCCATCCACCCAAATAAGAAATAAAGTAAAGAATATAATATCACTCCCAAGTAAGTGTAATTTTTAGCTCTATGTGGAGCTGTCCCTTTGAAATTAATCAATCAAATGCCAAACACATTACAAAATATATTGCAAGAAGAAAGATCTAAGTACAGGGAACATATGTCTACTTACTTGGGCAGAAACAGAAGATGCTAGACGACTAGGAATATCCTTTGGATGGGTGAAAGACTCCCCAATTTGATCAAGCAAGGATCCAGATAACAGGCTTAAGAAAAAAACGTTTGCGACGAGGAAGTAGAAAACCATATTGCAAGCTTTTATATCCTTTTTACTCCTTGAGATGTAACCAGCTAATTTTGACATTTGAATCATGGCAAAAGGAACCACATATACAAAGCAATTTAGAATGGCACTTGGAAGATATCCCGTCACAACAGAACTTAAACCCGGTCTGTAGAGAAAAAAGAGAACTTCAAGTTATCATAAAGTATCCTAGAGTGTGCATACATAATTCATATTAAAAGAATTGTCCAATCATTTGTGATGCACATTTGCCAAAACATACGCAATGAAAGAGTACACCCAAACAATTCAATGTTCAAGGGAGTTCACTAAAAACTTAGCCTAACCCAAGTAAATAAATTAATAATTCAACACTTATTTACCCGTATTATTCAAATCTTACATCAACTTCGTAGCCATGGCAGGGGGGAACCATTTCGACAATCGTTCAAATTTCGCAATTCCCTGAACTGCTGCGACAGGTACAGCAAAGAAGATGGTAAGTAACGATGCAGCAACATAAACCCAAAATTTGCGCAGGGACAAGCATCTGTATTGAATTGCCAAATTATTCCATAAAACATCCCTTGGTTCTGGAGCCATTTCAGTTATCCACAGAAGTGGATCTGAGTGCTGCTGAGTCTGGGCTGCCAAAGCAGCACCCCACCGGGATTTGAATGTAACAAACGCAACGGGCAACTCCTACAAAGTTGAAACATGGGAGCTCAACTGGTAAATTATGTAAAGCATTCTAAAGAAAGCAAGTAATCACTCTGTATACTCAATAATATAAAACACATCGATATCAACTCACACGTTCACGAATATTTTTATCTGCACACGGAATAGGAAGCAGCAAGTACTTCAATTTCATCTAGGTTGAATTGCCTTGCATAACAAAAGAATGCAAAAAAAAATCTTCTTAACATAGGACTTTCTACGTAACGTTCAGAATATATCAGGCCAGCTTAATAATAAATACTTTCTACATAATATTGATTCATCATGAGAATAGTCTTTATCCTCTTTACACTGCCAAAGGCCTTCTCCGTCATCCTTTTAAACTCCCCACCAGCATGTAAATTGTGTATTTGAGTTATCTTTGTACGAGTCCAAACCATTTTGTTTTTGTTTCACACAATTGCTTTTCTATACTAGCCTTATCCATTTGAAATCCGGTCATTTCATTAAAAAAACAAGGGAGTTTCCTATGCCGAGTACCCAACATTGTGCTTAGATCCCAACTGTAGAGCCAAAATACACTATTTTCCAATGCTTTAAAATGTGGAAACTTTTATCTTGCATGGGAGTTTGACAATATCCCAGTCAACATGTGGCCACCCTCATTATGAACCAATCCTTTGTTATTGCAACATTCACACTAGAAACTCCAAGAAACATGTACAAGCACCCAATATTGACTTATTTTTACGTTTGTACTGCTTTTGAGTAACAAATTTAATAGAAACATCATCATGGACAAATTCAAACATTAAATCGGAACCATTAAAACTTAGCTACACCCCTTGAAGATGGGAATTGTTGTATGATTTGTTGATACTGTTTATTTAAATAGAAGAATCAAATCAGTTTAAACAATTGAGATGGCAAATAAATTATACTGAATATACAAACAGTATACTTACAGCAACAAATAAATCGAAATACAAAAGCATTAGACTTACAGCAGCAGCGATAAATTGAAGAAATGCTTAACAACAAGAATCTGGAAACGATTCTGGACGAGGCCACAGCAAGCTGTGTGCCCGTAAACTCAAATTTGCCAGCCTAAGCTTCTGGCCTCCTGACAAGTAAGTTCCAAGGTACAACACCCAATCACCTCTGTTTGGATGGAAGCTGAATTCCGAGTAGACTCTTTCAAACACTAATATTGTGCAGTACTCTCATACAGTATTTGTGATATGTATGAATGCCGACTTTTGGATGGATGAAACAATAGGGCTGGAGCAGCTTATATAGCTGAGCAGCAGACCTCCCAAAAGTCTTAGAAATTAAGTGTAATGCTTAGTGGGGTAGATGAAAAGTCTCAACACTTAACATCAGGTATTAAGTCTCACACTTAATACGATTTAAGTCTCACACTTAAATCTGATATCAATTTTGCAGGAGTTGAAAAATCTCAAACTTAATACGCAGCAGAAGGTGAAAGTCAGGTAGGTGAAAAGTCATTTCAAGTAACCCGAGTAGTAAAAAGATAAGGCTGCCTTCGCGGCAAAGACACGCGCGACGCGACGCGATGAGACGAGACTAGACCAGCCGAGAGGACGGACGCCCGACGCGCGAGGGGGACCCATATTTTCTACTTAACTACTCTATTGATTTGTTTATCAATATAAATATAAACATAAACAAACCATAAGTGTCTCAAAATTCCAATGTGGGATTTCTTTAGCCAATTGACTATTCAAAAATTCACTTACCAAATTTTGTTCTCATTAACAAAAATGTTGGGATTTTTCACTTATTAATTCCTACAATCCCCCACATGAATGCAATATGGCGAAATTTTTTTACAATGCACCAAGATGAAGATTTGAGAGTACTTCGAGAATTCGCTGTATCAGGATAGGTGGTGTTTAACCTTGAACCTTCCTTAGTGCAGTATCATCGGATATACTTGTCAACCAGTGGACGCGATGCCTTGAACTGTTCGATGTTTTATGTATACCAAGACAACAGTACTCACACATCTTTATCTCCACACTATTATTGGTTCTTTTGTTGTCCATTTTAGCCATGGACTGCATTGGATGTTTCATCGAATGCTCTAGAGATTTAGCCCTCGGGTCATCTCATAGAAGTGGCCCCTTCACATTCGATATATGTGATTTCTCCTAAAGAGTATCCAGTCATACTCCACTTTATCATATCGAGATAGAAGAATCATTAAGAGCATGAGTCAGCCTTCCCAAAATACAGGTCTATCACTCTTTCATCACAGGAATATGTAAGGAACTCAATTTCCCGAGTGCTTTGTTCGATCCCCACAATTCGGTTTTCTCATTGAACCTGCAAATTGAATTTTACAATTCAGGTCGAGTTGCCATCATGGTTAGAAATCAATTTCGTGGGCTTCAACCCCATTCCACTCGATGAAACCTCTACTTGATCTCTCGTTAGACCTTTCGTAAATGGGTCCACAATGTTTTCTTTAGACTCCACATAATCTAAAGAAATAACACCGGTTTTCAGCAGATTTCTCACGGATTTATGTCTCCGACGTATGTGTCGAGATTTTCCATTATACACATTGTTTTGTGCTCTTCCCATAGCCGACTGACTATCACAGTGCACGCTAATGGGTGGCATAGGTTTTGACCATATTGGAATGTCCTCCAAAAAACTCCGAAGCCAATCAGCTTCTGCTGCTGCAAGATCTAAGGCTATGAATTCAGATTCCATAGTTGATCTTGCAATATACGTTTGTTTGCATGATTTCCACGAAACAACTGCACCTCCAATTATAAAGATATATCCACTCGTGGAATTTATATTCTTGGAGTCTGATATCCAATTTGCATCTGAGTATCCTTCAATTACTGCTGGATATCTCCTATAATGTAATCCGTAGTTAGAAGGGTATCTCAGATATCTAAGAACTCGAACTACTGTCTTCCGGTGCTCATAACTGGTATTACTCGTATATCTGCTCAATCTGTTGACTGAGTTATCTATATAGGTCTAGTGCAATCCATGAGGTACATTAGACTGCCTATGACCCTAGAGTGCTCAAGTTGTCGCACACCTTCTCCGCTATTCTTGCAAAGATTTAACACCACCTCCATAGATGTTCTCGTGATGATATTATTTCCCTTGTCAAACTTGTCAAGTATCTTCTCGACATAATGACTCTGGGAGAGAGAATATACATCTGCATGTTTGGTGATTTTCATCCCGAGACCTATGTCTCTCATCTCAAAATTTCGCGACAACATTTTCTTGGTAATTTTGATGTTACTGTTATCATCAACAATCATCATGTTTAGGTGCTTGTTTTAATCCATACAAGGATTTCACAAGTATACACACCTTCGTTTCTTTACTTGGAACTACAAACTCTTCAGGTTGGTCCATGTAAACCTCTAACTCTCCATTTAGAAAAGCCGTTTCTGCATCCATTTGATGGATCTCTAGGATATATAATGCAACAAAATGCAATTATTAACCTTATCGACGTTTTCCTGGATACATGAGCGTAGGTGTCGAAATAATCAACACCCTCAGTTTGTCTATAGCCTTTGACAACAAGTCTAGCCTTGTACTTATCTACCATAACATCAGGCTTCATCTTCCTCTTGAAGATCCACTTGTGGCATAGTGGTTTCCAACCTGCAGGAATATTCACTAGTTCCCAAGTATGATTATGTAAGATAGATTATATCTCACTGTTCACCGCTTCTCTATAAAGATTAGACACCTGTGAGGACATTGCTTCCTTGAAAGTAGCCGGATCCTTTTCCAACAGATATGTTAGGAAATCAGATCCAAAAGACTTCTCTTTTCTCGCTATTTTGCTTCTGCTGCAAGATCTAATATTTTCCCAAAGAATGAAGCATCACTAGCCTCAATGATAGTATTTAATTGCATTTGCTGCATTATATAAATTGTTGGTACTGTTTATTCAAATAGAATGATTGAATCAGTTTAAACAATTGTGATGGAAAATAAATTAAACTGAATATAGAAACAATATTCTTACAGCAACAAATAAATTGAAATACAAAAGAAGTAGACTTACAGCAGCAGCGATAAATTGAAGAAAGACTTAACAACAAGAATCTGGAAACGATTCTGGACAAGGCAACATCAAGCCGTGTGCCTGTAAATTCAAATTTTCCCGCCTAAGCTTCTGTCCTCCTGGTCCGTGTCGCTAATATCTGATGTTAAGTGTTGAGACTTTTCATCTACCCCACTAAACATTACACTTAATTTTTGAGACTTTTGGGAGGTCTGCTGCTTAGCTATATAAGCTGCTCCAGCTCTATTGTTTAATAAATCCGAAAATCTGCATTCATACATATCACACATAATGTTTGAGAGTACTGCACACTAGTAATGTTCGAAAGAGTTTGCTCGGAATTGAGCTTCCATCCGAACAACAGAGGTGATTGGGCATTGTACCTTGGAACTCAGCGAGTCGAGACTAGCCAAGCGGACGGACGGACGACGCGCGAGAGCCACCCATCTTTTCTACTTAACTACACTCTATTGATTTGTTTCTCAATATAAACAAACCATAAGTGTCTCAAAATTCCAATGTGAGATTTCTTTAGCCAATTGACTATTCAAAAATTCACTTATTTGTCACTTATTAATTCCTACAGGAATTGGCCTTCAAAAAATGACATCCATAGACGCAAACATTTTTTTTCCAAAACTAGATCAGAACAGTTTTACCCTCCTTGGTTTGTAGTATAGCCAACGATACTCTTTTTTTTTAACGACCGCAGAAGGTGTGTTTTTATTAAAAGCGGAGAAACATAGAGACTAAGCTAAAGCCTACATGATAAGGCAACCAAAACAACAACAACAATCAAAGAAAATTATCAGTCTTCTAAAATTCAGGATTGGAGCTAGCTTGCTTTTTGGCTTGATTTCTGGTCATCCGTCGCTTTATCATTCTGTCACCCACTATTCTTCAGAATATAAACCAATAAATTATCCGATGAGCCCCTCCTAGGTTGATCGAAGGAACCCTTAACTACTCATCACCAAGTTCTAAAGAATGATAAATAACCTAGTATAGTTCAGTTTTAGAAGAGTAGTCGATCTCCATCTCTTGAATATCATCATTGATTTCTTCCTCCCATGAATTTTCTTCTTCTTTCATTTACAAATTTGGATATACCTTTGGGGTTTGAACCTGTATAACTAATTGGGGAGGGCGAGCTGTAAATTGATGGGAATCGGGAAGGAGTACCAATAAATTAACAATATTGGTTATAACACAAAAAGTGTCTCCGAGAATAGCACATTCATTGCTGCCGCTAGGACTGAAACCCAGATCGATTACAAGAAATCCTAGGCTTTTGTTCATGATTATGAACAAATGATTTTTTAGTTTTTCATCCTCCATTTCCTTATAGTTCCTTAGTTTAAATTGTTCCATCACTCTGTTTAGCCTATAATATTATAATATCTATAATATTAGAAAACAAAAGAAAAATAAATAGGTAGTCTATCCAACAAAATTAGTATGACATTACAAAAGACAATGTGAAAAAGAAAACATCATTGAGAATATAATTTTAGATTGTTCTATGGACAACTCAATTAGTGGTATGAATTCAATCCTTTAACCTCTCTTCAATGTCAAAGCACAAATCTTGACATTCACAAGAACAAAACTCACTTTCGGGAACATAAAATAAGTTTAAGAAGCTAGAAGTAATAGTCCAAATAGATTGAACTCGAATATTAAAATTTAAATTCACAAGTAAAACACACAAGGTTGCAAATAATTTACCTTTTTCTGGAGAAGATTTTTACTCTGTAAATATCGTATCCTATGGAGAAGTTCTTGAAGTATTTCCTTGAGCTGTTCAATATAAGAATCATATTTAAATGAATCTCTGTGGAAAATATCTCCATCATTCCTTCTATTTTGGTCACGTTGTTTCAAATTTCCCATTTTTCTTGAAATAGATATTGCCTCCTTCTGTAGACAGTGAAAGAAACGCGATCAAAACCAATTGTTTTACCAAAATTATTACAGGAAGCACCAGAAATATTAACCAACAAAAACCTATTGGCAACGTAGGATGACATTTGAATTTAACTATAATGCTAAAAGTAAATGATGTAGATCACATCTGAAAGCGACATTAAAACCCATTTTTCAGGAAATCAAATTATACGCTCAGTCGTTAGTTCGACAAATATGAATGACCTAAGCTCATGGATGGTTATTTTTAGACCAGAATACAGGAGTTGATATGCATGGTAGAACATAAAGAGAAACTAAAACTATACATGGTTCTTGTTGCAACAAAAATAAGCTCTTCAACTTCCGAAATGAAAAAAAAGGCCACAACACAGATTGCAAATGTTACAAACACTGCAGAAACAATTTCAAGATGAGCTGTAGTACAATATAAAACAATGGATTTCAAACCGCTAAACATGTGTTCAAAAGGTAGAAACATAACTAAAAATGAACACAAACATA
The DNA here is from genome assembly GCA_907163345.1 of Haberlea rhodopensis. Classification (NCBI taxonomy): domain Eukaryota; kingdom Viridiplantae; phylum Streptophyta; class Magnoliopsida; order Lamiales; family Gesneriaceae; genus Haberlea; species Haberlea rhodopensis. Next base: position 2,651,833 of record CAJQUN010000030.1, read on the forward strand.
CAATAGAAAAAGCAAGAGTCTTGGGGTCTTGACTGATAAAAAATTTCTGAGTAAAAAATAATAGCACACTTGAAAATTGTTGCTTCCCCAAGTAAATTGCAACTTGTTCAGGAAATTTTGTTTCTCGAACTAAATTTTACACCTGTTTAATAGATAATAGCCTGATGATTTTGTAACTCAATTGCAATGTTTAACTTACTAATTAAAAATGCAATTAGTTAATAAGTTCTTACGTTCCATCACAATGAACACAGAATTCAATTCTTGAACAAAAAATTCTGTCATGAATCTACTCTTTACTGAGATAGCACATTCAGAATCAATCTCTGCAATGAAACCAATTATTGGTAAGTTTGAGCTTACAAATAGTCGCTCGAGATCCCTTCCATCGTACAAAATTTGATAGGACTGATATGAATGTCGATGATATTTTGAGAAAAAGTGATCTACACAGCAATCTCGAGCCTTGTGTTCTTCACATAATGGAATTTCTCGAACCAAAACAGTGAACTGATTGGGTTCATTCCTCATAAGATGAAGCTGATGAATCCTCTTGTGTAAAATATTATCATATTCCTGGAATTCATTTAACATGTCAAGCCACTGGGTTCAGGATAACTTAAAAAGATATATCTCTAGTTCATTCCCAAAAATATCAAAAGTTCTATTTCAAGCGGTGAAAATACTGCTTCCAAGATGTTACGTTCCCCTAGAGAAGTGACTGAGGATATCTAAATATATGAGAAGCGACAGATCAAAAGTTACTTAGCATCCAATGTATGTCTTATGCAGAAGAAAACAATAAAAATAGCGTTCAAGCTCTCAATTTCGCCTCAAGTGAAAAGATAACCAAAATTGTATATCCTTTTTCTAGGTTTGTGTAGACATTGTTATCATATCATTGAGAGACTGGAATTCCCTAGGGGTGAATAAATTATTTTTTTCTAAAATTAAGAATATTGAAGAAAACTCAACCATAGATGAAGTGATACTAAACAGTATATTCAGACTTTAGATCATAAAGTCAAAGATGCGAATAGAATGATTACCTTGTACAGTAGGTATAATCCATAACAAGACAAGAAATATAAGCACGAACAATGCACCCAAAGCCTGTTCAACATTCAAGCTTACTCGGATAAGAATCCTCCTCAAGTTCATAATATGTGGTTATGCATTTTACTTGTGCATTGTACGGTAGACTCTAAAACAATACAAAACGAGGTTTGTCCAACCAAGAAAACATAACAGAAATAAGCATAAGAGAAATGATTAATATATCGATGTATATCTTCCATGCGGTGCAATTTCAAAAGAAGTCAGTCAGTGAGGAACATATATTGGTACAAAACATATAAAATTTTCCTGATAAACCAAGATAACACACACAAATTTGAAGGGGATAGTGTTTGTTTGCCTCTCCAAATCGAATAATCTAAAAGGATCATGTTCTTGAAAGCACAAAAGTAGAGGCGGACAACAAAGATAAAGTATCAAGATGGAGATGTTTTAAGTGATTTATCTTTTACACTTTGTAAATATTTTTCGATTAAGCGTGGTGTTATCACCACAAAGTGTGATCTTCAATAAATATAAATAGGAGGTGAGCAATACCTCCCTGTTTCTTCAATGCAAATAATAACGTCAATATTGCTTAGGATCATCATCTGAAATCACGAAATAAACGTGAGAAAGGGGGCCTGAAGTTTTCCAGCGTGTCCCTTCCGACGCTCAAGTCAGGCGAAAGGATACGAGAAAAGTTGAACTGAGGAAGTTGAACCAACTGAGGAAGTTGTGCGAACTGAGGATCCCCAGGAAGCTGGGACCTCGGCTGGGCACGAACTTCAGATTGCTGAGGCAAGCCCTCATCTTAGATCGGAGTCCCCTCCTGGTAACTATCCCTGGTACGAACTGTATGTTCCTGTTTGGATGAGTCAGATGAGACCCAAATAGGCAAGCTCAGCCAAGCCCCTTCTGACCATGAATTCATATTCCCCTCCTCCTCCCAACGGCCGCACCAACCTCCTGAGGGTTTTTACACCTTTTACCGCGGGCAGTTGGAGGGGGTTTACGTTTTCCTCTTCCTGAGTTCTTTCAAGAGCTCATTACCTTTTTCCAACTTAACCTTAGCCAATTCTCCCCCCAACTCCTTCCGTGTTTTATGTAGCCTTGTAGTTATTTTTAGGGCGTTGGGGTTACCTTATGACAACCCCTCCCTTTCTTACTTCTTATACATCAAGAAATCCGATGAATGACCCTAGTATGTGACCAACCGACCTGGTTGTGCCTTTGTTGGGGGTATCCTAGTAGGATCAAAGATTGGAAGAACTATTTCTTTTTTGTTAAACCTCCTCGGCCATGTGTATGCTATACTGATTGGATAGATTATCCCCCGGTTCTCCCCTCTCCACCTAGAAATTTCAAAAAGAGCCCCCTCTACTTAGATGTAATGAGATCCATTGGGGACACTGCTTCAATTCATCTAAGCTGTTGGTGGAGGAGCTCCTTTGTTTTGCTAGGCTGAGTCCGGCCGATCTAACTTTGAGGGGGACAGCTGGTACTTGTTCAATCAAGCTTTAATATATATTTTATTCTAAGTGTTTTCCGCTAGGTCTGGCCAATCTCTTTACTTGTTCATTCAGAGGACAGTCATGAGCTCGTTCGTGCTGAAGGCTATTGAAAAGAGGAAGCAAAAATAGACCCACTCCCAAGCAGCTGAGGGAGTGGCTATTGTGGACGTTGTCGCTGAGGATCCTAGCGCCGAGGAGACTCCCCTACTTAGGAAAAAGCGGGCTGCACCAGGGGGTTTTGTAGGGTCTTCGGCTGTAGAAGCTCAGCCTGTGAGGCAAGTTCGAGTTCGAACTAATCCATCTGATCCTCCGGCAGCAGGTGAGAAAGGAGGCGAGTCAGCTCGGGTTGAGATGCATCATGAGCGGGTGATGGAGGCCTACAGGGGGGAGTTAAGCTTGTCGGGGAAGGGCCGAGCACAGTTGCCTTAGCTGTGACTTGTGACCTGGCTAATGCAGAGGATGCTCTCTATATGAACCAACTAAGCTGGGGTGAGCTAATCACCCGTACTGGTTGCCGTCTCACCGAGGCCATGCTCTTGATGGGGGAGTTCACATCTAGGGCTTCCTTCATCCGAAGACAGTATCTGAAAGACACCAAGGTGTTTGAGGCTATGCAAGACTCACTGGCCGAGGCCAAATCTTTGCATGAGGAGGAAGTCTCTGAGCTTAAAGCTCAGATCGACAAGAAGTTTGTTGCTGAAGTTGAGGCCCGTTCCTTGATTGAGGCACAGAAACGCCAGCATGAAGCTGACCCGCGGGAGCTTCGTAATGAGCTAGCCTTGGCTAAAGGGTTAGCCCACTCTGTCAAGCAGGAGCTTGCTAAGGCTCAGAAGGAGGTAGCTGAGGAGAAACAAAAATCTGAAGAGTTGGTAGGGGAGAAGCTTCTTACTTTCATTGAGGCTGGTTTCCAAGGATGTCTCAATCAGATCCAAGAGCGAGGTTGTCTTGTACCTGATGTCTCTATGGACTTTCTGGATGTAGAGAAAGTAGCTGCCACTCTCCCCCCTGACCTTTAGATATGAGTTCCCCCTTTTAGTTCGTACTCCGCTCTGTTTTTGTAATCACTCTCTTGATTTTAATAGCATTGCTCTTGTTCTTTAATATGAATTCAGTTTTTAACACCTTTATCTATTTTGTATGGTAAAGTTAAAACAGATAGGACCAAGCATTAATTAGCGCGGCCCCGTTTAATAAATTACCACGTAATGGCAAATTTTAAACAGATAAGACCAAGCATGAATCAGCTCGGCCACGTTTAATAAATTACCATGTAATTAAAAAGTTAAAAACAGATAGGACCAAGCATGAATTAACTCGGCCACATTTTAACAAATTACCACGTAATGACAAAGTTTAAACAGATAGGACCAAGCATGAGTTAGCTCGGCCACGTTTAACAAATTACCACGTAATGGCAAAGTTTAAACAGATAGGACCAAGCATGAGAATTAGCTCGGCCACATTTAACAAATTACTACGTAATGACAAAGTTTAAACAGATAGGACCAAGCATGAATTAGCTCGGTCACGTTTAACAAATTACCACGTAATGGCAAAGTTTAAACAGATAGGACCGAGCATGAATTAGCTCGGCCACGATCGGGTGAACGACCCGAACCTGGCGTAACCAGGGCCGAGGTGAGCTCGTCGTAAACGTGCTCCTGAGGTAGGGTGAAAAACCCTTGGGCCTGGCGTAACCAGGGTTGAGGTGAGTTCGTCGTAAACGTGTTTCTGAGGTAGGGTGAAAACCCTTGGGTCTGGCGTAACCAGGGTTGAGATGAGCTCGTCGTAAACGTGTTTCCGAGGTCGGGTGAAAACCCTTGGGCCTGGCGTAACTAGGGTTGAGATGAGCTCGTCGTAAACGTGCTCATGAGGTCGGGTGAAAACCCTTGGGCCTGGCGTAACCAGGGTTGAGGTGACCTCGTCGTAAACGTGCTCCTGAGGTAGGGTGAAAAACGTGCTCCTGAGGTAGGGTGAAAGCCCTTGGGCCTGGCGTAACCAGGGTTGAGGTGAGCTCGTCGTAAACGTGCTCTTGAGGTAGGTGAAAACCTTTGAGCCTGGCGTAACCAGGGTTGAGGTGAGCTCGTCGTAAACGTGTTCCTGAGGTCGGGTGAAAACCCTTGGGCCTGGCGTAACCAGGGTTGAGGTGAGCTTGTCGTAAACGTGCTCCTGAGATCGAGTGAAAACCCTTGGGCATGGCGTAACCAGGGTTGAGGTGAGCTCGTCGTAAACGTGCTCCTGAGGTAGGGTGAAAACCCTTGGGATTTTACGCCAAACACACATTTCTGGGGATTTAACTTTAACCCATAAGACCTGAGAGTGGAGAAAGTCTCTGACAAATCGGTTATTAGATCGGTACCACTTTTTGATTTTACCAGAATGTCGTCTACATATACTTTCATATTTCGGCCTAACTGTTCTGAAAACACCTTGTCCATCAATCGCTGGCAAGTAGCCCCTGCATTCTTGAACCCGAAGAGCATAACAACATAGCAGAATGTCCCATCTGAGGTGCCAAAACTCACATTATCTTGATCTTCCTCAGCCAAAGGGATTTGATGATATCCCTGATAGGCGTCCATTAAACACAAGTACTGGTGTCCTGCAGTGGAGTCGACCAACTGATCAATCCTCGGTAACGGGTAACAATCTTTCGGGCATGCCTTATTAAGATCTCGAAAGTCTATGCACATCCTCCACTTTCCAGAGCTCTTGGGTACAAGAACCACGTTTGAGAGCCATGTTGGAAATTGAACTTCTCAACTATGACCTGCCCGGAGGAGTTCCTCCACTTGCTCTCTTATCACTTTGTCATTTTCCGGTCCAAAGTGCTTTTTCTTTTGTTTTATAGGTCGGGCTCCTGAAAGCACATTTAAACGATGTTACAAGACGTCGGGGCTGATTCCCCTGAGATGAGATCCGCTCTCATTCTTGATCAGACATGAGATGAGATCCTCTCCCATACGTGTTTCTAAATCCCTGGCTACTTTTACTTTCTGATCTGCGATGCCGAGCTAAACTATTTCCGGCTCCTCATCTAAGCTGTTTGGGTCACCTCTGTCAATAGGAATATTATACCCAGTTTTTTCAATACAACCGACCTCCCGACGAGCTCGTTTTTTATCTTCTTTTACCTCGTCCACATAACATTGGCGGGCTGTTTTCTGATCACCACAAAGAGCTCCGTCCTCTCTGCCCATTGGGAATTTTGTTTCTGATGGTAAGTAGAAGCTACTGCTTTGAAGTCCTTCATAACAGGTCGGCCTAGGATTGCATTATATGAGGAAGGAGCCTCAACCACAGTGAAATTAACCATTTTTGTTATGCGTGACATTCCCATGACCAAGAGACAAGGGTATGGTGATCTGTCCAAGAGGTTGAATTGCATGCCCAGTGAACCCATACAAAGGAGTTGTAATATGTTCAAACTTGGACCCCTCTAACTGCATCTTTTCTAAAGTGTCTTTGAACAAAACATTAACTGAGCTCCCTGTATCAACAAAGATCCGTGCGACGTCATAGTTTGCTATGGTTACAGTGACCACTGGAGCATCATTGTGCGGTTTTGCAACTCCTTTCAGATCATCAGGCCCAAAGCTTATGATAGGCTCATCTCTTTGAATTACTTATTCCGAAACTTCGACACTTTCCAACCTTCTGCCATGACTTTTCCGAGCTCGGCCCGAGTATCCATCAGTGGGTCCCCCCGAGATTATATTGATAGTTCCTCGGGTGGGGTTATTCTCCATCTGTTCAACCCTTCTTCTTTGACTATCTGTTTATCTATGAGGAATATCCCTCTCACGAGATCTAGCTCGGCCATTACGTGGCACTTTCTCTCTTCTGTTATCTCGGTATCGACTTCTGTCACAATTTTGATAAGGTTCTCGAGTCTTTGTTAGAAGAGTTTTTATTTGAGAATCTCTTCTAATGATTCGTTCTACCTCATCTTCAAGCTTTTGACATTCATTAGTTATGTGGCCGTACTCTTATGGAATCTACAGTATTTGTCAGATGGAGGCAAACGAGTACCCTTCTCAGATTTCCTTGGTCTTTCCAGTTTCTTTCTATCATCACAGATTTTCATAGCTCTTTCCAAGCTCATGGTCAGAGGTGTTCAAGAAGTAAATTGACTTTTAGGTCTACTAATCTCGTCAGTCCTATCAGCAGATCTTTTCTTGCTTACATCTTTCTCTTTCTTTTCTGATGATCTTAAATCGGCCCTCTTCTGTCTCTGAGCATCTTCGAGATTGATATATTTCTCAGCTCGACCCCATAAGCTCATCATAACTGCGAGGGGGTTTCTTCACTAATGACTTGAAAAACTCCCCAGCCTTAAGTCCTTGTGTAAAGGCATTAAGGACATCCATTGTTGCAGAGGGGACCTCTAAGGCCGCCCCATTGAAGCGTTGTACGAATTCTCTCAAGGATTCCTGTTTATTCTGCTTGGTAGTGAACAAGTTCAGAGAAGTTTTTGATACCTCTTGCTGCTGGCAAACTGGTTTAGAAAAGCCGAACTGAATTCCTCAAAGCGACGAACCGTATCTGGTTTAAGTAAATTAAACCACTGTTGCGCCGATCTTACCAGAGTGGTAAGCAAAGCACGGCATTTGATCCCATCCGAATACCTATGCAATAAGGCAGCATTCTCAAATCTTCCCATGTTCCTCTGGGCCCGTGCTTCCGTCATATTCTCCCACTGCAGGTTGTATGAAATTTGGTGGGAGCTCCTCCCCTAAAATAACTTGAGAAAATGGACTCTCTCCTAGCCATTGGAGGTCGGCCACCTAGATGTTGACCCAATCGCCTTATTTCTCCCCATACGGCTTCCACTGGATCTAACAGTGGAGGCTCTACTCGCGTGTTTGCACCATCACCTATAGGTCTATTAGGTGCATGGGGGCCTGCTCTGGTTGAACAGGCGGTGGTGCTTGATTAGGTTGTGGAGAGGGTGGAGCCTGGTTAAATTCCGGAGGTGGTGTAGTCTGGTGTTGGAAGAAAGTATTCCGCATAGTTCGATTGATGAACTGTGCTAGTTGATCCATAGTCAGATCTCCCACGTTCCTGATAGGAGGGGTTGGTTGATCTTCATGGTGTGGAGGGACATCATGATTTTCATTTTCAGGAATTCCTCTTCCACCTACGTTTCTCCTTACTCCACGCCCTCGGCCCCGTCTTCCAGCCATATCTACGTCTTGAACTCAAGCTTCCCATAGACGACGCCAATTGATATCACCACAAAGTGTGATCTTCAATAAATATCAATAGGAGGTGAGCAATACCTCCCTGTTTCTTCAATGCAAATAATAACGTCAATATTGCTTAGGATCCTCACTGAAATCACGAAATAAACGTGAGAAAGGGGGCCGGAAGTTTTCCGGTGTATCTCCTCAGACACTCAAGTCAGGCGAGAGGATACGAGAAAATATATACTTGTAAAGTAAGAAGATTGTGTATGAATGAGTTGATACCTTAAACCTGGTATTTATAGGCAGAGATCCAAGAGTTACCATGCAGCAAGGACTCCTTGCATGTTTATCCAAATCTTATCCAGCTATGCTAAGATCTTGTGAATACAATCAAATCCCAGATATTGCTCCGCGAATCTAGGACTTACCTAGTTTAGGGGACTCAGTTTCTTTGTTGTGCCCACGTAATAAGCAGTGAATGGGAAGAGCTCGGCCAATGAGCTCGGGTCCCAAAAGAGGTCGTCAGGCAGTTTGGTGAAGGGTCAACAGGTGAGGTGAAACACGTCGGCCAAAGTCCTAACAAAGAGCTCGGAAGAACAGACGAGGTCTTTTGAAGAAGGTCATGTAATACACGACGGAGCCAGGTCGGCTCATCAGATGGTGGTTTCTTATTAAGGGGTATCACGTGGCTAGTTCTAGAAAAGGAAAATGAAGTTCCATGGCGGCCACCCTTTTGATATCATGCAAGTATATATCTATTATAATGCTCCATACAGTACACGTTAATCTAAAGAGAAGAAAGAAACCAAAATAACGAAAGTGGATACAATCGCATATATAATGGGATTTAGATCAATTGCTCTGTCAATCCCTTATATCACAGGATTTAACAAATTAATGTCCTAATTTACCAACAAAATGATTTTTTTTTTATATTAGTAGAATAAAAAACAAGTTGTTCTATGACCTTACCAGTTAGAGCCATTGCTAATGTTCGATATTGCGAAGGAATCCATTGAATATCTTGGTGACCCTTTACCACCAGCTTTATAGTTCAGAGGGAGCAGCACTAGTAATCCAACCATAGAGCAAACCAAAAAGAAATTCGTTCTGCAACAATAATTCATCAGAAATTAAATTATGTAAATTACACATCAACAAACAAAAGTACCTTCTTTAGAAGTATTCCTAGATTTAGTCCATCAAATGTTCAGAGAAATGACTTGTGTTGTTTCCTATCCGTAAAGCATCTCTAGTCTCACGGGTTGAGCTAGGATTCAAAAATACCTGGGGACTGGGCTAGGTAGGGACTAAAGAGCTATCACGATTGAGGGGGTTCGTTAGAGAACTAATTTTTCGAAAATTAACACTAAAGAAAACTTTTTGTTCGAAAATTTACACAGTGGAGCCCACACTAGCCCAATGGTGGCTCCTATTCTCAATTAGTAAATGATTCGCCAAGCAAAAGAGAACCTTCAGATGTTTACACAATAAAGGAACGTAGCTTGATTCTACTTTACAAAATCCGACACACGCATAGCACTACCAATCCAATCCAAGGATGGGAAATATTCGAAAAGGGAATGAGAGTAAGTAATCAAAGGGGGCGCCATCTTTTAAAATGATGCTAAGGGAATGGTATTTGGTGGCTTTGGAAGGCTGTTTCTTAAAGATGGAAAGAGACATATAGCAACAAGGAGATCAAAGTCAGAACAAAGTTAAAGGCTTCAGAAGCCAATAGAGAACTGCCCTCCATTTGTTTCTTGGAAAAGGTACAGATCTGAGTGATGGTTAAGGTTCAAATTCAATTAACTATTTTCATGGCTCTGTATTCATTTGGGGAGAAAGGGAAGTGGCCAAGGGGCGTAGGTGGATCTGATTACAACATTTTTTTAGTAAACACTGGTCGTCAGAAATTTCAAGCCAATAAAAGAGATGGCCATTTCTTACAAAAGAAGGCCAACTAAGGCTTCACTTACTAGGCCCAGCCCTGAACTCAACCAGGAGACAGCCTCCAATTGAACTACACTAATCCTGTAATAAATCAGGGAAATAAGAATTGCCTGAATTTCACAATGAGATCACCCGAATCTTTACCACCATATGCCAATTCCATCTAAACTAAAGAAAACAATAAATGATCGACAAAATAAAATACATAACCAATAGTATAAACAAACATATTCAACAAAATTTATCCTGACTGAATAAGCCCAGAAACCCTCATCCAAAAACTTGTTCATCTGCGTATCTCGTCTGAATCGGCAAAAAATTAGTGTGCTAACTCACCCGAATTTAAAGAGTCTGAAGAAGACAAAGACATCAAGACCACAATTATCAAGAATCTCCTCTTCAGTAATGCGAAGGGCGCTTCTGACCCACTCCACCGACGGCAGAATCCGCCAGGGAAAGAAGTGGCGGTGGAAGGATATGTGGTGGTGCTGCGAAAGGCGGCGAGCATAGTATATTGGGGCATTTGAGGGCTGCTTTCTGAGTACTGAAAAAAGTGTAAGAATCAGCAAAGCTAGGCCTATGTTAATGGAGGCTGAAACCAACAAGCCCTCCGCATTCATCTCTCACTTCCAAGGCAAAAAATCTCTGAATACATTGATTTATATTGATGAATTTTATGAGAAAAGAAACGTGGTGGAATCAGAGGTAGGCCACTCGGCTAGAGTTGATTGCATGAATGCATGGGCATTTGGCTGTGAGAAGAATTGCGCCCTCTCTCTCTCTTTCTTTCTTTCTTTTTTTTTTTATACGTAGATTTATTTTAAAATATATTTTTGAGATTTTTAAGATGTAAATTATTATGAATATATATTGGTCTAAATCTAAAAATAAAGACCATTTATTCTTAAGATAAAATATTTTTTTGCACCAACATTCTCTATTAATATGTTTTTAGTAATACTAGGAGTGCGTCTAAATCTATAATACATGAATATTATGCATGTAAATGTATAATATCTTTTTATTTTTAAATACTTGATTTTTTTTTTATAAAATCACTTAAATATATATATTCAAATCTTCCATTTAGTCAATAATCGATTATTTATAAATTCATTAATTAATTTTGATTAATTGACTAATGGGGAAGTGAACGTGAGAAGTTAAGGGGGATTGAACCGTTTACGAATAAATGATATACAGTTATGCGAGAAACAATGGGGTGTCAATTATGTAAATCGAGCATCAATCGGGTTTTTGGCACATAGAATTCTATACGATTTTTCAAATAGACAATTTAACCCTCATATAATTTAAAATATAGTTTATCCCATGTGATTTGTGAATAAGTGCAAAATACCACCGCCATGTATGATTGCATGACACGCATCTTTTTGTACATCCGTTTTGAAATTACATGTTAAAATGACAATTGTATTCTTGAGGGTAGAACGCACTTAAATATTAATATATGGCAATCTGTACCTAAATTGGAAAGCTAATGTGACAGGGTTTTACCATGTGGTAATTTACCCCTTTGATTGGTTTAGCCATCCGGCTTGTTGTTTGAGATTGAAGCATAAGTTGTAATCTATGGGTTATTTTGTTGTTCTCTTATGCATCTGATGTAATAGTATAGGGTTTTTTGTAAAACTCTGGGTTTGAACACCCCTAATGCTCAATATTATATAATTTTTCTTATGAAAAAAAACACCCCCTGTGGTTTTTAGTATGTGTAAATTGATCTCTCTTAAATGAGGGTATTTCGTCACGAGAAACCAAAATTTTCTGAAAATTGTGGAGGGTGACGGTGGGTTATTTTACTAACCATATGTGGGTATTGTATTTATTTATAAATCATAGAATAGTAATGTGGTTATTAAGGAATAAATTATATCTAGCTCGCAGATATTACAACAATTACAAAATGTATGCTGAATCATTTGACGAGGAATAAGGGTATTTCTGATTTTTAAAATAAATAGGAAAAATACCAAAAGCATCGTATAGTTTGGCCCAAATCTTACTTTGCAATCATTATTTGAACAATTATAGTTTACACCTTAGCTTTCATGAACTGCAATACTTTGCATCCTTTTGACTCGATTTTGTGTATTTATCAAAATATTATCGCTGCATTTCATCACCGCCTTACATATTCAAACTTAGATCCATTTAAACTAGTTATTGCAATTTTTATAAAAATCAAAATCAATATTGGGGGTGTCAAAATTGTATTTTTCAAAATCGTAAACTAGAGACTTTCGATAATAAAAATATTATTTTTGTTTTTAAAAAAATTGGAATAACTAACTTAAATGGATATAAGTTTGAGTATGTTATGTGATGATCGAATTCGGCGATAAATCTTCGATAAAAATACAAAATCGAGTCGATAGCATGCAAAGTGTTATAATTCATGAAAGTTAAGGATGTAAACTTTAATTTTTCAAATAACGGTTGCAAAGTGAAATTTGGACCAAACTATATAATGTTTTCTGAAATTTTTCCGAATAAATATCATGGTAGTTCTGAAGAGAAACTCAATCTTAATAAAACAGTAATTAAATTATTTGTGCTAATCCATATTTTAGTTAATGCTACTATTAAATAAAAATTTCAGTTATTGCTTAGCTTTGCTTCGAAAATAAGAAAAAATAAGAAAACAAGAAAAAATAAGAAAACACACCCTAAGTCACATAAGTCGGATGCGGGAGCGGATGCGGATGCGGATGCGGATGCGTGAGTGCGTCAATTTGCAAAAAATTTGAGTGCGGGTGCGCCTTAATGCGCCTATTAAAAATTAATAAATAAATATATATATATACATACACACTGATGAAATGAAGTTAAACATACATAATATACATCATATTTAACAAACTCACATCATTATTATATTATTTACAAATTTACAATATGAAGTTCTTAACAACTTTGGTGTTTGCAGCTTTACCATTCTTAAAAAACATTAAAATTAGATTTTATTGAAGAAACTAACATTTGCAGCTTTGCAAAAATGTTATAGCCAGTGATACAACGTAATTTGAATCTTGTATTTGATCGTTCGTCTAGCAAGAATTCTCCGAAAAATATATTGTAGAAATAGAAATGAAGTATTAAAGTTTTGTTTTATTTTAAGATATAAAATAACGAATTTGAAAATGAAACCAAATTGTTCGTATTTATTTCAACATGTTTTGTAATAGTATGAATTTATTAAAAACGACTCATATTATTTCTGGAGACTTATATTATTAATTTATGCAATGACTAATATAAACATTTAAATTAACTCAATAAAAAAAAGTTTTATTTATAAAGTTCATTCTATTAATTTTCATGCAAAAAACTAAGATATCAAATTTATTATTATTTACTCCGTAAAATGTTACAAAATCACAGATTTATCATACTTTCTTTTATCACATATTTTAATCTTTCATATGTTATTATGTCTTTTCATGATTCATTATCTATCTATTTACCATATAATATAATTTTCTTACCGACTCGAAATACCTAGAAACCATAAAAATTTATCTAAACCCAAAATCGAAGAATTTTTTTTATAATTACAAAAAAAAAAAAAATCGGAGAATTAAGGAGGATTAACAAGACTTAGTAACTTAGTGCGCGACTTAGTAAATCTTAATGCGTGAATTATGAAATCTTAGTGCGCGAATTAGGAAATCTTAGTGCGCGAATTATAAAATCTTAGTGCGCGAACTAGAAATTCTTAAAACGCGAACTAGAAATTCTTAAGTCGCCTTAATGCGCCGCACGCGCACCGAGTTCGCCACTTCGCGGCCGGAGCGCCAGTGCGTGGAGGGGGGTAGGAGGATTATGTGACTTAGAACACACCTGCTTTTTTTTTTTTTTTTTTTGTCTGTTTCTTTATAAATGAGAAATAGATAATTTTTATTTGAATACATCCGTTCTTGTTACCCTAATAAATAGAAAGCACATAGTTATACGTGTTGTTTCAATTATTGTTTTCAATTTTATTATATACTTTTATTCTTTTATATAATACTAGTAAAAATATATTTTATTAGATGCATGCATGATATACATATATTTATATATTTACCAATAAATTTGCACACATACGTATACATATGTGCGTCTGTACAGGGGCGTGGGAGGGATTGCATGACACGGGCAGCACCCCCAAATTTTTTAGTGTTTTTTAGATTTTGTTTTACAAAATTATATTTTATCTTTAATTTTTTTTAAAAATGTGCCCCCTAAACTATAATCGTTTCTCTGCTCATACGTCTTTTATATATATATATATATATATATATGCACATGCGTATAAATTCAATCGAAAGTTGGTGTTAGTTTGCATTATCATACAACTATACAATATTGTTACGCCCCGAGATCGAGGTTGATAACATCGACGTTGATTATAAATATAATTCAAAATCAACAAGCATCGTAATACATAATTCTACGAAACCATTCTATTATTCAACAAAAATAAATAGTTTTCTTACAAATATCAAAGGAAACTTCAAAAAAAAATCAATGGCAGCGGCATCTTGAACAACTTCAACTAAATCATTATCTCCAAAACTGATTTGATCTTTGTCTTTGATTTCTTTTTCGCTTCTATCTAGGGAGTGGATGTAAGGGGTGAGTGTTTTGCAAAACACTCAGCAAGTTGAGGCCAATCGATAGGACAATATAATACTTTTTCATAATTTTCCAAAACATATCATAATCGGAGCATAAACTGATATGAATACTGAAACATAAATTTAACAGAACTGCTCTAGTCAGAGCCAGAACAGAACATGTCATATCAAAAATATTTTTCATATACGTAAAGCATAGTAAATCCTCTAATTTCCTCCTGGTACTGATATCAGTTTTCTAGACTTAACTCTCCTAGAGATCAGGTCAGAAACATCGGTTCACCCACGAATAAAGCGTCTGGACTTTCCAAAACAACTGTTAACCACCGTATCAGATTAGAATGTCGGTTATAATCCCACTGCATCAGGGTCAGAAACAGAATCCATAATTCCTATCAACTTTCCAATATATTTACATATTATATTTTACATAATATTTATATATTTTAAAATAATTATTACATTGACATTTTGCGTCCAACTAAACTATTTATCACCAATTATGATGTCACGTAAGTGTCTTTCAATCCCAAATAAGCAGTTTCTGTCAATGCAAATGTTTCCAGCCAAAAAGGGTCAAAATCCAAAAAATATAAATTAGTACATTAAGACCAAATTTGGACCAGTTACAGAAATATAGAATTAAAAGACAAAATATATGCACTTACGGGACCAATTGTCAATTTCCACATACACTTGGCGTCCACGTAAACCATGTCCCTTCATTTTTATCACACGTAACCATATTTTTGATGTTATATTTTATTTGGACGTATTTATTAAATTTTATATTAATTAAAATAAATGTATTTGATGTTAGTATAAGTGATACAATGATGGTCCTCAGCCATGTTATATCCTGAAAATTTTGAAAATCCGTATCGTTGTGTCTGTGTCTGTGTCTGTGTCACCGTGTCGGTATCCGTGCATCGTAGAAAGTAGGTTAATTGATTATGAGATATTTAGGGTAGGCCCAAAAAACAAATTATTTGACTTCTAAATCACAAATCTTGTGATCATACTGCTATGATACACTTGAATCTCACGGGATCACAAGCAACCAGCGGAGGATTTGCCGACAAGAATTGATGGTTAAATTTAAGTACTCAAGATTATGTGATTGATTTAAGTGTGATGAAATAAATTTTTGAAAGTTTATAGTGGAGTTTCTATATTTTAAAATATTCCATCACTAGAAACTTCTAAAATTAAAATATATGACGTAATTATGTCTGATACCACAAAAAAGCGTGATCTTCAATAAATGTCGTGCGATGATACAACAAACGATTTATCTTCTATTAAACTGAGTCGAACCACCCCCAAAATATATCTGTATATCAAAGAAAAATGATAAGATGACTCCGCCCGTAGGCGAAGCCACTCAGACACTCAAGTCAGTATAGGTTTCAATGAAAACTTATTGAAATTGTAGACTTTGCATAATATGAAAGACGTATTATGAAAGACGCACCTGAAGGGTTAGGTGCTCTCTATTTATAGATGTAGAGATAGAGTCTCAATCAATATAGAATAAGAGTTTTAGTCAATCTATAATTGTAGAGTTCTAATCAACATGAAATTGTATTGTATATGTCAACTTGATCAATGTCTATCCCGAGAATATTGAGATATATCTTCCAAAACCCTACAACCCCTTTTTGTTTATTAAAATGGGCCCATTTGATATTTGGGCTATAACTTGCTTGATCAGATTGGGTTGGTTAAAACCCATTAGGTAGATCGATCCCCAATCGAGAGGTATCAATGTCTAATGATATTTTTCACTTATACTTTGACAAGTTTCGTTTCATTTGTTGCAGATGCAATGATGGAAAACTAGCAAGCCACGGCTTGAAGGTATAAAACCATTGAGATCATCGGTGAAAGTAAAAATGTATAAAGCTATACATCTCGAGTCTGATCTTCGTTAGCCTTTCAATATCAGCGACAACCTGAACAGCATAGAATGTTGGTTTAGAAGTAAAATCCTTGAGGTAAGGAAACAGGTTACTTGGCCAGAATATGTGGAAATGAAATCATCAATGTTTGTTTATATTTCGTGTGGGGCTCATGTGTGTGCTTATCTCTTATATAAGGTGGATGAAGAACCGATGTCCAGACTTGATAAGCCCACGTCCCATCACTTCGATTAAGAATGGGACCTCAATTATATGACACCAATAATTAGATTCATGGGATAAAATTAGGTATTTTGGGTAACTTATATGCATTTATTGAATTTTTTGCATGCCAGAAAAAATGGTTGGAGACTCTGTCAACTACCATTCTAGTTTTGCTGTTTTTGCACTTTGACAATCGGACATTTTTAAGACTTCCGTTAACAAAATCACTATATTATATAAGGCAATCGATGTCATCAGCCTTTCATTGCTAAATCTTCACTAACTACATTTTCAAGAAAGATTTCCAAATGGTTTTAACTTTTTATTGACCAGAAATTGCTCGGATCATGTACCATTCCGATAAAGCAGAACTCGATTGTGGCATTTTGGTTATTAGACTGTGGTACGATGAGTCATAGCTTCTGATAAAGCAGAAGAACTTAGATCATAAAGTTCAGTTTAACCATATTAAAACAGAAGTTCCAAAAGCAAGCATCGTCGGATTTCCAAATTGAGCTTTCTTTCATTATACACAATTGAACCACAAATATTTCAACTATTAATGATACTACACACTCTCTAATTATTGTGAAAATTTACGGTAAATAAGATTTTACAAATCCAGAGGAACGCAACATAATGCTTATGTCAAGAGCGAGAGGAAAAAAATCAAGAAACTCAAAAAACAACTATCAATTTGAAAACTTTTTTTTTTAATAGGTGGATGGGCTAAATATTTTTCGCTAACTGTGGGACTCGAACTCGAGTTTCTTCAAAGCGGACGTGAGCTCTTACCAGCTAGCTAGGCTGCACCCAGGAGCTAATGAAATTGAAAACTTTAACCCAAAATCTACAATGGCAATAAAAATAGGGATATTATCGAGCTCACTGAAAATAATCCAAATCACAAGAAACCATAATGCCTAATTTGAGGAAGAAACCTAAACTCAATAATCTAAAAACCTGGATCAGTTTAAATTCTAACCTAACCCTGCAAATTTCAACAAAAAGCTGTACTAGCAAGAAATAGAATGAATCACCATTCACCATTAAAATGATCCAAGTGGTCAGTGAACATAATGCTTACATTGTGCACAAAAATTATCAAAAATGAAGAAACCCAGAAGCGGAGAATCATTAAGCCAAAAACCAAATCCTTCTAATTAGTTTAAAGAGCCTACCATGGGCGGAGGGACCTTGTCCCAAGTGGCACTAGCTTCAATAGGAGTTCGATGTCTCGAGTTCGAGTTCCAATCCCACCCCAACTCATGTATATAATGTAGCACACCCGACTTCTGTCATTTTCTTCCACTGTCTATTTTATTTGGAAGGCTGGCACTAAGAAGTTTTTGAAGGAAATGATCCAAATTTTGACACCCTCTTCTTGGAAATCAAATTACATGTATTTAGATGTCTACATATTTATTTTCCCACAGTTTGAACATGAACAACTTAGTGCAACATTAAGTTTGTGAATGCTAGGGTAGTTGTTCATGCTCTTTTGATAGCTTTTTGCTGATTGTAATCGCCCGGATACGCCGGTGCATTGTGTAATCATGACATTTTGATCAATATAATACATATTTAATGATAAAAAATATAGGAAAAATCTTTAGTTTTAAAGAAGATTAGGCATTAAGAAATATTTAAATAAATACTAATTTCAAAGGGATTTTGGATTAGTTATTTTTAATAATTTTCTTTAAATTGTTTTTTTTGGAAAGAGAATTTTCAAATATAAAATTAGGGAGGAAATAATAACTCCTCAAAATATTCAAAATGCCATAGAATAAATGCATTTGTTTATGCTTATCTATTATCTTGATATACCATTGTGATATACGGTCTAATGAGGCTAACGAAATATAGCGAGCCCTTTTGGGCAAGCACTGAAATAGTTATCCGATCACCCATTTTATAGGTATTAGGTTTTTGAGAACATTTCTTGGCACAATTTTACTTTTTATGAAAGTTAGTTTTAAAAGTTATATTTGCAATCCCAAATTTCATTTTTACGAAATTATTTATTTTAATAAAGAAAATGAATATGCTAAATTCATTTAATTCCAATATTGTTTTTTCATATCCTTTTTATAAAGTTATTGTTTGACTTTAGATGTTATTTTAGAAAAAATTAAGATCGTTGTATACTGCATTGCAAATTTATTTTAAAATATTTATGGCTGCCACTGGTATTAGATCATCTTTATCCCTTCAATTACAAATCAATTTCAAAAAGAGTCTCATTAAATATTATATTATATTTTATTCATATTTTAATAAATTTATATTTATATATAATGTTTATATAACAATAATATTTGTTTTGTTTATATATAATATTTATATACTTTAATAACATAATTTATATTATTTATACTTTAATTATAAATATTAATATTTATATTTTAATTATAAATATGATTATTATATAAATATTATACTTATATAATATAATATTTAAATTATAATCTCTATATAATAAATTATATATATAATATTTATAAATCAAATTATATTTTTTAAAACTATAAAACAGAAAGAAAAAAAAAATTACACTTCCAATGTCATATGTCATTGAAAGTGCAACTTCTAAAATTGAAAGCTTGCAAATTTGCAACCATCTCAATTATCCATGCAATTCATATTAAAATTGCTATATTAGACTTGCAATTATCCAATATAACAATTTACAAGTTGGTTGTGGATGCCTTAGATCTTAATACAGTTATTGTAGGTAGGGTTTACCAAACCTACCAACACAGCTAATACCCAGAGCTGTCAGAACGGGCCAGCCCGACCCAAATGGGCTGGCCCGCCCAACCCGCGGCCCAAACGGGCCCAACCCGTTTGGGCCCGCCTCCAGGCGGGTTGGGAAAACCCCAACCCAACCCGACCCGAAGCGGGCGGCGGGTTGGGGCGGGCTGGCCCGTATAAATATTTTTTTTTTTAAATTTAATTTTTTTTAAATATTTTTTTTAAAAAAAAAACTTCAAAAAAAAATTTCCATCTAAACTTGCCGAACATGGAACTGATGCTAGAAGAATACTGAAACTTGTTTCATGTTTTATCTAGATATTAAAACTGCTACTAAAAAAACTTGATTAGTGAATCAGTATTTTACTCAGTTTTGAAATACTTGTTGCAACTTTCAAGCAATACCAAGTGAAAATATATAGTAGATTGAATGCTTCAATGTGATATTGAGTTTTTATCTATGAATTGAGCCTAAAAAAAGAAATAACAAATTTTTTTTTATAAAAAAAATGGTGCCAACCCGCGGGCCAGCCTGCCAACCCGCGGGTTGGCCCGCCAAAACCCGCGGCCCGTTTGGGCCAGCCCGTATAGGCCCACCTGCTGGCGGGCCTCAAAAATGCTGGCCCAACCCGCCTATTTGGCTGGTTGGGTCTGGCCCATTTTGACAGTTCTACTAATACCCTCGACTATTCCAACATTGTCCGTACAGTTAAAATAGTTCAGAGGCTTTGGATAGTCAAACACCCGTTAATGGTTCATTGTGTGCTATACAAAATTCATGTACATATTAGTGGTTGTTTACCTATTATTTTATTTTGTGAACAACGCTTATTCATTTTGCAGAAGAAAAAGTCTTAGAAATTCAATTAATGCTACTAAAAATTTCATTTTCCACGTAGGATATTAAATTGGGATTATCAAAATATTAAGTTATGGTTCGATGGGTATCACCCTCGATCCTTCAATTTGTTGCGTAAAATAATTTGAAAACACAACAAAGAAGTGAGAGGCCGCTGGGAGGGTGCATTTGGATTGATGCATTTGATATCAGGGAATTAAAATTCTTGATTTCAAATTTATTTAATTATTTGGATGCATTAATCCACATCTTTACTAATTTATCTAAATGTAATGATAATTTTGATAGTTTTGAAATACACCTAAAATAGACGTTATTTCATATCAAGTTCTATAAAGAGGGGTTGAGATTTTGTCAAAGTGGAATCCATCAACTTGCATTTGGTCCATGGTTGTTTTGAACAATATATTGACAGAACTCTCCGTATCCACGAAGATCCTTGCTATGTCATGATTGCCTATAGTAACCGTGACTACCAAGGCATCGTTGGGTGGAGTAACAATGTCTCGTAGGTCGTCGGGATCGAAACTGATCACGGGGTCGGTTGTAGTGCTCGCTTCCATGGACACCTCAAAATTTTCCAACCTCCTCCAATATGCCTTGCGAGCTCGGCCAGAATCCCCATCGGTTGTTCCTCCAGAGATCATGTGTATCATTCCCTGATTTGGAGCATTGTTTCCTCCATTCCTTTCCGCATGGGCGCAAGGGGCATTCTGCCCTTGTTGCTCCCACCTTGGCTCTCTTCGTCCAGGATTGGTCTGAGCCGGGGCTCGGGGCCAGCCCAGCTGGTAGGGCTCCCTGGTTCTCGTCAACATAGCTTTTATTTCCGGATCTCTTTGAATGATCCTCTGAACCTCTTCTCCTAATTGTTGGCAATCATTGGTAAAATGTCCATATTCTCGATGGTATCCACAATACTTATTCCAATGGGGGCAATCTTGGACCTCTCTATGCTTTCTTTGGCATGGTCAATCTACCCTTATTATCACATACATCCATTGCTCTGTCTAGGCTTGTGATATCCCCGGAATAATTATGTGCATTTGGGCATTAATTATGTTTATGTAATGATTATGGTATTAATTAATTTGGTGTTGAATTAATTATTATGGTGAAATGCTTAGTCATGCGGTGGGCGTGACCTTGTGAGGCATTTCAGGGTGCATGTGATGCATGTTGGGAAATCGAGTTATGTCATGGTTTATTCGGGGTGGGTGTTAATTATTTTGGTAAAGCATGTTTAATTAAGATTATGGTGCATTTTTGGAAAATCTTTCAAAATATCATGTTGAGATATTTTATACATCATGCTAAATACCGGGTCATGGTTTTAATTAACCCCTTTCCCCTTCATTTCCCCCATTTAATTTCCAATCACCCCCAACCCTTATTCCCTATAACCCAAAATCGATTTGCCCCAAAAGAGGAAAGGAGAAACTTTGGAAAGCTTGATTTCTTGCTTGTGATTGGAGCAAATTGAATAGGAGTTCCTCCTTGTGGTATTTAAATGTATTTAGTTGAGTTTTTGGTTTGTATTTTTTGGGTTAAAGATGGGTTTGTTGGGTATATGTTGTATATAGTTGGAATGTGGTTTTTGATGTGTTATATGTTGGTTTTATGTGGTTTTTATGGTGTTGAGTTGTTGGGGTGTTTTGGTTTGAGGTGTATGTGATTGGAGCTTTGGCTTTGTGCTAAAAATGGTGGAAATCGCGCACACAGAGTGTGGCGATTGATCGCTAAAAGGGAGCGATCGATCGCCAACAAGCCGTAGCGAAAACGAGTATTTAGCGATCGATCGCTATATGGAGCGATCGATCGCCTCGAGCCAGTGAGGTCTGGCGATCGATCGCTATGTCAAAGCGATCGATCGGTAAGGCTCACGATCGATCGCCTTGACATAGCGATCGATCGCCAGCAGACAGATTTTGGAGAATTGGTTTTTTGTTGGATTTTTGGTATTGGGCTATTATTTGGCTTCTAATATTGGTTTGTGTGATTGTGTAGTGTTCATCCCAGGTGGCAACACAACAAAGGAAGTAAAGTCCTACCAAATTCTACATTTTGGAAAGGTACGTAAAGAGACGTACGGGCACCCAACGGTACATGCATTTTATATACTCATTGGAATATGCATTGTGGATGCAAGTATATATTGAATTGTGCATTGTGGATGCAAATACATGTTGAATTATGCATTATGATTGCATATGTGTATGTTGAATACTTGGTGCACATCCCATGAGTCATGGTTATATTCGAGTGATGATTTCAATGCTTTGCCGCTGTCACTTGAAGCGATGATAGAATACTTGTCGCTGTCATATTGTAGCGAGGAAAGAATATTTGCCGCCAAATGTTGAAGCGATGGTATTGCCGCATGTTGCATTTGAGCGAGGTTATTCAATGCCGCTAATATGTCGAAGCGAGGGGTATTAGTGCCGCTGTCATGACAAGCGAGGTGCATTAAAATACATTGTTTAACAGACTAAGGATTGGTGATTGGTGATAATGAAATGGTGATATGTCATGACATTTGTGGAACCATTATATAATCTATTGATTATACTCATGAGTTATGGTACATGGACAACCAAAAGGGAGCGTTTAAAATGCATTGAAATACAGGAAGTGTTTTGTAATTACAGTTTATTACTTTATGCCTTATAATCATATAATGTTGAATATGGATTTTTATATGCTCGTGATTTGGGGGTTGTCCTTGTAGGTACATTTTGGCATAAAGGGGCTAAGGACGGGTTGATGCGGTGAGCTTGTGAGGAGCGCTTTTTGTAAAAAACCCCAAATTATGCCCCCCACTTTATCACCTAAACGTATTACCCAATTAACATTATTAACTTTTATTTACCAATTAAAAGCATCCAAAATGGGAGACTTGGGTTGTGGGATTAAAAAACTCGTGTCATGGGATTTACCCTTATTTCCTATACTAGCCTAAATTAACCACCCACCAACCTTCTACCATTATATATCATACCAAAGAAAGAGAGGAATTTCACTTCTATCACCACCTAAAATTCGAAACTCTCACACACTACATGTCACGCCCCGTAACCCGAGCGCGTGACACCGGCGTTGAATCCAAACATGATATTCAGATACAACAAGCCTCGTGTACAGATCTATGATAAAAACAGTCTATTTATTCCAAAATCAATAAATTGTCATTACAATTGCAAATACAAAATACAATTGTCTCGAATTTAATAAAAGTTGCGGAAGCGTAAATAAATATAGTAAATCTTCTTGAAGACTCCTCAAGGATCACCACCCCCAGAATTGTTCTTCTCTTTCTTCCTCGATCTCTTCTCCTTCGACTTTGTCTGGGAGGGGAGGTAAGGGGGTGAGTGTTTGGGAAAAACACCCAGCAAGCGGGGGCCAATCGATGTGACAATATAATACTTTTTCATAATTTTTCCAAAACATATATTATAATCGGAGCATAAACTGATATGAATACTGAAACATAAACTTAACAGAGTTGCTCTAATCAGAGCCAGAACAGAACATGAATATTTTTCATATACGTAAAGCACATTAAATCCTCTAATTTCCTCCTGGTACTGATATCAGTTCTCTAGACTTAACCCTCCTAGAGATAAGGTCAGAATATCGGATCACCCACGAATAAAGGGTCTGGACTTTCCAGAACAACGGTTAACCACTGTATCAGGTCAGAATGTCGGTTATAATCCCACCGCATCAGGGTCAGAAACAGAAACAGAACTCGGAATTCCCACCAATTGGATTTCGATATTTAAAGTGCTTCAAAAATATACTTTTCATCAAAACATCAGAATTTCATAGTTTCAACTTAATTCACATAATCGATTGAGTTTCAAAACATACTTATGATTTTTCAAAAAACGAAATGAATATATAACAAGAGCCCACTTACAGTCGAAGCACGTTGAGATGAGTTTCGGGTTGAAGAAATGGTGAAAATCTCCTCCTCTATTCCTTGTAAGTTTTCGAAATATTTGTGTGTGTGTAGTGTGTGATTCTCGAAAAATGATAAGTGTAGAGTAGTCTTTTCTTAGCAAGATGTAGTGTGATTTTAATGTGGGGGGGGGGGGGGGTGTAATCCAATTTAGATCCTTTATGTTGGCTCCTAATGGCAAGACTTAAGTGGATGATAATTAGATGGTGTTAATGTAATTGGGAGGCATTTAAGTAGGGAGGATTGAGGGGCATGAGTTGGGGTCATAAATGGGAGGCAATTAAGTGGGGAGGATTGATGGGTCATGAGTTGGGGTCATTAATGGGATGAACATATGGAGTCATCATCTTTAGTTTAGGAGCATGATTTAGAGACATTTAAGTTGATCATAAATCCTAGCCATTTAGTTTATAATTTTAGCAAGGAGATGAATGACTAATCAAGATTGGAAAAATGTACTTGAATAGGCAAATTGAGTGGTCATGACATTTCATAATTGAGTAAGTAATGAATGTGATAATCAATAGTTAATGTAGAAGAATTTATTAAAAATTACAAACTTAGGCAATCTAATGGCATGATTTAAGTAAGCCATTAAATGTCATTATATTGTATTGAATGGGATTGAATGGTGGTTGAATGTGATTTGATGGTGGCAAGATTTGTGTTAAAGCAATTAGTGTCATTGAATTACTAATGACAAGATTTGGGCAAGTCTATTGAATGACTAACATGATTTGGGGCAAAGCAAAATTTGGGGTCATCACACTACACACACTCAGATTTTTTATTTTTCCCAAGGCAAGGAGGAATAACTATTGTGCTTTTTCACAACCCCGAATTCATCCTTCACGCGTACTTCCAACTGTAAGTGGGTTTTTGCTATCATTCCATTCGTTTTCAAAATATATTTATGCTTTAAATCTCGATTGAACAACCCTATGAAAAGTATGCTTTTAAAACAAATAAGTAAGTGACATGATCATGAACGAAGGACCTTGCGGAGCAAAGTGCTACGTGAGTAGGAGCCACCTCTTGATTCGGCGGGGCAAAGTGCTACATGATGTGGACGTGCCACATGCATGTGAGCCACCTCTTGATCCTTAAGAGCAAAATGCTATACCACGGGAGCCACCTCTTGAATCCAATAAGTCGATATGTGAATATGTGGAAATATGTGTTTATGTGTTTTTATGCCAAGATCTATGATTTTGTTAAAGAATTGTTTAAAATGATTTCTGCTATGAAGATATATATATGTGTGTTTTTACTGTTCAATCGGCCCCTACTTGCTGGGTGTTTTTCCCAAACACTCACCCCCCCTTACCTCCCCTCCCAGACAAAATCGAGGAAGAAGATATCGAAGAAGAGGAACAAGAGCAATTCTGGGGATGGTGATCCACTAGACGTCTCAAGAAGATTTATTGCTTATTTACGTTTCCGCACTTTGTTTTGAACGAGACATTGGGATCTCGTATTTGAAGTTGTAAGACATTTTATTTGATTATGTATTAAAAGACTGGTTTTAGTACAGATCTATACACGAGGCTTGTTGTGTCCAAATATCATGTTTGGATCCGACGCCGGTGTCACGCGCTCCGATCTCGGGGCGTGATATTTTAGTGGTATCATAGCCGGTCAGCGGCAGGCAACACCGGGAGATAAGTGCTATGCGGGGCAAAGTGCTATGTGCGTGTGAGCTACCTCTTGAACCTACGGGGCAAAGTGCTACATGATGGGAGCCACCTCTTGAACATGTAGGAGCCGCCTCTAGATTCCCGGTGCCGGTGGATCAATGAGTTAGGTCCCGACGAGGACGTCGCGTTCTAAAGGAGGGGTGATTGTAATACCCTTGTCCAACATTGGTTGTGGATGAAAATTTAAAGTGGTTTATAAAGGCTTACAATGGACTATTATACCAACTTGGGTTAACCATTTTCGTAGAGCGATGACGGATACGAAGTAGTTGCTATAGGAGCCCATTTTGCAGTCGCGCTTGCGCGGACCTGGGCCCGGGGCGTGACACTTTTGATATAGAAGGACAAGATTATTTTGTATAGTCTCTACTCTAGGAGTAGTGTAAAGCTATAGTGATTAACATTCATTTTGTTGGAAATGTAATTAATCCATTTTGGAAGTTCTTATTTTGGCATGTAATCCTTAAAGCTCAAGGCCTCAACACGAACTTTTATACTCTGATTATACATGTTAGCTCTACTTTTGCCTTTAAATTAAACTTAAGGTATCAGGGTCCTTACAAGGCTCATGACAAGGGGAGTATGTGGAAGACGCCCCCTAATAAGTTTCGATCATACATCCTATCCGCCATATTTCTCTTTCTTCCTCCCTTGTCCAGCTTTTCCCTGCTATTTTCAGCGGGCCTTTGCTCGAATCTCTTCTGCATCTGCGCGTCTTCCAAGTTCACATACTTCTCTACCCTAGATAGGAGCTCATCATAACTTTGTGGTGGTTTCTTTACCAAGGATTTGAAGAATTCGCCACCCTTGAGCCCTTATGTGAAAGCATTGAGAAGGACATCAGCGTGGCTGAGGGAACCTCTAGGGCAGCACCGTTGAAGCGTTGGGTAAACTCCAGTAAGGATTCTTGATCTTGTTGTTTCATGACAAACAAACTGAGTGAAGTCTTTTGATATTTTTTGCTACTTGCAAATTGATGCAAGAAAGCTGAGCTGAAGTCGTGGAAAGACATTATCGAGTTAGGCTTCAACATGTTGAACCATTGTTGAGCCGACCTTACTAATGTATTCAGAAATACCCGACATTTGACTCCGTCGGAGTATCGATGCAATAAGGCCGCATTATCAAATCTTCCCAAATGGTCATCGGGGTCGGTGTTCCCATCATATTCTCCCATGTTAGGCTGTCGGAAGTTAGATGGTAGCTCCTCCTCCAAAATGGCTTGGGAGAAGGGGCTTTCTTTCTTGCGGATATAGGCCTTTTCCCCAACATGTTGTCTCAAACCTTGGATTTCATTCCACATATCTTCCATTCTTTGGTGCATTTCCGGGTCCCCGCCACCTTGGGTGGGATTGACTTCCTCCGCGTGACTTTACTGGACTTCAGCATTGTCCCCATGGTTCGGCAATGGTCCTCCGTCCAAATGTGGGGGGTTGGTTTTGCTTCACAGCCTCAGCTACGGTGGTGGTAATGAACTGGGCTAGTTGTTCCATAGTCATGTTTCCCACGTTCATCACCGGTGGTGGCTGTTCAGTCCTTCCTTCCAGGCGAGACTCCGTCGTATTTGTTCTTCTGCTTCTTCTTCTTCTTCCTGCTATATCAACGTCTTTGCTCAAATTTTCCACAGACGGCGCCAATTGTTAACTTGGTTTTTGGATCATTTTGTAACAATAAATTAATGTGGGGAAAATGGATGAGCTATCCCGCAAAATCATATGTTAGATGGGAACCAAAGAAGAGATTTTCGGCAAAAAACCCCTCCGGCGATCAAATTGATGCTGAAAAGAATAGCGAAACGAAAAGTAATCGGCTTGCCCGGATCCCCTCTTCTTGCTAACAGTCCTGATATTTATAGGGGGAGCCAGTGGTCCTGGCTTGCCCAAGTTTAGGAGACAATGTCTGATGTCGGGGGTGAGAGTCACAGACTGGGGGACCACAGACAACTGTTGCCTACTTTGTACGACTTTCCCCACTTTTACGATCTTGCCTGCATCCGGGGATATGATTTTCGTACTCGAGGTACTTGACCACCTTCTGATTGGTTGGTGGGCATAACCTTTACTTTAATAGGTGTCCGACTCTTGTAGCTCCAGTCCCGGTATGCGGGACCACCATAAGTGTGTCAGCGGCCACCTCGGCCTCAGCTCAGCTATCTAGGCCAAATGAGCTCCACCTCGGCCTCATGAGGTTCGCCTTGGTCTCATGACTGTTTCCGTGGAGTGCGAGTAATAGGGCTCTGGTTGAGCAAGAAAGGCCACAACAGATGGTCCGAGGTGATTAATGCAAAGGGTCAACTCAGCTCGGAGGACGAGAGATAGTATCCAGCCCCGATTTTGTCCCGACAACTTTCTATGTCATTAGAAACTACAAATGTGCCTCTAAAGCTGATCAGACCCAAATAAAGTTCGGGTCTAAAGACATATTGGGCCCCAGTGCCAGGGACATCAAAGTTCTTTTTAAAAGTTTATATTTGCAATAATTCCAATTTCGTTTGAACGAAATTATTTCTTAATAAAGAAAACGAATATGCTAAATCATATAATTATTTTTCACATCCTTTTTTATAAAGTTATTGTTTGACTTTAGATAGTATTTATGTCACGCCCCGAGACCGGAGCGCGTGACACCGGCATTGAATCCAAATATGAAATTCGAATATAATAAGCCTCGTGTACAGATCTATGATAAAACCAGTCTATTTATCCCAAAATTATTAAATTGTCCTTACAATTGGTATTACAAAATACGATTGTCTAGGATTAATTCAAAGATGCGGAAGCATAAATAAAACTAATAAATTTTCTTGAAGGTTCTTCGTAGATCATCATCTCCAAAAATTGTTCTTGTTCTTCTTCCTCGATATCTTCTTTTCGTCTTTGTCTGGGAGATGAGGTAATGGGGTGAGCGTTTGTGAAAACACCGAGCAAGTAGGGGCCGACTTAACATAGTAAAAATAAACTCATTTCTTACACATAAACACATATCTTGCACATATCCACACAACGACTTATTGGATTCAAGAGGTGGCTCCCGTGTGCATAGCACTTTGCTCCGCCGATTCAAGAGGTGGCTCCTGTGTAAGTGGCACTTTGCCCCGTAGGTTCAAGAGGTGGCCCCCGTACACGTAGCACTTTGCTCATTGGATTCAAGAGGTGGCTCCTACACACTAGCACTTTGCTCCGCAAAGTCCTTTCATTCAAAGTCATGTCACATACTTGTTAGATCTAAAACATAATCTTCATAACTGATGTTCAATCGAAAGTGTAAACATATATATAATTTTGAAAAACGAAATGGTAATTGTAGCAAAAACCCACTTACATGTTGAATAACCGAAGCGTGCTAAAGATATCCGTGTTGAGAAATGATGAAAATCATTTCTTTTCTTCCTTGCATTTTCGAAAACAGTGTGTATAATGTGTGTATAATGCGTGTGGCTCTTGAAAAGATGATAATGATGATAGAGTAGAGTTTTCTCCTTTCTTTGTTTAAGGCATGTGGTGGTTTTATGTAGGTTAGTGTAGGGATGTCAATCCCATAACTTTTGTCTTTCAATTACAAGGATTTGTAGGGAATTTAATTGTAGATCCATTTCTTTAGCTTTTTTTATTGACAAGATTGTATGTAAATAATAATTGGACGACATTATGATAATTGAGATATTATTGAGGCAATTAGATGGGGTAATAAATTGATATCATTGTCACAATTTAGTGAGGCAAAATTTAGGGTCATCACATTGTTGATGGGTATGAGTTATCAATGCACTTAATTTGGAGGGCAAGAATTATGGACACTTAATTATGGAGGTGAGTGAGATTACTTGTCATGAAATGATGTATTTAAAGGTATTGGATTTTGGATGACAACCTTACCATCTTGGTCAAGAAAAATCCCAAAATGTTGTCTTGTGATTGAGTAGTGGCTTAATGGTGATTGATGTGTAATTAAGTTGATGGTCAAGGCATTGAATGGTTTAATTATGCACTTTAAAAAATCCTAGTAGGTGAGAATGGAGCCTCATTGTGTGTCTTTTTATGTAGGATTAGTGTATGAATTATAGTCCATAACTTTTATACATTCATTGCAAGATTTAAGATTGATTATTATTATCATTATTATTTTTCAATAATTTCTTAATTATCTACAAACTTAGAATTATTTAAAGTCTACAAGCTAAAATCATATAACCTTGGTATTATCTCATACACAAACTCTAATAAGTTAACTACTAAGTTATTTGCTTAAATAAGTGATTTTAAGTCCACAAGATTGAGTAATACAATTCAATCCAACCATAATGCAAATCTATTATTTTTATTTACTTTTTAATATTATCTCGATATCACGTAATTTGTTTGACCAAAATTTCAGGTCTTTACAATTTAAATATTTTTTTGGCTGCCACGGCTATTTAGATCTTAATATTAGTTATTGTAGGCAGGGTTTGCCAAACCTAGTAACACAGCTAATACCCCGACTATTCCAACATTGTCCGTACAGTTAAAATAATTCATGGGCTTTGGATAGTCAAACACCCGTTAATGGTGTCCTTGTTTGGTATACAGAATTCATGTACAAATTATTGGTTGTTTACCTATTATTTTATTTTGTGAACAAAGCTTATTCATTTTGCAGAAGAAAAAAGTCTTAGAAATTCAACTAATGCTACTAAAAATTTCATTTTTCCACGTAGGATATTAAATTGGGATTATCAAAATATTAAGTTATGGTTTCGATGGGTATCATCCTCGATCCTTCAATTTGTTGCGAAAAATAATTTGAAAACACAACAGAGAAGTGAGAGGCCGCAGGGGATGATGCATTTGGATTGATAGATTTGATATCAGAGAATTAAAACCTTTGATTTCAAATTCATTTAATTATTTGGATGAATTTATATCGCGTGTATTTCAAATCCACATATTTATTAATTTATATAAATATAATGATAATTTTGATAGATTTGAATTACACATAAAATAAACGTTATTTCATATCCAAGTTCCAAATCCATTCTAAAATCAAATCCATCAATTTGAATGAAATTCATTCATCCAGACATAACTCTATTCAAAGCCATAGAACATGAAAAAATTGTAGACAAAATTTAAGTGGAAGACCAATAGTAATATGAGATTATGACAGTTGCCAGTATATCACTTCGTACTTGAAATCTTTAACTTTAAGCTCGGGCTGAATGACCTTAAGATGGTGACATGGTGTCTGTGTGCCCGAGCTACTGGCCCGTATAGTATATGGGGTGTGTTTCATCTCATGTATTATGAGCTCCCATAAAATATGAATATTTAAGAGTATAGCATAGACATATCGTTATGGTACTGACATAGCTCGTGTGAGAGTATTTGGGAGATCTGAGGCTTAAGTTTCGCGGGATATAACACATCCAGTGGTGCATAGTCGATATATCCGCTCTCGGACAAACCAAATAGTTAATATAGTATGTTGGTTATATCAGCATATCTTAAGAAATATAAGCAAAGGAAATTTAAATTATTTTTAAATTAAGGAACAGTACATAATTAATCCAATTATTCAAAAGTTTTAGAATTTAATTCGAATATAAATTAACCAAAATTATGATAGTTGAATATTTGAAAATAGGGTATATAAATGTGGGATTAAAAGTACCAAAATTTAAATGCTACACATCTTGACGTTTAGATTGTAAACTAAATGGCAAGTGTGAAAGATGATAATTCAACTGTTGTGCAAGTATAAAAGCAAGATAATTCAACGTGCAAATCATATACCTTTAACTCAACAATCGCATAATAATGACTTACATCAGATTCATGATATGGATATCCATTGCTCTTATGTCCATACTGCCTGGTAATATATATGGCCGCGAACCACCTCCACCCCGTCCACCGCCACCTCCTCCTCCTCTTCCACCACCTGATGCTGTGGGTCCACCTCCTCCTCCTCTACCTCCACGACCACCTCCACGTCCACCTCCACCACCATTGAATAAAACATCACCTCCACCGCCGCCGCCACCACCACCTTCTCCTCCTCCACCCCCACCACCAAAATGCTATTGTCCACCCCCACCACCACCACCGCCGCCATGCACATGCCCAAGTCCACCACCGCCGCCGCCGCCGCCGCCACCACCATGTTCACCCAAACCACCTCCTCCTCCACCTCCACCACCCTCACGGCGACCTTGCATTTCACTTCCTCCAATTTTCAGTAATATTTCGGGGGCACCTCTCTTGCCATTTTTTTGTCGACCCCCGCCTCCACCTCCACCCCCACCCCCACCACTAATATGCCGCCCGCCGCCGCCGCCACCGCCACCGCCACCGCCACCGCCGCCGCCACCATGTGCACCTGTAGGACGCCCACGCCCACGCCCACCACCACCACCACCACCACCACGATGCATCTTTCCAATATTTTGTCCACCTCCACCTCCACCTCCACCTCCACCTCCACCTCCACCCCCACCACCACCATGCCGCCCACCACATCCTCCTTCTCCACCACTACCACCGCCAGTGCTGCGGCCACCTCTAAAGCCATAGTCGCCGAAATAGACAAACTGAATATACCACCATGCTTGTATGTATGTTTCAACAACAACACTACTAATTTCTACCAAGTTTCCTTCCACCCTAAAATGAATAAACAAAACTTATTTTCTAACATGGGATTTGGAAATGACATTTTCTCCCATGAATAAAATACTCACAGCTATTGGAGTAAAAAAGCCACCAGTTGAGGGCAAAACCTGAAATAAAACCACATCTCCAGGCATCTGGCTGATCTAATTCAAGAAGATGCAATAAATGACTTATATTTTTCAACTTTTTTGGTGCTACTCCTACTTTCATGTACTTGTACCTTATGTTTATATCAATAAAACTGGTACATACTATATCTCTCAATTACATTCATATAAATGCTGATTAATAGTACCTTTGCCTTTATCCAACAAAAATGTATGCATACATATCTTGATAAAAAAATTGTTACATAAACTTGAGAATTAAAGCAGGATAACCACAAACCAATCTGTAAAAAGTTATAAGGTGCATGTATTGATAAGAATAAATTTGTTACATGAACTTAAGATTAAATATGCAAACTGCACTTCGTGTCCTTTTTTAAAAAAAAGTTAAGGTTGATTTTAGTTTTGGGAAGATACATTTGCGGTCCTAGATGAAAGATCATGAGATGCTGAAGTATGGAGATATATTATCCCCAAACATGATAGAAGGATCAGATTTTGTTGCGATTATATAAAGATCTACACGAGTTGGATCTCCCGTCGCAAACCTTCGTGCGTGATATGAATGATATCCCTCATTATGACCGTGGGATTTGTATAATCCTTCCATAATGTATTTTTTTTATTTAATTAATCATAATTTTAGTTTTGGCATCCTTTATCTATATATCTCTGCTTATGTATAGATAGAAATCTTGAGATTTTCAGAGTTTGTGAATATGGGGCGCGCAAAGTTTGGCAATCTAATACATTTATTAATTATTAGTCATGTGTAACAAGAAGAATGGTAGTTAATTATTAAGTGGGGAAAGAGAATAAAGAAGGGAGGAAACAAAGTATTGGATAATTCCAGAATTTAAGTGTTGAGAATAGAGTACAAAGGCATGGGGCAAGGGTGAGTTTCTCCTTTGAGTGTATGTGTGTTGATAGGGATTTCTACATTTCCTTTTGAGAGTATTGTCATTGTAATTATTTTTCATTTCAGCAATATAATGTACATTTCTGAATACTTACCTTGTCTTGCTCCAAGTTTTTGTGTACTGGAGTGTGTGAGAGATTTGATCGTAACAATTGGTCCGACATGCTGGATTGACACTAAGTAGTAAACATAATGACTACAACACAATCTGCTTCCAAGTTTGCATGGGGGCTGGACATGCCGAGGTTCAACAGCGTTTATCTCATGAGATGGAATCTAACAACGTTCATAAAATGTTAAGAGGGAGAAAAATTCGATATTATATTACTGACGAAGCCATCAAGTTTTAACAAGGTTGAATCAAGCCAATATAAGATCATCAAAGTTGGAAGGATCCCGCTCAGTAAAATTATGTCAAAGTGATCAGCAGAACTGATCAACAAGATGCAAGCCAATCAAAGTGATCAGCAAAACTGATCAACAACAACAATGCCATATGTTACTCATGTCAGCTGGCTGATCAGCAGAACTGATTTTCTGGGCCAACTAAGTGATCAACAGAACTGATTAATCCAAACTAGTTGAACCCATGCCAACTTAGTGACCAGTAGAACTGATCTTTTGGACAGCTAGAGAAAGCAGAGCTTAACCTTACAAGCCAACTGATTGAGCAACAAGATGAATCAATCCAATCTAGATGATACAATTAGTCAAGATGGACATCCAACACGCAAAGTACCCAACTAAGCTGGTGCTGTAAGGAGATCGTTCCGCTTTGAACGTCAGTTGTTAACCTGTAATCACGACAAGAGAACAAACCACAGTATACAATTCTCAAAGAATTATATAAATCAAAAACATCAAACAAGAGTAAGGGAATTGGGCTCAGGTCGAGCAGGGTTTCCTTTCAACGTCGTCACCGGGGAACCAATGTATCGTAGCCTAAGATGGGAGACACACACAATGCCCGAACACCACCGAACACAACCAGTAGACGATGGGCGAAAACAGCAAGGGAATCGCACACAGGGGTTACACCGAGGAAGGAGATAAGGGCAACACAGAGCACTAAACAGCCAAGCACAGTTAGCACAACCACGGCTAACAGCAGGGCAAGAGCTCAAGCCACATATCCGAACACACCACGGGACAGTGACGCGACGGGGGAAGCAAATACACACAGGGATTTTCGGTATATCAGACTTACCTCATCATGGAACAAAACCATGATATATAGCATTGAAGAAGACGCAATGAAGGAGAGCAAGTCCCAAGGAACGCGGAAGCAAGCCGAGGAGACGCAAGGAAGCATCTGGAATGGGTAAGTGAAGAGCCAACTTGGTAACAAAGCAAGGCTCGGTAAATAACATAGGGAAAACAAAAGAAGGCCAAGGCCCAATGATAAGGTAATGGGCCAAACCCAACAAATCTCCACCTTGGCACAATATCGGCTCCACCTCAACGTAAGAAAAACCCCATAGATGACTCATCATCGCCCAAAGGGTCCCCACAACACACAAAGTATTGTGTGGACCAAATTCTTGTCATAGCACAAAGCACAGACAAAGAACACAGACAATAACCAACACAAAGGGGGTTAAAGTCAATAACCGGGGTAACAATTCTATAACACGCACAAAGCAGTTATAGACTACCAACACAGTCAGCAACACTAATCAATCACCTGTATCAAAATTCAAAATTTTTAGACATGATTGCAATTTAGAAATAGGTAAACACTTAGTTCCCATATCAGCAGGATTATATCCAGAAAGAATTTTTTCAAGATTAACTAACCCTTTAGGCACTACATCCCTAATGTAATGAAATCTAACATCAATATGCTTAGTGCGATCATGAAAAACAGGATTCTTACACAGTTGAATGCCGGACTGAGAATCAGAAAATACCTCTACCTTACCTTCGAGCAAGTTAAGTTCAGAGATCAAACCTTTCAGCCAGACAGCTTCCTTCAAAGCTTCTGTTACAGCAACATATTCTGATTCCGTTGTCGACAAGGCAACGATATGCTGCAGCTGCGATTTCCAACTTATGCATGCTCCACACAAAGTGAAAACATATGAAGTGGTAGATTTTCTATTGTCCTTATCATTAGCATAATTAGAATCAACATAACCTTTCAACTTGACACCTTCAACATATTTAGAAAAACATAAGCCATAATGCATAGAGTTTTTCAAATATCGCAACAACCATTTAACAGCATTCCAATGTACCACACCAGGATTAGACATATATCTACTCAAGCAGCTAACATCATAAGCAATGTCAGGTCTAGTGCTAACCATCAAATACATTATAGAACCAATTGCATTTGAATACGGTACATTTTTCATGGCATCAAAATCAACATCAGTTTTGGGACTTTGATCTTTACTTAGCACAAAATGAGCAGCTAAGGGCACGTTAACAGGTTTTGCATCAAACATGGAAAATTTCTTTAAAATTTTCTCTACATAAGAAGTTTGCTTTAAAAAGAGAGTAGATTCCTTTCTGTCTCTAACAATGTCCATGCCTAGGATTCTACTAGCATCACCTAAGAACTTCATATCAAATTTATCACTTAAACAGTTCTTAATATGCTCAATGGATTTCAGACAAGGGCTAGCAATCAACATGTCATCCACGTAAATCAACAAGAAAACATGCACATGCATTTTATCCTTAAAATACAAGCAATGATCAAAAGAGCTTCTTTTAAATTTTAAGGTAAGCATGCATTCATCAAACTTCTTATTCCATTGCCTAGGTGACTGCTTTAGGCCATACAAAGATTTATTAAGCAAACAAACGTGATTAGGGTTCTTTGAGTCAACAAAACCATCAGGTTGTTTCATGTAAATCTTTTCATCTATTTCACCATGCAAAAAAGCGGTTTTAACATCAATCTGTTTAAGTTCCCAATTAAAGTGAGAAACAAGTGATAATAAAATTCTCACAGTAGTAAACTTAACAACAGGAGCAAAGATTTCAGTATAGTCAATACCCTCTCTTTGAGTAAAACCTTTGCAACTAGCCTAGCTTTATATCTAACAGAATCAGTTTCATTCTTTACCTTAAATAACCATTTGCAATCTACCAAAGAGCAATAAACAGGTTTAGGTACAAGAGTCCATGTATGATTCACAACTAGAGAATGCATTTCATCTTTCATGGCACTAAGCCAATACACAGCATTTTTTGATTTCAAAGCTTCATTATAGGTCTTAGGCTCACAATTATCAATTGACTCAAACATATTGAAAACATGCGATGTGAGGTGAAAATCATTAAACCTAGCAGGTTGTTTCACATTTCTTTTAACCCTATCCCTAGTCAACATATAATCATGCAGATCTTCATGTTCATTAGCAACCAATTCATTATGCACATGTTCGTCAACATTTTCATGCAAATTAGGTTCATTAACAGGCAAGTTCTCATGATTCATATCAGGGAGCACATTGTTTTCAATAACTGGGGAAACAATAGGCAAAGACTCCACCTTGCTCGGTGTAGTCTCAGACTCACAATCAGATTCAGGCAAAGATGGAAGCAAGCAAGGCATTTCAGATTCATTAAAAATGACATCCCTACTTATAATAGTTTTGAAACCAGGTTCACATCTTAACCAAAGCCTATATCCTTTCACACCCTCAGGATAACCAAGAAAGACGCACTTAACTGACCTAGGTTCAAGTTTGTCTCCTTTCCTATGCACAAAAGCAGAACAACCAAACACTTTAAGATTTGAAAAATCTAATTTCTTACCAGAAAAAACACTTTCGGGACACTTACCATTCAAAGGCACGGAAGGGGATCTATTTATCAAATAAGAAGCTGTCATGACAGCTTCGCCCCAGAACTTCTTTGAGAGTCCAGAAGATGCAAGCATACTTCTAACTCTCTCGAGTAAAGTTCTGTTCATCCTCTCAGCAACACCATTCTGCTGAGGAGTATAGGGCACAGTCTTGTGTCTCAGAATCCGAGATTCACTGCACAAGTCATCAAACAAGATATTGCAGAATTCCATTCCATTATCTGTCCTAAGCCGTTTAATCTTTTTTCCAGTTTGGTTTTCAATCAAAATCTTCCAGTTTTTAAATTTATCAAAAACATCAGATTCATTTTTCATTAGAAAAATCCATACTTTTCTAGAGTAATCATCAATGATAGACAAAAAATACCTATTACCACCTTTAGTTGGGACGGATGAAGGTCCCCAAATATCAGCATGCATGTATTCAAGTATATCAGAACATTTAGTCACATTGGGGGAAGGGGAGATAGGAAATTTAACTCTTTGTTGTTTGCCTAAAACACAAGAATCACAAAAAGTCATGCAAGACAATTTATCCCTACCAAAACAACCATCTTTATGCAAAATCTCTAATCCTTTAGAACTCATATGACCTAACCTTTTATGCCATAAATCAGTTAAATCGCCTGACACGGAATTAGCACAGATTTTACCATAATCAGAGACTGTTTTGCAAACATACAAATTCCTTCTTTTCTCAGCCTTAAAAGCTACCAAAGACCCCCGCATAATTTTCATGCAACCATTTCCCCATTTACCCTCATAACCATCAGACTCTAAAGCTGCACAAGACATCAAGTTATTGCACAAAGCAGGAACATGTCTAACATCTTTCAAAGTCACAGAATAACCAGATTCAAATTTCAGACAAATATTACCAATACCAGAAACTTTACACAATTTCTCATTGGCCATAGAAACAGAAGCATGCTCAATTTCCCTGTAGCTAGAAAACAAATTTTTAAGTGGTGTCATGTGATAAGTGCAACCTGAATCAATAAGCCATTCATTTTCACACACAGGTAATGAAAGCACAGAGTTCACAGAGTCACATAATTCAGTCACCATAAAAATATCCCCTGTTTTCCCCAGAGGTAGAAGCATTGTTCGCTTGTTCATTTGTCTGATCTCCATTTCTTTTCTGATTCTTCTTTTTAGGGCAATCTTTTATGAAATGATTTGGGTCCCCACAATTGTAACATTTCTTTTTACTAGGCCTAGATTTCGATCTAGCCCTACTTTTTCCTCTTTTATCACTTTTCTGATATTGGTTATTGTTATTATGCCTATGTTGTGATCTACCACGAACGTGCATAACTTCACCAGAGGATTGTCTATTACCTTTGTTAACTTTTAGATCTAATTCCTTGCTTTTTAGGCCGTTCATTACAGTATCCAATGTAATAGAATCTCTACCGTACTTAATGGCGGATTTTACATCACTATAATTTTCAGGAATAGCATTAAGAACAATAGGTGAATAGCCGTCAATGTTCTTATCTCCTGTCAATTTAATATCTTGAATTAACTCAGTAAACACATCCAAATTTTCATCTACGTCTTTGTTCAAGTCAAGCTTGGATCTGAAAATTTTTTCTAGCAAGTAAAGTTTACTTGGCAAAGATTTTTCAGTATACATTTCTTCCAATTTTTCTCAAAGTTCTTTTGCAGATGATAGTTTACCACATTTCCTGAGCACAGAGTCAGATAAGTTCAAGATAATAGAAGAGTAAGCATATTCGTCATCTTCAAGTTTCTTAGCAGATGCAATGTTTTCAGCCCAATTACCGTCAATAGCTTTAAATACTTTTTGCTGTATTAAGATTCCTTTCATCTTTTGTTGCCATATCGAAAAATCACATTTTCCATTAAAGGGTTCAAGGTTATATCCAGAAATTGAAGCCATCACAAATAAGCAAGGAGGCACACACAATTTCAACAACCAGGCAGCAAAAGCAAGGACCACAAGGCACAAACAAAAAAAATATGAAAGAATCAATCAAGCTAAGGGGAGGAGAAATCGCTATCACCCACAAGATCACAATACACTCAAAGGTGTACGAGCATGAGGCTTCAGATAGAGATTTTCCTACGGGTAAGGGACACAATTACTTTAGAAACACAGTAGTAAAAAGATTAAGGGTCAAGATAATCACTTACTACCCAGAGACCAAAGCTCTGGGGTGACGAAACCACCGAAGATCCGTACACAGCCTGAATACACACAGCCTGAGTACAC
The DNA here is from genome assembly GCA_907163345.1 of Haberlea rhodopensis. Taxonomy (NCBI): domain Eukaryota; kingdom Viridiplantae; phylum Streptophyta; class Magnoliopsida; order Lamiales; family Gesneriaceae; genus Haberlea; species Haberlea rhodopensis. The sequence goes on from CAJQUN010000030.1 coordinate 2,691,326, forward strand.
TGCCTGAAGCACCAAAGTGCACTGCCCGAGATCTGGACACTGCCCGAACACCAAAGTGCTCTGCCCGAGATCTGCCCGAGATTCCAGCCGCTGCCTGAACTCCACCAAACACTCCACCAGGCAAGGAACGCTCTGATACCACTGTAAGGAGATCGTTCCGCTTTGAACGTCGATTGTTAACCTGTAATCACAACAAGAGAACAAACCACAATATACAATTCTCAAAGAATTATATAAATCAAAAACATCAAACAAGAGTAAGGGAATTGGGCTCAGGTCGAGCAGAGTTTCTTTTCAACGTCGTCACCGGGGAACCAAGGTATCGTAGCCTAAGGTGGGAGACACACACACTGCCCGAACACCACCGAACACAACCAGTAGACGATGGGCGAAAACAGCAAGGGAATCGCACACAGGGGTTACACCGAGGAATGAGATAAGGGCAACACAGAGCACTAAACAGCCAAGCACAGTTAGCACAACCACGACTAACAGCAGGGCAAGAGCTCAAGCCACAGATCCGAACACACCACGGGAAAGTGACGCGAGGGGGGAAGCAAATACACACAGGGATTTTCGGTATATCAGACTTACCTCATCATGACAAAACCATGATATATAGCATTGAAGAAGAAACAATGAAGGAGAACAAGTCCCAAGGAACGCGGAAGCAAGCCGAGGAGACGCAAGGAAGCATCTGGAATGGGTAAGTGAAGAGCCAACTTGGTAACAAAGCAAGGCTCGGTAAATAACATAGGGAAAACAAAAGAAGGCCAAGGCCCAATGATAAGGTAATGGGCCAAACCCAACAGGTGCAACCAGCAAGAGTCAAATAGATTATAGATAAACTACAGACCATAAACTGATTGATCACCATCAGGCATTGACACATGTTTACCGGCATAGTCAATAAACAAATAGTTGTAGTCAATGACCAACAAAGTCAATATGATTGTTGGAAAGTCAAAGAAAATATAAAGAATCCAGAACCTGTACAAGTATCTTTCATAAAAACATATTCTTTTATCTAACATACATATATGTGACAAGGCAACATAAATGCACTTAAAGATTGAAGATTAAAAGAGAGAAAAAAGATGAAATCAAAAATTCCTCAAACTGTAGGGATGGAAATATATATTATCATGAAAGGATGTAATCAAAATTTATGAGATAGTTTGAAAAATAATATTGATTAAACATGTTTTTTGATTTGTGACATTTTTTAAAAAAGTTTTTTGCAAAATAACTTCAAATACATACGAAAAATAAAGGACAAACAAATATCACGAATTGAAAATATTTTATTTCAAAATCCAGGTCAAACAAATGTTATTTTTAAAACAATCCAAATGGTTACTATGAATAAATCTTATTTTTAAAATTCTTTTAAAAATAAAATGAATGATACTAAATGCATGCCCAAAACTAGACTCGACCAAGGGTCATAAATGACCCTGAACCGACCCAAAACCGGACTGTGGTGAACAGGCCGGTTAACCGATCAACAGTTCGAAGGGCCTGACCCTTAACTGATGGTTGAAAGGGTTTATTTTAATTTTTTTTACATTTTTAAATTTAAAATGCATGTTATGGTGTAGATTAGACCTCATGAAATAACTAGCTTCAACCACTAAATTATAAGATCCTTGTTGATCTAAATAGAGTGTTATAATTTATATATATTAATCAAACAAATATATATTACACATTTTGATTATTTGAGCTCGAATTTAATTCACGTTATTTTATGTTTAATCCATGGAGGAAAACATAATCAAATATTTTTTATACTATTTTTTCAAATTTTAATAATATTTTTATTTTTTTTAAAAAATAATTGTCAAACCGTAATCGTAACTATTGGTTAACCATAATCGGAACCAGAATCGTATGCGGTGGTTCATGAACCGTAACCAGAAGCGTCAAGAAAGGTTAAGGGTTGAGGTTTTTTAAACCGTCGAATCGTCGGTTTTAAATTATCTAATAGGCGGTTCTAAACCGTAGTTCGGTCTACCCACCTTTTATATAATGATAATTATTATTATATATCGAATCCAAGAGAAGATGTAACAAAAGTTAACAAGGGGCTATCCTGGTATCGGCTGATAACACTGGAGTCTGGACGACCAGCACTCTAATTAAAGCTCGAACTGCCAAAATTCGTTCCCCGATTTTGTATTTCTTGAGTAGCAAAAGCTTTCCTCGGCAAGCCGCAAATTTACTTGGGGGGATTCGATACGACACCATGTCAAGGCGGTAAATGATTTTTGGAAAGTTCGATTTCACCATCTAATTATATCGTGAATTTTTATACGGTATCGAAAGATTAATCGATTTTTGTTTTTTCTCGAGGCATAAGATCTAATGCTTAAATTTTGTGCCAATCGGTGTTTTGGGTTCTTTCCTTGATTCTGGCGTTGGAGTTCATTTTTTGCCATTTCTTTGATTGTGTTTCTTTTCTAATATATTTGGTATGGAATTGGGTGAAATTAGGGGTGTTAGGGCAGTATAAAAAGAATTGAAGCATATGTAGGTTATGAATTGTTTATCATTTCGATTGGACAGGCAAATTGTGGACTTTCTGTGATCAACTTGCGTAAAATTTATTATCCCATTACAGAAGGGGAGAGGAGTGTAAGATTCTGTTTACGAATCAGTTTTATCAAACATGTGCGTGACTTGGCTGCTCAATTGTCTTCTAATTTCTTCCAGTTGGGATGTGTATAGTCTTTTTGTTTCCCTAATGTATATTAAATTTTTTCTCATTATTTTATTATTACCGATTTGTGCAACTGCTCTAAGTCGAGTGATAACTCGTGTGCTCAAGAGATAGGACCAACGTTTTGAAATGTTCTTGCTGAAGAGTTGAAGTTTCATGCATTTATTGCAAAATATCATGGTTTTACATCAAGATATTTTCAGCTATAGGTTGTTTCACCACATTAATATTCTTTTCTCCCATGTTTCTTATTACAAGAACATTAGATTATGGTTTTAAAGTTTTTTGGAAGACATCTCTGAATTGTCCTTACCAGATCGAATTCTATATTTTCTTTCCACTGGAGTTTATGGCATAAAAATGCTTTATAATCTAGTAAATTTCACCCCAACAAATCATAGCTTGTTTTCTTTGTTTCTTAGGGAGCTCTTTTAATAAATCTACTTATTTCTTTTTTTTATTTGTTATCTCGAAACGATTATTGTGAAGAAAACATGATTGTGCTTCCTTGAGATTTAGAGGTGGGTGTCCAGACACCCATAAATTCACATCTCATATGATTAGACTATCTTGCCTGTCACATTGGGAACTCACGAAGAAAAATGGAACTCTTATACTCCATGCTTTCTTTCATCACTCAAGTATTGACGAGCTGCTGAATGAGTTATTTACTACATCATCCTGAGTTTCAAGTCGTAAACCCCCACAATTTTCGTAAAATGATCAAGTCAACATCACTATTTTAATTCCTTTCTTGCTCTATTTGGTTCGGCTAGACCTTTTTGTTATAATCACCAAAACTTCTGTTATAAATTTTTCAAATTCTCCAATTCATGATGAATATGGTAATTAAGATGTGAGTACCTTGGGTCACTTGCAGATACGTACCATCGGAATCCTACCCCAAGAACCCTTCCAAATCCATCTTTGACCTTATTTAAATGACAATTCAATGGTATTTGAGTTTTAATCTATCAAATCCCCCTTAAAAAAAAAAATTGAACCTAGAGAGAGAAAGAGGGAAAGGACTCAAATTTTATCCTACCCAAAACCAACCCATCGCACCCAACCCTTTCCGGCACGGAAACCTACCCAAACCACCGCCTTCGCACCCTAACCAAGCCCTACCCACACCCACCCGAGCACGAGTGAACCCACACCCAATTTCACCGGTTTGAGGAAAGCAATGGCACTAGCAGATCATTCGGAAACTCCCATAGAACAACTCGTACTGGACCACCAGAATACATGCGCCGATTCCTGGCCAACTCAACGCCATTCTACTTCACAAACTTTCCCGATGGATGGTTTCCAACTGAGGTGGCGTACATTTGAGAAAATACGGGATCAATCGAAAGATAGGAAATGGCATGACGACGAGGTTTTGGAGGGACATTGGGGGGAGCTTGGAAGCCTTGATGCAAGGTTCCCAAGATTAGCATCGATAGCAAGTGATAAAGAGGTCTTGGTGGGGAATATAGGGGCTTGGGAGGATGGAGAATGGACTTGGAAATGGGACTAGAGTAGGGAGTTATATGATTGGGAACATTGTTTACTTGATTATCTTTCATCTTTTTCGAAGAGGTTTCAAATAACACAGGAAGTGGAGGACCGATGGCAATGGAAGTTTGATGCATCCAAAACTTATTCAGTTCTTTCGGCTTACAATCATATGCAGGAATCGCCAGACTCCATTGGGAACAACACTGAAACTCTTGCTTACTTATGGAATACCTGTAACCCAACAGAAGTTGTTGTTTTTCTTTGGAAGGCTGTTAGAGATCGCATACCAACAAGGATCAACCTCAAAGGCTGTTAGAGATCGCATACCAACAAGGATCAACCTCAGCAATAGGAATATCTCATTCGGATCAGGCCCGGACACTTGTTACCTTTGCCAGATGGACACAGAGACAACACAACACCTATTATTGTTGTGCCCCAAATCTTATGCATTATGGATGAGATATTATGATTGGTTAGGAATAAAAACGGTTTCTCACTATGATTTTGCAGCACACTTTCTACAACACAAGGGGTTGTGGTGGTCGAACATGGGGAAAAAGGGTTGGATGGCCATTTGGGGAGCAATCATCAATATGGCTACATTGTAATAATCAAATCTTCGGAAACAAGCCAGACAAAGAAGTGGAATTACTAGAATTAATCATATTTAGAACTTGGTTTTGGATCACTAATAGGGGAAACAATAGATTCGCTTACTCTTTCCTAGAATGGCGAAGGGAACCTGTTTGTTGGTTGTTAGCCCTTTAGCCGTGTTATTTTCATAATATTTATGCTAGGACCTTTTATTTTTCTGTTGTAGACTCTAAAGTACCACTAGTACTTCATTATATAATATAATACTATTTTTCCGATAAAAAAATATATATATATATATATCAAATCCCCCTTTACTCCCGAAAAACCAGATTAAGGTGTGATAATGTCTATTTCAAAAGGAAAATCTTACGGCTATAGTAGGGCATTCCAAATTCATCTTTATAATGAATGATACAAGGCTTTATGTTTTTAAAATTCATTTGAATTTGTAAATGTTTCCATGCCATGTTTCCAGGCTTGCTGCGTGACACAAGTCTTCTTTACTTAGTTGAGCAATCATATTCTGTTCCTACGTTTCCTTAAAATATATAAAATCACATCAAATATTAAGAATACGAACAGATTTATCCATGTTATTGGAGTAAGAAGTTAATCTTACTTGTGGCTTTTGTACTTTTTGATTCTGTACATAGTATATTTTTTAGACATTGGTTTCTTGGTGAAAAAAAGCATGTAGATACTTTAATTTGATAATTTCTCAATTGCAAGGTATGGATTAGTTCTCGAAGATGACATGCTCTATCATATTTTAAACTTATTTTCGATGAGTGAATGTATGTGGATGATAAAGGATGAAATTGTGTTTTTTTTTTTTTTTAAAGTACCATCAGTTTTCAGGTAATCATTTTTCATCTCAACTTTTATGATTTGGATGGTTATGGTAAAATTTGGAATAGACTACGACACAATACATCTCTGTAACTCATTTGCCTATCTACCTTTTCTACAATAGTTCTAGTTGGTTCATGTACCGATGAAAATGGATCCATGATTGTAATTAAAGTGCATGAGGCGTACACCTAGGCATGAGGTGCAACCTCCATGCTTAGACATAGAGTCAAGGAGTGACCTTCTAGTGAAGTCTGCCTCTTGGCACGGTTTAATCGCACTTAAAATGTTGGGATTGTAATTCATATTTGCTTGTACTTTACCGAATATATGTTTATCATTGTTTAATAATTTCTAGTGTACTATTATCTACTAGGGGACAAATTTTCTTCATACACTTGAATTCTAGAATATTATGCCCATAAGGGTGTCTTGGCTCGATAGTGTGTGTCTTTCCTTGAGCCTAGGATTTTGGGCATACATACACTGTAGTATGACTTGGGTTTTAATACCTATCTCCACATGCTTATAATTGACTGTTTTACACCTTCTTAATATATGTTATATTAGTGATTTATGGATAGCTTTTATTGGAATAAATTGACATGTTTTCTCTTTTCGACTTCTTCAGGGTTCAGTGCAAATTCTTTGCTCATGGGGCATGTTTAAAAGGGGAACATTGTGAGTTTTCGCATGATTGGAACGCTCCTCCGAATAACGTAACTTCCTGTCAACCTGCTGGAACTTAAAAGAAATTGTTCTTGGTATAATGTTATCCATTTTCTATGTCATTCCAGATATGTACCTTCTACCAAAAAGGAATATGTGCTTATGGCAGTAGATGTAGATATGAACATGTCAAACTTTCAAGGCTACATTCTTCAGTTCCATCTACTGCAGCAGAGGTTGCCTTCTCCGTAGCGCGTCCTTCTGGAACTGCTGGATATGATGCTGATAGTTCCCCATCTGTCATGATTGAGGATTCAGCTGCTAATGGATCTCCTAGACCGGCATGGGGGGAAATATTGGGGTATCAAGATTTACCAGAGAGTGATGAAGAAGCTAGATGTCTGAGGAGTGTTGATCCTGCTGACCAATCAATCTGTTCGTTTGCTGCTGCTGGTGATTGCCCTCGTGGGAATAAATGTCCTCACATTCATGGTGACCCATGCCCAACCTGCGGGAAGTGTTGCTTGCATCCTTACAGGCCACAAGAAAGAGAGGAACATATGAAAACATGTGAGAAAATGCAAAAACACTTGGAAGCATTGAGGCACAGTCAAGAAATAGAGTGCAGTGTGTGTCTTGAACGTGTCCTCTCAAATCCTATATCCGCGGAAAGAAAATTTGGAATATTATCAGAGTGTGATCATCCATTCTGTATATCATGCATCAGGAATTGGCGTGGTAGTTCTTCAGCGTCTGGTTTGGATATTAATTCTGCACTAAGAGCTTGCCCTATATGTCGAAAACTTTCGTACTTTGTCATTCCTAGTGTCATTTGGTATTCCTCAAAAGAGGAAAAGCAGGATATTGTTGATAGCTACAAGAAAAAACTCAAGTAAAGCTCCCCCTACCCCCTCCTGTCTCCCTCCTATCTCCCTCCACTCCTCTAATTAACAAGTACTTATCTTCCAGGTCTATTGATTGCAAGCACTTTGACTTTGGGAATGGGACCTGCCCGTTTGGGACAAGTTGCTTTTACCAGGTATTTATAGTCTTTTTAAAAAAACTACATGTTAGACCAATCCATTTGATTGTTCTTGTTGGATCACTGTTTATTAATGGTTGGCATGGTAAAACTAAATCCTTTTAAAATTATTTTAACTTCCTTTAGTTTTTTCCTTCCCTAAAAATTTCAATGGGCTTTTACCTGAAATGGTATATGTAGAATTTTTTTATTTATTATATAGTAGTTGAGAGGGTATTTAGGCTCTTTTGGTGTGATATATGATATTTAAGAAGATATATAGGCTGCCAATCTAAGCTGTGACTGTTTATTGGAGGTTCCCACAACTCATTTCCTAAGTCCTGGGCAAGAAATAAAGAAGGAAACCTATTTAGAGTTGGCATGTTTGTTATAAGCTAAGTTACTGCTTTTTTTTTAATGAGATATGCGAATGGCTGTTGTGGATATGGATTTTGTTTTTCAGCTACTTATGTTTCGTCAGGATTGAAAATTATTTCATTATTTAAATGAGTGTGGGTCAGCCTTTGGAACTGATATGGTTGGTATTTTAACATTGTGTTTGAGAAATTGACCATGGAGAGGATGGCTTTAACGCAGTCGGATTACCTTTACTTAATGCCAAAAGAGGAAAAGTTATGCTATTTTCAGATATACTTTTGGGCATAGTAATTGAAAGCCCACAATGCATCCTCCAAGACTCAATTTGCATGTATTGCGCCTAGGGATATTCCATGGCGAAGCCCTTCAATGAGGCGTGCACCTTGGCCATGAATCCCATGCCTTGGTGTATATATCCATATCACATTTTAATCACACTTTAAACAAAAGCAACTTTTTGTTTCTGCCCTCGGGTAAAATACAACTAATCAATATTTGGTTGAACACTAATAAATTTGTCTTATGATGCAGTGTTTTGTAAAGTTCATATTATACACCTGATGACATGCTTTTCTTAGTACATGTAAAATGTTGAATCGTATTTCTTAATGCACCTAGCTTCAATGAAGCGGATGCCTTTGATTAACCTTTTGTTTAAGTCCATGACTCTTCTGCGCTTTAGTGCTTCTGTTATGGTCCCAAATTATAGATCGTATTATGAGAATATTTATTGTGAATTTGATCTCGTGACAACTATTGTTGTGGATAAACGTTCTCGTCATTTTATTCATATTAGTTCTGCCCTATAAATAATAGATCTTAGAAAATCAAATCCCTAAGAATCCTAGAGATTTGGATGATTCCAAATATTTTTATTCAAATGGAATGATAGCTCAGAATCCTAAAATAAATAAAATCATAATCCCCCTCTCTAATATTCTGTTTGAATATTCCATGTGTTACCCATAACATATCCTCACGGCCCATGACAGCTTCTTGTATCATTAATGATTATGATTTGGTGGCTTTGTGTTCTTATGCCTTTGTTTTTGTTTTAGCATTTAATGAAACTATTGTAAAATTGTTGATTTATTTGTGGGATATCAATCTAAGCGAGTACATCTTTAGATTCTTCGTCGTTAATATGCTGTTGAGAATCTGATATTTACAAAACAAAGGCATTTGCATCTGATACGAAGGGAGTATTGTTGTTTGTGTACCTTTATTCTAGTTCTTGTTCCTTTATATTAGTAGTGATATTTATACTAAACTTTCACCGAATGTATGTTAAGAAAATCTTCTGTCTTTGAAGATCCCCTTGTCGAGTCGAACCATTACCAGGCTTTATGCACAAATGACATCCTTTTGTTATAGTATCTTACTAGATAGATAATTTATTGCTATTGATGTTAGAGAGTGAAAGACATGACATGACCATGAACTGAAATAATTCTGAAAATATTATCATGATTCACAAGTACATTTGGAATTATGTTCCAAATGTAAATATATTGAAGCAGTTCTTGAAGCTTAAATTTGACAAGCTTCATCATTCACCTAAAATATTAATTCTTGAAGCCACTAAACCTTAAAATATTAGCACACTCTGAGGCCAGAAAGTTGTTGAAATCACTCATTTTATTTGTGGGAATATTTTATAAAAAAAGAAGTTGGTGAATTGGGACTTCACCAAGTATATTACTTTCTTACATTTTGTTGATACTTGATGCTTATTAATGTTCATATGCCCTTGTGAGTCATTTTATCAAGGAATCAAATACCTATCATAAACAATGTCATGGTTAGAGGTAGAGACCATTGTATTAGTGTTGGATACTCATTCCATTCAAATGTAGCAGCTGAAATGGTATCTCTCTTCATCCTAAGGTAAAGATGATTTATATTCACCTAATTGATGGCTTTGTAGGGAACTTGTACTAATTTGAATCTGATAATGCTTCAAAAGTAATGTTCCTTTGGTGCACTTTCCTTTTCTTACTGTAAACTTGGTTGGCTTATTATCCATTGGCACGTCAGTTTGTTGTTTTCCAGCATACTGTCAAGCCCTCATTTTTATGGAATGCTACATTCGAACCTTATTTAAACAGATCAAGATTTTGGGACATAGATGAAGTTCAATCGAACTCTGACACCTTAGCTATGATTGGCTTACTTGAGCACTTTTACGGGCTCCAATTTCCAATAGAAAATGAGGAACTGGATAATGATACTAATGAGGACTTAGACAATATAGTGGCGCAGATGACGGCAATGTTACCTGTGCTGCAGGATAATTGATGCAAGTGATTATATTAATGAAAATAATACTGCTCCTTCAGCTGTTATATTTGATTGAGTTGCGAAAAATGTGATCCATGTTAAGGATATTAGATATATATATTAATATTTGATTTGATATGATATTATTTGATTTGTAATATAGATGATAATTAGTATATTTGGCAGAATCTTATGGATTCTTAGAGAATCTTATGGATTCTTAGGTTGATTCCTGGAGATTCTTATTGTACTTATTGTAATATGCTCCTCTATATGATGGAATGAAAACCCTATTCAAAAGGGTATTGAGTTGGGAGATTGAGATTTGGATTTATTGACAATCCAGTAATTAATATTCAGAAGAATTGTGCAGTGTAAACCTGTGTACCATTTCAAGCGTATAAATTTTTTACTTGAGAATAAATTAAGCACTGATATTGGAGCTTGATGCTGGACTATTTTGGCTGACGATATCTTGGATATATTTATGGATCTATTAAGTTCCAAATGTCGGGTCGCATTTATTTCTCGTTTAATTGTGGGAGTCGGCATTTGCACAACTTTATTGATGGCATGCCATGCTATGGCCTCATGTGTGATTGAAGATTCTTTGGGGTTTTGTAAATTACGTTGTCTTGCTGCTATTTATATGCTCGCACATTTACTAATTGGAGTTAAAGAGTGAAATGTGCTACAAATGTAGTGTATTGATGAGTATCAACTACTTTCACATTAGTTGGTCAATCTGTAATTCAGGGAATCAATGCAACATTATTTAAGTGACTTACTTGTTGCTACTTGGCACAATAGCCCCAAGTTAAAATTTGGGTCGTACTGTCAATTTCAAACTGTTGTGTTAGGATAAATATTAGATTGCGACGACTAAAGACATTATATGTGTATTTGGGACAAATTGTTGGAGTAATATATGTATTTCTAGTGATGATAGTGTACTTTAAAGCTCTATTCTTTTTCTGATCTCTGTATTTCATATATTTAAGATTACAGTTATTTTACTACCAAGTGCTTCATTCCTCCTATGCATGCAAATCTTGTATGAATCCCCAAGTTTTAGCAAGTGTTCATCAGTTCATGTGGATTTTACTTTTACAGCATGCATATAGAGATGGTAGACTTGAGGAAGTGGTTCTTCGCCATCTTGGGGCTGAAGATGGAAATACAGTGATTGCTAAAGATATTAGGTCACATTTGTCCAATTATTTTTCGATACTGGTTACCTAATTTTGTTCATACATTTCTCTGTAGTCATTTGTGTTTTATTTACGGAATATGTTTTTTTCAGACTCTCCGATTTTCTTAGTGGCTTTCATTTAAGGTGATTAGCACTTTAAAGATATCAGTGAGTTTTTCAGGTATGAATCTTCTTTCCCCCACTTCTCTGATCATCTGCCTTGAATTGTATTCATGGTTTTGTGTCTTCAACAGTATTCTATTTTTAGGCATCAGTAAATGAGTGACATATTGTTCCTGTGGTACGAAGTTGGGCGTTTTTTCCTTTTCAACTGCATCACTTTTCATTTCCTCTTTGGAAACAAGGACAAATTATGATAGTCGTTACCTTGAACAATTTACAGAAATCTTTGCTCTTCTTATCATCAAGGCCTTTTTGGTCAAAGTTTTTTATGATTTGACTGTTAAGCTTGTGTTTAACTTATCGTGATACTGAATCACTGACCATGTACATTACAACATGTTCCATCAATTCATTTATTGATGCTACAAATGCAGGAAATTTGGTAGCATACTGTTGTATGCCATCCAACTGAAATCTCGATGAGTATGGATAATGAATGATTTTGTCCGAGGTAAGTCGAACTTTCTGAACCTTTAGAATTATGTTTCAATATTCCATCCACTTTGGATGTTTTAACACGTTAGGTTATAAGATCCATGCATCCGCCCCCATCCTTGCTCAATTATAAAGATACATTTCAGATTTTTGTTATAATTGAGAAGTTTGACAATGCATGTGAGGGTCCGATTCTAATCAAGTGTTTAATTATCACACAATGGTTATTTTAATGTAAACAACGGATATTTTAGTTAGTCTGGAACACATTTATTCAAATTCCATGTTTTGGTCATTTGGGTTTTGCTTAATTATCTTTAATCCGGATTAATTAGCACGGGACGTTACGATACATGCCCACAGAGATCTGCTATTCCAAAAACTGGGTATCCAGACAGGAAAATCTGTAGAAGATGCACTTAAATTCGTCATTTGGAAATGCTATCTGAATTTCAAAGTGAGAGATTCGTACGAGTTTTGGTTATGGAATTAAAATCCATGCTCCCTTTGCTATGAAATTAAGGGCTATTTTCTCAATTTATTCAAAAGAGCTACCTTATTTATTATGTTGTGAAACAACAAAAAACTTGAAGCAATATCCATCACCACAGACCTTCCACAGTCACACTCCTATTAAACTTAGTATGCCTCGACCTCGATGACATTATATCCTTTTCCTTTTGGGAGGGTAGTTTGAGTAGTGGTTGTCGGACTTGACTCCAAATTGTTGGCCTGTGAACTTGTTTTTGGCTAGGTTCATCAAGTTGTACAGGATAAATGCTATGGCATCTGAGACTTGGCAGATCCCGAGACCTTCGCTCCGACTTCCGTCACACACAATTTGAATAGCCTAACCTACCATAGTAATTATCTGGAACTCCTTTGATACTTCACGGGCTGTTTGAAATCCTCTCAGCCATGAAATACCCTTTAATCAAACATCATGAAACAAATTTGTTTCCCACTGTCCAAAGATAGCGTGTAAAAAAAGGTCCTTCGGACTTTTGACATAAGATTCTTGGCCGCTCCAGCCACTGAATCTACATCATTTGCACAGTACTTATCATATTCTAATTAAATTTGGGATAAAAATATTGTCAATGTCCCTTCTAATGCATAAGCCACTTTTTTTCCTTCTTGACAATCTCAGGTACCATATTTTCCCTATATGCAAGCTCTGGATTCCAGATTAAAGACTGCAAGACACAGCAACTCCATTATACCTGTAATTTGGATTGTATTCAAGACAGATCTTATGCATACAATATATATTGATAGATTGGTTCAAATATTATACCAACTGCACATGAATGTAATAAGGGCAACGGATCTGCAATAAATACTGTCGTCGAACCTGGGTCAACGGCAAATATCAGGTTTGACATTGTGTTTCAAATTTGAACTGGGTTATGGACTTATGGTTAATAGGATCTGCAATAAATACTGTCGTCGAACCTGGGTCAACGGCAAATATCAGGCTTGACATTGTGTTTCAAATTTGAACTGGGTTATGGTTAATAGCTCATTGATGGATAAGTAGGTTTCTTGGGAGTTAAGGTATTGTATTTGAGACCCGTTAGATCATAGATGCCTACATGTAAAATAAATGTATGAAATGTGTTGAACATTGAAAAAATTGTTGTCATGTAGTGCATCAGCATTTGAACATTGCGCTGGCTTCATATCATCTAGTACATCAGCATTTTAACATTTCCCTAGATTTATATCATGTCGATTGTAAAGTTTTTAACAGAGGCTGTGACTTGTGAGAGATGGTAATGTAAGGATGGATCTAGGATTTTGTTTCTATATTTTTGAAATAATGTTTTTCGAATGAAAGGTTAATCTTGAGTTAGTATGAGAGGAATTGTTATGGATTGCAACCATTATACAATTGGTTACTACGAGTTAAAATTTGGAAATTTGCAACACAAAGAAGTCAAGATAGCAAAATGATCAGCGATCAACCAGTTGATCTAAGTTTAGCTAAGTATTAATAGAACTAATTTATGCCGGGACAACAAAGTAACTTGTAGTACTTAACAAGAAAATGATAGTCGACTGACCAATGAAGTGTAACCCAATTTACCTCGCTAAGTAGAAGAAATCAATGAAGTATTCAATTAAACTGATGTATACGAAGACTAGCTGAGTAATCTTCTAAGCAGAAGAAACAGAGACCGACCTGATGGCCACCAGCAAGTACAGATGTCAAACGGGCCGTGCCGAGCAAAATCGGGCCGCCAAGCACTGTTCCGGGCCACTACAATTATTCAACAGTCTATTAATTGCAATATCATCCATGCTGGAAAATTAATATCCTCTATCCAATATATATAAATATACTAGTTTTTGTTGGCACCACGTAGGTATCAGCATGTTGGTCAAATTTTTTCCTAATTTAATAGAGAATAACATTTCAAATGACTGACTTTAACAAACTTTTTTAAAAAACGACTATGCTACGATAATTGAATGGAAAAAATAATCACATGACTGACTCTACCTTTTAAAAAAATTTAATGTTAATCTTACTATATAAACTGAAAAAAATAACATTTGAAGTTGTGCACATCCACAACAGATTAAGATATATTTTTTTTCTAATCGGTTCAGATCAAATCCGCACATCAACAATGTATATATATACTTTTGGAAGTTGGCAGATACTAATTTTATTTTATCACTTAGAGGATAGAGGATATATTCATGATTTTCAACATTTCAGTTCAAGAATCTACGGTACTAAAATGGGGTCGAAGAAACTTCTTCATATGAAATGGTGAAACTAGTTATGCGAACAACTCAAGCATGCAGGTTCTTTCCCTATATTTTCCTTTTTTATACTCTTCACACATTTACATACATTCGATATTCATTGAAATAACTAAATTTATTTTTAGGATAAAATTTGAATTTTTTTCTACATGGATGTGACTAACTACCTCATCCACAGAGAGAGATCCTGTATGTAATAAACTAAATAACATTAGAACACAGATGTAGCTTGATTATGGACTTCGCAGGCCGCTGTAATCAAATCTAATTATAGCTAGCTACTATATTTTTCTCGCATTTAGATGTGTCAAGAGTTATGTTGTGGAGTAAGATTAAAGGTTTTGTAAATTATATACTTTTTATATTTATATTCAGGTTACAGACAAAAAATCGTGAAATTTACATCTACTCCCTCAACGATTGATTTTTGTCGCCTATTACTTAACTGCAAGCATTACAATTGTAATTGGATCTGATGTAAGATTTGTATGTTGATTCTTTTGTATGTTTTCAAGCTATCAACTTGATGTAAAGGGTTAGAATACCCCTTATACTCCATAGTTAATATAATTTGCCTTGTCAAAAAAGAAAAAAGAGCATTTGCAATATTAGTCCCAAATTTTTAAGACTAATCAAATATATAGTCTTACGAAAATTATTATCTAACAAAAGTAGCCATATATAAATTTTTTTATCAAATATAATATTACATAAATTAAATTTTTTTGAAAAAATGGTCACTAAACTCTTAACAAAATTTGGGATTAATTTTGTTAAAAAATAATTGTCGTATAAGTATATATATTTTTGGGGAAGAGAATAAATCAATTTTTTTGCACAAAAGTGCGACTCGAACTCGAGTCTGCTCAAAATGAGCATAAGCTCTTATTCATTCCATCAAGGCCTCGGAGTTAAAAAAAAAAATTGGGACTATTGCAAACACTAAAATTCTATGAACTTTTTGTTATTTCCTCCTATATTTATATTAAAGAAACAACCGTGCGTGGCGTTTTACTATTAAAGGTCATAATCTAGGCCTTGACTTCCCAGGTGAGAACGAAAAATAATAATATCGACAAAAATTACAATACTCATCTCAAATTCTGATATAAGTGTATGGTACGATTATAGTTACGCAAAGAATGAAAAGTATTTTATGAAATCTATATTCGATAGCCCAAAATAATTTTTTATGATATTCCTTTACTTTATATGTAGTAAAAGTAAAAGATGTTTAATAAATCTTGCAGAATGTTGTGATATCCAAAACATTGGGTCTTGTAGACGAAGCCCTGAGAAATATGTTTAAGAACAATGGTTTCTCCTGTAACTGCTTCAACATGGTTGATTTGGGATTGCGCATCAGGGCCTAATGCACTTTCAGTCGTGTCTCATGCGATGAATACTATTTAAGATTTGTGTAAAGAAGGCAGCGATTCGCGAGAATTTCAGTTTTTTTCTGAATGATCTCCCCGATTACGACTTCAATAGTTTATTCAAGCTTGTGGAAACTTTCAATGAGGGAAAAGAAGTTGTTTGCAGATCAAAATCACGGTGTTTTATATATGGCTTGCCGGGATCCTTTTATAGTAGATATTTCCAAGAAAGAGTCTCCACTTTGCTTACTCTTCATGCAGTCTCCACAGGTTGTCTCAGGTTATAGCTTTCTCTAAATATAGTAGAAAAATTTTCTTTACAAATCAGAGCGTTATTCACAACGAATCTTGTGATTTTTCAAATAGCAAGATTAGTCACTTATTGTTTGAAAATAAGCAGTTTACCATTTGTTTGTTAAGATAGACGGTTATCTGTGTAGTCTGTGAACAATAAGTGCAAAACATCCCTACATGTTTTGCGAACCATTACATTTGAAAAAAGTAGATAAGAAATTTAGATCGACTTTGGCTTCACATACCATTACTGTTCCCAAATCTAATGATATTGAGCTACAATATTTTTCTTGAATTATTTCTTCATTTCTTTACATATTTAAATTAATTTCAATGCTACTTCAAATAAGGTTTTAATGTTAAATTCATTTTTATTTTAAAGAAAGCTACGCCATTTTTTGCAAAACTTCAGGTTCCACAAGGATTGAAGAGCGAGAACAAAGAGAATATATATATTTCGATCACAAGTCCATTGGAGGTACTCGGTGCGTATGCCGAGCAATATAAAAGAGACTTATTCACATTTCTTAGCATGAGAGGTGAGGAAATGGTGCCCGGTGGGCGCAAGAAGTGTTGAAGACCCATCTTCCAAAGACGAAAGTGGCTATTTCACCCTGCTCGTGCAAACACTTCTTGACATGGTTGCTCAGGTAGTTTTTCTAGCATTTTTTTTGAGCAATTATTACAACTATTGGTTGGGGATGGATACTCGAACACGAGACCTTCGGATTGCAATTACAACCGGTGTCATTTGTGCTACAAGCCGTCGGCGTTTTGCT
The DNA here is from genome assembly GCA_907163345.1 of Haberlea rhodopensis. Taxonomy (NCBI): domain Eukaryota; kingdom Viridiplantae; phylum Streptophyta; class Magnoliopsida; order Lamiales; family Gesneriaceae; genus Haberlea; species Haberlea rhodopensis. The sequence continues at coordinate 2,708,385 of CAJQUN010000030.1, forward strand.
ACAATTTTTTTCATTGACTAATATAGCATTGAGCCGGGATTTGGACACAAATAAAAAACTCGAAAATTTATGAGAGTTGGAAGCTCGTTCTTTTGGAAATTAACCAAAATGGTCTTATAAGTTGGGCTATTTTGTGCTTTAATTTTTATAGTCAAATTTTAGTAGGGTAAATTTAAAAAATTATCTTGAGTCTTTGTAATACTAGTTCCAAAGTTTTAAGACTAATCAAATATAGTCTCATGAAAATTGGTTTAATAAAAAATAGTCTCAAACTATTGTTTTTAATCAAAAGTGGTATCAAAGGCCATATTCAATTATTTATGTAACCACTTTTGTTTCAAAATAATTTCTGTGAGACTAAATTTGTTAAAACCATATATGGATTTATTTTTGATTAAAAACAATTTTTGTCATATTATATTTGATTAGTCCTAAAAGTTTGGGACTAATATTGAAGTCGAGTCGATAATCAACCATGACGGATCGTTCAAAGTCGACAGAATAGTCAGTTTTCTAGTTCGTTGGGATGCAAATAAAGTCAGTGACGAATTACCTTTCGATAAAAATAGAAGCGGAAAGCTTGAAGCAGATTGTTTTCGGGCTCTCATGGAACCATTGCTTGTTAGCCACTTCGGAAAGTTGATAAATTGTGATGTTCTGTTTGAAAGATACGCAGAGAAAATGGCTGAACATTTATCAAAGGAGAGGTCAGCATATCATATGTTGTCCATTTCTTTGTACATGAGATGATTGAAACCACACACAATATCTATATCGTGTAAATAATCTCTACTTTGAAAGAAATAAATCTCATTCTTTGAGTGCCAACTTTCAGGCAAAGAAAGAGAGATGCTACTTTGGAAAACAATATTCTTATTTCTTCACATAATTTGAGAGAGAATTGTACATATGTATTTATCCGATTACACCACAAATAAACAAGATTTTAAAAATTCGACACAACATTTGATTTTATTGGCATTATCTGAAACTAACTTGAAACAAGAAAAGCAAGCTGAAATAATAGGTTCAAACTGAAATTGCACACACCAATGTGTGATACGAAGTAGATACTGTTATATAATAAATTGTCCAATCTCATCTAAAAGCTCGAAACTTTTAGATGAGATAGCAATTCAATATGGTATCAGAGCTTATATGTTCAAAACTCATAAATAACTTCACCAACATTAACATCTTCTTCACCTACATTAACTATCTACTTTATGGGCTTCGCAAAGAAAAGGAACAAACCGGCCACAAGTGAGAGAGGTGTTAGATAACAAATAGTATATTAATCTCTACGAAAGCTCAGGCTTTTAGATGAGACCGTGATTCAACATATTCGCTTACAACTTGCAATTGGAAGAGTTTTAATTTGTAGCCCCCAATGTCCTCCCAAAAACTAATGCAAATATATATATATATATTAACTAATTTAAGATTCGTTTTACTTATGAACCAGCAGGTAATTCCAAGTGAGTTGTGTTGTTTATATGTATATTAGGCACACCAAAGAAGAAGCTATCTTTAAAAGTAATAATTTCTGACACCTAGGTGTAAATGGTTCTCGAAGAATTAACCTTCCAGGTTACAAAACCTATAATGGCAGAAATCTGAAAGTTGCACTATTTCGAATTTCAATGGAGCAAGAAATCAGCAAGTTTGGCAAAAGAAAAGGTCGAACTTGGATTAGGGGCTGAGCTATGTGCCAAGTGCCCACCCTTGCCCAAAAAAAAAAAAATTTATTACATAAATTTTTTTTTTTTTTTAAAAAATACAGTTTTACCTTCTAAAAATCGTATTTTACCCCTCACAAATTAATTCTTTCCCCTTTAAATTATATTTTGTCCCATAACTTTTTTTTGATCCTACGTCCGCCCCTGCTCGGGATCCAGATGCATAAATTGCATGGGGACGTCACCAATAGGCTAAATTATGTCATGCCACCTAAGTTTGGAAATTTGTAAATAACATGATTATCCCCACCAGCATGTAGTGCGTTTGGTGAAGTCCACTATATATTGTTTTTGCTTATGTTAAGTGGGATCCCTTAGCTGAGATAGGGTGCGTGGTCTCTTCTTCTTCTTCTTTAAATTCTCATGTGGTTTAATTACTCAACCACGTTAAAAATTAAAAATAAAAGGAGAATATATTTATCCAGTATTAAATTTATCAGTAATACTGGAAAATTGTCTTAATTAATTAAGTAAAAGACATATAATAAGAAATGCCATTATGATATTTGAAACCTCCACAATCTAACTTAAATTTTTATTTATTTATTTTTGTTTTGTGTATCTCGAGAAAAAGAAAAATGAGTTAGTGATATGTGTTTTTGATTCCGACCATGAATAAATCACAATATCTATGAGAAAATATTTTCAAATTATTTTTATTCCAACAACTTATTTGTAACACACATTCAACCTATGTCCATCAAAACGTAGTCCTTGGAAAATTTAAATATCTTTGATATATAGTCTTAGTTACTCTATGTTCTAGGATATATGTTCTTGAACCAAATCCTAGTCATCTATTCTTTTCGTTAGAGTCCATTGGACGGGGAAGACCTCATGTTTTGAGGTGGATCCTAACCCAATAATGGGGTTCCAAATTTTTTTTTTAATAAAAAAGTTATTAGGATGTGTTTTGGATTGTTTATTTAAAAAACTTCTACGTTCTTTTTGCTTAAAGTTAGAAAATTTGATTTTAAGCAAAAACATTGAGTATTTGATATTAAAATAAAACATAGCTTGATGAACTTCAATTTATTACAAAAATTGTCACCGCTCAACTTAAAACAACCAAAAACATCTCGTTACTTGCTTCTTTGCTTCAGCTTTTACCTGTTTTTTTAGAAAAACAATAGCAGAAGTAATGAAATCAAATACCTAAAATCTATTTTTTTTTTACAGAAAAATAGTAATCACTTTTCAAAAGCAATCCGAACAATCCATAAGGTTGCATTTGTATTGATGGATTTGAAGTTAAAATTTTCAAATCAATAAAAATAAATACATCCGACTTTTTTGAGTACTCTTGAAATCATTCACTTACATTTTTTGCTTATTTATTAGCACATATAATGGATTTGAAATTTCCACAAAATAGAGTTATTTGAAATCGTTCCCCATATCCAAATCTATATCGAAATGCAATCTAATAGAATTTCTTGGGGTATAACACAAAGAGGCCCTTTAGCCCACTCTTCTTAAGTCTTACCTACTCGATCTGTTTTTTAATATCGCAAAAAATGGTGACATAATAAATGGCACTTTATTTTGGTTCACAAAGTCAACTGAAATTGAACTATGGCTCACTTCGTACGTGGCCATTATTTCACACTAAATCAAAAATATCATCAATTTCGTTATAAAAAACCAAAGGCGTGATTAAAGTTAAAAGAGGTGTCACTCTTCTACACCGACCATATCTACAAACATTGGGCTAATCAAGCCTTTTTGTTCAGTGCCAAAATTATAAATTTTTTATTGAAATGGCAAAATTATAAATTTTTAATTATGGAGGATAATATATATATACTATACTATAATGCAATAACATCCTGGAGTAAGTTCATTGGTGAAACATTTTTTTATAATTTCAATTTTGTCCCTCATGTTATGTTAATTTTTATATCTCAAGAATACCCTTACAATACAAAAACCAAAACATGTCAATTTAAAATAAAAAACACAAGCTCCCTTGATAATTTGAACATATAAACAATTTAAATAAATACAAAACCAAAGCAATTATATTTTATAATTCGAATAAATAAAAGATAAAACATATTAAAAATAAAGTAATTTTTATAACTATTTATTGTAATAAACAAATATATTATATAAAAATAACCGATTATATATGGGCGTAACGTGTGCAGAGGTCGCTATTATATATAATTTGAGAGGGTAGCTACCTCCACTGAAAGTGTTATTCGCCCCTGTCTACAATCCATAGGATGAAACACATTTTGCATAATTCCAACTATTATTTTTTCCTCATAACTTGATATCCCTAACATGGTACTCACCCATAAAATATAACATCTAATAACAAGAGTTTACGGCCTTGTCGGCTTGATCAAAGCTCATTCCCAGAGACTCATGTTCAAGTTACAAGGTGTGCGCAAAAAACTTTAGCCTAATAAATAAAAATAATTCATTACATATAAGGGAGAAAGCAAAATCGGTCTTGTGAATTGGCTTATAAAAGTTTTCGGTAGTTTAATTTGTCAAATTTTAGTCTTATTACAATGAATTGGTTTTCTCACATTTAATATAATTTATATCGGAAATGTCAATTCAATCGTCAATGCCAGTAATATATGATGCACTGTCAGCAATGTCCGACGTTATATTTCTACCCTAATGAGAATCAAACTAATACCAAATTTTGATCAATTAGTTGATCAAAAACCGATATAAATCAACTTATCGGACCAATTTTATCTCTCCTCTCCTCACATATAATATAAACTAGTCTCTTTCCGCACACGTTGCGTATATATACATTTTTTTATACCAAATTTTGACCAATTAGTTGATAAAAACCGATATAAATCAACTTATCGGACCAATTTTATCTCTCGGCTCCTCACATATAATATAAACTAGTCTCTTTCTGCACGCGTGTCGTACATATACATTTTTTTTTGTAAAATGATGTGATAATTGTAACTCCGTTTTTTTATATTTTGGTTTTAGTTTTTGTTTAATTTAAATTATGAAATGATTATGCATTATTGTTATATTTTTTTATTTTAATAAAAATTTTAGGGTAATATGAAAATTTGTATGGTATGTATTATGGAAATTTGAAAGATTGAGAATGACATAATATAAATTGATGGAGACATGACAGGGGTGTGAGTGTAAGTAAACATTGGTCTAAAATAGACGGATTACTAAAGTCCTCAAGCATTATATATATTAATAAAGAAAAAAATTGAACATACCACTAAAAACCATCGACTTTTGCGCATCATTTTTCCATCAAAATCTCACCCCCAATCCTATAAATCCCACAACTCCATTTGTCCCAAAACCACTTTCATTTTTCCTGGAAATGGAATCTTACCTTATAAAACCCTCATTCTTCTTAGTATCAATATTAGTATTATTTCCACTCGCAACCATGGACGATGCAAAGGACAGGGAAGATTGCAAAGAGTCGTTAGTGGGATTAGCGACTTGTCTTCCTTATGTTCAGGGGACCGCAAAGGCCCCAACCCCGGACTGCTGCGGTGGATTGAAGCAAGTTCTAAAGACAAACAAGAAGTGCCTGTGTGTGATCGTTAAAGATCGAAATGACCCCGATTTGGAGCTTAATCTTAATGTCACTCTTGCTTTGGGTCTTCCTCAAGTTTGCAATACTCCTGCTAATATTTCTCAGTGTCCTGGTAAACTCCTCCATTGCTCATCACAAAATATATATATAAGAATATTATTCTGAAATAAGCATTATTCTAATGTTAAAATAATGATACAAATTCAAGACATTCTGAACCAACCTTTTAGTGTCAATTATCAATCCCCTTTCCCATGTTTAAAAAATGCTTTAAAAAGAAAAAAATTATTTTGTACTTCTGATTTTTGAAGAATGATAAAGGGATGTATCTGGAAGCCCATGGGAACGGAGAAATTAACAAGGAATATACTGTTTATGTTTTTGGGCTAATTTTATTTCGATTTTCATAGTTAAAATATTTTTTATGCTTGTAGTTTTCCAATGTTTAAGTGAAAATATTATTTGCATCCTTTTTTTTTATTATTTATAAATATTTTAGTTTTTTAAGTACTTTATTTAATAGATTTTGCACAATTTCTTATCAATAATATTTATACGTATAGATTATTTATTTTATATTTCTTTAATTTAATATAAGTACAGAAAAAATGACAATAACAATATTACCTTTAATTTTTCGAGTAAAACTTAATAAAAAGCATGGTAACAAGTAAATCATGAATAACTAGGAAAAAAAATAGCAATGAATAAGTCATAAAAATCATTAAATGTATAACAATATCGAAATGAAAGCTTATGAAAATGAATGAGAAAAGATAGGACTCATATATCATTGAGTCATGAGATGCTACTATATTTGGTAAATCATAAAACTTATGAGATTATTTTAATATTTTAAATATTAAAATAAGATTAAAAAAATCTTTTAGGTGATCCAACTTCTTTTTAGGTATCTTGTATTTGTAAATTGTCAAACAACTTAATTACTTTCTTATAATCTCCTCTATTTTTACTAAACACTTTTTTAAACTATTTTATATAACTTATAAAATCCATCAAAACATCCTCTAATATATATTTTACTAATCTAGCAAAAATATATTTAAACTTTTTATGTTATAGTTATGAGTCTAATTCTGGAGTTGGATAGGTAACTTTGATCTGGTAATTTTGATGTTATCTTCTAATGATAATGTCATGAGGTACATCAACCACTGATATCCAATGTCAATATCAATATCAATAATGAAAATGCCCACTACCTGGTGCACAAAAATAACCCTTTGATATGGAGAATTGGATTTCAAGAATAACTCGAGGGCATGTTACTATAATTATATAATTACATGAATCTAAAAGTAGTTGTCTCCAATTAGATCAATCTGAAAGTGTAGCTCCACCAATTTATTATTATTATTTTTATATCTTTTGATTAAAATATTTTTTCAAACAAAAATATAATGGTGCAGATCTCCTCAAGTTACCACCCAATTCACCAGATGCCCAAGTTTTCTACCAATTTGGCAAGCAATCAAGCAACGGCACTGCTCCGGCATTGGCGCCAACACCATCGAATCCTCCGACGGGAGCCAATGCTGGTCCTCAGAATGGTGGGAGTGCTTGCATTGGACAGAAATGGCCTGGATTGGAGATTGTTATTTTTGGACTAGTTTTTGTATTATGGGAAATTCGTTCGTTTTGATTTGGTTTTCTAATTTACAGCATGATTACTCCCTTTGTCGAGACAATGTTTTTACTTGTATATCGAAGAATAAAATCGTCATTCGAAATCTTGTGTCTATCTATTCATATAACATTATCATCATCTTTTTTTTATGCAAACAATTTTATCGTCCATTGCATTTATGCATACTGCTTCTTTATTGCCTCGGACGTTGTCTATTAAAAGTGTTTAATTAACAATGGGACAAGTATGATAAACTCAATAAAGCAAAACCGATTGATTTCTAAAATCACAAATGTTGTGATCAAACTAACACTGGCGTTGAAATCATTGATATGGTTATATTGTTTGTACTCGAGAGGTCACAGCTATCAGATTTATAATTATAATTTTTTTGTGCAATTTATATTTTATGAACTTTCTACATTTGAAAATATTTCATTTATAGAAAGTTCTAAAATCAATGTGTGATATATATTTATATATCTCATAGTCGTTGTAAATCAAGTTGTTCAATTTGATTGATCTACTTGGATTATAAGTTTATCATTTTTGTATTAAATTCTGGACAAGTGAGAGATTGTTAGTATATATATGCCATACAAGTCATATATTGGTATGTTGAGCTTTATATATCCTAAACCTATTTATCGCATATATTCATTAAACAGAGACTCGATTAAACACCAAATTAAATATCAGAATCTTCTTGTTGAGAAAACACTGACATCAATCTAGTATTGGTGTTGAGATTATTGATCTGGTAATGTTGTTTGTACTCGATATCTATCGATATCTGTATGTTATATATGAATCTAGTGCAAGTGGTTGTTTCCGGATTTTAGATCTAAATTTTTTTATTATATTTATGTGCGTGTATGTCTGACATCGGGGAAAAATCCAACATCTTTTATATACCTTGTAGCATATAGTGAAAATGTATCATCCACGAATAAAATGCAAAATTGACAGTCACTCTTTATATCAGACCAAGAACGATATTTATCATTGACTGTAGGTAGATGGGAAATAGATGTAATAAATATTTTAAAATAAGACGTAAGAAATAAATTACGTACAATAATTTACTAATGATAAATATAAAAGGTCAAAACTGGTATATATATATATATAATTTTTTTTTTGAAATATAAATTTCAAGTCTAGCAAGAATAAATTAACTGAAGTAAATTTTAGTTAGATAAATAAATTTTCACGAGAAAAGCACTTAAAAAGTGATAAATTAGGAATCAAACAAATTTTTTTTTGAACTTCTGTCTTTTTTATTTTTAAAAAAATTTTTACCAAAAAAATATTTTTACTGTTTATATAAATAAATAAACTGTTTCTTTTTTTACGCGTATAAGAAGCGTGTTTAGTATCCAAAATATGGATAAGGTAACACGGAATTCTTTCAATATAAGGCCCCAGGAGAATTCTGTTTCATACAGACGCAGAATTTCCCAAAAAATCTCTAGTGGAATACGTTTGATTAGGTATATTTTTCCCTCCAATCTCGCATACAATTTAAAATCTTTAATGATTTGTATGGGGGTTATTTTTTTTTTGAAAGGGTCCTTGATTTTGTGAATATGGTGTTAGATGTTGCCCTGATTTGACATTAACGTTTTTTTCCCTGTTTGTTTTTCCTTTTGTCTTTTCGATGATGGTCATGAATTTTCTTGTTTCTTTTTTGTAATCTACGGCTGATGTGAAATACTGGTAAGATTTATGTAAGAAGAAAAAAAATTGGGTTTTGTTTTTGAAAAATTATACTTAGATTTCAGAATTGTAGAGGGGGATTGCCATTAATTGATGATGTTGCTCCTTATCTTCCTTTTTGGGTGGTTTTGATCATGTTGGATGCAGAAGGATTTTATAGTTTTTTTTAAAATTAGAACTTAAAAAAACGATAGTCTTCCTCGCCAGGGGGACACCACGGAACTTATGGCATCTTGTGTTCTCCACCTATGTCGGAGTTTCGATTATTTTGTTAGAGTTTTTTGCAGTAGAGAAATTTCTTGTTTAGAAGTTATAATTATGAAAATGTATATACTTTGATTCTTTGTCAGCAAATTATTAATTATGTTTCCTTGTGATACTTAAATTTCAATAACAAAACATAATAATCTCTTAAAAGGGAAACTTAAATTATAGTCTCAAGCCTTTAGGATCGATTATATACAGTTTACGATTCAAATTTTTTTGATCAATAAAAAAAGGACAAACACGATACACGAATCTCTCGCGATGTGCAGGATGCAGGATCTGGGAGGGGTATGTGTCAAGTGTAACATAGATTATAGAGTTATATCCTTGTGAGTAACAGTTTTGGTTTGGTGCCCATAAATCTTTCACATGATTGATTTCTACATTCATTACAGAGCATTATTTTGATCTGACTTGAACAAAAATGGGAGACAGAAAGGAAAATCCGGATAGCCAGGATAAAGGGCTGTTTTCTAATCTTGCAGCATATGCTGCTGGAGCTGCTGCACATTACCCTCAACACCATGGGCCGTACCCCCCTCCTGCTTATAATCCGCATGGTTATCCACCACAAGGATATCCTCCGTATGGTTATCCTCCTCCTGGTGGACATGGGTACCCTCCTCCAGGATATCCACCATCTGGATATCCTCCCCTGGGCGGATATCCTCCAGCTGCTTATCCTGGGTCGTCTCATTCAGGTAATCACAGTTGATATATATGTCTTCATCTGATTAGTATTCTTACCATGTTCGTTGGAGCTCAGAATCGTTTGATAGCCTATTAGTATATTGTTGATGGCAATATGCAAGTTTAACTATTCTTCGTCATACACAGTGAATTTCACTACCCTGTCATCCTTTTATGTGTTTTCAATCCAATAAGAACCAGGGCTCAAATATGACGAAGTTTTCCGAAATCACTAATTCACAGTACCAGATGGTCATCTCTAATGTATTGTATTCTCCCAGGTGTCAGCTTTTCTTTGAATTGTTCTGGATTTAAAAATGAAATTTGAAAGTCGTTCTAATTTAATTTGTTCTGCTGTCATGTTCCGGTGCATTTATTAGTGAATATACGATTTAATAAACATCTATTACAGGCCATGGAATTGGAGGGCTCTTAGCTGGAGGTGCAGCAGCGGCAGCCGCCGCATATGGGGCTCACCATTTGGCTCACGGTGGATATCATCATGGTGGATATTTTGGTCACCACCATGGAAAGTTTAAGCATGGAAAGTTCAAACATGGCAAGTTCGGGAAACGTTGGAAGCATGGTATGTTTGGGAAGCATAAGGGCAAGTTTTTTAGGTTCAAGAAGTGGAAGTAACGTGAACGACACCTTTCGCTGTCTCACATCGTTATGCCCAGCGTTTAATGACCCTTTAGTTTTTAACTATCTGATGCTAAGTAACGGGAACGACACCCTTCACTGTCTCACATCGTTTACGCCCAGCGTTTAATGGCCCTTTAGTTTTTAACTATCTGATGCTACGCTTCTGTATGTTGATGATTTTTTTATGACATCTGGTGCAACGCTTTTGCCATGAACTCAGAATTTTTGTTGGTAACTTTTGGGTGCTTAAATAATGTTAATTCAGTTGGTTTCAACGCTAACTTAAATAATTCTGTAAAATGTATAATTTTTTTTTCTTTTAATTTTCTTTTTTAACATAAAATTGTAAATTAATTCACCTAAAATTGAAACTTGGAAGGTTTAAAGAAACTTTGTAAAAACTTTTTACATAATTTGAAAATTTTAATAAATTAATCTTGTCTTATCTTTTTTGCATCTACTTCTATATTTATACCTATATTCAATCACGAACTCCGATCGCTTCAATACTTATCTATCTTTTGTGTTCAAATTGACTACTTGCTTCATTTTCTTTGTAGAACCTTGATTTATTTATAGTATTATTTGGTCTTTAACTTCAATTGATAAAGAATTTTTTTAAAAAAATTCTTCTACGCACTCTGATTTCTATCTCCCAAAAAAATTGAAGAAGATAACAATATAAAAGAAGGTTGCGTCTACTTGAGAAAATTAAAATGTTTTTCATAAGTAACTCAGAATACTTGACATATTTTCTTAAATATAAATAAAATATTACTCAAAACACAATTTCATCCTTATATTTTAACCTGAGAAACTATATTTTTTTTTATCGGGTGAGGGTGAAAGTTCTTTTATGCACAACACGACTTGAACTCAAGTCTTTTCCCGACAACAAAATATATACATTTCTGAAAATATTACTACTAAACTTTTATAATATTGTGAGGAAGCCCATAATTGTTGTCGATTTCTCCCATTCGAGTTAGTTATTCTTGTTGAGCTTGTGGAAAGTGAGTTGGAGAGGGGAATGTTATGGGAGAACTAGAAGCAACCAGGTTTTGCGTGGACTCGGTCCCTTCTGTTATGAGAATAGAGGATGATGAGCAAAATGCTCAGATTCCATTAGAGTTTTGAGAACAAAAACAAGTGTTTTTCATTTTCTCCTGATGTGTGAGCACAACAATTCACATATACAAAAGATTCATAGGTTTTTTTAATCAAATCAACTGTCTATGAATTATTTACTGCACAAAATAGGAAACTACCTAACTATTGAATGATAGATTTTTATTTATCAAGAACTCTAGATAAATTTTTTTATTTTAATATTCATAGGAGTGTTGATAAGTTTGCTAGGAGTTTTAGTTTATCTAAAATAGTATACTAGTTTATCTTTTATTTAATTAGATTTATCTTCCTAGATTTTAGGATTATGAGTCTTCCATAAATATAAGACATATGGTTGTATTTATGAGAATATTGAAACAATCAATAAAGAAAAGACTAGATTGAGTCTCTCAAATAATTCTTTTCTTCAAACTTAATGATATCAGAGCTTTAGGTTTGAAAAAAAAAATCTAAAGTTAAAAGTTTATCAACCCCTAACCGTCTGTGAGTTGTTGCTATCTCAACTCAACCGCCGGCGGCTAGGCCTTCAAACAGTAGCTGTAGAGCAAATTGAAGCTGCAGTCTGGACAACGCCCATCTTCCTCCAGAATCCACTTGTGACAAAAAAAGGCGGAGCATGAATCCACACAAACAAGGGAGAAAACTCGAGTCTGTGCAGTCTTACTCTTCAAAGCATATTGGGCATGATGTGGGGACTGGCCCAACATTCTTACATCCCCAAATAGTTGCTCTAAGGCCAATGCGCCGCTCGGAATTCAAGGGGAAACTATATTGCTTTGAGAAAGTGGGCAGGCATTGAGGCCGAAAACTATCATCAACCCTCCAAGCCCAGCAATTCACTGAACAATGGTGTTTGCAATTAGGGTTTTGATTTTGAAATTAGGGTTTTCTAATTTGGGGATTTTGTGCAATTTGAGATTTTTAATTTAAGGACATGTTTGATTCTGAAGCAATCTTGAAAATTTGAAATTTGACATTCTTTCGGCAATTTGGACTTTTCAAATTAATTATGGGTCATAAATATCAATTTGTGATTTTGAAAAAAAACAAAAGAAAAAAAAAAATTGTGGTTCCATAACCTCGTCTTCGCGGGTGAAATCTCATCATTCCAGATTACCGCCCATCATCTTAATGGTCGGAATTATTTTCAATGGGCACAATCAATTAAGGGTGTCAATGGTAAACTCTCATCTCCAGCCTCAAACCTTAGAAGTTGTTGCCTCAAACCGCTTTTGAAAGCGCTACCTCATCGATCCGTAAGGATTCTCATGTGCTTATATCTCATCAGCAAGCTTGATCTCATAAACATCTATCCAAGCTTGAGGAGGAGTAGATAATATCAATCTATTGTTGAAGGTGAAGTCTCTCAAAAGAGGAACAAACGTTGACTCCCAAAATAAAGGAGGAGACGCAGACTAGCAGGCGTAAACTCCCAAAAGATGAGGAGACATAGACTAGCAGACACAGACTCACAAAAAGGAGCAGACACAGACTCACAAAAGAGGAGCAGAGACAGACTCCAAGAAAAAGGAGCATGACTCTGAGAAAGAGGAGGAAGTCTCAAACAAAATTTGATAACATCTTAACAAAGGCTCTTCACTATCATATATTTGAAGACCTGAGTTCCAAGCTGAGCATGATAAACATATATGACTCAGCTTGAGAGGAAGTGTTGAATAATAGACTTTTACTTATCAAAAACTGTAGATAAATATTTTTATTTTAATATTCATAGGAGTGATAAGTTTGCTATTAGTTTTAGTTTATCTAAAATAGTATACTAGTTTATCTTTTTATTTAATTAGATTTATCTTCCTAGATTTTAGGATTATGAGTCTTCTATAAATATAAATATAAGACATAGAAAAATAAGACATAGAAAAGACTAGATTGAGTCTCTCAAATAATTCTTTTATTCAAACTTACACTAACTACAAAATTTGAATAGCTGACATAAATACATAAAGATCAAATATTTTGACAAGAAACTGAAAAAAAAAAAAAAAAAAAGGAACAGGAACACGCACAATTGAAAGGAAATACCGCTAATTTGAAAGGAATTGCTCTTCTTTGTACATTTCATAGCAGGCAGGTAAGCACTCCAGAGAGTGATCAATAATAGTATAATACAAATTACAAGACATGTATTTCTTCTTACTCACGAACCAGCACAAGGATGATGCAATAACATTGCCACGCGAAACCAAGCAAATACTACTGAGTTGGTTGACTGAAATACATTACACTGATATGCACAAGCAGAATTGTAGCAAAGTTAGTACAAAAACATCTGGGACTATAGCTTACTATTGCTTTCGCTCCCACTTTCCTTCACGCCTAGCATCCCTTTCTCTCCGGTCAACAATCTGCCTAGGTTTGCTACCCCTGGATCCATGCCTTTGAGCAGATGTAAAACCAGTTGACTGTCCCTCTAGGGCAGACACTGTATCTGGCTCCCCAACACTACCCGTATCACCTGAATCCTTGCTTCTTCCATCAATATTATCTTCATAACTACTGCCACATTCATCTGATCTTTCTCGTGATTGTAGTATTGTGGGAAGTTGACCAGAAAATGACCTCGCCCCTGATAACACAACTGTTGGTTGGTTGCCCATGGATGGATCAGAAGTAATAGCATCCTGCTGAACGGTTCGTGTACTTGTTCTCAAGTTGCCTTCATTACCCTCCCGTAAATTGTCTCTTTCACGGTACCTATCTCGTTGTCTGATGATTAAAAAGTAAGAAATTGTGTCAGATGGCAAGACTTCCAACAACCAGGCGTTTTCATTGTAACATCAGTATCAAGTCAAAAGAGCAATCTTTTGCGAGTCAATCATTCAATCAACTTGACGAATCTTAACAAGTCTTAAAAGATCAAGACGACATAACCACATTAAAATGCTATTATTGACTGCCTATAAACATGCTATCGCTGATAGCATATCTCAAACATTGGTAATAAAATCCCAGTAAGGAAAAAAAAAAGGAAACTCCAGAAAAATGTACATGATTTCAAGATATTTGCAAGTATTTTATGTCTATAAAAGGCTACTGCCTTTCCATTTATAGTTGATGTCTCAATAAAAACATAGTTTTAGCGGTGCATGGGTATCATAAATCCCCTAGGTACAAGAAGGAAGTGCAACTTACTGAAGCGAGACATACCAAAGCATAATATAGTAGAATGATGTTCGAAAAAAATTCGTCAAATCATTTGTAACTTGCAAACTTACAATATAATATCTGGTAGCATGTATCTAAAGTGCCAGTGACCTTATTTCATTCTGAATTTAAAATTATAATCCACTCATCTAGAACAAACTTAAAGTGCCCTTGAATCTTTAAACGCACCAATGCTCATGCATCTAGGCAAAAGCTCCTTTCCCTCGCTACATCTTGATCATAGACGCTTGCATCATGAGCTTTTAATAACTATATATAAACCAAGCGGACATGACAGACTGAGGGATTGAAGCTTTCACATTGACCAAAAAAGAACTAGCAATGTACCCATAAAATAAAAAAAATAAAAAAGAACTAGCAATGATCTCACCCTAGTTATTATAATTTTTCACGAGTTCATCGAGAGAAGTATCATGTCCATATAAATCATACAGATCAACTGTACTGGACACAGTTCTGATTTCTAGTTGGGATGGTTGGACTCGCTGGTGTGATGGCTCGTAATAAATAGCATGATCCCTGTTTTAAGTGTGTTATCATGTCAGAGACTGGAGTTTACATTCTAATAAACCACTCCACTGTGATAAGTATCTTGAAATTCCCAACAAGTCAGACATGATATCTGCTTGAAAACTGAATAACTGTCTGGGCCCATAAGACAGTAAATCCACAGTTCCAAGTGGCCATATCTAGATAAGCTTAATGCTGGAAGCTTAAAAAGACATATTTTTTTACTCAAAACAAATTGCCCTTGATTGCTTCCGAACTACAGCTTGTACAAGACAGAATTTAAAACCAAGTAATGAAAATGGTGTGTAAGGCGCACCTACTATGGCTGGAGGATGCAAATTCTCGTCTTGCTGGTCGCATTCCAATTTCCACTTGCTCAAGTTCCCTCTGAAGTTCTCTCTGCATAAAATCATTTTGTACTTGAATAAGCAAGAAGAAAATGAGATATTTTCATTTGAATGGCGAAATATCTAATGTATATACTACTCAAATAATTAAAATTTTCAAGTAAATTTAGCCTAGCTCCACACACAGCAGGAGCGAATAAGAACAATGTGCAGAAAGGTCAGCATAGGGGCAATGGGAATCCACGAATTGCCAAAAGCTATTACTAGTTTGATCTGTTAGACATGTTCACAATAATCTCAAAAAATGGCCAATGGAGAGCAATCAGTTGCTTTAGGTCTTGCCTGTGCCAACTTCTCTTTCTCAATATCAAGGTTATGCCGCAATTCTCTGGTTTTTGCACGCTCAAGTTCCAGTAACTGCTGTCTCTGAAGCTCCTTTTCTACTTCAGTTGTTCTCTCTCTGATAAATAAAACATATCTTTCAACAAAGCAAGCAGACACACTTATGATGACACAATCTGATATACTCGAGAACAAAGTGGAAAACCTATCAAAGTTTTGAATGAGTTCTGACTCTCGTAAAGCTGCTTCCTCTAAATATTGTTGACGTGCAAGCCTTAGAAGTATCTTTCGCTGTCTACGAGCAACTATATCTTCCCTGAGTTTTGCCTTCTCTCTGAAGAAAGAGATTAGGCAAACAAAAGAATATATTCAGAATGCCAAAACTATCGTCATATAGAGAAAACACATCAACAACTACCAACAAGGAGAATCAGAAAGAAGAAAAAATGATAAATATACAATTTTGGTAGCAGCGGAAGTATCTTTCCAAAGAAAAGCACAAGTCAAAGTTCATTTAGAATCAGTTACAGTCAGGGAACGGGTCCATGTTTCCGCACTCATAAATACACAACTTGAGAATATCAGTGCGGCAACAAGTAGGATGTGATTAACATTAAACATAAGATCTTCGAAACAACTAGATTAATTCCTATAAAATCTAATATATTGTTGAAATATTGAAATGAAAGACTCATAGTTGGAGAAATATTGAGAGGAAAACTCAAATCACTTTTTTCATATCTTTCAAATCAGCAGAACAAGTAATATATAGGAGGAGGTAGCAACAAATCTGCTATTCATCCCTTTATTTCAGCAACAATCTAATCCCTTAAATTAAGGAAACAATCTAATCCCTTAAATTAAGGAAACAATCTAATAAATATAGAAACAACTATCAAAAGGAAATCAGATAAAATGAAAGACTGAAATTATGTGAAATTAATCCCTAGAGTTTAGGGATTAAATCCAGAATTCAATACTCCCCCTCAAGCTGGGGAATAGATGTCAATCATTCCCAGCTTGGATGTTAATTCTTCAAACTTCATTCTTGAAAGAGCTTTTGTTAGAACATCTGCCACTTGAAGGTGTGTGGGTGTGTAGTTTAAGCTCAATATTCCTGCCTCAACCTTTTCTTTGATGAAATGACGATCCAACTCCACATGCTTAGTTCTATCGTGATGAACAGGATTCTTTGCAATGCTTATTGCTGCCATGTTGTCACAAAACACCTTCATTGGTTCTCCTGATGAAATCCTTAGCTCATCCAATAACCTTTTCAGCCATATCCCTTCACATATACTTTGAGCTAGCGCCCTATATTCAGTCTCGGCACTGCTTCTCGCAACAACAGACTGTTTCTTGCTACGCCAAGTTACCAAGTTTCCCCATACGTATGTGCAATAGCCGGTAGTAGATCTTCGGTCTGTAATAGATCCTGCCCAATCTGCATCTGAGTAGACTTCTATTCCCTTATTGGTTCCTTTTCGGAAGAATAGACCTTTACCAGGAGTCATCTTCAAGTATCTAAGAATCCTGTAGACTGCTTCAAGATGTTCTTCGTTCGGCTTGTTCATAAATTGGCTTACAACACTTACAGGGAAACCTATGTCTGGTCTTGTGTGAGATAGATAAATGAGTTTCCCCACAAGCCTTTGATATCTTCCGGTGTCAACAGGTGGATTGTTTTCTTTGAAACCAATCTTATAATTTGATTCCATTGGAGTGTCTACGGGCTTGCATCCTAACATTCCAGTTTCTTTTAATAAGTCCAAGGTGTATTTCCGTTGGGAGATCACAATGCCTTTCTTCGAACGAGCTACCTCCATGCCTAGAAAATATTTCAGTGATCCTAGATCTTTGATCTCAAATTCCTTTGCGAGTATTTCTTTAACAAATCCATTTCTTCAACATAATCTCCTGTCATGATAATATCATCGACATAAACGATGAAGATAGCAATCTTCCCGGTATAAGAGGTTTTTGTGAATAGGGTATGATCAGCTTGACCTTGAGAGTAGCCATGCTTCTTGATTACCTTTGTGAATCTGTCAAACCACGCTCTAGGGGATTGCTTGAGTCCATACAAAGACTTCCGGAGCTTACAAACCTTTCCAACATTGTTTCTTGTTTCGAAGCCCGGAGGGATTTCCATATATACTTCCTCCTCCAAGTCACCATTGAGAAATGCATTCTTCACATCTAATTGATGTAGAGCCCAGTCTAGGTTGGCTGCTAAGGAGAGCAAAACTCGAACTGTATTGAGTTTGGCAACGGGAGCAAAGGTTTCTTGGTAGTCAATGCCATAGGTTTGGGTGAAACCCTTAGCAACAAGTCTTGCTTTGTGCCGATTTATACTTCCATCAGGATTATATTTGACAGTGAAAATCCACTTACATCCTACTGGTTGTTTCCCTTTAGGCAAATATGAGAGTTCCCATGTACCGTTCCTTGCACGGGCATTCATTTCTTCTTGAACAGCAACCTTCCATTCAGATTTTGCTAGAGCATCATGAATACTTTGTGGAATATCTACATTGGATAGATTAGTAACAAATACCCGATATCTCGATGATAAACCAGCATAGGAAACAAAATTGTGGATAGGATGTTGTGTGCATGACCTCACACCTTTTCTCAAAGCAATGGGAATATCAAGATCATCATTAGCAGCAATATCTGAAAGAGTGTTACCTGGAATCTCTGGAGCTGGATTCGAAGTGGATTCCTGGTTTTGCTTAGGAAGCGTGCGCTCCTCTATTTCTTCTTGGGGTCTTTTCCTCCTTGAATAAACAATTAGTTCTTTGGTTACTGTAGTTTGTGTGATTGAATCGGTCAAAGGTGGAATAGGAATTGAGATGGTTGATGACGTAGGAGTTGCCAGAGATGGAATAGTGGTTGGAGTGTCAAACCAAAAACTCCATTCTTGCGATTCTGAATTCTCCCCCTGAATGGGTGTTTTTGGATAAAATGATTGATTTTCAAAAAAGGTAACATCCATAGATGTATAAAATTTTCTAGTAATAGGTGAGTAACATTTGTAACCTTTTTGAGTGGGTGAATAACCAAGAAAGAGACATTTTATGGCTTTGGGGTCAAGCTTGCTTCGGTGCTGTTGATGTATATGAACGAAAGCCGTGCAACCGAATATTTTAAAGGCAAAGATGAAATGGTTCGAATATTTGGATAGGATAGGAGAAGGGTTTGGCAAGGTGTTTGATATTTGAGGACTCTCGATGGCATTCTATTAATGAGATATGTGGCTGTAAGAAGTGCTTCTCCCCAGAAGTGTTTGGGAACATTTGTGGTGAACATGATAGATCTAGCCACTTCGAGTAGGTGTCTGTTTTTTCTTTCCGCCACACCATTTTGTTGTGGTGTGTCAACACAAGAGCTTTGGTGCACTATTCCTTGATCCATCAGATATTCACCAAGTATAGAGTTGAAGTAATCTCGGGCATTATCCGTTCGTAGCACCTTTATTCTTGTCTGAAATCGTGTTTGAATCATCTTGTTGAAATTTTTGAAAATACTTCCTACCTCTGATTTCTCTTTCATGAGATACAGCCAAGTTACACGGGTGTGGTCATCAATAAAAGAAACAAACCACCGAGTTCCTGAAATGTTATTGATTTTACAGGGTCCCCATATATCACTATGGATGATTGCAAAAAGGATGAGATGTTTTATATTCTTGGGCAGAATAATTGGTTCTCACATGCTTGGATAATTGACACACTTCGCATTGGAAAAATTCCGAATTGATATTATTGAACAAAGTTGGAAACAATTTTTTTAGGTACTGGAAACTTGGATGACCTAATCTATAGTGCCACAACAAGATTGCACTATTTTTATCAGATGAAACTGGAAAGGAAACAGTACTTGCAGCTAGAACTTGTTCTCTCGGTTGATTAGACCCATTAAGGAGATAGAGGCCCGCACATTCTTTAGCATTGCCAATCGTCCTCTCCAATTCCAAGTCCTGAAATTCACAATAATTTTGGGAAAAATTAGTAACACAATTCAAATCTTTGGTGATTTTGCTAATGGATAATAGATTGCACGTCAAATTAGGAACTAATAGCACTGATCGCAATATTAGGTCATTGGTGATAGGAACCGATCCTATCCCTGCTACTTTAGATAATGATCCATCGGCAATTCTAACCATGAGATTCCCGGTACTTGGGCTGAAAGTTTTGAATAATTTAGCATTACCGGTCATATGATCCGACGCACCAGAGTCTATAATCCATGAGTTGTGTTCCAGCTTCCGGGTGTTCAAAGCCATGGGAAAATTACCTGTCTGAGCAGTTGAACCAGCTCCTATGACATTCTCAGCAGTTTGAGTGGTTTGGTGGCAGAACATATTTTGGAGAAGTTCCAATTGTTCTTTGCTAAAGAGTGTGGTTTCAATTGAAGTTTTCTCCTCACTGTTGGTCAGGAACCCTCTGCCTTCAGGTGCTGTTTTCAATTTCCAGTTTGCTGGCTTGCCGTGTATCTTCCAGCATGTGTCTTTGGTGTGTCCAGGCCTGCGACAGTGATCACACCAAGGTCTTCCTTGCTTCTTTTGACGATTATCTAGGGGCTGATATTGAGATCCATGAACAGCCAGTGCAGATCCTTCAGGTGCTGATTGTGGGTTTTGATTCATAATGATTCTTCTTCTACTCTCCTCACGACGAACTTCAGAGAAGACTTCTCGGAGGCTGGGAAGAGGTTTGGTTCCCATTATCCTTCCTCGTACATTGTCCAGATTTTTATTAACCCCAAGAGGAACTTATAGACACGTTTCTTTTCAACAATCTGTTTGTATTTGGCACCATCCGATGGGCATTTCCAATCATATATTTCAAACATATCCAGTTGCTGCCAATATCGAGTAAGAAGATTGAAATATTGAGTGACTGGGAGATCGTCTTGGTGCAGATCATGGAGGGTACCTTCGATTGCAAATAATTCCGCAGTATTGTCGTTAGTCGAATATGTTTCTCTTACGGCTTCCCAGATTTCTTGTGCAGTTTCGTAGAGAAGAAAATTCTCCCCAATATCATTAGTCATGGAATTTATCAACCATGACATTACCATGTTATTTTCTACCTTCCATCCTTTGAATTTTGGATCGTCTTTTTCTGGAGCAGTGACTATTCCGGTGAGGTAATCGTCCTAGCCTTTGCCACATATGAACATCATGACAGATTGAGACCATTGAAGATAGTTTTGGCCATTTAATTTATGGCCAGTGATGGGAAAATGAGAAATATCTGTAGTTCCAAGGCTATTTGGAACTGTGATTTCAGAATTTGATGATTTTTCGGTAGCCATTCCGGTGGCTGGGCCGTATTTGGGCATATGAGAGAGTCCCCTTTTTTTTTTCAGATTATGAAATCAGAGAAAAATGAAGAGACTAGGGTATCGAATTCCCTAGCTCTGATACCATGTTGAAATATTGAAATGAAAGACTCATAGTTGGAGAAATATTGAGAGGAAAACTCGATCACTTTTTTCATATCTTTCAAATCAGCAGAACAAGTAATATATCAGCAGAACAAGTAATATATAGGAGGAGGTAGCAACAAATCTGCTATTCATCCTTTATTTCAGCAACAATCTAATCCCTTAAATTAAGGAAACAATCTAATCCCTTAAATTAAGGAAACAATCTAATAAATATAGAAACAACTATCAAAAAGGAAATCAGATAAAATGAAAGACTGAAATTATGTGAAATTAATCCCTAGAGTTTAGGGATTAAATCCAGAATTCAATATATATCAATGCGCATTTCCAAATATTGAGCTTCTTCAGCTGATGCAGTTGAAATAGGTCAAATTTTACAAGTTCATGACTTCAATAATTGAATTTCAAGCATTAGTAATAACTTGTACTGAATTTGCTAGATTCCTCTCTAAACTATGCATCTGTGATGAACGTTAAAAAATATTAAATTCACATACAAAGATCTGATTCCATCCTTGATTTGCTGCAAGCGGTCATCATCCTTTGCATA
The DNA here is from genome assembly GCA_907163345.1 of Haberlea rhodopensis. Classification (NCBI taxonomy): domain Eukaryota; kingdom Viridiplantae; phylum Streptophyta; class Magnoliopsida; order Lamiales; family Gesneriaceae; genus Haberlea; species Haberlea rhodopensis. The sequence goes on from CAJQUN010000030.1 coordinate 2,730,175, forward strand.
AGCTGTATGAGAAAATAATAATTATGGAACCGAAACAGGTATGCTGGATGAATCTTGATAGATATTAATTGGTAATAAACTGTCGAACACAATACTCCTTGTTCACGATAGTAACTAGTGACAAATGTCTTTAATCCACTCAAAAATGTTTATTCAGAAAACTAGCATCCTAATAATGTCCTTTGATTGAACGAATATGCATATTGAAGTAAAATATCAATACTGGATAAAAATGGTAGCTGCCGCCAATCTTGAAAATTAATAGATGAATCTGGGACAGGATGTTCTGTTCGAATAAGTTCCATTTCCATTTCAGCTTCTTCTAATTCCTAAAAGATATAAAAGATATTAAGATTTGATTAAGGAGATTAAAATATGTCGTCAGAAGTGTGCCAAAACTAACCATGGTCTTTTGTTCAACCTCATTTGAGAAAAAATCGAAGTATGACTGGGCAGAGGATAGGTTACCAATAACCTGCAAATAAATGAATAATAGATCAAAAGAAGCACAATAAAACAAAAGGTAGACAACAATTGACCATTTAAACACTACATTCAATAAAAGACATGATGTTGTCCATGCACACGTGCTACATGATGAACGAACATAGCCATGCTCAGGGAAAGCAATAACGAGAAAAAATATACCTGAAGAATTGATTCACGTGTGGTTACAAAATCAGGCATTTGCTTATGAGAACTAGAAGAGAGCACATTCTTTAATGTCTACATCCCAAAAGATAAAAGAAAAATAAGGTAAGCATAGGAAGAAAAAATTAACTAAAACCAAGAAAAAGATGCATCGGGTAGGGCCAATTGGGTAACACGGGGATATTTCACTTTACTGTATCAAACATCTATAACTCATTCCACTGTCTGAAGTATCAGCAATTCATAGAAATACATGTGAAATTCGATTCTGCCTGGCTACCAACCTCTTTAGCCTGGTCCCCATCATATTTAAGTCTGCACAGTGCTTCACAAGCCTTTTTCTCAAGATCAGTGCAATATCTACCTGCAAAGACAATAAACAGGGAAAATGGTACTCTTAGTCACGAAATCAGGCGGACTCGAATTAGATGATATTTTTTTCTGGCAGCCCATGGCAAAAATTACCATTTCCAGACATCCCAAAAGTTTCAATGTTTCTCCAAATACATTCAGGTATCAGAGAGATGTCTTCGGCTGGAGAGAAAAGGCAAACACTTGCAATAAGTGCCAAAGAGAACTGCGTCAATGGTCCATAGCATGACGGTTGTGCAAGAGTTGTCAAACACTGAAGAATACTCTCAGATGCTGCTAAAAATGACTGTAATTTACTTCTCTCCACGTATGGAATGTAGTAGATAAGCAGTCCTGTTGCGTAGGTTCTTAAAAGCAGTGATGTGTCGGATGACGCCATCAAGGCCACCTGATCCCACGTCGATGAAACCAGAGCAGATAATTTTGTCTCAGAATCAGAAACCAGTAGGTTTGATGAACCTATTAAAGTTTCGGTTGTTGAAGACAAAAACCACCTTCCACCGTTGACATCTTGGCCAACAAGTCTGCCCAAGTGCTTAAGGGCAATATATCGTTGTTCAGGCTCAGGATGACCTAGCAAGGAACAGAACAAATCAAACAAGGGTATGGGCATTTCAATTTGACAAAGGTTATGGATGCCTCTCGCCATTATCAATGATATCATTTTATCAGTCTGCAATCTCCAAATAATATTTGGCGCACTGTCAGAAAAGTTCTTCACCGCTGAGCATACGTCACCAATAACATTATCTAAATGAAAAAAATGAGGCACTCCTAGAAGTGATTCAAGTATTGCAGATGCAACCTCCCAACAAAGGTTTTGTTGGAGCGCTAAGATCATTCTAGAAATTCCTTCAAGACTAGTCCCCCAAAATCCTGAGAATTCATCAACAAATGTACTCAGAAGGAGCTTCTCCACTCCTGAAAAAGCAGAAGCCTTTTCTGCAATCAAACACAGACATCTTGAGTACATGAAACACTCAACAGATGTGAGTGACAACTTCTTTGCCAATTTATGATGTATTTTCCAGCATTGTTCCATGGTTGGATTGAGTTTTGAAACAAGGGCTTCTAGGTCTTTGGAAATGCTCCTCATCTCCTCCAACTCCAGTTGAAAAATCTTTTGACTTTCATTAACATCTGCTCTATCGTTATTTTGATGCTTCTCTGGATCCTCGGTTGGAGAAACGGAGTAGAATATATCACTGAGAAACCCTGAAGGTGACTTGGAAAAACTTTCATCACTATCAAAGGTAGAATTAGTACATGCTGACATTTTAAGTGGAATGACGCCCCAGATTCTAGAAGTGCCAATCAGTAGGTTTTTGCAGTTTTCCATGAGAACCTGATATGCACATATATAATCATGAAATGAATTTGTTCCCTCGAAGGAAGTAAAATCAGCCCATAAGATGGCAGACTGCAATACTTCAGCTTTCCTATGAAAAGATAAATTACCAAAAATGGTAGCCAAAACAAATATTGTCAAAGCCTTGCATTTTCCTACACCTTTTGGAGAATTTGGACTCTCATCGCGTTGTCTAATATTGCTAAAAAGCTGACCGAAGCATAAAGATTCAAAGTTATTGTATGACACATCAACCAAAAGCTTTTCTTCATCAGACACCTTGTTTAACGAATATGCTATGATGGGCTTCAACAGACGCAATATGGAATCAAGAAATGACACATCAGAGTATGCAGCCCTGCATAGAGACACAAGCACTTGCACCACTTTGGGTATTTCGGGTACCATTGCTTCCATGTGCTCCACAACAATTGCTTCAAGAATGTATAGAATGACAGCTTTAGCATTCTTCGCAACAAAACCTTTGAAATAAACAGACTTGCTTTGAAATAAGTCTTGGGACTTCTCACTTTGAACAAATGGCCACGAACATAAATTAGAAAACCAACACATCAGATCTGGCACAAGAGCAGATGAAAGAAATTTCAATTGTAAGCCAACAGCTTCCAATATAATTTCGCCGAAGGCTTCAAATTCTTTCTTCATATTGGGAAAAAATTTACTGACAGCGGGATACAAAGCATGAAAAGATTGCTGCCAATCTTGATACCCGCGACTTCTGCCTCCATCCTCCATGTTATTATCCTGGGGGAGACCAAGTTCTTCAATCGACTCATTCTTACGTTTCCGTTCAATGATATTATCAACTAGAGAGAGATCATCAGAAAATATGGACAAAATATAAGTTAACTGTGACAAATCGGAAACAAGGAAGAGCCGCTCTTTCAGATATTGCTTCGCATTACGTGAAACGGCCATCCAACCAAAATATCTAGCCAAAGGTAGGGCAGAGGAAGAAAAGGCAGGCACTTTCTGTAGCCACGCAGATGCAGGAATTAAATTTGAGAGCCGAAATCCACTTTTAAAATTGATTGACAGTTCGGGTCTGTCATCATTACCACTTGCAGCAATCACCAATCTGTTAAGAAGAAGCCAGCGGCATTTCACCTCATGCAGCTTAGAACGTTTCAATTGTGAACTTCCTTCAAATTCAAATGATTTCAGTTGTCCCTCAAAGGTCTCAGCAAAATATAGTATTATGTCAACTACATGCTCCGGGGAACATAAAAATTTTGTAGCTGAATGCAACAAGAATAGAAGACACCACATCAGAATCTCATGCATATAATATTGCTCCCAATCTGAATTCTTCTGCAGACGCCTAACCAAAAAATTGCACAGCATCGCTTGGTTTTGCCGAACCAAGGTAATAGCATCTGCGTTAAGAATATCCTCCTGGTTCAAATTTGTAACATCTTCAGCCTCTTCAACATCTGATGCAGGTATCTCTCCCTCCAATGCAACTTTGCGATATTTCCTGTCTAACTCAGCTGCTTCGATCAGAATTTCAAGAACAACTCTGTCTCTTTTCCTTTCAAGATCAGCCACCAGTTTCAAGTCAATGTTTTTTTGGTGGAAAATACTGTTAACATCTGCAAGCCCATGGTTGTCACTGCTCCTTTTATTGTGAATATCGCCAACACCAACTGAAATGTCCTTGAAAGATTTCATGAAGTATGGATTAATATAACACTCTGCTGCCAAAAGCAAAGCATCTATTGCAGCATCATGACCCTCCAGAGTAATTTCATTCTGGGAGCTCAAGTCCAGAGCTAAACGCCTAAACTCGGTAGCTCTCAGCTCACAATCTCGATAGTTCATAAGATGCGAATAATTAGCCATCAAATTGTACAATTCTATTCCATGACTGGAAGTTGATGCCAAATCATTATGAAAATAATTAATATTTTTCTGCACATCATTATTGAACTCAGAACGAACATTTGAACTGCTTGAATCAGAAATATTTTTGTCTCGACTGGTAGGAACATTGGTAAGATACATTCTGTTCACTTCTGGAGGAGCAAAAAGAAGACTTGCGTCTTCAGGAACATCCACTTTACCACTGATGTCAATATCATCAACCTTCCCACCACCGCTGTCTTGGCTATTTAATCTGGAAGAGGGTATTCCATCACAAGCAGCAGCAGGCAAAATGGTCAATGATTGTGGTTCCTGTGTTGCTAAAGCAGAAAACTTGCGGCAATCAATATCAGGAGGTAGCTGCAACTGAGCATCCAAAACTGCTAGAAGCACACTGCATAAAGTAATACTTCAGTGCTATAAGCATTACACCGTAATGAACATGAGAATAATGGATCGAAATATAACTCTGTTTGGAACGAAATTATGACTAGCATTTTTGGAAGCTAACGATAACGAGTCAAAGCCTTTGCATCAAACTACTGGAAATGATGCCCCTTTTCCCATATGAACTGGTACTATCATTCATCCACATAAAAAAGGTGTAAAATTATAAAGAGTTGATATCAATCTATTATTAAAGCATTTTTTAGATAAACATTATGTTGGAGCAAACGTTGTTGGCTAAACATTCCTTTATTTAGAAGAGCAACTCTGATGGAATGTAACCCCCAGGGGTTGGCCTGGTGGTAGAGACCTGGGACTTAAGAGTCTTGCTCCTCTCAAGGTCTCAGGTTCGAAACTTCTATGATGCTATCAATTCCTGTGGGGGCCAGTCCATACGGTGGCATAAAGCCCCTGCTTCAATTGGGCCCCCCCGCTAGTGGACGGTGGGATTGGTCTCCCGGGTTAGCCGGTCTTCGGGCCGGATACCGAGTCATCAAAAAAGAACTCTGATGGAATGTTCAATTGATACTGTTTAGAAAATGGTCCGATAATCAAGGGCCCATCCACTAATCTACTTGCTTGACCAAAACCCAAAAATACAGACATCCTCAAAAGGCAAAGTTATCTTTTTTAAATCAAGATATTTCATAGAAGATAAAAACAAAAATAACAAGAAAACACGATACTGGAAATGCATCACAACAAAAGGTACCATTCTTAAAAAACTAAAGGGGTATTACAATAAAATTGTAGTTTTCCTTTATGAATTGATCATATGAAAAAAATACATCGTAGAAAATATTGAAGAAACATGTGAATGAAAATATTTGTAATAACTCTTGGGTAAAATAAATAACATACCTATGTCTCTATTTATAAATAGGCTTTTTAAATTCTTTCCTAATAGAACTCTAAGACTACTAGAAATATAAGATTAGTAGTTTAAATCTTCACATTTAATTCCACTAGAATTCTTAAATTATAGATCGACTAAGAATATAATATTTGACTTTCCTACTCACCCTTCGAGCTTGGCTTTAGATGTTGATAAGATCAAACTTGCCAATGAGATGTAAGCACATGAGAATCCTCACAGATCGGTGAAGTAGCGCTTTCAAAAGCTGTTCAAATTGCGGATCACCACTGGCGTAGACATTTCCGGACCTAGAGAATTTTCAGATCTGTTTTCGCCAGAAGTGATGGTCGACTTTGTTGATTCCATTGAAGAGGTTGACGAAGAATACAACTACTATGGCTCGCACAGGAGAGAGGTGAGAAGGCTAGGGCTCGTGTAGGAGAAAAGCGAGGAGGCTAGGGCTCGCGTCGAAAGGACACGAGGAGGATAGCGCTCGCATATAAAGGGTACGAAGAGGCTAGGGCTCTCGCAGAAAGATGGGAGGAGACAACAGCGGCTAAGGCTCCCGCAGGAAGCGAGGAGACCACAACGGCTAGGCTCTCGTAGGAAGGACGCGAGGATGATAGGTCTTGCGTATGAGAGATGCGAGGAGGTTAGCAATGGACCTCGGCAAGAAAAAACACTAAGAAGCGAGTAACTTGGGTTCGCCCAGACGAAAAGCAAAGAAGTGTCTGGGCGCGCAAAGAAGTGGTCTGGACCCAGAGAAGAAAGCACACGAGTTGAGTTCGTGCCGATTTTTGTATCAAATTCAATATAAATGGCTGGAGATTGAAAAATCAATAAGCGCATTTTTCTGGTAATGTTTTGACCGAACTTTACTCGATTCAGGCCTTTGGGGCAGCGGTTGTTGCTATGGTTGCACAGGAGGGCCACGACGGCTGCTAGGGTCTATGCAGGAGGGCCGGAGGCTGCTAGGATTTGTGCATGATGGCCGGCGACTGATAAGGTTTGCTCAGGAGGGGCACGGGTTTGCGCTGGAGGGCTGGCGGCTGCTAGGGTTTGCTCGGGATAGCAGTGACGGCTGCTAGGTTTGCGAGAGGCAAGGAGGCAACGGTGCAGATTTGAGGCGGCGACTATGTGCAATCCCTAATTTCAATTTTCCTTTAAAAAAAAACACGACTCTGCCATGTAGAAAATAAGAGAAACATGATATTAAAAATATTATTATTAGTTCTTCTCCGTGTACAAATAGAATAACTTACATAGATAACCTATTTATAGATTTTTAAACTTTATTCCTACTAGGATACTATGAATTCTACTAGGACTTTAAGACTACAGGTTTAAATATTCACATGAATAAAGAATTCAATTCTATTAGTATTACTAATATAGATTGACTAAAAATTACAAATATTTGACTTAATATTTCCTATATACATATATACATATTTCAATCCTCAAAAGAATGAAGGAAGCATTAAGATGGCAGTTAAAGAGATGCTTGGTGAGTCAAGAGGATATTGTCCACCAGGTAAGGACGCATCATGGTGGAATGAAGACGTGAAGAAGGTTATTCGAATCAAGAGGGATGCTTACAGAGAGCTGAAGAAGAACAACAATGGGGCAATCTTCGAGAGGTATCAGCTTGCCAAAAAAGAAGCGAAAACAGCGGTTCGAAATGCTAGAGCTAAAGTCTACAAAGAAGTGTACGATAAATTGGACACCAAGGTGACAGAACAAGAGATCTACAGGATTGCTCGAGCGAGTGAGAGGAAGACAAGAGACTTATGTGCAGTGAAATACATAAAAGATGAGAACCATAAAGTCTTGGTTAAAGATGAAAACATCAAAACAAAATGGAAGAATTATTTTAACAGATTGTTCAATGGCGGATTTAGCCAAGATTTAGATGATCTTAGCATCCATCAACATGATGTAAACCATGAGTTTACTTGCAAAATTAGAGAATCTGATGTTAAAGAAGCCTTGAACAAAATGAAAGCACGAAGAGCAGTTAATCCTGATAGAATCCCTATTGAAGTATGAAGATGTTTAGTACTGACGGGAATAAAGTGGCTTACAGATCTATTTATCAAGATTTGAAGGAGTAACAAAATTCCAAATGAATTGAGAAAGAGTACTCTCATCCCTATCTATAAAGACAAATGTGACATTTAGAGTTGCACCAACTATCGTGGTATAAAACTCAAGTGTCACACAATGAAGCTTTGGGAAAGGATAATTGAATGTCGGTTAAGGAGGGAGACTAAGATCTTGGAGAAACAATTCAGGTTCATGTCAGGACGGTCAACTACGGAAGTTATCCATTTACTTCGTCAACTTGTCGAGCGTTATCGTGAGAGTAAAGATTTGAATATGGTCTTTATAGATTTGGAGAAGACATACGATAAACTCCCAATTGAGATATTATGGTGGGTTTTGATGAAGAAAAGAGCCTCATCAAGTATGTCAATATAATCAAGGACATGTACGACAGAATAGCATCCAACGTGAGAACGTGCAGTGGGGTGACATGTGCGTTCTCGATCACTATTGGATTGCACCAAGGGTCTGCATTGAGACCTTTTTTGTTCTTCCTAGTGATGTATGAGATAACAAAAGGCATGCAGACTGAATTACCTTGGACCATGCTTTTCGCTGACGATGTTGTGTCAATCGACGAGACCAGGACAGGAGTAATGCCAAATTGGAGTTATGGAGAGATCTTGGAATCAAAAGTTTTAGATTAAGTATGTCTAAAGCGGAATATATGGAGTTCAAATTTAGTGGTCATACCTTTCGTGATCCCGCTATTGTAGCACTTGATGGTCAAGAGGTATCATTGAGCACCAAGTTTCGATCCCTATGTTCTGTTATCCAAAAGGATAGAGAGATTAACAGTGACGTTAACCAGATGATTCGGGAAGGCTGGTTGAAATGGAGAAATGCTACCAGAGTTCTATACGATCGTAATATCCCGCTGAAATTGAAGGGAAAGTTTTATAGAACCGCCATTAGACCTGCAATGTTGTATGGGACAGAATGTTGGGCACCCAAGATTAATCACATCCAAAAGATGAATGGGACAGAGATGTGTATGCTTCGTTGGACCTGCGATAAGACCAGAAAAGATAACATAATGAACGAAGATATTCGAGCTAAAATAGGTGTAGCTTGTATAGAAGAGAAGATGCAAGAAAGTCGCTACGTTGGTTTGATCACGCACGACGTAGCCCAGCAATGCACTTATGCGTCGAGTGGAATCCATGGATTTCGGCCATTTCACGAGAGCGAGAGGACGACCGAAGAAGACGTGGCTCGAAGTTATACGCAAAGATTTGGATTCAAGGGGATTAAAGAGGATATTCTGACCGATAGAAGCGCTTGGAGAAGAGTGACGCACGTGTCTGACCCGACTTGCTTCTCTCTATTATTCATATTGCATAACCCAATGTATTGGGATTAAAGACTTAGTTGTTGTTGTAAAAGAAGGAAGGAATCGCACAACAAAACAAGGGAGGCGTATAGTAGAGAAGAGGAAGCATTTCAGAAGTTGGCCTACTAGACAGACTAAGTTACTAAACAGTGCTAAATCCAATATTACCTCAAAAAACATCAGTGCTACTAGAAAATGCATTCTCATCAATAACATGCTTTTAATCTTAACATTCTGCTGAATGAGCTGTAATTTACACTACACAACTACATGCCAAATAGAGTATTAACTAACAGTAATAAAATTGGCAGCTGTATTGATAAACAACTTTTAAACCCCTAGATAATAGTACTTTTGAACGACCAGTTAAAAAGTCAACTAAAAGACTGAAAATTTCCATTACACCCAATTGTTCATGCTCAAGCCTCTGGAAGAATTGGTAAAAGAACATGAAGTTAAAATATTGTCATTATCTGACTGAAGTTGAAAATATTAGAAAAACTGCAAGTCCTGAAGGACATATGAATACAAGTTTACCTTGGAGCAACTGATCCACGCCTCCACTCAGCTTCCAGTGACGAAAGCACCGCGGACTTTCTTAATGCCGCGCGAATCACATCTAATGCAAAAGCACAATTTTGTTCTTCATTTTCAATAAAAAAGGAAGACACATTTCCAAAGGCTATCATGCCCTTTAAGGGGGTCAAAGCAGGATCCAGAAAAGGTTCCAGCATCTCCACCAAGAAAAGTATCCGATACTTTGCATCCTGAAACACACGAAGACAAATATACAAGCAACAAGAACCACAGAAGTACTTTTTTTAAAAATTAGATATGAGTCATGAAGTCCATGGCAGAACTTTGGACCAGGGCTTACAAATTCAGCTCCAAGTTCTTTTTTTAATGGAACTACCTTATAGCTTGTCAATACATCATCCATGTTTCCAGATAGTGCCAAGATGATATATTTGAGGGCGGCACGTGCACGGGGCAATGAAAAGCGAGCACCCTACGCAAAAGAAAAAAAGATACAGAATTTTTTTTAATGATTAACATCGATCCGCCATCATATCTAGAAGATCTGTTTTACAAAGCTTTCAACCTAGAATTCTCTCATTAGTTTCTAATGTGGATTTCGGATAATGAGTTCTTATGCTAACACCCAGAACAAGTAGCTAGCCACTTCAATGAAAAATTATTCTCATTCATTCACGTTATAAAGAGGTCTAAGGGTAAGTTTCATCCCCATGACGATGGATCATCTATCAGTAATAATATCCACCAGGCACCTGAGACCAACACTCGAGAAATTAGAGGAACTGCACTTTGGTTTGACTATGGTATGCTACAAAAGTAACAAGAATTCATCCCTCTATGCATTACACAAATTCTACATGATTTGTCGATGTATTAATATGTTTTGATTAGAATCCCAATTCAGATTTTATCAGCTCACAGTACCTGATGAGAAAAGGCACATAGTGTTTCTGTTTAGAGCATAAATCCATCGAAAAAGAGACTCCTGATGGCTATTTGTTGTGCCAGCATAATTATAAATTGCAACAAGGAAAAATGATAAGTTTTTATCAACATGAATAGCATACTTTGTGAAGTTCTGGTGAAGATGCTTTAAGACAGAACAAAAACCCTAAAAAACAAAGAAAAATCATTTAATGAGCACCAAGGGCTGACTTTCACGTACTGAAAGAAATTCGCTTTCTCTATACATGTATATCATCTATGTAATTAGTAAAAGAACATAAATTGAAGTTCTCCTTAGTTCAAAAGAAGAGAGCGCAAAAACACTTTCTTCTAAGTAATCTCTGCATTTTCCTTTCCTTTAAACATTACCTTTCCACCTGCCATGGTTTTGATGGTAAAATAATATAAAGTCATCCAGGATTTTGGGTGAAAGAAAAACTTAGAAACACACCTGGATTACTCCTAAAAGATCCTCCAGTAGCTCCAAAGTTAAGTCCACCTGTAATCGCAAAGCATAAAATGATAAATAATAATGGATTCACCAGCTGAGGCCCAAAACTGAGGATTCAGCAGCAACTCATTCAACCTTTGCGATTATTTGGGCGATGCATGGTGCCAATACACCAGAGCACAGATCAATAAGAACACATGCAGCCTTGGCCTGAAAAGATGTGAAGATCAAAGCAGGATAGCTAACAACTCAATTTACTAAATTCATGGAAAAAATAAGTCAATATTTGTATGTTCCATGAAAGACTAATTCTTTCATCCTTTTTGGGATAGTCATGCTAGTACCCCTATCAGAAATCCATAAACCATTAGTCATGCTAGTACCCTTGTCAGAAATCTATGAACCATTCCTTTTTCACTATCATAGCAATTCTAAAATAATCAATTTCTTCTTCCATGTGTAAAAGGTCAATCATCACAATTTTAAAGTTAATAAAGGTACAATTCTCCATGTAAAATCTTGGGTGGCATCACAAATACGTAATCGAACATTGATCTTCAGACAGATGAATCATGATCTGTTGGAGAAAAGTATTATTAGATATGAGATTATCTTTATTGTTTATCAAGATTAGAAGATAATGATCTAGATTTAAATTTGAAGTCTCTTTAGAACTTAGGTTTCTTAGGTTGTTACTTGTATAAATACTCGATTGTTTTTGTATCATTTGATATGAAATATACAAGGGATCTTTTCTCCCACTCTTTCATCGTGTAACATGGTATCACGACCCAAACGTTTTTTTTCGATCTAAATTTTTTCATCGTACGTTTCTTCCTTTGTTCACCTTCGTCGATTGAAATGGTTAAAATGGATTTTGTTGGGGCATCAGGCGGCTCGAACGATGACTCACTAAAAACATCCTACCACCGCCTACTCCAATACACCAATCTACAAATTTGGACTCTTCGTCTTTACAGATCACCAACCATAAATTATTTACAATGGTCTCAATCCGTCCTAATTGTTATTCGTGGTCGAGCCAAGATGGGCTATATTTCTGGAGAAAAAATCAGACTAGCTGATGGTGATTCAGGCCGTCCAACATGGGAACTCGAAAATTCTATTGTCATGGCTTGGTTGATCAATACGATGGAGCCGTGAATCAGCCAGAATTATTTGTTTCTACGCACTGCCAAAGCGATTTGGGATGCTGTCACAGAAACATACTCTAACCTTGGCAATTGTTCGCAAGTATTTAAATTGAGAACAAAGCCCCGTGAATCCAAATCAGTTACTTTTGTAAATCTTATATGGCAAATTGAATATGGAATCGCAATGCATACCTAATATAAATTTTATTCAGAAATTATTTTTATTATCTTACGTAACATAACTCCATAAATGAATCATAAAAAACTGAAAATTACATTGTAGGCCCCAATTCATCAAATCGATATGGTCTTACGATATCCATTCCAATTATATGAACTGATCCTTGGGTCCACAAAATGATCATACCTAGGATCTTGATCTTAACAACGTCGAATGAAGTGATTACAACAAGCAGGAAGGGGAGAAATGGGAGATCACACCTAAAAACTATACTTAGGAACACATATATAGAAAACAGTATGCAAGTGTTTTGAGTCAAATAAAGTAAAAGGAAGTAACCAACATGTGACGGCAAAAAAGAAGACAAATAGCCAGCACATGCGCGAAGTAGAGGACGGTACACCAGTGAAGATAAAGTTGCCACAATCTGCAAGTACACATATAAAAGTCAAGGTAGAAATAGAAAATGGAGAGAACAATGAAAATTAAGCAGAAAGTCATATTTTGATCCATTAATACCTGAGACAAAGCATTTTGTACGAATGGCTGCTTCCATAGAGAGAAGCTTCCATCAATTTGGTAAGGACTACTGACTACAGGCCGAAGTGCTAGATAAGCATAGAACAAAGAAGTTTCAGTTGAGACCTTGAAATCCCTAAATGTTTGCAAATTATGAAATATAATAAGTAGATTACTAATACTATTGTTCGCTGATTGATTGAAGGAGCCTACAGTAATGTATCAAAATTTGTAAATAAAAATATAAAATATCAATAATTTATCATGTAAAAATATTTTATTTCATTTAGTAACTAGAAACGAAATTTCAAACACATAAAATCATGTGTCCAAATGTCTAAGCTGATTTCAGGAGTACCAATCACTAGTCCGAAAGTAATATATTCTATTCCAAATTAGTGACACTAGTTCGAAAGTAAATTGAATATGTAATATTCTCGTGTACAAAAATATAATTTAGGTTTTACGAGACAAGGAGCACATTTACTGATGAATCAAAGTAGAAGCATACAGCCTTGTGAAAGAGAAAATACAAGTCCAAACAATAGAAAACTTCACTTCTCGTTTTTACAAGGACAGAAAATATACTAAAAATACAATTAGGAACACGTTTATCCGATAGATGTTTTACAAATAACTAAAACACATTACACCCAAGGAAACTTGAGAGGAACTGTTGGCTGATTAGGATAATAATGTTATCTTTAGACCTGTTTTGAAAATGAGAATTAAATTAAATTACATTTGTTGCCATGGAACATTTTTTAGGCATGGAGTACTTAGAGCTCACACTTTCTCTTGGTTATCATTATCTACTCAAATTTAGGGGAAAAAACCACATACAAAATCCTGTTGTTCAATGGACTCGGTAGAATAAATAATTTTCTCAAAGTTTTCTTTGTTCCAGTAATATGTTCACAAAAATTAAAGAAATAAACTATTAAACATGCAATAATTTCAGATAGCAAACTGGAGTCAGAAAAGGAACCTGGCAGCAATGCTTGTATCAGTGGTAATGCCAAAAAGAAGTCTGAAGTGTTCTCTGCCAGCTTGCTACAGAGTAAAGGCTGAACAGTAATTTAAATTATAGCTGATTACCAAACATCAAGACGATGTAATGTGCAAAATTATCACTATTGACAGTTCAGTTGGCAAGGCACTTCTGTTCCATTAACCAACCTGAGATGCAGAAGCATAAAGAACATGCAAAATCCCTTCTTCTACTGCCTCAGAATCTAAGAGCTTAAGGTATGTTGAATCCAAATGATCATCTGGCATTTGAAACTCTTCCCCAAACAAGTTTGAATAGTCAGCTAAGGAAACAGGAGCAACAGGTTCAGGTTTAAGACCCTCATCAGCTACAGAAGATGCAACATCGGAAGCTAAAGTAGATGCTTCTCTCACAGTTGTAGACTCTGAAAGTTTCTTAAGAATCCTTGATGCCTACAATATGCAAGTACCAGATAAAGAAAAACTAACATGATTCAAGCTTTTTTTTTCCAATAAAGCAAATGAGAAACAAGAAGCGTATCTTACAAGCCTGCACAACTTCCCCAGGTTGGAATCTTTATAAGCCTTTCTAAGCAATGTGAAGATTGCATCAGGACGAAATACCAAGTGACCAGAAATTGATGACAATGCAGATGATACATTTCGTGATCTCCTTGGCTGTGCGCGAGAAAACAGATAATAAGTATCCAATCAGTTGCACAGTAAGACTGAAAAGAAAGTGAAGTAATTGAATTAACTCGCTAAACTCTAAAGAATTCCACAAAACTTCTTGATTATTTCTTCCCTGTTTCATATATAAAACTGCCAAATAAAAATAACTCACCGCCATGCATTAGTAAGCCAATTTTTAAGAGGAAAGGCATTATATTTAATGTTTTCTATCAGCCTATTTCCATGCAGGACTACTATTTTTATATGACCAAACCAACGTAGTTCTATCTCATGATTAGTTGGCATTGAGAGTTGAAGGTAGATGCCTCGTAGCATGGCTATTTGAGTACCAACTCACGACCTCATTTAGAAGCCGTTGGAAGGAACACATATTTGATTCGTCTACTCGAATTATGTTAATATCACTAAATATATTTCAATGCATAAATGTGTAACTTTTACAAAAGCTGTTTGGTAAAGAAAACAAATAATTAAAAAGGAAATATATAGCACCATGTAGATTAACGGTGAGAGTGACGATGTGTCCAGCTTGCACTTAATCTAGATTCTATATATCTTCGAAGTTAATACACCAGAAAGGTAAAAAAATTACTGTTACAACATAGTATCATCATCCAAAAGAAATAAAATGAGAAGATTCTAAAACAAGACAGTAACTTTTTTTAAGCGCAAAATTAAAGTAGAATAGAATGGCTTCATGCGACTGTACCTCAAAATTGGAGGAAACTGACAAGGATGTCGACGGTGGATTGATCTTAGAAGCTTCATAGTCAGAAACATTGATAGCCACTCTGGCAGCTTCTCTGCCAAGACTCAGAAAACATTTGTCAAGGAACCGTCTCAAAGAGTTACAGACCAAAAACTGACTTGGTTCTTTATGGTATGCTTCATAAATAAAAAGCAGCAAAAATTTGAGAGCAGCACAAAATAATTGATATACAAACATCTTGAAATTTTTAAAACTGTATGCAAAAATTATTTAAGAATATTGGGGACACGAGAATCTCAACAGCAACATCGTTATAATTAAGGAAACAAGAAAGTGCATGTAATCACCAACTATTAACGGGAACAGCATACATTACTAGCAATGTAAATATTAATGGTGCACTCTCAAAATTTCACAAGTTTAAAATATTTATTTTCCGGAAAAAAATGTCGGCAAACTTTTAATGTGTGCTTCCTAAAAACGATCCGCATAAATAGAAATCAACTATTGGTCATCAACATTGTCTACGGTAGAACGAAGGCATATAGTGAAATTTATGGACTTTAAATATATATTAATATACCAACCTTTCATTTGCTGTCTGAAGGATTGGATAAAATGGACCGGAAAGCATTGCGAGAAAAAGAATAGCAGGTTCTGCACCTTCGGAGAAGCTATTAAGATCAGCCTGCACAATAGTAATTCACATGGATGCCAGACTTCAGTTATCCGAGGAAAACAACAAGCACAAAGAACCTCTTTCAACAAGCTAAGACAGGCTCAAAATCTATACCTCAAAGTAAGGAAGAAATTTGGCCAACCGGCTTGTGATATCTTGAAGCAACTATAAATTAATAATTAGAAAAGGAATGGCAAAAGAAACTAGAAAGAAAAACGTCTGATTATACAAGAATCTAAGCAGCACTTGTGCACTCTAGATATTTGCAGTTTGTTCACCTGAAGATGCATATCACCAGCATCTTGCTTGTGGGATATTATACTTGGTAGCAAGTAGTTAGCCACTGGTTGAAACTCTGGTTCAAGACCAATGACCGGAACCCCAACAAGCTGTAAATCCAGAAGCATAAAACCTAAATACTGACATCTCACTTTCAAGACATATCAGCAGCAAAAAGTTAAATAAATTGTCACTTTACATTTTTTCTATGTGTTGCATCAGTAATGAGAAATGTGTATGGTAATCATGGTCAAGAAAAGTTTGCAGACACCATTGTATCCAGGAGTGACTAAAAACACAAATAATGAAAGAGAAAGTATTCACTGGTTGTGATTGCAAAGAAACAAATCCTAACAAAAACAAAGATCAGCGTTCTAAGCACTAAACCTAATTCTTTCGCGATTTTCTGATTTTTCAGCATTTCTGCAGAGTGCCATGGCAGTGCCCTTAAGGTGGAGGAAGACCTAGCTCGTCCATGGTCTTGCAGAACATTTTATGTTGGTAAACTATTCATCTATCTTGCAAAATGGACTCCAGAGCTTGTCTTTGGAAAAAATCTGCAACGGTCCACGTATTTTAAACTTTCCATTCATATGTTTAATTCTATAGGTATCTGTTCTATCGACCAAGCTATTGGTAAGCCTCATAAACTTGATGAGCCTACAGCTGATTTTTCTCGGGTTTGTGTTGCATGGAAAGTTCTGGAGCCTTTGATTGATTATGTGGGCTCGGGTGGGGGTACCCACTAACGACAATTAAAAATTGCTTATGAAAAGATTCCTACGTGTTGTGTCAGCTGTAAAATGGTTGGTCATTTACTCTTCCAAAGCTGACCTTTGCTCAAGCTTCTGCTCAACTAAAAACAGTAAAATTTATCCCCTAAACATTAAATAAATCCAAGGGGAAGGAAGCCAGTCGACGGGTGGAAGTCAAGAGAACGAAAATGGCTGACGCTCTACATTCAGAAGCGGCACCTAAGAAGCCACCAATTTCTAATAAATTGATTTTACTATCTTAAATAATGCATGGAAAACGAACATGTGTTATTCCAGGACTAAGGCACATTCAGGAATCAGGAGTCCTTGCCATGCGTGCAATGACTCAAACATCATGGTACTGTGATTTCCCTGACCAAGATCTAGTTTCATATTGTGCAAGTCCTCCATCTCGGTTTGGTATTCAGAGAGCAAGTTCAGGGTTCAAAGAAAAAAACTAAATTCATTCATCCAAAAAGTGAATAACGACCGATTGCCCTCATTGGGTGCATGTATAAAGTTCTTGCAAAGATTCTTGCTAAAATATTGAGCCGGTCTCTTGACAAGGTGATATCCCAAACACAATCAGCTTTTATTGGTCGGCGTCATATTCTGGATGGAGTGTTGATTATCAATGAGGTGATAGATGCACTTAAGAAAAAACATAAAAAATGGATGATCCTCAAGGTGGACTTTGAGAAAGCCTACGACTCAGTTGATTGGAACTTCCTAGATCACATCATGTGCTTAACGAATTTCAACTCTAAATGGAGAGGTTGGATCATGGAATGTATTTCAAGTGCAAAAGCTTCAGTTCTTATTAATGGAAGTCCCACTGCGGAATTTCAGCTTAAGCGGGGTTTGAGACAGAGTGATCCATTATCCCATTTTCTGTTTATCCCGGTAGCAGAAGGTCTTAGTAGATTGGTTGTAAGAGCAATCCGGAATAATATGTTTGCAGGAGTGCCAATTGGGAGAGACTAGACTCTGATTTCACATTTTATTTGTATGACTTTATCTAGTACCTCTGGTACTTATTATATTTTATTATCTTTTCTCCGAAAAAAAAAAATGTCTGTCAGCCAGTCAACACTCTTGGTCTTTCTATGCTTAGATAGGATACATTAGGTTGTTATAATTGTATATATGGTAGGATTGTATATTAGGAATGTGATATATTTTCCATACTTTAGGTGCAATGTAAATCTGGTATGTATTATGCTATATATTGTAAGGAATCATCAATACAATTCAAACATTCAGAACCAAATCTTGTCCATTTTGTCATGGTATTAGAGCCAAAATGGCTCGTGGCATTAGGTTGAAAGCTAAAGGGCTCCTTGGTGAGTCAAGAGGATATGCTCCACCAGGTAAGGTAAGAGGTAAGGACGCATCATGGTGGAATGAAGACGTAAAGAAGGCCGAATCAAGAGGGATGCTTACAGAGAGCTGAAGAAGAACAACAATGGGGCAACCTTCGAAAGGTATAAGCTTGCCAAAAAAGAAGCGAATACAGCGGTTCGAGATGCTAGAGCTAAAGTCTACAAAGAAGTGTACGATAAATTGGATACCAATGAGACAGAAAAAGATATCTACAGGATTGCCTGAGCGAGGGAGAGGAAAACAAAAGACTTATGTGCTGTGAAATGCATAAAAGATGAAAACCATAAAGTCTTGGTTAAAGATGAAGACATCAAAACAAGATGGAAGAATTATTTTAACAGCTTGTTCAACGGTGGCTTTAGCCAAGACTTAGGTGATCTTAACATCCATCAACATGATGTAAACCGTAAGTTAATGTTGAATGACAGAGTTTTACTTATCAAGAACTCTAGATAAATATTTTTATATTCATAGGAGTGTTGATAAGTTTGCTAGGAGTTTTAGTTTATCTAAAATAGTATACTAGTTTATCTTTTTATTTAATTAGATTTATCTTCCTAGATTTTAGGATTATGAGTCTTCTACAAATAGAAGACGTATGGTTGTATTTATTTTAAGATTGGAACAATCAATAAAGAGAAGACTAGATTGAGTCTCTCAAATAATTCCTTTCTTCAAACTTACATGGTATCAGAGCCAGGTTTGAAAAAAACTAAGGTTAAAAGTTTATCAAACCCTAGCCGCCGACGAGTTGTTGCTATCTCCACTCAACCGCTGGCGGCTAGACCTTCAAATAGTAGCCGTAAAGCAAATCCTAGCAGCAGCCAATCGCATACACTGTTAACTTCGCGACTTCCGCTACAGTAACTTCGCGACTTTTGCTACAGTAACTTCGCGACTTTTGCTACTGTAACCTCGCGATTTTTTTTCCCTTGCTTTCGCGGCATCGTCGGGTGTTTTTTCATCATCTGTTTTAGGGCAGTTGTGAGGATTCTCGTGTGCCTACATCTCATCAGTAAGCTTGGTCTCATAAACATTTATAGCCAAGCTTGAGGGGGAGTAGATAATATCAACTCTATTGTTAAAGACTCAGTCTCTCAAAAGAGGAACAACCGCAGACTCCCAAAATAAAGGAGGAGACGTAGACTAGCAGACGCAAACTCCAAAAAGAGCAGGAGACGTAGACTAGCAGACTCAAACTCCAAAAAGAGGAGGAGACGTAGACTAGCAGACGCAGACTCGCAAAAGAGGAGCAGGCGCAGACTCCAAGAAAAAGGAGCAGACGCAGACTCACAAAATAGGAGCAGACGCAGACTCCAAGAAAAGGAGCATGACTCTGAGAAAGAGAAGGAAGTCTCAGACAAAAGTTGATAACATCTTGACAAAGGCTCTTAACTATCCTAAATTTGAAGACCTGAGTTCCAAGCTGAGCATGATAAACATATATGACGCAGCTTGAGGGGGAGAGTGTTGAATGACAGAGTTATACTTATCAAGAACTCTAGATAAATATTTTTATATTCATAGGAGTGTTGATAAGTTTGCTAGGAGTTTTAGTTTATCTGAAATAGTATACTAGTTTATCTTTTTATTTAATTAGATTTATCTTCCTAGATTTTAGGATTAGGAGTCTTCTATAAATAGAAGACATATGGTTGTATTTATTTTAAGATTGGAACAATCAATAAAGAGAATACTAGATTGAGTCTCTCAAATACTTCCTTTCTTCAACCTTACAGTTTACTCGCAGAATTAGAGAATCTGAGGTTAAATAAGCTTTGAACAAAATGAAAGCACGAAGAGCAGTTGGTCCTGATGGAATCCCTATTGAAGTATGGAGATGTTTAGGACCGACGGGGATAAAGTGGCTAACAGATCTATTTAATAAGATTTGGAGGAGTAACAAAATTCTAAAAGAATGGAGAACGAGTACCATTTTCCCTATCTATAAAACAAGAGTGACATTCAGAGTTACACCAACTATCGTGGTATAAAACTCATGTGTCACACAACGAGGCTTTGGGAGAGGATAATTGAATGTCTTCAAGGAAGGAGGTTAAGATATTGGAGAACCAATTTGGGTTCATGCCAGGACGGTCAACTACTGAAGCTATCCATTTACTTAGCGCTATCGTGAGAGGAGTAAAGATCTGTATATGATCATTATAGACTTGGAGAAGGCCTACGATAAAGTACCAAGGGAGATATTATGGTAGGCTTTGATGAAGAAAAAAATTCACATCAAGTATGTCAATATAATCAAGGACATGTACGACGAAGTAGCATCCAATGTGAGAACGTGCAGTGGGGTGACAAGTTTGTTCTCGATCACTACTGGATCGCATCAAGGGTCTGCGTTGAGTCTTTTCATGTTCGCACTAGTGATGGATGAGATAACAAAAGACATACAGAATGAATTACCTTGGAACATACTTTTTGCTGATGATGTTGTGTTAATCGACGAGTCAATGGCAGGGGTAAATGCCAAATTGGAGTTATAGAGAGAGACGTTGGAATTAAAGGGTTTTAGATTAAGTAGGTCTAAAACGGAATATATGGAGTTAGTGGTCTTTCCTTTCAGGATTCCGGTGTTGTAGCACTCGGTGGTCAAGAGGTATCGATGAGCAGCAAGTTTCGATACCTAAGTTCAGTTATCCAAAAGGATGGAGAGATTGACAGTGATGTTAACACATGATTCAGGTTGGCTGGTTAAAATAGAGAAACGCCACCGGAGTTCTATGCGATCGTAATAGATAGGATATATTAGAGGTGCACATTCGCCAGTCAACACCCTTGGTCCATCCATACTTAGATAGGATATATTAGGCTGTTATAATTGTATATATGGTATGATTGTATATTAGGAATGTGATATATTTTCCATACTTTAGGTGCAATGTAAATTTGGTATGTATTATGTTATATATTGCATGGAATCATCAATATATATTTTGTCAATATGCGGGCTGAAAATCAAGTTTCACAAAGCAAGCTCTTTGGTATCAACACGGACCCAAATGTGATTTCAGATTGTGCTTAGGTATTGAATTGCAATGAGGGTACTTTGACGTTTACTTATTTGGGTTTACCGGTTGGTTTTTTTCAAGGTGAAGTAGTATGTGGGAACCAGTGGTGGAAAAATTTCGTCGGAGATTGGCCGCTTGAGAGGATAAAAGCTTATCTTTAGGAGGTCGAATGATTATGTTTAACGATGTGCATTCTACTCTTCCTATCTACTTTTTCTCCTTTTACCGCGCTCCAAAATCCATACTGGCCAAATTTAGATCTCTACAATCAGCCTTTCTTTGGGGGAGGGGAGTGTACTCGTAAAAGAGTATGGGTCAAATGGACTGATGTATGCAAAGCAAGGGGATTGGGGGGTTTGGGAGTGAGAAATTTGGATTTTTCAATAAAGCACTACTAGGGAAATGTGGCTGGGGATTGTTAAATGATGAAAACTCATTATGGTTTACAGTTCTTAGATCTAAATACGGTGTTCCTAATTGGAATCCTCTGATCTTGAATGGGGACAGAAAGAGAGATGTGCATTCGTCTTGGTGGAATGATATTCACAAATTTGTGTTACAGGATTCATCTTCTTGGTTCAAGGGGGGGCTTCATAGGAAAGTGGGCAATGGGTGTAATACAAAGTTTTGGAAAGACATCTGGGTGGGGGATCTTTCTCTAGAAAACAAGTTTCCTAGATTAGCGGCCATTGCTAGAGACAGTAACATCAGTATAGGCGATATGGGATCTTGGGAGGGGGAGTCTTGGGTTTGGAGGTGGGACTGGCGACGTCGTTTATTCGATTGGGAAAATGATTTACTTGTTGTTCTACTAACCATGGTTGACAAGTGCATGCTTAATCAGGAAGAAGATAGGTGGTATTGGAGGCACGACTCTTCTAACAAATACTCGGTGCACTCGGCTTACCAGCTGTTCTTGGAGGATACTCAGATCGATGATATCAAGAAATCAGGATTCAATTTGCTTTGGAGCTCGGTCATGCCTAGTAAAGTCAAGGTTTTCGTGTGGAGAGTTTTGTCGGATCGTATCCCGTCCAAGCTTAATTTGCGTAAAAGACTGATTCACACCGGAGCGAGTTCGGATTTATGTGATTCTTGTCTTCTCGCCATAGAATCTACTGACCACCTTTTGTTCACTTGCCCGGTTTCTTATGCGTTATGGATGAGGTGCTACAAGTGGTTAGGATTCTCGACTGTCTTGCATAACGAGCCGTTGATGCATTTATTACACCACTCAAGTCTTTGGAAATACAAGAAAGGCAGAAATGGTTGGATGGTTATCTGGAAGGCGGTTGTTTTAGTCGTATGTACTACTCTTTGACGGAGTAGATTGGGGAGCCTATTGTTTGCTTATTAGATGCTTAACTTCCTCTTATCATTTTGTTGTACTTTTATTTTATTTTTCTCATTGTACTGTTTTGGATTCTCTTGAGTACTTCTGGTATTCTTCGTTTTCAGTTAATTTATTTTATTAGTCCGATAAAAAAAAAAGTTATCTGGTCAAATTGGATTCAGTGTAGTAACATTGTGGCACCAGACATGCTGATATATCATATATTTGGCTGCTGATATATCATATATTTGGCTGGTTTCTATCATAGTCAATGGCTTGAAGTTGTGATAAACACCTTGAAATTCACCCCTACTGTCCAAATAGACAAAAACAATCCAATTTACCAGGAAATACAAATAGACAGAGATATTCCGCTTAAAAATTACAAATAATGATAGCAGT
Organism: Haberlea rhodopensis; assembly: GCA_907163345.1. Taxonomy (NCBI): domain Eukaryota; kingdom Viridiplantae; phylum Streptophyta; class Magnoliopsida; order Lamiales; family Gesneriaceae; genus Haberlea; species Haberlea rhodopensis. The sequence goes on from CAJQUN010000030.1 coordinate 2,753,208, forward strand.
TGCATGTTATAGCCTAAGAGAGAGATCTTACCTAATTTATCAGGAAATACAAATAGGACACAGATATTCAGCTTAAAACTTTATAAATAATGGTAGCAGTTGCATATTATATCCTAAGAGATAGCTCTTACCTGAATGAAAAAAATAGCTATGGGGTTTCCACGCATACAAGATAATCGCACATAATGGCATGGGGTATAGTTCATTGGGTACATCATGTCGCGTCGAGGTGCTTCACAGCGGGGACGAACTTTTACAAATGTCTCTGGCTGTCGTAGAACGTGTTGAGAGGGCATATAAGGACAACAAAATAGAAAACTGAGATAACCACATTTATAAAAGTACAACAGTTCAATAACAATATAACATGGCAAATATCATAACACCGAAACCAAAGACAAAGCACATGCTATGAGTCATCAAGGTAAAAACATCCAATCCTTATATTTTAGCAACACTGAAGGAGGAAAAAAAACAGAAGCTTAAGATGACAGGCTGTGAAAATTTGAAACCCAAAGTAGCAGGTGAATAAGAATCTACATTAGAGGCATTATTTAGATTATGATAAATTAGAAGGAGACTAGAAAATGGTATCCTTCAGACAGAACAGCTGAACAAGTTGTGACTACACAGAAATTATCTAAGCTTTTATTTCTCAAAGGCTCCTGCAAAAAGGACAAAAGGATGAACATCCAAAAATTGGAAACTTAAACCATCAAACGTTCAAAAGTACTTCAACACAACTAAACCGGATGGATATTCTGCATAGACAGAAGTTGTCAAATGGACAACTTTCGGTTCAAGATCAAATAAAAACTGATCTAGTTTAGCAGAAACCGATTTAAACGATCTCCGGGAAGCAGATTTCACAAAGTACAGTTTGGCCTAGTTAAAGCATGTTGGAATCTAGAAAATATTTGAAATCTCATAAGATCTTAAGATTTGTTTTTATAGGGGAAATTTTTTTTATGATTTTATTAAGCTGATTTCTATGCACGATTGTTCATATTTGTTGCAAATGTTTTCCTTTTCTAGATTGATTCTTTGTAAGCTTTGTTGAATAATATCAAAAGCAGTGGGAAAACGGTGCATACAAGGAATGTAACTAGTACGAATATGCTTAGATAGTTCACAAGTGTCGCAACGAAATTGAAATTTTTGACAAGCTTGTATTGATATTTGGAAACATAGTACAAAGATGGCGAATATTGACATGACCTAAACGAGCATGTCATACATGCAAAGTTGACAATCAAATGACTGAAGATTGCGGGAAAAAAGACCCTAAAAAGGTAGAAGATGTGGACGTAGTCCGAGGACTAGAAGAAACAGGGAGACATTGACCAGGTGGATTCTCCATTTTGCTCACACAGTCTTATGGCATTGATTATCAAGAGACATTTGCTCCAGTGGCCAGATTAAACACCATCCGAGTTCTCTTATCTGTTGCTGTTAGCATGGACTGACCCTTGTATCAACTTGATGTCAAGAATGCCTTCCTAAATGGAGATCTTGATGAAGAAATTTATATGGATATCCCCCAAGGTTCGGAACTCCATCGACTGCCGATAAAGTGTGCAAACTGAAGCAATCACTTTATGGGGTAAAGCAATCTCCCAGGGCATGGTTTCATAGATTTTCCACTGTTCTAAAGGGGATTGGATACATAGAGTATCAGTCAGATCACACACTGTTTGTCAAACACTCAGAGGAAGGAAAAAACACCATCCTCATAGTGTATGTCGATGATATAATACTCACAGGAAATCACATTTCAGAAATGACACTTGTAAAAGCTATGCTCTCAAAGCAATTTGAAATGAAAGATATTGGACCCCTGAAATATTTCTTGGGAATGGAAGTCACAAGATCATCTCATGGAATTTATATCTCCCAAAGAAAATACGTGTTGGATCTCCTGGAATAAACTAGAATGTTGGGATGCAAACCTGTGGATACTCCTATGGATACCAGGGTAAAACTTGAGGAAATGGACAATTATCCGTTCGTTGACAAAGGACGCTATCAACGATTAGTTGGGAAACTAATCTATCTTTCACACACACGCCCAGATATTAGCTTTGTAGTTGGTGTGGTTAGTAGATTCATGAACAACCCAACCAAAGATCACATGGATGCCGTGTACCGCATATTGCGATACCTCAAAAGAAACCCAGGAAAAGAACTACTTTTCAAGAAATCATCTATCAGGAACATCAAAGTGTACAGTGATGCAGACTGGGTTGGCTCTCACACAGATCGAAGATCCACTTCGGCCTACTGTGCATTTGTATAGGGAAATTAAGTCACTTGGAGGAGTAAAAAGCAGTCTGTAGTTGCTCGTAGCAGTGCTGAAGCTGAGTATCGTGCATTAGCCCAAGGCATATGCGAAGAAATGTGGCTGAAAAGGTTGCTGACTAAATTAAAGTTAGACAATGCTCAACCAGTGGAAATAATGTGTGACAATCAAGCAACCTTATCGCATAGCCAAAAATCCAGTGCTTTATGATCGAACAAAGCACACTGAGTTGGATCGACATTTCATTAGTGAGAAGATAGAGGAGAAAATCAATGACCTCAATTATATCTCCACTCACAGTCAACTTGCAGACATCTTAACTAAGGCTCTTCACCATCCACAGTTTGAAGACCTAAGTTCAAAGCTAGGCATGATAGATATATACGACCCAGCTTGAGGGGGAGTGTTGGATAATAGATACTGATAAGATTGATATATATTTAGTAGATTCAGATACATATTTGTATTTTAAATTTTTTATTTTATCTTAGGTTTAGAAGTCTATTTAAGGTTTATTTGTACCTCTTTATTTTAAAAGTATTCAGAAATAAGAGAATCCTTAATTCTCCCAACTCTCTCTTCACTAACCACTGATAGCATTGCATCCACACCGCATATGACAACGAACAAGTGAACAACAGGTGGTTCGTGGATACGTCTACTAGATGGCAGGAGTTGCAAGCGTCTGAAATTGGTCCTACTTTGATGTTGCAGCGTCTGAGTTTCACATTTGTAGGGATGCGATCTTTAATTGGCCTCCAAGCGAATGAAGCCACCTTTGTAGGTGCAAGTGCGGTCCAAGTGGTCTAAACAGCTGCTCTCAAACCGTCATCTAAAGAAATTTCCTGTTGGAGTAAATCATAGGCTGATTGTACTGAATATCGGTGAGTAGGGTCTCTTTTCCATTCCTATCTGTCCTCTAGATCCTGAAAAATCTCTGACCTGCTTAAACAAGACAACAAAGTATCGAATATATTAATTTCCCACTCGAATAAATCTCGCCTCCAAACCCATCTCCATTCACATGAACCCTCCACCCAAACCCCCCATATGCCCTACCAATATCTCCATATCTCTTGCTATTCCCGCTAATCTAGGAAAGTTTTGTTCCAAGCTCTCCTCCCCCACCCAACAATCCCTCCAGAATCTTGTTCCCTAACCGTTCCCTAATTTTCTACTCAATCCATTATGAAACCATCATATCCTGTCTTGAAACGTACTTCTCATGACATCTTTCCACCACGAACATTGTCCTACTCTGCCTCTCTGAGGTATAATTGACATGGCATTCATGATTTCATTTCCGTATTTCGATTTCAGCAGATGCAGAAAAATAAAAATAAAAATGCTTGATAAAAAACGTATATCAATTTCTTATATAGGCTTGATTCAGATTTGGATGAAGCATGCTGGAGACTGCTCGGTATAAGCCATTTCCTTCCCTCTAATAGTCATTTGCAAAGGTGTGGAAAAAATAACAGGAAACGAATGATGATGAATCCATCACACTCTGAATTAAATTCCTTGTATGCAATAATTCCACTCTTGCAAAGATAGTGCTCGCAGCCCTCAATTCGAGGAGAAAATCATCTGTGGTAATTGTAAAAAAATGGATCATACCCAAGAGGCGTGTTGGGAACTCCATGGTAAGCCATTTGATTGGAAACGGAAAAAATAGAGAGGGCAGCATCGCGACATTGCGCAAGTAGCAGAATCTAAATTGGTAAAGTGTAATATGCACCAACCCACACTGCCGAGAATCGTCTTGAAAAGAAGGAAGACTTTAACTACAAGAATCAATTTTTTTTTTATCGGGCAAATAAAATTATATTAATAAAAAAGTACCAGAGGTACTTTAAAAAAAATAAAAATTAAAGCTACTTAAAAAATTATAAAATCTACGAAGTAGAAAAACAAATAAGAGGTTCTTTCCTCCAATCTACAAAAGAGTATCGAAATTTGAAATTACTACTATAACGAATTCAGACCAAGATCTGAAAATAATTAATTCTAATAACTCGTCTTCTCCTTTGTCCTTCCCGTGAAAGATCCAGTTGTTGCGATGCAGCCATATCGTCCAAATCATTGTTTCTTAACCATCATTTGCTTCCCTTCTGTGATGCCAATGGCCCTTGTGTTGAAGTAGGTGCCCCACTGTATTATCTGGAAGTGCAGAAGTTATTACTAGCCAGTCGTAGCATTTCATCCACAGAGTAAGAATTTGAACATTGGATAAACAAATGTTGAGTTGATTCCTTCTCGGTTTGACAAAAGATGCAAGTATCTGAGGCCAATCCCGCGATTATGTTCCTTTTTCTTAAGTTTTGTCTTGTCGGAATTCGACCTACAAGAATCATTGATGCAGCAAACTCTTCAAGACATTATTTTTTCATATTTTTATTAATTATTAGGATTTGATATTTGATTAGGATTGGTGTTTTGATGAATCTTTATTTGATGTTTATCTAGGATTGAGTTCTTAGGATTTTGGTTTTTCTTAAGGATTGGATTATCAAGATTTTGTTGGACCCTATTATTATAAATAGAGTGGTTTTGATTAATAAAATTAAGAAGAATGAAGTTAAGTTGAATTTCTTTTGGTAACAAGGCTGCTACCTTCGTTACATAGCTATCCTTTTTTTTCCTTCACCCTCCTGTTCCTGCTACAGTGCCGTGAACAGTAACCATGTGAATAGTAGCCGTGAATAGTAGCCCATTATCTCATAAAGCGATCTTGCATAAATAACAAATGGTATCATAACAAGTTGTTATGGCAAATCAACAATCCCTTCAACATCAACTTGGTGAATTCATTGCCTTATACAAGGCCAGCACGGATAATCTCACATCACGAATCGACGCACTATGCATACACGTCGCGTCCCTTCAATCTGATTACCATACAGCGTCCAACACTCAACCCGAAGCCAAAGAGGCTCGCGCGCATATCATGCTCACAACAGCGACAATCTAGATTCAAACCATCAAATCTCCAATCCGCACTTTGTCCAGACCATGCCGACCCGCAAGGACGATGGGGTGCAGGTTGTTCGAGAACCCGTCGCCCAGAACAACCGCGTGTACAAACCCAGGAACGCACGAACAATGCGCGACACACAATCACGCACTTTTGCACCGAGGAAAACCAAATTAAATAACTGGCGCACACAAGCTCTTCCTTGCAACGAATTTAAAGATCAATATCACATGAGCTCGGTATTTGGATTTCTCGAAAAACAGCGCATATTGTTTATGAAATCCAAGTGGTGTTTGAGGACAAACACCAATTTCGAGGAGGGTGTGATGTAATGTGCACCAACCCACACTGCCGAGAAGAGTCCTGAAAGAATGAAGACTTTACCTACAAGAATCCTTGATGCAGCAAACTCTTCAAGACATTATCTTTTAATATTTTTATTAAATCTTCGAATTTTATATTTGATTAGGATTGGTGTTTTGATATTTTGGTTAAGATATTAATCTTTGTTTTGATGTTTATCTAGGATTGAGTTCTTAGAATTTTGGTTTATCTTAAAGATTGAATCATCAAGATTTTGTTGGACTCTTAAATAGAGTAGTTTTGATTAATAACATTAAGAAGAATCAAGTTTTAAGTTAAATTTCTTTTGGTAACAAGGTGGCTACCTTCGTTACATAGCTCTCCTTTTTTTCTTCACATCTTGTTCCTGCTACAATATCGTGAACAGTAACAAAGTGAATAGTAACCCATTATCCCATAACGCGATCCTGCATACGTAACAGAAAGGTTGTTGGGCGTGTTACGTATGCTGGGACTAATTTTCCCTAAGTACAAATATCAGCAGACAATAACATTCCCCCAACGTCTCAGGAAAAATGATTGCAACCACATCTTAAGGTCAAAACTCAAAAACTCCAACTGTTGTTGCGATACAGGCAGGTAACATGCACAATTCCTTTACATGTTAAAATCTTGTGAAGGAAAACAACATAAAACGTCCACGGCAGTTGGCTCTGATTCTAATATCACTTCATGGCACCAACAATTAAGACATCCAATTTTTTCTTATTTGAAAGTTTTGTCCCCGAATCTATTGTCGATAAAGTCCAATTTTCAAACCATTGCAAGCAGTGAGTTTCTGCAAACAACCCAGAGTCAACCACCTCATCACCCATGCAGTCATATGAATCATCTAAAACATTTCAGTGAACACATAGTGATATACCCGCCACTAGAAAGATTGTAAGAAACTTATTCATTTTCACCATAAAATACACCGCAAATGGCAAAGTTGAAAGATGAAAAACAAGACTTGTGGTTCAAGGATCTACTCAGACTGATAAAGGAAACATTTTCTCTTGTTGGAAAGATGAATACTATTCAAGTTATCTTATCTCTTGTTGCGAATTTAGATTGGGAACTACACCAGCTTCACATTAAATGATTTTTCGGATGAAAATTTAGATCTAATTTAAGTGAAGATCGTCCAAAATTTAAGTTTATAAAAGCAAGGAACGTGTGTAAGTTGAAGAAATCTTTTTATGGCCTAAAACAATCCTCACGAGTTTGGTTCGTAGGAAATATTCAATCAAATCTTCGTCTGATTATTTAGATGATTAGAATAAATAAGATTTTATATTTTAAACTTTGTTACTGATTAGAGTTATCTGAATTAGACTCCTCGATAGATTTGAGTTATCTGAATTAGACTCCTTGATAGATTACAGTTCTAGATAGATTAGAGTCCTAGATATTTTAGACTCTTAGATTTAGTTGATTGAACCTAAATATGTATCTTATATCTTATTTTAATGTTAATAAATAATAATCATATGTCCGATCTCATGTGTCTTTCATATTTTTTATATGGTATCAGAGCCGGACCTTTTTTCCACAAAAAAAAAAGTTTCAGAAACTAGGGTTTGCACCGCCGCATCTACTCTAACCGTAGCCGCGTATTCTCTCTAGCCACTGTAAACCCTAGCAGTTGCCGCATGTAAACCCAAGAAGCAGCAGCGGCCTTTCCTGCAAAAACCCAACAGGTGTCGTGTCATTTCCTGCATAAATCCTAGCAGCTGCCACGGCCCTACTGCTCAGATCGTCGCAACTGTTGTGCCTTCCTGCACAAATCCTAGCAGTTGTTGCTATTTGCTAGCTTCCTCATGTCTTTCCACCACAAGCCCTAGCCGCTGCAGCCTCCAAGCTGCCAATATTCCCTAATCCAGGTTCGGCAAAGTCAAAGCCCGTGGATACCCGTAATTCAAACAGCGTTCGAAAGCGCTACCTTACCTATCCGTGAGGATACTCATGTGCCTACGTCTCACCAGTAAGTTTGGTCTCATCAGCTTATATGGCGAAGCTTGAGTAGGAGTGTAGGAAATATTCAATCAAATCTTCGTCCGATTATTAGATGATTAAGATGAATAAGATTTATATTTTAAGCTTTGTTGTTGAATAGAGATATCTGGATTAGACTCTATAAATATGTATCATGTATCTCATTCTAAAGTGAAGAAATAATCACTGTATGTCTAATCTCATGTTTCTTCCATATTTTCTATATGGTTTAAGAGGTTCAGTATTTTCTTGATCAACTTGACTATCAATAAGGACAAGCAGATCAAACAATTTCATAAAGCAAGGGGAAAAAGGCAAAATGGCTATCAGAAAATTTTATGTGGATGATATCATAAATATTTGAGATGATGTTAGTGAAATTATACAACTCAAGGGTTAGCTAAGCGATTTCATCTATCAACGAAAGTATATTCTTGATTTATTAAAAAAACTGGAAAAATAGGATTCAAACCAGATCGTAGACCATTTGAAAAGAAGTTGAAGTTGAGGACGAGAAAAGAAAATCCTCTTATTGACAGGGGTAGGTAGGAGAGTTATTTGTCTCTTTGACAACCCGACATTGTCTATGTCATGATTGCGGTAAGTTAATTTATGCAATCTCCAACTAAGCGTGTATGAATGTCGTAAACTATATTTTGAAATGTTTGAAGGGATGTCCAAATAAGGGTATGATGTTTAGGAAAAATGATAAAGAAATATAGAGGGCATTGGTAATGTTGATTGGGCTGCGTGAGTTGAAGCCACTAGGCCTACTTCTTATTATTGCACAAAGTTATGGGACAACCTAGTAACTTGGAGGAAAAATGAGAAAGGAATATAGAGGGCTTCACGTATGTTGTTTGGGCAAAGGTGTGTAGAATATAGTAAGCCCACTTCCGGTTATTGCACAAAGTTATGAGGTAATCTAGTAGCTTGGAGGAACAGGAAACAAACTATTGTATGTCGAAGTAGTGTTTAGCATAGTATCAGGTCATTGGACAAGGAATTGTGAAATAGTTTGGCTTGTAAAAAAACTACTAAATGATCTATAAATATCTGTCAACTCTCTTACTAATTTATATAGTGAAAGCAAGTCTGCCATCAGTATGATAGAATGAAACATATTAGAAGGAATTGCAACTTTAGAAAGCATGAAATTGAGGAAAGAGGAAATAAATTAGGCTACATTTATAATCAAGTCCAGGAAGAGGATGTCCTCACAAAGATAACGCCTAGCCCTATTTTTGAAGCAATCCTGTGTAAGCTAGTAATGATGAACGTCTATTTCTCAATTTGAGGGGTGAGTGTTAGAGAATCTAGAAGATGCTTGAAATCTCATAATATCTGAAGATTTTTTTTACGGGGAAGAATAATTTATGATTTGGGTCGACAGATTTCTAGGAATGATTGTTTCTTGTACATATTTTCTGTTTTAGATTGATTCTTTTTTAGCTTGTGTGTATAACTCTTCTTCTTAGGTGGAATGAAAAATAAGAAGAATAAATCACAAAAACTCTTGTTTCAAAGTATAACTTCTTAAATGATGACAATTAATTTTTGTGCTGTCATTTTTATTTATAGACACTGAAATGTAATGCAAGATAGAATTTCACTGAAGCATCAATACATAAAACCATAAAGACGGTAACAAAATGAAAAATTTTTCTTTCTGTCTGTCAAGTGGAATGAACAAACTCTAGATTAAACAAAAAATAAAAACAAACGCAGCTGGTTTTGTTTCTAGAAAGTGGTTTATCAAACTCTAGGATAACAAGGTTCTCGATAAAACTATAAAACGATCAAACCAAAATATTTTTCTAGATAATAAATAATGTATAAAAGATAGGTTATAATATCATATTTGTTGTAAATATTTTCTTTTTAGGTCGACTCTTTGTTAGCTTGTGTGCATTAATCTTCTTCTTTGGTGGAATGAAAAATAAGAAAGAATAATTCACAAAAAAAAATAACTACTTAACAGTGAAAATTAGTTTTTATAATGTCATTTTTATTTCTAGACACTGAAAAATGTAATTCAAGATACAACTTCACTGAAGTATCAACCCAGAAAACTATAAACACAGTAACAAAATGAAAATTTTAAGTTCTGTATGTCACATGGAATGAACAAACTCTAGATTAAACCAAAATAAAACAAATGCAGCCGACTTCGTCTCTAGATAATGGTTTATCAAATTATAGGATCACAAGGTTCTCGATAAAACTGTAAAACGATGACACCAAAATATTTGTCTAGATAATAAATAATGTATAAAAGATAGGTTATAATATCACATTGGACCAACAAATGCATGACCACTTATTCTCCATTCCACCACCCATGGCTCTCAATGCCTATCTTTTGCATTATTATCCATGAACAAAGTGATGTGACCCCATTCTTAATCATGAATCAAAATCAAAGCCTCGACAAATATCAAGGTAAGAATGATTCAATTGCTCAATCGGCTGATAAAGAATCAAAATGAAGCAAGCTAATTGATCACATTACTTAGTAATGGGTAAAAAAATCTTATTCATGTTAAAATATGAGCCTTGAGTTAGTTATTTTATTTTATTCATGTTAATTTTAAATAGTACTTCTATGTGCTAGCTTAGGAGCTAACCCCATTGTGTTATGATTATGTAGCCTTATGTATACATTGTAGGAGAATCAGATATTTTCATAAATCGAGTTCTCCCAAAATTTATAAGCAACTATTTGAGTTTTGCAAACATTGCAACTTATCAAGATTACGGTTCTATGGCGTTCGATTCAAACTTACTGTCAAAATAAGTGTCATCTAAAACCAATTTAAAACCTTAAAACCTTGATGAAATACAGTTTTTTTTTCGTGTATCATATAATTGTTAGGTCACTTTTCTGATTCAAAACAAGATATTTCATCCACAGCCTAAGTTTGGTATTGTAGTACTTATACTCGATTGATGATATCTTGAAAAAAATGAGGGAATGATGATACATGGTTTTTTCACCATATTGTTGCGGTTTTCATTACATTAGCAGTTAAGCACAAAAACAACCAATTGAAATAGTAAAATGCAATCTGCTGCATAAGATATCAGGAAAGCAAACTTCGGCCCCATTGGTAAGACAGTAAGGGAAAATAAAATTCTCCATGATTTCTTTATTATTGCTTTTCAAAGAAAAATGGAACAAAAAAATCAAAATTCCATATAAGCAAACAGATTCGACATCAGCAAGAATTATCACAAAAATGGTACTCCTTTCTTAATATAATTTGCCTTATCAAAAAAAAAAAAACAAGCATAGTCCTACCTTAGAAACGCATAACACGCCCATTCTTCTCTAAAATGACCTAAGAATCTAATGCCCCTTCCGTACGCTCACTAGGATAATAAATAATAATTTTTTTCATAAAAAGCCAACCAAAATACAGACAAACTCTCATTCTCCACATCTAGAAAATTGAATTAAAAAATCAGTAAGCCTTGCCTAGCACAAGTAAAGTAATTAAAAATGATGAAGATGAAAAGCACGTATATAACACAAATTTTAGAAAGGTGAACCATTTATATCTAAGGATTACAATAAACAAACCTCGAGGAAAAAATCTCTTTATAGAAAACTCAGAAAGGAAAAAATTGAATGCGTTGCTGTTAAAACTCATGTTCCCCTGACCTTGTAACTCAATCCAACTGAAATTTCCCATTCCAACACAGACTTATTATAAATCCTTATGTGTGACAACAAGCATGGAACCTGGAGTGAAATAAAACCAAGGATAGCATTAGGTTAAAATGTATTATACACCATTAACAAAGACAAGAAAATAAATTTCTAACAAGTTTGATTTCCTTTACTTCCTCTTTCCTTACTAGAATCAAAGTCATAAACGTATCCTTTGTGAATTGATAGCGGCTGTACAGCAACTAAAAAGGAGATCATGCATTGACATTTAAGATGATTAACCCATTTTCAAGTTCATTATCAAACATAGAGACACCCATGAGAAAATGGAAGGGAATATGTCAATTAGTGTCTATAACAAATGATAGAACTATTCTCCATTAAGAACAAGGCTATAGGATATCATAACTGAAAATGGATGACTTTTGTACTTCCTATGCGTATGATTTTGAAACTTAAAGAACAGCAGCATATTCCATGACGCAGCAGAAAATGAAATTAACTATCCAAGGCAAAATAATTCAAAATGGAAATTTTAATGGGGAAGTTCCTATGATTCGAGTATCACCGCATTACTACTCGCAAAAATGAAGTAAGAGTAATTAGTTTCCTTTCAAATTGCTATATTTGTTTATAATCTACAGAACAATGTAAATATTTTCGACAAATTGAAGTCCCATTCTTAAAAAATTGCAAAAACAAAACTTCGAATTACTTCATGTTTTCCAATTTTAATTTGGCAACATGTTGAACTAGTTAGTTAAATCAAATGGTACACAATACACATGTTCTAGGAATTTCTTCGAGTTTTCAATCAGCATGTGTCATGTATTTTCTTCTTGCAATGTTATTATAGGTAAGAAATGCTAACACTAAAATCCACTAAAAGATAATCCAAATTACAATTAAGATTACATCATCATAAGTAATTCAATAGTTTTCACGGCACAGGCAAAAGAACTGAGCACAAAATAAATTGATTAACACTTAGAACTCAAATTTCTGAACAACTTTTAAACTCCCAACTATGAAAAGAATCTGGCGCAAAGAAATGCATAAATTTCCTACAGGATATGTCGCGATAGCATCATTTTTCCATTTATTATGTCAACTCAAAACTTTGTTTCTCGCATACCATTCCGTGATAGTTACCCAATTTTTCTGGGAAAAGAATGCAGTCGTTACTGTAACAGTTGATTTCAAATCCTTACATCAAACCACAAAACTCATAATAAAGGCATATTTACTACAAAGATAGAGACATGCTAACATTTCAAAAATTCAAACTCAGAATAAGATCAAACTATTTACACTGGCATTCAAACTGAAACATACTCACACCCTTCAAAAGTCACCGCCAAACTGTCAAAACAAGATGAAATCTTTTCTTTCCAAAACCGCTTCAAATTCTAACAACCTCTCCCCCAACACAACCTTAACTTCAGGCAGCTTTTACTATGCCAATCACAACCAACTGTACAACCAAATAAAACCAATTCTTTGAACCAGTTCTACACACCAAACATTCTTCAAAAGTTTGACAAAGGAAAACAGCTGGGACTCCAAATGGTCGCAAAATTCCACTTCAAACTCTAAAATCCAGTAACAAACTGCTAAACTTCCAACAAAATCCACACTACCAACAAATTCAATCAATAATAGAACAGCAAAAACCCGTTTGATATATAGCCAAAAAAAAAACAAAAAAACCCTTCCAAACTCCATAAAAAATCCTGAAACGCGAAATAGGCGTGAGCGTGTATACTTACGTCGAGCTCAAGTAAGATCCATTCTTTGGTGTTGGTGGCGGTGGACCAATGATTGCGGAGGTCGGTGTCCAGCACGTGAGCTGCCTTCTGCGCAGGGGATTCTCTAGACATGGCCTTCACTTTGTAGCTTAAGGGCTTCACCCTCGGCTCCAGTTCCACTTCCATGTATCCTTCTCTCTTTTCTAAGCGTGGAGGAGGGATTTCGAGTGGGGACGAAGGGTTGACGAAAAAATTCGGGCACCTAAGATTTGGCTTTCGCACTCCAGTGTTTTAGTATCCAGTTTTCGGGAAATTTTAAAATTTATACCCATTTTGACAAATAATTTTTAGAATTTTTAATCTTTATATCATTTTTTAAATTTTTTTAATATATTTAAAAATAGGTAAAATGATCGAATATATATATATATATAATGTTAAAAAAAGGACAATTCTTGTTGCTCGAAGTTCTCGCTATGCATAGGTTTTGGGAAGAGGTCAAGTCACTTTAGCCTTAATGTACGCAATCTTCTTTTATGATGCAATACATTGTTTTCGCGGCTCAAACATATTATCTAACCTCCAAAATCATATGACAGCAATTTTAATCATTGCATGATATGATGTTAACATATAAAATCAAAATCATATATTCACCACTTTTTAGAAAATATTATTCTTGAAAACATATTCAACAAATACATTACAAGTTAATAATTATCATTTAATATATATTCTGATTATGCTAAAAAAAAAATTAAAAAGTTGTAGAATATGTAACTATTAAATCCATTGATAGTATTTGTGTTTTTATTCCTTATTTTGTTTGCTAGTTGTTTGAGCTTATTGGAAAAATAATTCATTTTTTTTATTTTAAACCATTAATATAGCTGTTTCGTAAAAAACAAGAATTTGATTAGAAGAGAAAAAAGGTCTATTTGGAAAAAATTAGTATAAAATATTTTTTTATTGCTGAAATGACTAAAAAAATATATTAATTATTAGTAGTTTATTTTGTGCGTATGTCATTCTTTCTAAAACCAATAAAATAATTAAAAATGCATCTAATAATTCAAATGATAAAATCTAGACTTATTATTTTAATTAATTAATAAATATGTACACATAAATTCGATAATATAAAAAACATTTATAAATTGTGCAAAGAAAAACATAAATGATAAATTACTTTATAACAACAATTGTTTGACAATAAATTAAGATATACTAGAATAAAAATATAGTAAAATAGCCAAATTTCTTGGGCTAATTGCATGTCGCCCCAATGAAATATCAAACTAGTCGATACATATCTTTAAAAAATTAATAGGCTAAAATGTCTTTTAGATTTTAAAAAATTAGCTCACCTGCGCCCCCGTGTATAAAGTCACGAGCATATATTTAGGGCTGTAAATAAATTGAACATATTCAGAAATTTTTTGAGCAGGCTCGATAAATATTTGATTCGGATTTCGAATTCGAGCCGAACTCGAACATGTTCGAACTTTTTTCGAGCCCAAATTACTTTGTTCGATAGTTCGCGAGCTGCTCGCGAACTTTAATATTTTATTAATATAATATAAGTATATATTAAATAAATATATTTTGAACATTTCGGGTATTTATTTTCGAGCAATAATTTGAATAGCTCGCGAACATGTTCGAACATTTTCGAGCCGAACTCGAACTCGAACTTTAATTCGAGTCGAACTCGAGCCAAATTTTTGAAACTATTCGAACTCGAACTCGAATATAACTATTTCGAGCCGAATTCGAACCGTAAAATTTTCTGCATATTCTATTCGATTCGGTTCATTGACACCCATAGGCATACACGCTTTATATGTAAGTGTTTAAGTTATTTTTGTGTTTTTTAATTATTAAATACCAAAATAACCTCATTAAAAAATAGGCGTATTCTTGAACCCTCTATCTTCATCTTCAACTCTCTTCCCCTCTCTCCACCACCACTTCCTCTACAACCACCCAAAACCATCATAGACCTCGAGAAACTCCAAGTCATCGGCCATGGAAACGGCAGCACGGTCTACAAAGCTGGCAGCCATGAAAGTACTATGGAAAGGCAGCCATATTCTCATATTAAAACGGTTCAAGAGGTTTGTGGGCGTTTTGGTAATCAAATATTGGGAAACAAATTCATGTGGTGAATTGGTCGTAATTGCTTGTGTTAGCATAAAATACCCAGCAAGCCAAACGTTGGCCCAATGGGCTTTATGAGCCCTAGCCCAATTAGTTGTCTCATGAACACTATAAATATAAGGTTCACACTAGGGTTAACCAATCCCATTCAATACACCAACTCTCATAGAAAAGCCGTCATCACACTAGCACTGGTGCCGGGCTTGAAGATCTGGTCAGGTTGATTGGACTAGAGGATCACCGCCATCAGATTGATTTCGCTGTTCATCGGTAATTCTCTTTTCGTGCATTTATTCGATTTATGCATGTTTATATATGAATCAGGCGCGATCGACCGTCCCCGGATCAGATCTGCTTATTGTATTTTTTCCGGTGCGTTTGGATCTGACGCCGGGGTACGGAAACCCAACAGTGGTATCAGAGCCAGGTTGCGCTTTGATTTGTATATTTGATAATTAATTTTGTTGGATCGTTTCCTATCGATATTAATCATGTTTGAATTTCAGAAATTATATGATCCGGAAAATATAGAAAATGCATTAAAAAGTGTTTTAATGAAGACCCAAGGTTACTGTTCCGATCGCCACCATGGACGGCTACAGGCCGCAGACCGGCAGCGGCACACGGCGGAGAAATGTTCTCTGCCGCCGTGCGCGCCGCGGAGATGGTTGTTCTGCAAATCGCGAACCAGAAACAGGCGCAGAGCAAGAATCGCGGAAGGGTTCCGTGACCAGGCTTGCGCGTGTTCTTCTGGGTCTTGTTGCAGACGGAAAATCGTGCAAGCATCTGCCGCACGAACGTCCCTTGTAAAATTGTTGCGGGTGACGAAAACGAGGCAGGATGTGCGACGTGAAGGGAGCAAGGGCGGCGGCGTGGGCTGGCGAGCAAGGGGGCGGCGCTAAACCCTAGCCAAACCCTAAACCCTAATTTCGAATTTGGGGGGAGACGATGAACAGTGCTTTTCGGAAATTATAAAAAAAAAAAAAAAAAAATTTCTTTTTCATAAATCCGAAAATAGAGTTTGGGTTGAAATTGCATTTTTTAATTTTGGATCCAAATTGTTTGGAGTCCATAAATTTTTTGGGTCATTTTAGATGTTTTGTCCGGATATTATTTTTGAAATAATAAATCATAATACTTAATTTATTAAAAATGTGATTTTTAATTTATTAAATGTAAAATGGAGATTTTACAATTAGTTGAAAATAATTAATTGAAAATTGAATCAAAATGTTTCATTTAATTTATTAATTTTATTTTTTGACTAATATTTTGATTTGAGGTAAAATAGTGATTTTACCAATTAATTGATAATTTAATTAATTAGAAATTTTATTTTCAATTAATAATGCGATTAGTGGGAAACGATAGAATAAATTAATTATTGTGATCTAATTACATGTGATGTGATTAGTACAATTACATATGATGTAATTGTTTAGTTTAATGTTTAATTACATATGTTGTAATTGCATGATGGATGATTATGTGCATTGACCAATGTGTTTAGGTGAATGTTTAGGTTTTTATTGTTTCATTATTATTGTGATTTTGGTTATCGGGCCTGCGAGCCTGCTCTCTCTATTTTCTGATGTATCCCACCCCGGATTTGTATCCCTATTCTCTTGTTTGCACGATTTAAATGTAAAATCATTAGAATTAGTGGGAGATCGAGATTGAAGATGGAGCACCAAGAATCAAGACATGTATAATGGAAGCAAAAATGTAATAGGATTGCATTGCATACCTGCATCACCTTAGACAGACTTGTGATCCACGTATGGCTCACGTGGATCAATTAGGAAAAGGCCGTAATCGTCCATATTTATTTTTATTATGCATGTGATGTATGATAAATGTTTGTTTGTATGTTTTATTAGTACATATGACTGCATGAATAAAACATAGTTGCATGAATCCGGCAATCAAACAAACAAGTACTTGATGAGATTTGAAAATTATTAAATCCCTCTTTTGAATATGATTCAAAATATTTTAATATCAAACTGTAAAGGGAGCTCAAAGGAGTATGTTGCTTCCTGTCTTCCATCAACAGTTAAGCCATGAGACGCTACTTGTGTCAGGTGTCTTGTCTCACCCTCGTGGGGGGCATCTGGCATGGGAAAGCTGTGTGTTTAACTGCCACTTAATTATGGATAGGGTTCTGTTAACCTTTAAGATTACTCACCCTCGTGGGGTCTTATTGGCGAACATTACCATCCGTTGGATGGGTTAGTTTGACGTGAGAAGGCATAATTGGCCTGCCTCCGTAGGGTTATGTCAATCACGAGACTAATATCTTGGGGGTTGCATATGATGCAATTGTGAGCTACCTTTAGTATCATGAGGTCGGCTGGACCCTCGCCCGGGGCTATCATGAGCTAGTTGGACTCCAAGCCCACTAAGAAAATACGATTTTCCGTTCATTTGTCATGAGGGTGACGAATTCGAAAAATTTAGTGGGAGCATTCAATAACTAAAGACCATAGTTTTTGAATAAATTAATAATCAAACAGTTTGCACATATTTTCTGTTTATTCTCAGTATTGTGATTGCCGTGAATCCGATTGCATCAATTCTCGATACAAACAAAGTAACCGCACCAAATTATTCTGATTGACTAATAATTTTAAAATAGTGCTTGCTTCTAAAAGATTGCTATATACCCTTGGTGGGAGCCTCCTGTTGAAGTGTCTCCCGGTTCGTCTCATGAAGAGATTGCCACACTTGAGAAGTGATGGGACGATGGTCTCTAGACTAGGTGCTATATGATAGTATCAATGTCACCAATGAGTTTCAACACAGATATGAGAAATTCGTTCACATTACTGATATTTTCCAACACCTACAAATGTTGTTTGGTGAATAGACGCGATTACTGAGACTCGTGACTTCAAAAGAGCTATTTTCATTTCACATGCGAGATGGGGCTTCGGTCTATGAGCATAGTGTAAGAAAAATATCTCTTGTTGAGAAATTGGAAAATCTGAATGTGACAAATCCTCATTAATTGGCTGTAGATTTGATCTTATAGTCAAAATGTTGGAAACTCATGTATCCTTGATTCAAAGGAGAAACATGTTCTTCTTATTGAATCTTCTACCAATGGTATTTCAAGGATAAAGAAGAGGAAGGGAAATGATTCCCAACCTCAAAAGACGAAAAAGGATATAGTAGCAACTATGAAAGGAGATGCATCTATGTTTTCACTGCTGGTCACTGGCGCAAAATTGTAAGGAATACCTAGACTATAAGCGTTCTAGAAAGGGTATGTTTTATATTAAAATTAAATGTTTCTATTGGTTCTACTTCTTTGGTATATGATGTCAGTTGTGCTCGCATTTTTGCAAAGAGTTGCATGTGATGTGAAGAAGTAGAGAGCCCTAGGAAGGTGAACCTACCTGAGGCTAAGCATTGTAGCAAGAGTTGTTGCAATGGCTGTTTGAAACATTTATTTAATATAAAATCTTGAACTGGTTAGGAACTTGTTTGAGTAATTATTTATTTGTTCTAGATTTAATCATGAACATTGTTCCTATTTTGATAGAGAATGATATTCTTTTAAATATGCGAATGTGATTTGCAGTATTTTTAAGAATGCATGTTTTATTGAATATGGTGAACTTATGAATAATTAGTATGATTATATTCAAAGAATATAAAAAGAATGATAACTTAAATCCAACATATATTTAGCATGTGCTGAATGTCCATTGAATTTGATTCATATGGACGTATGTGGAGCACTAAATGTTAGTGCAAGATGATGTTGAGTTGTCTTAAAGAGAATGTGATTCTTTCTGAGTAACTCTCTAAAGTTACATATTTGTTGAATATAATTCATACCAATGCGGTGACCAAAACTCCATATACGATATGGACTGAAAAATAATCCAAATTTTTATTTTGAGATTGTTCTGCTTATGTGAAGCAGCCAGTGGGAGATGAGTTGGATAGTTGATCCATCTTATGTTATTTTGTGGAAATTTATATTATCAATTGCAAGCAAAGAGTTTGTTTCGCAAAGTGCAATCTTTCTAGAGAAAATGTTTCTATTAGAAATGATGACAAAATAATATAACTTGAAAGGGTTCAAGAACCACAAACCACTAGAAAAGTGAAAACGGTGAAATTAATTTAGTCAATCACAACCTTTGATTTACACACACCAAGGAGATTTGAAAATGTTTCAAGAGCTCCTGATAGAATGAATCAACTCCTTGAAAGTAGTCAAGAAATAGACCATGGATATGATCCTTGGACTTTCAAGGAGGCGATGTCAGATATTGATTCGAGACATTGGCACGATGCCATGAAATCTGAAATGGACTCCATGTACTCCAATAATGTATGGGCCTTAGTAGATCATCTTTGGGAATTGTTCCCATTGGCTGCATGGATTTACAAGTGAAAGCTTGGAGTGGATGGGAAGGTAGTGACCTTCAAAGCTTGACTGGTGGGAAACGATTATTGTCATAGGCAAAGAGTTGTTTATGAGAAAATTTTCATCGGTTATGATGCTATAGTCTATTTAGATTTTATTAGTTATATCTTTATATTATGAATACGAAATATGAGTAATGGATGTGAACATAACATTTCTCAGTGGTGGCATTGAGGTAGAAATGTAGCAGCCAAATGTGTTTACAACTTCTTGGAGTGAGAAAAATGTTTTCAAACTCCAGATGCCCATTTATGGGCCTAAGAAGGCATCTCGAAGTTTGAACTTCCGTTTTGATAACATCATCAAAGTGTTTGGTTTTGTTAAAAATCCGGAAGTGACATGTGTATGCAAAAGGGTTAGTGGGATCATGGTTACATTTGTGATGCTTTAAGTCGATTATATCATGCTCATTGTGAATGGTATTGGATTAATCAATTAAAGCATGATTATCTACTAATTTCTCCATGTAAGATTGGGAGAAGCGTCATACGTGCTTAGCATAAGGATCTATAGGGATAGATCTAAAGGATGCTTGAGATCTCTCAATCTACGTACATAAACACTGTGCTAAAAGGGTTTAGCATAGAATAGTCGAAAAATGAGTTACTTCATAATATGTCATAGTATTCATCTCTCGAGTCAATGGGTCTTAAGATTGATGATGAGAGAGAAAATATGACATTGGTACCTTATATTTCTACTTTTAATAGCATAATGTATGCTATGTATGTACTTGGCCTGATGTATGTTATTAGAGTAATGAGCAGACATCAGACAGATCCCGGTGAAGGTCACTGGAAAACTGTGAAAATAATCCTCAAGTTCTTATGAAGAACTTATGATATGTTCATGGTTTTTGGATCTGTAAGTGGAGAAATAAAAGTTGAAGCTAAGTTGATGCTGGTTTTTAAATTGGATGTAGATGATACCATATCGATGTTCGGATTTGTATTTAAGCTCAATGATGGTGATGTCTCTTGGAAACGTTCCAAGTAAGACACCAATTGGATTCCACCACTGAAGTTGAATACATTGCAGCATACGATGTAGCAAAGAGGCAGTTTGGATAAGAAATTTCATCCAAGAGTTGGGTGTAATTTCTAGTTCAGTTGACACAGTCTCTGTGTACTATGACAACATTTGAGCTATTATGAATAGCCAAGATCTCATCAGGATCCAAACATATATTGAGGAAATACTATATAATGAGACAGATGGTAGACGCGACATTATTATCGAGAGAATCGCTTCAACAGAAAAATATAGTGAATCCACTGACAAAGCATTTACAATGATTGGTGTCTGATAGACATCTTGGGAAGATGGTCTTAAGACACATGAGTAGTTGGCTTTGGGAAAGTGAAAGATATTGTTGTCATACATGATTAAGTAAATCAATAGTTGATTGATTGTACTTGTGATCTTATTATGACAAATCTTTGTTTGAATATTAATATATATGGCACTTCTTCATCTGTTTACCCATGCATCTTGATGCATTGATGAAGTCCTTGAGATTGCTTTAGTCCATAGAATGTGGTTGCGCATATGATGGTGACCATGAAATACATTCTCGACTGCGATTTCTAAATGTTCCTGGTCGATGAGCCTTCGAGAATGGGATATCGATATATGCTTGTTAGAGACTGGTATTCATGATGTGTCTAGTGTAGTGCGCCGCGTTTCATCGGCGTTGGCTTGGAGAAGTCAGCACACATGAATAGGTGCTCATTAGGAATGAGTTCACTGAACGACCCTACTCGGAATTCTATAAGTGGTTACCATTTGTCGAGTATAGAATTCCTAGTCATAGTTGTGCACCATTACTCCTCATGACCCGAGGCGTCATTGAGGTCTTGATAGATAGCCGTGTACTTTGATTTAATAACTGACCACATGCGGGTCATAAAGTTGTTATTTTGGGTATTCAGTGATGCTGTCAGAGGCCTATGATTGTCGTTGGGGATTCACCACTGGTCTTGATGAACCAGGATGTCCTATGTGTTTTTCTGTATATGATTCAAGGAATCTCTGGCCAGAGTGGGTAGTGCTTGTGAAAAATGAGTTTTTCATATACGCACACAATGAATCATATAACGTGAAACAAATACATAGCTATTGAAATCATAAGGGCCTCGACCGACCAATGCCCTAGATTCAATCGGGACATATTGAGTGAAAGGAATGTACTGCACGCTAACTATGGTTGACAGGTTCTCGTACGTTGCTAGTCATTTGTATCTAGGTCTTCGTGAAGCGCAGATGCTAGGCGCTACCCACGATTGGTAGATTGTTGCTGGAATTATATTTCCGTCATTGTCTATTAAAGGAGTTTAATTGACAATGGGGCATTCAGGGTAAGCCCAAGAAGTTGTTTGACTTCTAAAATCACAAAGGTTGTGATCCTATTGCTATGATACACTTGAGCCTCGCTGGGTCACAATCAACCGGCCGCCGATCTATCGATGAGAATTGAGACTTAAAGGTTAAGTGCTCAAATTGAGTGATTAGATGAATTTAATTTTTTGAAAGCTCCTCATTCTAGTGGGGTTTCTATATTTGAAAGTGTTTCATCTATAGAAAGTTCTAAAATTAAATCATTTGATATATTTATGTTTCATAATAATGTACAATGGTTGTACATCAAGTTATTCAATTGGATTGACTTACTTGGATTATGAATTTATTGTTTTGTGTTGGCTTTTGGGCAAGTGGGAGATTGTTAGCATAAAATACCCAGCAAGCCAAACGTTGGCCCAATGGGCTTTATGAGCCCTAGCCGAATTAGCTGTCTCATGAACACTATAAATATAGGGTTCACTCTAGGGTTAACCAATCTCATTCAATACACCAACTCTCATAGAAAAGCCGTCATCACACTAGCACTGGTGCCGGGCTTGAAGATCTGGTCAGGTTGATTGGACTAGAGGATCACCGCCATCAGATTGATTTCGCTGTTCATTGGTAATTCTCTTTTCGTGCATTTATTCGATTTATGCATGTTTATATATGAATCAGGCGCGATCGACCGTCCTCGGATCAGATCTGCTTATTGTATTTTTTCCGCTGCGTTTGGATCTGACGCCGGGGTACGGAAACCCAACAGCTTGGTGGCGTCGGCAGCCAAGGATTCCAATTGAAAAACGGTGGGATGCATTGGTGAATATTGAGGTGAGGAAGAAAGATTTCATGGGATTAGTTTGTGCATTTGGATCGATGAAGGAGTTCAAAAATACAGCTGATACCTGGTGCGAATCGACGGCGAGAACTTTGGCAGACGACGAAATCGAAGTTGTTCCTCTGTGATTTCAGCCCCATGTACGAGAATAAGGAGTTCAAAATTACAACATTTCCGTAATCACATATAGCAAGGGAGTTGCAACGGCCGGCCACGATTGAGCAAACGTTGCTAGAACTCAGAGCAGAAATGGCATAAACCATTCTTTCTCCTCACTGTTTCGAATTCCCAAACTGCCCATCTTCTTCAGAACCCCTCGAAAACCGTTGAAATCAAGAAAATAGTGAAAATTGAGAACAGAGTGTCATAAAATATGAGGAATAAAATTCTTTTATTCTGATACACATTCAATGGTTTGTATAATAGTAGAACAAAAAACAAGGAAAGAATATTATAATTGATTCAATTGATTTTATTCTAATTCTTAGAAATCTGGGATTATCTACAAAGAAATAATATCTTCCATTTCTCACACTCCCCTTCAAATTGGTGCGTTGGTGCATAGATGTCAATCAGGCATTGTTGATAAAATGATCATAGTGTGGTCTTGAGAGTCATCTGGTCAAAATGACAGCCCCCTGTTGAGTTGTAGATATGAATGGCAACATATATTTCCAGCTTCGATTTTCTCCTTTATAAAATGACGATCAATTTCGACATGCTTCGTTCTATCATGCTGAACATGATTGTGAACAATGCTTATAGTTGTTTTGTTATCACAATAGAATCTCAAAGCTTTCTTCACTGTTCTTTTCAACTCTTCCAGAACTCGTTGCAACCAAAGAATTTCAAAAACGCCATGAGTCATAGCTCTGAATTCAGCCTCTGCACTGCTTCTAGCCACAACAATTTACTTCGTGCTTCTCCACGTTACCAAATTTCCCCAAACAAATGTGCAATATCCGGAGGTGGATCTTCTATCGGACAAAGAACCAGCCCAATCAGCGTCAGTAAATACTTCCACACCCCTCTGATGAGTTTTCTTGAAGTGTAGGCCCTTCCCTGTAGTAGGTTTCAAATACCTCAAGATACGATAAACAACCTCAACATGTTCTTTACGGGGGCATGCATAAACTGGCTAACAACACTCACAGAGAATGTGATATCTGGACGTGTATTAGACAAGTAGATCAATTTTCCTACTAACATTTTTTACCTACCAGTATCTACAGGAGCTTCCGGGCTGACATCCCACAACTTTACATTAGGATCCATAGGAGTGTCGGATGGTTTGCAACCACTCATGCATGTTTCTTCCAAGAGATCCAATATGTATTTTCGTTGGACAAAACGATGCCTTGCTTAAACCGAGCAACTTCCATTCCCAAGAAATATATTAGTACTCCAAGTTCCTTGATTTCAAATTCAGTTGATATTCCCTTCTTTAGCTTGTTCATTTCCACCAAATCATCTCCTGTAAGGATAATGTCATCAACATACACAATTAAAATAGCAATTTTGCAGTCTGAAGCAAATTTAAAGAATAAAATTTGATATCCTTATCTCTTTACTGACTGAGTGAGTTTGTTGAACCAGGCTCTCGGAGACTGTTTTAAGACTTAAGTTCATAGAGAGAATTTTTTACCCTGCACACTTTAGTGCCAACATTTCCTCAAAACCAAGCGGACTATCCATATACACTTCTTCTTCTAAATCACAATTGAGAAATGTATTTTTAACATATAGTTGTTGGAGAGGCCAGTCTAGATTGGCTGCAACAAACAAAAGGACCCGAATCGTGTTTAGTTTTGCAACTGATGCAAAGTTTCAGAGTAGTCAACTACATATGTTTGTGTGTACCCTTTCGCTACGAGCTTTGCCTTATACCTCTATAAAGAACCATCATAATTGTATTTGATTGTGAAAATACATTTACAATCCACAATCAATCGTTTTTTCAGTTGGTAAGGGCTCCACATTACAGGTGTTGTTTCTCTCAAGAGCTCTCATCTCTTCCAGAATTGCTTCCTTCCACTTCGGAATTTTAAGAGCCTCGTGTACATTTTTTTGGTATTTCTGCATTGGACAATTGTGTGGTATGTTGGAATATACCCTAAGACAACTCATTAGATGATTAATTTTGACATACAATGTAATATGATTTTATTAAAGGCAATTCATTATTATATATTATTACAGTATCTGTGTAATATGAATATATATATATGTTAATGTCCTTAGAATAATATTGTATTATTCTTAAAGATTGTCCCTAGTCAAGTATTATCATGAATTAGGATAATGATAATACATTGAGACTAGTATGTATTGATTGATGAATTGTTCATGGATATGAGATATCGAATCAACACATGAGTGCATGTTAGAGAACTATGTATTGGATAGACCCACCATGAGAATGCTACATGGATAGTTATATGAATGTCATAAGCAATTCTCATAGTGATAATAATGTATGTAATCCTTACGACTTGAGATCACCAGAGATCCCAACATAAGGAGTTGTGTATCTTGATATTGTCAAACGTTACCTGTAACAGGGTAAACTATAAAGACAATCATTGGATACACCACGAATTATGTAGAGGGATGTTGAGTGATCAAGAAAGGATTTGTCCCTCGTATATTACAGGACAATTGTTTGGGCCCTTGATCAAGTGAGACTAAAAGGCGTGGCCATGCTCGAATGAGTCGATATGTGATATCGAGCTTATTCGTTTATTCTAGTTTACTTGGGGATCAAGAAATAAAAGATTAAACTATACGAGTATGTGACTCGTGTTTAATCTAAACACACAGGACAAAGGGATTAAGCTACGTGGTGAATATTATCACAAGCCATAGGTGATGTCGAGTCAATGACATTCTTGTAACTTGGGTAGCCTTGATGTGTTGCCAGATACCGCTTATTGCTTGTGACATAAAATAAGATTTTACGTCACTGACAACGTTACAAGATCCTAACAGGTCGCACAAAAGATTAAATCGATAAAGAGAAGTTAAAATTCATTGGATGAATTAAGTTGATTAAGAAGAGTCTTGATCATATAATTTTATGGGCAGTATTTAGATATATAGAGATATATTTAAATATGATATGTATATAGATATACGGGTTGGGCCAAGGGTTTTATGAAAAGCCTTATTCTGATGATGTAACGCCGCCTAAGAAATATCTTATATATATATATATATATACATGTACATGTCAGGGAAGGGTTAATAGTGATTAACAAAACCCTAGCAGATAATTCGAACAAAAACGAACCAGCCGTCACCTGGCTTTGACATCTGGTGTTCTTTGTTCTGTTGAGTTATATCGAGTCTAGCAACTCTATAACGTCGACACCCTTTCTATTTGATCGTGTGAATACCGTGGAGACAAAACTCTAAAAGTTTTGCTCGTGACTCGTGGACGTGTTGCTTCGAGGGATCTGCATCAAACACGCTACAAAGGTCTAATTCTCGACATCCGATATGAACACTCCGTATAGGTCCATGGATGGAATCCAAATATTTTATTCCGCTGCGTTGTATGCATGTCGGATTCCTAACAGTGGCATCAGAGCCGTGTACGAAGCTCATATCGGGGTTATGTGATAAATTTATTTATCATGTTTGAGTTATTGTAATCATGCTAGTTAGAAACTGTAAAAACATATATGATATGTTATGATAAAGTTTGTGGAAATAATCGTAAATATATATATATATATATATATATATATATATATATATGATATATTGACGAATTTTATGTATAAGATACATGTGTTTGCGCGACCGAGCCTAGCAAGGCCGGCGAACGTAGCTCGATAGTCCGGCGAACGTAGCTCGTAAGGGGCGACTGTGCTGCGCAAGGCGGGCGACCGCCTCGCATCATGGTTGGGCGACCGAGCCCATGTGATGGGCGACTGCCAAGCCATGGCTGGGCGATCGAGCCCTTGGCTGGGCGACCGTGGCTTGAGCTTGAGGCGGGCGTCCGATGCTTGAGCTAGATGGGCGACCGAGCCCATGGCTTGTGCTTGAGGCAGACGACCGAGCTCATGGCATGAGCTTGAGGCCGGCGACCGAGCCATTGGCTAGATGAGCGATCGAGCCCATGTGATGGGTGACCGAACTCATGTGATGGGCGACCGTGACTCGTGCATGTGGGCGTTCGCGCCCCTCGCGTGGGCGGCTTTCTAAGGCATATGATGCCCTGAGCGTACGATAATTTCCCTAATTTTATTTTACAGTTTATGGACATATAATTAAATTTTAAAATGTTTAGAAATTAATTCATTAATTGTTATGATGTCCTAGTATGTTTTATGTGTTGTTTGAGCATGGTGCATGGTTATAGTCCTATGATCTATTAGATAGGAATTTTGTGAATGGTTGTATTTTTAAATACGGCCTGCGAGTCGTGCCTTCTCTATTTTTTCTGAATGTATTCCCTCCTCTATGCTTCCTTCGAATGTAACTCGAGGACTTTTCTCGATCGATCACCGAGGTATGCAACTTGAAAAAAATGAAAGCTTGAAGCCAAGCTGCATTCGATCGTGGAAAAGTGGCTATCGATCGTCCGACGATAGAATTTTGGGTTTTTGTTGTATTTTTAAGAGTTTGTGTTCAACTATGAAGCTCTTTCTTCCTCAACAATATAAGGAACATTATGTACGACCTACATGTACCTTTGGCCTTTTGACCTAGAAATCATCAGTCTCCACCGTCCAAATTCATTGAAGAGACAGGAACGATGCAAGAGACGGAACGATGAAGTAACGCACAGAGTCGACACCTAATGTTTATTTATGTTTCTAAACTATAGTTTGTTTTATTCCATATTTTGATGTTTAAATTGTATACTTATTTATACATATTTATTTGATTATTATTCTAGGCTTTTTTTATCAAGACAATGAGATTCTATGTTGGAACCTTTAGTTTAATTAGCAGTTTTTGATTAATTCAATATAATATTTGTGTATAATTTATTGTTCTTCATACTTTCAAGGATTGATCAAACATTGAATAATTTTATATATCGTAATTGAGATCGACAGAAGATATTACGTTACAACATAGTAAATTAAGCCGTAGATTTCAGACTGAGATTAAAAGATGAGATCAAATGTATGTGTGATAGTCATAGATATTTATGTTAATTTAACTCGACATATTATATTGAATAATTCGGAATACTTGTCACCCTAGATATTTATATCGATAATCGATCATAACTGATAGAAGAATTAGGGTGAATTACATAGATGAACCGAAATCTTGATAAATCATTTCTACGGATTTTCTTCATAATTCATTGATTGTTTGGTTGAACTTTGCTTTCGTAGTTAATTATAATAATCACTCAATATTTGTAGGCTAGAAGATATAGTTAAACTATTTAATATGGTAATTATTGATAATCTATGTGTGATCGACAACCCATTCTTCAAAATACTATACTAAAACTTGACAACCGTGCACTTACGGTATAAATCGTGCCATTTGAGTAAAGCATGCATCATATTAGCATTTATTGCTGAAAAACTGCGCGATCAAGACACCTTTAATATTTCCTATATCCCTTAAAAACTATAGGGAGTAATTGTAAACCCTCGTATTATCGTAATTAATATTTAAACGCTAAATAATTATATGATTATTAACATGATAACTATTATAATTTGATGAATGCACGGAATCGTACTTGACATTATATTTGACACGTGTGCAGCGGATAAGCGACACTTGTTACATTTTTAACAAAAGTAATTGTAGCTTAGTCCGAATGAGATGAGATCAATTCAATTGGAAAGCCAACTTAGATGGCTACAACTTTTGTGTTTTGAGGTTTGACCGAATCCTTTTAGAGGGAATGTCAAAATTATCCCATAGTATTTTATGCATATTAATTTTCCCGCGCTGACAGAAATTGGTAGATTGAACATAATTTTCTTGTTCGATATCCAAATTGGGTGATTCCAATACCAAATGAAAGTTATGACGTATCTCTACCGCGACAGTATTGCGTCCTCTATCGTGGTGAGGATCACCCGTGGTTGAGGATGATAAACTTGGGGGAAATCGATTTTGGGGTTAAAGAGACGAGATACTTTAGGGAGTAAACCGGGATGATGACAAAATGAGGGATATAACCAAATTATAGGGATGTTTTAATGGATCATCTCTTAGATGTCTAATAAAATTTAAAGGCGTGTTCGGAACAAAACGTTTTGTATAACAACATTTAGCTGAATCCACGCTCTCATTTCATCATGTGTCGTGAGGACAGAATCTAGAAGAAAGCAAGATGGTTAATTGCAATAATACATACCAACACGTTTCTATATTAATCTTCTGGGCTGTGATTTTGCTATGTTCCAAACAAGTTCTTGCGAAATCTCGAGTCCCAATTTCTGTAAGTTGGATTTTTCTCTAATTTACCTATAGAAGGTTCCACGATTGTGATTTTACAAAGAAATGATGGAAGTTCCTTTGTTGATTTGTGTTTGTAACAGGAATCAGAGATTCGGGAAAAGAAAAACAACTGCTATGAAGACATTGAGAGGTATTTGTTTTAAATTTTCACAAATTCTATTTGCTGTTTTTTTTATTGCTATTTCATTTCTGAGTACTCGTCCAGTGATTTATTGTGTATGCAATTCTTGAACGGGTGTTTTATTTCACATGTATATTATAAATTCACTACTTGCTGGGACGATTTTGAAAATCCTCAATAACAAATTCAATTTACTTGTTTGGATATTTTTTGAGTTATTATGGATTTAAATTATCTGTCAACAATTTGAGCTGTTGCGTTACTTGTGCATAGTGGATTATGGGGTCAGCAATGCACGTCATCAATGATAGCCAAGGAGAATTGCGCCTTACGATGCCTATCGCCGGTTTGCTACGAGCTTATCTATGAGAGTGATCCGGTAAGGACTTAAATTAAGTGCCGGTATTCTTTGATGGTTAACGAAACATTTCGCATTTATGGCATTCGGATTGTGAAAGGTCTATATAATATGTTGATTTATGCGTATGGTGAGTAGCTGAGTATGTGTAGTGTGTTTCTTGAATGGTAGTTGGAAGAAGGGGAGAAGGATTACACGAGGAGTTCAGAATACAAGTACTGCATGCACAGGTAAAACATGGATTGTGTGCTGTTACACAATTCTTAGAGCCTTAAACATATTTATTAAAGTCGCACGTGGTTCATACATATATGCGGGAATAGTAAGGAGTAGCTCCTTAGTAGGTGCATGCCTATGTTTAAATCCGATTGTTTGTATTGTTCAAGAGCCTGTAAAGTATATATCACATTCTGTGCTGCCTTACCTTATGCTTAGGCAGTACAATACTCGTGCATGCAAGGGCAAGACGAATGGTGGATGGTCACAATTGAAAAAGTTTTAATATTCATGTGTAATTTTTCCAAAAATTCAAGTTTTCGGCCCGCACATTCTTAATCCTGCTTAACGATTAAATATGATGACGTTGTTTGTGCAATATGTTTAGATGCATGTTACTAGAACATTGGCCTATTGTATGCTGCAATTAACTCGACGGTTAGTTCAGGCATAATTTACTTCCTGCTGCAAGTGCACTTTCGGTGTTGTGTATTTCCTTGCACTTTTTGCTTTTCTAACAAGATAATGGTTTGGATTGCAAGTTAAAAATTTGATAGTTTTCATTGAACAAGCCTTTTACACCGATATATTTGATTTCATAACGTAGAGTTAAATTTTAATTATACACCACATCAATGAATGGGTTGGTGCTGGATGTTGGCAGAAAAAATGGATTTGAAAAGACTGCATCCCATAATGAAAATATACCATTTTGAATGAAGTTTTAGAGAGTTGTAGCAAAAGACTAAGATTTATTTACTTTTTTTGCTCTAAAAAGTAGTGTTGTGAATTATTTATGGCACATTGTGACGTTTAAATAAGATGTCATTTTTTAAAAGAGATTTGTCTTGTAGAAAATGGAACATTATATAGAAATATACAATAAAGAGAAAATGGTGATTTTCTTGAGAGATTAAGGGAGTATAATTGGATACCTTCAAAATTATACGTATTTCGTCTTCGATTTTTTGTTTGAATGCTGGTATGTATTGATCCTCAGAGAAATTATTCCATTGTTGACCTCATCCTCATTTGATGTCCCTTTGGCAGGGTATCTCTTGGAGAGAGTTTGGATGGTATCAGAGGTTCTTACGACTAATATGACCACTCGAGCATGCGATATAGGTGCATGTCAGTTAAATTTATTGTGTACAACGTTGGAATATTGATAGTTCATGCTGTACAATCGGGTTCAGTAGTCTCTGGTTTCTGTTATTTTACACATCTAGCGAATCTTATTTGAATAATCTTCCGGGAAGAATCTGTTGTGCATTAGCTCCAGATTTTTTTTTTAACCCAGATTATATTTGCTTGGGTAAGGTTGTCTGAGGAATCAAATAACGTCGTTGGAACACGCACGGCAAAAAAAAGAAAAGAAAATCAAGACCAATATAACATCTTATTGACTATCAATAATAAATTACTTATTGACTAATCGGCATTAAACAGTCAATTCCAATCCAAGTGAATGGGAAATGAAGGCTTTATGCTTTCTTTAACAACCACAAGAGTAACAAGGGAAGCATACACCAAATGGGGTACTTTTTGTACCACCTTCCTGACTCCCGGAACATTCTCAGTCGCCCTCTTCTTAAGCAACGCCACTGTTGGAGCAACGGCCAAAGCGATGATCAATCCGAAGATTTTCCCTGTAACTTATGTTGAAGCACTGATATCTTGATATGTCATGTTTTGAATTTACAAAAATAACTTCAATTCAAGCCTTTTTTTCATCACAAATTGATATATATATATAATATTAAATATTTTAATGTGGATATAAGAATCATTAAAAGATTATTATTTAATTGGAATCAAGATTTTCTGATCATAATTGTTCTGTTCGTGGCATTGCGGGTAACAATTTAGGAAGATTGTGGCTGAAGTTCACTTTGATGAGGCTATCGAAGTTCTCAGTATCGAAGACAAACAAAATAAGAGAGGTAAATAAAAAAAGTTATGATCTTGATGTTCCCTTATAGTTTCTTGAACAGAAGTCTCGTTCAATTTAGCAACAGAAAATTGTTCCTTCTCCTGAGTAAGATTTGATGCCTACTGTAAGTTCATGGAGCTTCAGCTGCTTTTTCTGTGCGTATTGGGACTTGAAAGGGGAAATTCTTGTATGAACAGGGTCCTGCAAACACCGACACATATACAAACATATAGATACATATTTATGTGTGTTGGTGTACGGCAGAACCCGATCCATACACAATTTTCCGACTTTTGAAAGTTAATATTGACATCATCTTTGAGGTATTCTGATTTAGTACTCGTTCCTTGTTTCTTTTTACTTTTAAAACTGACTTTTCACCCGCTTTTTCAGATTAAAAATTTTCTTTGTTATACTGGAAATGTCTTTTATAAACTACTTACACTACTCTTGAGTTGGAAATGAGAGAAAAGTTACTGGGAAGCTAATACCCTAAAATATATACATACTGACCTTATAACAGAGAATTTGAAACCCAACAACAATTCACCCGTTATGGCTAGACCCACACCTGGATATGCACCCTTACAAAAACCCAAGTCAAACTTGAAGTCACTACATAAAAAGCATTAACATATTCGGGTTTTGCTAACCAATTCAAGATAAATCACTAAAAAACATTCTTAATTATCTTGTAGTAAGCAAGAGTAAACTCATAGCTGTATTTAGGATACACCTTTTTCTTCTTCTTTACATGGCAGTTGCATTTATATATACTTGTAGTTGTTTTGTTCCAGCTAGGTATCATCTCTTGCTAGAAAAACACGAGGGTCTTATTTAGCAGATTGTTAGGACAGTCGGTCATTCCAAGGTAGTGAGCAACACAGGCTACATTAACGACGTTTTCTGTTCGACAAGTTGATGTCATTTCCCTGGCAGTTGTCATCCATGTTCGACTCTATATGCGCATATATTGTATATTTGGAACAAAAAAAAGAGGGTGTTTCCTACGGCGAGGACAACCGGTGACCGCGAATCACATTTCCGATGTGCAGGCAGCACCACCTACTATCCGAGGATGGGGATCTTATCAACCATTCTGGAAATTATTACGAAGGGCTTCGGTATTTTATTTTCTATCAAAGATATGGGTTAAACACCGGATAAACAACCCTGTTAATTGTCATTAACAACGAATAATCTCAGATAACTGAGAGGGTTTAGGGTTTAATCAACCGTAACAATTTCCAGCCCCCACACCCTCAATTGTGGTGCTTTTAGAACTGTTAGTTGATTTATTTAAAATGCTGATGTTTTGCTGAAGAAATGATGTGGGATAGGGTGCGCGGCCCTTCTGTTGACCTTTTGTTCAATCTATCTGTTTTAAAACCTCGACATGAATTAATTAATAATTTATAAAATATAATCATAGAGCACCGTATATATATATTGTGCAAGAAAATTAAATGCTTCTTTATTATCGCTATAATTATTATTTTTTTTGCAAAAATAGGTATGTTTATAATAAATTTTTCAATATAAATATAATCTAGAATTTTATATATTGTACAATCTTGTGTGAATGTAGATTCAATTGACTCAAACGCTCCTTAGGGATGGGATGACACATGAATGTACTACTGTGATGCACCGATACTTCTAAAAAATATTCAGTGCAGCGTTGGATACTTGTAGGACACTGAGATTTCTCGGACACTCATTAGACACCCACGTGGTTTGTCCTTAATTTTTTTCTTTAAAAAGATTAAAATCGAACACATGTGTTGAACATTCCCTTCAAAATAAACATCCGTGTCGGACACGATCGATGGCCGTGTCCGACACAAAAATGACGTTCTTGAAGGTTAATTGTACAATTTAAAAAGTTTGGGCTAAAATGAAATTTGAACGTCTTAGTTAAACTCCATGTTAATTAAAGTAATATACATTTGGTATTATATGGATGATCCGTGACATGCATTTATTTATATTCCTTTTGAATTTGTTAAGAATATTTTTGGTGTTATATTTCATTTGGGCGTGTTCGTTAAACTTTATGTTAATTGAAATAAGATATATTTTATGTTAGTATGAATGATACTATGATGATTCCAGTGATATGCATTTATTTATCTGTTTCTTGAATTTGGTAGAATATTTTTGTTGCTTTCACATGGTTTTAGAATTTAAAAACTTGAATTTTAGTATTTTGTCATATAACATATATAAGTAGTGCATATATCGGATGTATACAAGTATTTCCACTATGTGGAATACTTTTTTTTTTGGTGCTTGATCAAACACAATCAGTTATTACTTATATGCGGGAGCCCCCAATTTTTCGAGTTATTTTCTTTTGTATGATAGCGCCACACTATGGTTTCAAATCTTTACGGTTTCGATTTTAGTTTAATCATAGTTGATGTGACATTGATTCAAATCAACTTCTTTAAATTTTAAAGATCAAGAAAAAATGATAGCTCAGCTTTGAATTAATCAAATTCCACGATTTTGTTCTTTTGTTTCTAGATTGCTCTAATTTTTATGTCCACTAAACTCTTCCGATTCATAATTCATCTAGTTAAACTTAATTACTCAACAAATGTATTTTAAAGTAATATATATCTTTCCTTGTTGAAAGAAAAAACTGGATGATAAATAATTTTTATTAAACATGTATTCAAATTATGTATTCAAGAAGCATATGTTTGTTAAAGACCTAACTTTCATTGACAGGTCAGCGTTGTAGTAAGGAAATGAAGATATATAAGAATCACGTATTGAAGATAATAATTGTTACTCGGTTAGATCGGCTTATAAAACATTCTTAGAGAAAGATGTTCTTGATGAAGATTCTTTGACGGCTTATGAAACTATTTGGAAGACTTTGGAGGATGATTTAAAGACCGAATTTTGACAAAGCAGGATTTGCAAAGACAGAATATTAGGGTGTGACCTATTTCAAATTTTTTGCGACTCGTGTCTAGTAGAGGAGGAAACAACTGCTCATCTTCTATTCTACTGCTCAAAGTCTTATGCATTATGGATGAATTGCTATAAGTGGTTATGAGATTAATCAAGTACTTCACTGTGATCATGTTGCTCACTTATTGAATCACAAAGGGCTATGGGTGCATAGAAG
Source organism: Haberlea rhodopensis (assembly GCA_907163345.1). Classification (NCBI taxonomy): domain Eukaryota; kingdom Viridiplantae; phylum Streptophyta; class Magnoliopsida; order Lamiales; family Gesneriaceae; genus Haberlea; species Haberlea rhodopensis. Next base: position 2,788,244 of record CAJQUN010000030.1, read on the forward strand.
AGGTGGGAAGGGTTGTATGACTATTTGGTTGGCTATAATCTGGACTGTATGGTTACATAATAACAATAGAATTTTCAGGGGACCTCCGATTTGGAAGACGAATTGTTGTATCTAGTTCAATATAGATTTTGATTTTGGATTAAGAATAGATGTAAATTGAAATTTCATTATGTATTTTCTGATTGGATCAGGGAACCTAGATTATGTTTATTAGCATCTTAATTTAGTGTCTGGTATGTTGGATGTCTATTGTAACTTTTTGGAGTACTTCTAGTACTCTTATTTATATATATATATATATATATATATATATATATATATATAATTTCTTTTCCGATATCAATATTTAATTTTAGGAATCGGGAACAACCATGTTTGGTTCCCCTTTTCAGAGGACGATTTCGAGTAAAGTACAAAATATAATGTTTTAGAGATGGGAAATGCTATTTATCCAATAATCAATAGTGTAGTTATTCTCATGTGCTTAAATGATCATTTTACACCTGTTATTAGTCTTATTTAAGACAATTTTGAACTTTCTAAGACATTCATAAGGAATTTGTTTGTGTACAACTCTTGCACGATAGTAGTTACACAGTTGTAAATTCATAAGTTTGTCACCGTCACTTGTGGTTACATTTCAGCCAATAAAGTTGTAGCTTGCTTGCCCAAATATTTCTTCCTACACACATGGAAAATGTGAAGGACGTCTTGATCACCGGACAGGATTTCCGCAAAGGAAGTATAGATCAGGGCTCTGCTCTTTCGCGTCCTTGAAACATTCTAGAACCAGAACTAAACTATAAATCAAATGCAGTTCTGAAAATGATGATGTTTCCATTTTCAGATCTCTTCGGCATCAACCTCCGGTTTCTTCCAAAGTCGTATACTACTTGCCATTACACCATTTCCAGGATGAGGAGGATGGTCGTGTGGTCTGAGAAATCTCCATTTCATACCCACAACCCACCAACCAATCGATGTACTCGCCTTTTCCCCCCTTGAGAAAGGCAGTTTCTTGGCGTGTCCTACAGCGGTAGCAGTCCTGTCCATTCAAAATAGCATTCTAGTTTCATGTTCCATGTGTATAGATCAATGACTCGTATGACTAAAAAAACGTGCATTCATCTGAATATACAGAACAGAAATTGGAACATTATGCAGGACATATGTCCATATCAACTGCCACAGGGAGCACCTAATTGAAAGCAATGATTTTGAAGGTTTTGACCTTGAGTTTACGTGATTGCTTCCATATCGAGCTTAATACAGTAAATATGGTCATCCCTGCAACCTACAAAAATTCTACCACCAATCATCACTGGAGAAGAGAAGATCTCTCCTTTAAGGTCCAATCGAGCAAATTCACGAACAACGTCCTCATTTTGATTCAAAGCCCCAAGAGCATTCAAGTCAATTCGCAGCACATGAATACAGCCAGAACTGTCACAGACACAAAGTAAACTGAAAAGAAGAGGAACAAATGTAGTGAGTTTTTCTTATGCAGGATAAGATCTGAAATTTTAACTTAAAAGTTCTTTTACCTTTCAGACATAGTGGAGACATCAGTGACCAACTGCAAGTCCTCATCTGCACAAGGAGAAGATGAAATCGGGTGCCCAATATTATGCTTCCACAATAATTTTCCTGTTTCCTGAAATGACATCAAGTTACAATAAATTTTCAAGATATTGAAGCATATCTAATACTTCAATCTTTCTAAAAATGAACAGTAGAAAATATTAGGTACAAAAGTTTGAAGCAAATCAAAGTTCAAGGCTTTAATTATTATATTGGCAGCTGATATAAATTTTAAATTCATTTATTTATAAAATGGATCTCGTAATATAAAGTATATAATGGTGAATTAATAAAAAGCGGTGACATGAATGTTCCTGTTGAGAAAAAAATTTCAGGCTGGTGTAATTTTCCTATCTTGATTTACCATTTTTCATGGTTAAAGTTGTGAAGGATGTATAATTGCTTCGGTTTGTATCGTTTACCTATTTAGTTATATCCGACAACTTTGTATCAGTTATATGCATGTGTAATTTACCTTCTATATTTTGGTCACGGATATCGAACAAAGAGCTCATAATCCTTTACATTGAATAAGGTGGTGCAACTATAATAATCCCTAGAATAATGATCTCACCATTGCAAAGGAATAAACGCTTCCATCTCTAGAACACACAAGTACCTGCAATAGATACAAGACAATCGACTTTATAACAGAACCCCAATCACATAACCCTAAGTAATAGAATGTCAAATACATTGGTCAACATAATGCATTCCACAGATAGTGTAAAGGTGACTGCATATAAATGGCACTTTAACAATAACAATTACTTGTCTCTGAAGTAAAAAAATATGGAGGCTATGTCAATCACAAGTTGCAAAGGTTGTAATAACAAACCAGAAAGAAATTTATGTTTGGAGTTCAGATAAAAAATAAAGCATGGAAAAAATAGTATCACGAGAAGAATATTTTGATATTGCATTACAGTTTTATACTTGATAACATGGGTTTAAATATGAAACCCATTTAATGAAGCTAATTGCAAGTTAGCCTCAGACAGAACATGGCCTAGATTGAGGCTAAATTTAAATAATCATATTTATTTTATAAAATTTCTAGGAAACTGTATTTTCCAAAAAGCGTTTACATTAAATTCCAGACCTTATCAAGAGCTTCGGTATCATAGAATTTTACCTGTGAAGGTAAGGCCTTGGATATGCAAGGTCCAGCGAAAATTGGCCCACCAGTTCTTGCCTATTGCAGAAGCAAGGGAAAATATGAATTTGACGAGCGAAAGTGCATTTACAGGAATCATTTATCACATTACAACTGTTAGGTAATCACACAATTACAGGTAGTATTATGCATATACGTTATATACCTTCCAAATGACGAATCCGTAGGTATTAAGGACAACAACAATTCCATTCACCAAGCAACAAATGACTGCAAAACCATAACCACTAAAAGATATGAACAAAAACATCTCAAAAAAGAGAATGCACGTCAGGATAATGTGAATTTATGTTTTGCTGTGTGCAAAAGTGTTACTGATCCAATGTCTTGTATTTCTTTCCTTTTGCATACCAGTATACTCCTAATTTATTAGAGTGTCATTCTTCAAAAAATGTTCTTAAATACAAAAATCCTACATTTACAAGGCCTAACTAAAATCCAAGATTTATAAAGCCGAAAATTAACTACCCTTACGAAAATTGATTAATAGGTTTTCGTCTCATTGACAAGTCGAAACAATTTAAAAACAATAAAATGAAAAGGTATAAAATACAAAGTAAAGGGAACACATCTACCATTAATCCAAGAACAGTTAACTACAACTAGAGAAATATGCAATTAGGTTTTTAAAATTCAAGGGAGTTTTTTTAATGTAGTTTGAGATAGCATATACAAAACAAAAAAGTACAGTAAAGCATTATGTGATTTAATTTAGTTTAAAAAATAATAGTGTTAGTAGATAAGATAAACTGTTAGGTACCGTTTGAAGTGAAGGATATGATAAGTAATGTAAAGATTAAAAAATTGTAAAATGATTGTAAAAATAGTATGTGATAAGTTATATGCCGTTTGATTGGAGAATAAGATGATTGATAAGGATTATTATATGGTATAATGATTAAAATACCTTTATCATTATAATAATAAAATATAATAAAAATAATAGTATATATCTAAGAATCATAATATATATATATATATATAATAATAATAATCATAATAATATATATAATATAATATTAATATAATATAATAATCATAATATAGAATATAATAATCATAATTGTGTGTATGTATATATAATATATAATAATAATTATTATTATTTTTATAATATAATATAATAATAATATATTATAATATTAATAAAATAAAAAATAATAATACTAATATAATTCATAATAAAAATATATATATTTGAATATATATATATATAATTTATATACATTATTATTATAATATATATATATATATAAATATACGTGTGTGCATGTGTATATATACATATATATAATAGTAATAATAATAATAATAATAAGAATAGTATATATATAATATATATAAATTATTATATTAATAACATATTATAATTAATATAATAATAATTATTATTATTACATAATAATATATATATATATATGCATATAATAATAATAATAGTAATAATAATTTACATACATTATTATAATATATATATATATATATATATATATATATATAATATATATATATATATATATATATATATATACGTGTGTATGTATATATAATAGTAATAATATATAATTATTTTTCGGCGGGAATTTTAAATTTTGAGATAGTGAAAAAGGTGGGAATGGGCATTTATGTCATTTTGTTATAAAGTGGGATTAAAATGTGATAAATATGGTGGGATAATTTGTGTTAAAATCGAAAAAAACATGGGATATGAAAAGTAATACAAAGATTACTTTCCCTATTAGTAAAAGTTACTGTTAAAAATCTTGGATAAAAACTACGGATTTCCATAAGCATACGAAGTCTTTATGCGTATCAGTTTGTCATGCACATCAATCATGAATATAAAATGAGTATATAATATGAAACTTTGCATTTACTTAAATGCAAAATACATTGAAATATTTTACATGAATGACTTAATTCAATATCTTGATTTTCTTCTAATTCTCATGGTTGTCTCGAATGATTTTCATATACATGTCAAATTCCATGTACCCATATAGTGATGGTATTTACAACAACAACTAAGTTTTTAATCCCAATGAATTGTGGTAGACTATATGAATCACAGAAGAAGTGGTATTTAAAAAAATATAAAATAGATATAATAAATCTTCTACGCCCTAGCGCAGCACATGATCCCAGTAACTAAAACATTGATTAGCTCAATGACAATTATGAATTAACATTGATAGTTGGCTTTGAGGATAAGGTCTAAGCTGTATGATAAAATTTACTGTGCTTCCTGGTCTAATTAAGTAGCAGAATACTAAACATTAGATCGAAAGAAGAGAAGGAACTATGAGCAAGCAATTACAACTCCATGGATGTGGAGATGAATATTTCATGTGCATAAGCTTTGCTCAAAATAAATAAATAAATTCATGCACAATATCTAAACAAAAGTGGTTGAATAGAAAAGAAACCAATACAGAATCTATACTTTAAACGAAATGAATGCTTACCATTTCCATTAGAAGAAATTACGGAAAGAGAACTAAAAATAGGTGCTCCCAAATCTTGCTTCCACAGCTTCTTAAATGGAAAAACCTGTAAAAACATATAGCTCAGTTATAAGAAAAAAAATTAAATTTCAAAGCAAAGATTAGAAAAGATAAAATTACAACTAGTTCTTGTTACATTTTTGTATGGGAAGGTTTTGTTCGAGGTAATAAAATATTAAAATTTTTTTTGATCGGGAATAAAATATTAAATTTGGCAAAGCAGTAGCATGTTAGCATATTTTAAAACTATAAACGGATGCCAAAATTCGAAAAGCGAATTCTTGTGTCTAGACAGACAAAGCTACCTATGCAAAGTCTGAAGAGGGACACAAGAATGTAGTTGCTACCTATGCAAGCTCAAACAAATTTTGGTGCATAACTAGGGCTGCTTAACGGGCCGGGTCAATCTGGACCCGGTCCAAAACAGGACCCGGTCCAAAACAGGACCAGTTAGCCCGATTTGGAACCGGAACCGGGCTAACCGGTTTCGAACCGGTAATATACCGGTCCGGATCGGTTCTACCGTTCCGGAACCGGAAACTTACCGGTTCCGGACTAAACGGATCCGGTTCCGGGCTGAACCGGAACCGGATTCGTTATTTAAAAAAAATTACATTTTTTTTTAAATTTAGATAAATATATTTGAGGTTAGTTTACAAACACAAAGGCCATTAGCTCAATTGGTTAGAGTTGTAGAGTAGAAGGCGATGGTCGTGCGTTCGAATCCTCCAAGCAACAATTTCCCTTGATTTTTTGAAGAAAAAAAAAAATTCAAAAAAACCGTTCCGGGTTGGAACAGGTTTAACCCGGAACCGGTAGCCCCGCAACCAGATCCGATCCGGTTGCTTACCGGATTGGACCGGTTCCGGAATTAGCGGATCCGGAACCGGCCGGTTCCGGTTTGGATCGGGTCGGATTGATACGTTAAGCAGCCCTACGCATAACCGAATTTAACACTTTTCTATGTCCAAACCGTTATGTATCACTTCAATATAAACTGTTACAAAAGATGTGAGATATTGGGAAAAACTCCCTATTGTAAATTCATATTAACAAGAAACCTAGTTTAAACAGTCTCTTTAAATCTAAATTTATCCTTATCTCCTAATCTAATATCTCTAATAAATAATAAAGATAAAATAATATCTGATACGATTAGCACATGAATCAGCCAAAGAGCAAGCGACAGTAGGAGGCGTGGAAACAGAAAAATTTAGCAGTCGTTGCAACTATTCCAATTGTTCTCGATAAGGGAGACATTCACATTGTCAGATGAAACGGGAGGTAGAGATTCAGTGGGTGCCCCAGATGTTTGGTAACTTTTTCCCTCCTTGCCTTTGTTACGTGGCTTCCAATTGGCAGGTTTGCCATGTAATTTCCAGCAATTGGCCTGAGTGTGGTACGGACGATGGCAAAATTCACACTTAACAGGTTCATCATTTTGGATTGAATTTTGTCGAACCATTCAGTTTTGGTGGCCAAGTAGTGGGACCCTTTGAAGCCAAAGCAGATAGTTCGGGAGAGGTAGCCGAGAGGGAGCATTGCCGAGCATAACTCGACGTCTATTTTCCTCTCGGCGAACCTCGGAGAAGGCCTCACGAATAGTGGGTAGGCTGCGACGGCCAAGAATCCGGCCCCGTACTTCATCCAAATCCTTGTTAAGGCCTGTTAGAAAGTCGTAAATCCTCTCATTTTCAACAAATTTCCAGAACTTGGCATTCGCATCTGGTTCACTCCAATTAACTATATAGAATTGATCCAATTCATGCCAAAGGTTGTTCACCAGCGTGAAATATCGGTAACATCAAGGCTTCACTGCTTAGATTAACGAAGTTTAGTTTTTCACTCAAAACCTGCGAACAATTGCCTAGATCAGAATAGGTGTCTGTTACAACATCCCAAATCGATTTCGCAGTGCGGAGGAACAAAAAATTATGGCTGATATGAGGCTCCATCGAATTGATCAACCAAGCCATAACAATAGAATTTTTGAGTTCCATGAAGAACTCCCGGAATTGACGTCTGCCGGCCGTGTCTTTGCCCCAGAAATATAGCCCATCTTTCCTCGTCCACGTATAACAATAAAGCCGGGTTGAGACCACCGTAAGAAATTTCTGGAACTTAATTTATGGTTGGTATCTGTAAGGATGAAGAATCAAAATTTGCATTGTGTTGAGGTGGAGGAACCGGAGGGGTCGTCTTTGAGGAGTCCTCAGACGTCATTCTTTGTTTTATTTTGTGTTGGTTGTTTGAAGAAGAAAAAAAATAAGGGGATGAGGAAACAACCAAAAAATAAAATAAAATTGCCGCAAGATTGCGTATAACACAACGGGAAGAATCCAGGCGTAATTCGCGATAGCCCGTGTGTTAGAGTCGATCAGGTATGGCGATGAAGAGAAACCGATCGAGGAAACTGAGGAAACTTATGTAGAAGAGATGATATGGCAAAGAAGAGGAAACCGAAGACCTGCTCTCAAGGTCTGGCTCTTGATACTATGTTACAAAAGATGAGATATTGGGAAAATACTCCCTATTGTAAATTCATATTCAATCTAAAGAAAATTGTAGTTTTCTAGGATATGAATTGTATTTCTTATATATTTATTCACACAATTACATATCCTTTTATAGGAGGTATATGCAACCCAATTAGGTAGATAGATCCCCTCATATGAGATATTTCCTATCCCAATGATATTTTAAAAACAAAAGATCATTATCTATTTACAATCAAATATTCCATAGATATCCTAAGCTATTTAGAATCAATATTCTATATTTCAACACTCCCCTCAAGTTGGAGCATAGATATCTATCATGCCCAACTTGCTAATAAGAAATTCGATACTTGGCCTGAATAGTCCCTTTGTGAGAATGTCCGCTATTTGATGTGTCGTTGGGATGAAGGGCATACAAATAGCTCCGTCTTCAATCTTCTCTTTTATAAAATGCCTGCCAATTTCAACATGTTTAGTTCTATCATGTTGTACTGGGTTATGAGCAATGCTGATGGCTGCCTTGTTGTCACAGTATAATTTCATAGGGACAATTAATGTACTTCTCAATTCTTCCAAGATCCGTTTAAGCCATAACATTTCGCATATTCCCTGTGTCATTGATGTGTACTCAGCTTCAGCACTACTACGAGCCACAATATTCTTTTTCTTGCTTCGCCAAGTTACAAGATTTCCCCATACGAAAGTACAATAGCCTGATGTAGACCTTCGATCTGAAATAGACCCTGCCCAATCTGCATCTGTGTAGGCCTCAATACTACGTTGTTGTCTCTTTCCAAAAAATAAGCCTTTTCCTGGAGAATTCTTCAAGTATCTTAGGATGCGGGTAGATTGCTTCGAGATGTTCCTCACATGGGGAATGCATAAACTGACTTACTAGGCTTACAACAAATGCTATATCTGGTCGTCTATGTGATAAATAAATCTTTTCCCACTAACTTTTGATACCGAGTTATGTCTACTGGTTTCCCTTCTCTGCTTCCAAACTATGATTTGGATCAATAGGTGTTTCGGTGGGACGACAACCACTCATTCCAGTTTCTTTCAGTAAGTCTATCACATATTTTTTCTGGGATACTAAGATCCCCTTTTTGGATCGAGCTACCTCCATGCCGAGAAAGTATTTTAGTGAGCCCAGATCTTTGATTTCAAACTCAGAAGCAAGACAATTCTTCAACCATACAATTTCCATCATATCGTCCCCTGTAAGAAAAACGTCATCAACATATACTATAAGGACAGCTACCTTCCCATCTGCTGAGTACCATGTGAACATGGTGTGGTCTGCCTGTCCCTAAGTATATCGTTGTTTTTTTACAGAATGTGTGAACTTCTCAAACCAAGCACTTGGTGATTGTTTTAGTCCATACAAAGATTTTTTAAACTTGCATACCTTTGATCCAAACGTTTTCTCAAATCCTGGAGGTGGATCCATATAGACTTCTTCTTCTAAGTCACCATTCAGAAATGCATTTTCACGTCTAGTTGTTGTAATTGCCAGTCTAGATTAGCCGCAATTGTTAAGAGTACTCTGATAATATTTAGCTTTGCCACTGGTGCATAAGTCTCAAGGTAAATCTATCCCATACGTTTGAGTGAATCCCTTAGCTACCAGGCAAGCTTTATCTCTCTAAAGAGCCATCTGCATTGAACTTGGTGGTAAACACCCACTTGCAGCCAACAGTTTTCTTTCCCTTCGGTAGTTCCAATACCTGCCACGTTTCATTACTTTCAAGGGCTCGCATTTCTTCAAGAATAGCTTCCTTCCATTCAGGAACCCCTAAAGCATCCTGCACAGTCTTTGGAATCTCCACAATGGATAATTGAGAGATAAATGATGAAAAATATGGGGATAGATTTTTATGGAAACAAAATTTGACATTGGATACTTGACGCGACTTCTAGCTCCCTTACGTTGAGCGATTGGAAGATCAAGGTCAGACACAAGTATAGGTGGATTTGACTCTGGAAGAGCAGAATTACCTGGAACATTAGGGAGACTTGAAATGATCTGAGGTGCAGACTCTTGGAAGTGCTGGGAGGTGTTAGTCTCCATTCTTTGATTTTGGTTTCTTCACGAGTAAACACGTAGCTCACCTGTTTGTTCCTTATTTGCATTTCTACTAGTATTATGAGATGACTCTATAGTTCTAGTATCCAAGTTCTCGTCGATTGGTTCCATATTGAGAAAAAAAATTTGATCAAGAGTAACTGGGTCAGAGTCCGGGTCAGAGTCAGAGTCGTCCTTAGGCTCTCCCCCTGACGAAGAGGAGGAAAAAATTGTTGATCCTCAAAGAAGGTAACATCTAAAGTAATGATCATTTTTTTCGTTGTTGGGTCAAAAACATTTATACCCCTTTTGATTTGGAGCATAGCCAACAAAGACGCACTTTCGAGCTCTAGGGTCTAATTTACCGCGAAGATGATCATGGATACGAACAAAGGAAATACACCCAAATACTTTAAGTGGTAAATCAGATGTTAATCGTTAAGTTGGAAAACATCTGTAAAGACAGTAAGGGGAGTTTTGAATTTCAAAACTTTTCACGGCATTCGATTTATGAGATATGTGGTTGTTAAGAGGGCCTCACCCTATAGGCACTTTGGAACATTATGTGTGAAAAGTAGGGCCGGGTGACTTCTAAAAGATGTTTGTTTTTTTCGTTCAGCGATTCCATTTTGTTGAGGGGTATCGGGGCATGTGCTTTGATGAACGATGCCATATTTTAGAAAAAAATCCCCAAGAATGTCATTAAAGTATTCACGGCCATTGTCACTTCTGAACACCCGATTTTTTTCCTGAAATTGAGTCTCAATCATTTGATAAAATAATTTAAAAATCTCTTTGACATCAGATTTATCTTTTAGCAAATATACCCAACTAAGTCTGGTCTGATCATTGATAAAGCTAACAAACCATTTTTTTCCAAACATTGTTGAGACACGAGATGGTCCCCCAAACATCACTATGAATTAATAAGAAGGGTTTGTAAACTTGATATGGTCGTGAAGGAAAAATTGAGCGATGATGTTTTGCGAATTCACAAACTTCACACCGAAAAAAATGGAGTTTTATTGCTAAATAAATCAGGGAACAACTGTTTTAAATAAGAAAAACTTGGATGTTCTAGCCTATAATGCCAAAGCATAACATTATTAGAAAAATAAATAGAGTTCAAACAGGTGTTTTTAACAAGATGTCCGATGGGTCCATCTTCAAGTAAATAAAGTCCTCCATGCTCCCTAGCACTGCCAATCGTTCTCACCGAGACCATTTCCTGAAATTCATACTGAGAGGAGTTAAAAATGGCACGACAATTAAGGGTAGAAGTTAATTTACTCAATGACACAAGGTTATAGGAAAGGGTAGGGACATGGAGAACATCATGAAGAATGAAAGAGGGTGTGATCTTGACACTACCAATTCCAGCAATTGCCGAAGAGGAACCATCAGCAAGTCGTTCGTTTATGTCCTGCAAATGGAATATATGTAGAAAAGGAAAAGGAACAACATGTCATATGGTCAGTAGCTCCGGAATCGACAATCCAGGGACTGTTTTGGTGAGGATTACTGCTGGAAAAAAACGAGACAGGAACAGGGGTTGTACTACCTGGTTGGGCAGTCGAACTTGACGGATTTTGTGGAGTCGAGCAGGAAGAAGTTTGTAAGAGCTTGTGCAACTGCAGTAGTTGTTCCTTGGTAAAAGGAAAAGATTCTGGAGTACTTTGTCTGGAGTACTTTGTGGTCCTTGGTCATCAGTAGAGACTTGTAGTGCTCGGTTGTTAGACGCGGCTTTTTTCTTAAAATTTGGGGGTTTCCATGGATTTTCCAGCATGTTTCCAGTGTATGCCAATGTCGTTTGCAAAGATCACACCAAGGTTTTTCCTTGTCCTTCTTGGCAGGTTCAGATCCATACTTGGAGATAAATGCAGAATGGTCATTTAGCACAGGGGTTGAGGATCTAGTATCAGTAGTAGGTTTCAACATCACTTTCCTCCGTGCTTCTTCACGCCGAATCTCAAAAAATGCCTCTTGCAGTGTGGGTAGCAGGCTCTTTCCAAGGATGCGAGATCGAACGTCATCAAATTCAGTATCTAGACTTGCTAAGAAGAGATACACACGATCACTCTCCTCTTTCTTCAGGGATCGGACACTGTCAGTCGGGCAATCCCATTTATCGTTGGAGCATTGATCCAACTCTTGCCAAAGTGAGATCATCTCATTGTAGAAGACAGTCACCTCACGATCGCCTTGCCTAGACTTCCACAGCTTAAGTTTTATTCAAAAAGCTATGAGTAATTTTCAGAATCTGAGTAGGTGGCTTTTACAGCATCTCATACATCCTTGGCAGTGGGTAGAAAAATGTATGGTTTACCTATTGATGGCTCCATTGAACTGATCAACCATGTAATGACTAACGAATTTTCAGAACCCCAGGTACTCAACTTGGAATCGTCTGTCTTTGGGCGTTCTTCCGACCCAGTCAGATAACCTAACCAACCCTTGCCATCGATTGCGAGTTTCATGGACTGAGCCCATTCCAAACAGTTCTTTCCATCCAATTTATGGTGGGTTAACTGGAATGAATTGTGAGAAGAATATGATCCTTGGTGGTTCAAGATGGTACACCAGGAATTGAATGGCTGGAAAACGAAGGGAAACAATCGCACAGGAAAAAAACTTCAATCGCGTAAGGGAAAGAATCGCGCAGGGAACAATCGTGCAGAGAAACAATCGCGAGAAAGTGAGACCGAACAAATTTCAATCGCGTAACCAATTTCCTATCGCGAATTCAATCTCGTACAGATTGAATGGGCGAAAACGCACAGAGAAAAAAACTTCCAATCGCGTAACCAATTTTTATCGTGACAAAACTTCAATCTGGTACACTCGAATTGTTGAAAATCTGGGATTCAAGTACGCAGCGCAAGAGAAAAATATTGTTGCGCAGAACATAAAGCGGAAGAGATAATCAGCAAAGATTTTGCTCTGATACCATGTAGTTTTCTAGGATAGGAATTGTATTTCTTATATATTTATTCACACAATTACATCTCCTTTTATAGGAGGGATATGCAACCCAATTAGGTAGATAGATCCCTCTATATCAGATATTTCATATCCTATATATCTTTCAAAAACAAAAGATCATTATCTATTTACAATCAAATATTCCATGAATATCCTAATCTATTTAGGATCAATATTCTATATTTCAACAAAAATAATGAAGTATTTATACAAATAAATAACCAAAAATCATAGTTTAAACAATCTCTTTAATTCTAACACTATCTTTATCTCATAATCTAATATCTCTAATAAATAATAAAGATAAAATAGTATCTGATATAATAGTTATCTCCAACATAACCTCATCAGCATAATAACCCAATGAAACATGTATAACAGAAACGTTGTACTTAGAAAAAGGTTAACATGTTATTTTCATCCAATTGATGATTAGGAAACAAACATGAGAGTATCAGAGATCAAAAGCCAAAATTTAGATTTCAGAAACCTGTATGGTCAATGCTGTTACATGGCCACTGGTTGCTGCCACGAAAAGCTTGTGTTGCATCTGCAAAACCAATAGAAGGTCAACAGCTTAAAAGTAAGTAGGGATAGAGATACCCAAGAAAAAGCCATCCTACTGAGGAACTTGTTTCACCAAGGCACATGCTTCACAAATGGAATACACACAAGAATTATGTATATGGTTACAGTGACACTGGTCTTAACCTATAACAAAATTCCACTGTGAAGGAACCGAAGTCATTCTCACTTGATCTTTTGGTTCCAAACTAATATCAGAGAGAGAAGTCGTGCTGTGAAGCCGAAACCCACTACCATTGCTTTATGAACATTTAACGAATGAAATGCCAATACAACTTCCAATGACAGTTGGTGCCTATTGCCTACCAGCAACCCTTCCATTAGTGGCTGTATATTGACTTGGATAGCCAAAGTTTGAAATTAATCAACTGGTGGTTGTTCCAGGATCAGAGAGCAGAATGAAAGATTGATTAAAGAGGGAACTTTCAGGTCAGTGGTGATGACAGTTGGAAGGAAACAAACTCAGCAAGGAAATTCAGGGATTGGCAAAGAAGGTTTCCAGAGGTACCACTGGAAGTTATCAGCGGCAAATGGGAAGATGGATTCAATAGTGAGAACAAAGAATTAAAAAAACATGTCGCAGCTTAGAGAGAGAAATAGAGGTGAGGCATTTCAAATTTCTCCCGCCCAACCCTTTCGCCGCCAACAAAGCTTTCCGGCGCGGCGGTATCTAGCGGAGCACCGACTACCCAGCCTTCATCCCACCCATTCCGAGTGTGAGAGAACCTACCCTAGCCTCGCGATCGGTAAGGATGGTCAACACGGCAAGAGCAAGATTCACGGTTCACCATTGGCGACGGCGATTGGACACAGACGCAAACCAGAGTTCGTGCGTCGCCTGGAAGGAAACTCCACTGCCTTCTTCTTCACTAACTTCCCGGAAACTTGGTTCCCGTCGGAAATGTGGCGTCTCTTTCAGAAAATAGGCGCCGTCTGTGACATTTTTATCCCGCAGAAACGTGATAAATATGGCAAAAAGTTTGGATTTGTCAGGTTCAAGGGACGTTTGAGTATTCCACAGGTGGAAGCGGACCTCAATAATATCAGGTTGGGAGCGTTCAAACTCAGGGCTAACTTGTCCAGGTTTGCGCGAGATTTTAAGGCCACTTCCGGGGTGCGTTCCCATCTCATCTCTGATCGGCGGACCACTCCTGGGAAATCTTATGCCCAGGCTGCAACTCCAGAGTACAGACCGCCAATGGAGAAGGAGATGGCGGATGCTAAGGTCCATAACACGCTGGGCGACGACCGAAACAATTTGGGAAGCACTGGACTGAGTTTCAAAACTAAGAAAGAAGAGCTTCAATGGCTGGAGGGATGTGTAGTTGGGATTCTTCATGAATCTCAGCATTTGGTCGAGGCCCAACAAGCACTCAGCATTCATGGCTTTGTCAATTCAAGGATCATTCCCATGGGAGGGCGGTCTGTGTTGATATATGATGAGAACAGACCCAAGTTGCAAGAGTTGTTCAACGACGATAAGGAGTGGATGGGACAATGGTTCAGTGAGATCAACTATTGGAACAAAGACTGCTATGCCTCGAAAAGAGAAGTTTGGATTGATTGTTTAGGCATCCCCATTCAAGCGTGGAATGAGAGGTTCTTCCACTTGCTGGCAATCAGATTGGGTAGCTTAATAAAAATTGATGAGGATACCTTGAGTCGCCGACGGTTAGATTGTGGTCGCTTTCTTATTGCCACTACCACTAAGACATTCATTAATTTGGTGACACATGTTGACATCGATGGCACCATTTACTCAATCAGAATGATGGAGGAGGTGCCGAATCGAACGGAGCAGAAATCTCACAATTCCGTTCGTTTGGACTCGCCGCCGGCTTCACCATTCTCGGATTCTAACTACTCCGATGACTCAGTACCACAGACAATATTGGAGGAAGTAAGGGTTCAACAGGAGGATTACCAAGTTAACCTCATCAACTTAGGGGGTTCGGATCCGGCAACCAAGGAGGTTGCTCACCTTTTCGGGAATGAGGAAACAAATGAGGAAACTCATCATACTCCGACCACGGAGAAACAGTTCCTCCGTACCTATCAGCGAAGAATGAGATTTGAAGGCAACAGGAATGTGATTCAAGAAGTTAGCCAAAATTTGCATCAATTTAGACCCACGGAGGAGGATTGCTATGCCAAAGCAATTGAACTTTGGACGATTGGCCAAAATTTGGGGATTATGGGGCATGGAAATGATGAAGAGATAATTCAATATCTGATGAACATGGAAAGACGAAACGAGATGGCAATCCAACAGAAGAGGTTTGCTAATGAGGATTTTGGGGACGTCAATGTCAACCAATGATTATTGTCAGTTTCAATATCAGAGGTATAGGGGGAAGGGTGAAAAAAAGAGAACTGCGGGAGATGGTGCATAAAGAAAAGGTGGAGTTCTTATGCTTACAAGAGACTAAAAAGGAATTCATCCATAAGGACTTATGCAAAACAATTTTGGGGGGGGGGGGGGGGGGGGGGGGGATAATTTCGATTGGGCGTACAAAGGTGCATTGGGGAACGCAGGAGGACTACTCAGCGTGTGGAATAAGGACGTTTTTTGCATGGACAATTGTTGGGGAGATGATGGTATTCTGGGAGTAGAAGGATATTGGGGAACAAAGAGAATCAAGTGCAACATCATCAATGTGTATTCGACAGGAGATTTGGGCTCGAAAAGAGAACTGTGGAATACACTATCAGAAAGACTGGAACAGAATCAGAATGGATATTGGTGTATATGTGGTGATTTTAATGCGGTTAGACCTCCTCACGAGAGGAGAGGTCGATCTTATGATCAGTACATTACTGAAATGCGAGGTTTCGATTCATTCATAAGGAACTCGAAATTGTTAGACCTACCACTGGTAGGGAGGAAATATACGTGGTATAGACCCGATGGCTCGTGTGTCAGTCGATTGGACAGGTTTCTCCTATCGGCTACTTGGATGCACGAATGGCAGAATCTGACGCAATGGGGATTAACAAGAACTGTATCTGATCACTGTGCAATCATCTTGAAGAATCATCAACCAGATTGGGGACCTAAACCTTTCCGATGTTTAGATCCATGGCTACAACACAGAGATTTCAGAGATTTTGTGGAGAATGAATGGAATAGCTGTAACATTTCCGGATGGGGGAGCTTTGTTTTAAAGGAAAAATTCAAATGCCTAAAGAATAGCCTCAAAAGATGGAATAAGGAGGTCTTTGGCAGCATTGAAGCAAATATTGGAACATCCAAGGAATTGATGCATGAATGGGATAGATTGGCAGAGTCTAGAGAACTGTCTGAGGACGAGAACCGAGCCAGGCAACTTGAGGCGGTCAATTTGCAGAATCAATTGGGGATGAAAGACACATTGTTATACCAAAAATCTAGACTGAAATGGATAAGAGAGGGTGATGTGAATTCAAGCTTCTTTCATAAGGTGATCAATCGGAAGCGGAAAAATTCGGAAATCGTGGGATTGTATTTTGATGGATTATGGATTGATGATGTTCAGGGAATCAAGGACGGGGCCCATCGTTATTTTTCTAATCAGTTTCAACAAGATGATTGGATGAGGCCAAAGTTGCAAGGTATACAATTTGATCAGCTGACAGAATTAGAAAATGAATCATTGATAGCACGTTTTTCCGAGGCGGAGATTCGTCAAGCGGTTTGAGATTGTGAGAGCTCCAAGAGTCCGGGACCTGATGGATTTAATTTCAGGTTTATCAAGCATTTCTGGGAACAATTAAAACCGGACTTCATCAGATTTTTTGAGGAGTTTCACAGAAATGGAAGAATCATCAAAGGAGGCAATCCATCCTTTATTGTTCTTATCCCTAAGAAGAACAATCCGATTACAATTGAAGAGTTCCGACCGATTGCACTAATTGGGTGTATTTACAAAGTTTTAGCAAAGGTCCTTGCTCACAGATTGAGAAGAGTTATTGACAGAATTATTTCTCCATCTCAGACAACTTTTATTGGCCGTCGACATATTCTTCATGGACCGGTGATCGTTAACGAATTGATTGATGAATACATAACAAATCGGAGAAAAGGTATGATTTTCAAAGTGGATTTCGCAAAAGCATATGATTCAGTCAACTGGAAGTTCTTAGATCATGTCATGGGGTTAATGAATTTTGATACCAACTGGAGAAGGTGGATCATGGAATGTGTTACAAGTGCACAAGCATCTGTTTTGATTAACGGCAGCCCAACACAGGAATTTTCGCTACACAGAGGATTAAGACAAGGAGATCCACTATCTCCTTTTCTTTTTGTCATTGTGGCGGAGGCTTTAAGCAGAATGATTGATAAGGCCGTTCGTATTGACTTAATTTCGCCATTATGGATAGGAGAGGATGAGGTCAAGATCTCACACTTACAGTTTGCGGATGACACCCTACTGATGGCCGAGGCGACGGTTCGCAATGCTATCTCATTAAAAGCTATATTGAGCAATTTCGAGATGCTATCATGGCTGCAAATAAACTTTCACAAGAGCAGTCTTTTCGGGTTGAATTTGGAACAGTCATTGGTTGAGGAACTGGCAGCTTTGCTGAACTGCAACGTGGGGGCCATCCCGTTCAAATATTTGGGGCTACCGATTGGTGGTAATCAAAATCGAAAACGATTGTGGGAACCGGTAATTGAGAAATTTCGGAAAAGATTGTCAGTTTGGGATGATAAGAGTGTCCTTTGGCGGTCGTTTAATCTTGCTCAATGCCGTGTTGACTTCCTTACCGATCTACTGTTTCTCCTTTTACCGTGCTCCAAAAACCGTGCTATCCAAATTGAGATCCATGCAAATTGATTTTCTTTGGGGGGGTGGGGAGAGTGGCCGGAAAGTAGCTTGGGTTAAATGGGAGGACGTTTGCAAAACAAAATCTAATGGAGGGTTGGGGGTTCGCAACCTAGAATCTTTCAATAAAGCGTTATTGGGAAAATGGGGTTGGGATATGCTGAACAATGGGAACACGCTGTGGGGTAGAGTAATTAGGTCTAAATATGGGATTAGTGGTCAGAACTTATTAAATCTAGGGGCTACTCGGGGTAGGAGAAAGGCTTCAATATGGTGGGGAGATATATTGAAATACTCAGTTCATGACACGTCGGCCTGGTTCACTGGGGGGTTGAGGAAACAATTAGGGAATGGTAGGGGGACTAAATTTTGGAAAGATGTTTGGGTGGGTAATGAGAGCTTACAAGTTAGATTCCCAAGATTGGCATTAATAGCACGAGATAGGGATGTTTTAGTGGGGGATATGGGAGAGTGGTTAGGGGGTACATGGGTGTGGAAATGGGATTGGAGACGAGATATATTTGCTTGGAGGATTCTTTATTGCTTGTTCTTTTATCTAGTTTGGACAGGTTGCAGCCACAATCGGAGGGAGAAGACTTTTGGACTTGGACAGCGGACGAGACTAAAAATTACACGGTACGATCGGCTTACGCACGCATTCAACAAGAAGTAGGGGCGGAAGGGAACGCAGCGATGGTCTACAAGTCACTTTGGAGGACGTGTGCACCAACAAAAGTGGCGGCATTCGCGTGGAGGGCGATTAGAGACAGGATCCCGACTATAACGAACCTCCGTCGAAGAAATATTTTTGCTGGGTCGGTTTCGGAGGAATGTGTCCTTTGTCATGATACTCAAGAGACCACACAACATGTGTTGTTCATTTGCCCGGAATCCTATAAGTTGTGGATGAGATGCTATCAATGGCTGGGAATTTCAACAGTACTCTCGGCGGACCCCGTGGAACGTTTATTACAACACAAGGGACTGTGGAAGCATGCCAAGGGACAGAAGGAGTGGATGACTATTTGGGAAGCAATCATTTGGACCATCTGGATTATGCGCAATAGTCTTATTTTCTGAGGAGCTGACGACATCAAGGGAGATCTGTTAGAATTAATCATTTTTAGATCTTGGTTCTGGATTAGTAATAGAGGAGTTCATACATTGGGGTCCTCGTTTTGGGACTGGAGACGTGAGCCTAGAATTTGTTTATTAGCTCTTCGTAGTTCTGGTCAAGGATAGGCTAAGTAGGAGTTTCATTGTGGTTATGTCTTTAGTTGTTTTGTATGACTCTCTTTAGTACCTCTGGTACTTATTTATATTTATTATGATTTGCCTGAAAAAAAAAAATAGTGAGAACAAAGACTATAGGGATAAAACATTGACAAATGAACCAAATAATTTTGGAAATCATTCTTCCATTCAGAAAAAATATTTGGAAATCATTTTTCCGTTCAGTAAACTCCGTCATGGCCGGTCTCGGGCCCGGATAGAAAAGAAGTGTTGCTTTAAGTAGCCAGTTAGCATAAAACATTGACAAATTTCTTATGTATGGATCGGGAGGATTCAAATTGCCGACCCTACTTAGTGGGATAAATGTTGGATTGATTGATTTCTCCATTCAGTACCAAATGTGGTCTCAATTTCTGATATACTAATAGATATCAGAAAATACCGCTTTTCAAGTCAGCTTTTGAGAATAGGCTCCTGATTCATTTTCTAACCTCTATTTTGTAACATGCGACACTCGTCAAGTCACAGATGCAACATTTCCTCTAGATTTGAACAACCTCTTTTTAAAAATTGTGATAGTTGATCTCCGTTAATAAAAAATATTGGAAGCACAAAATTTCCTTAAAAGAATTCAGGCTAAATGTAGTTCCAAACATTCGTGCAAAAATAACATTCAAGAGCCAGAATTACTAAATAAAACAAAATTAGCCCAATCCACCAGATATAATATTATAATTATGATCATAATAATCATTATCATGATAATATTTACTATAGAATACTAATGATGATAACATTAGCCAAAACATGAAAATAACCTACCTCATCAATAGCAGGGGAACCAAATATACTGCCACCACATTGAAGTTTGTAAATACATTGGTAACTTTTGTAATCGAGGGCATATAAATTATGATCATAGGATCCACACCTGTAGAAATTTCGATAACCACACAAGAAAAAAGAGTTTAGAAACTCAGAATATGTTGCCCATTGTTAGACACTGGTTCAATGGCCACAGAATTTACAGCAATAAGAACATCAAGCACAAAAGCACACCGAAAATTCTGGAAATTAAAGGTATGTTAATTGAATGTAATGAACAAAATATAAAAGATTTCCCAGAGATGGACTCTGTTACAAGGGAATAATCCCTCCCCTAGCACTGCTAGTATTTACTTAAGCCAAAAGATAATTTTTTTTTTGATTGGGCAAATAAAATTAATATTAAAGAGAGTACCAGAGGTACCTAATCTCCCTCTTTTATTCCCTCTCCCACGTGATGTGTGCGTCTTGTGCCTATGTGCTTCTAGAATGCTCGGTGTTTCAATAATGCTCTTGATCCAGCCCACTAAAAGCCTTATGGCCCAGTCCCGTAACACCCATATGCTCCACAGTACTTTCTGATTCAGAAAAAAACCTCTAAAAAATTGTCCGAGTGCATTACACACAAGAAAGCAGCATCAAATTAATTTCCACTGGTGTGTGGCAGAAATGTAAACTCACTGGATATATATTCGCTTACTTCACAAATTCACCGCTAATGGAGAACAGCCTAAAAAAGAGTACTAATGGTTTATGTTGCCCGGTAGAAATATCACCTTCTGATATAGCTTTCTAAAATAACTAAGAAATTAGAAGATCTCGGAAGCTGAAAAGGCGTTATTAGAGGATAACACACAAACAAACAATGAACAAAATAATATAAAAAGCTCTCAAGCATAACAGTAATCAAATTGCATGATGAAAAATTAACAAAATATTCGAAAAGCTCTCAAACATAAAAGTAATCAAACTACCAGCATTGAAGTTCAAAAATCATTATTTTGGCTCTAATGACATGTTGTGAAAACAATAATATCATGCACCAAGAATCCACATGCTTTAGGAGATGGATGGTATATGGGCTTCAAGAGGTTGATGTTACACATCACAGCATACAAAGTGAGGTGAGGAATAGGCTAATGGATGAAACAGAACACCTCAGATTGAATAATGTTTTATAATTGGTGAACAATTTTAAATTAACAAAAAATTAGGGTGAAATATTACCAGACCAGATGGTGGCATTTATCAACTAATGGTTGAGATTTGACCTATAAAAAGGAGAGAAGAATTAACATCAAGAAAACCATTACAAGAATGAAAGAAATTCGATCACTGACAACACGAGGACTTGCTGATCAAGAACAATGAAAGATTTTTAATATTATTAATGTGGTATAACGCAGTTACTCAACAAACCATGGACTACAAGTTTCAGATATTTCAATGTCAAGTTTAGGACAACTGCATGATAGAAAAGAATGGCATCAGTGGATGATCCTAGCATCCAAGTAAATGAATTGTATTGAGAACCATGAAAGCTTTTCGAGCAGCTAAATATTTATTTCCACAACTTACCATCTACGTGTGATTACCTGAACCACGAAGAGAAATCTAACAAAATTCTAGTCATATTAGGCAATGTAATCGAAGAGAACTAACATCAGAACGCAAGTATGTTGTAGCCATCTAAAGGAGCTAAACTAGAGAAGTGACAAGTACTCCCCATGATGAAAGGGAAAAAAGAAAGCTAAAAAGATAAAACCCCAAGACCTAAATCCATAACCACACTATATGACTGTTTTAATCGAAGAGGACTAACAGCACAAGGCAAGTATGTGGTAGCCATCTAAAGGAGCTAAACTAGTTTGGTCGTTTTAGTTCTTGAGTTCTTGTGTTCAAACTTAGTAGTACTTCTGGTACTCTTTTATCTATTTATATATCTATTTGTTTGATCAAAAAAAAAAACCACGCTATGAATGACTGTTCAATCAATCGCACAGGTTTTTTTTATTTGCCTGACATGATACTTAAGCACAAATAACACATCCACAGAGGGTTATAAAGGCAATGAATGAACATTGCATGAAACGATGTTTAAGTATGCATGACATGATGTCTGTGAAATTGGATACTTCGAGAAACTAAAATAAAACTTGAAATATGCACGAACAATATGTTGCCAGATTCAACTTTCGAGGAAGATCCACTGTATGTGACTTAATAGAAAAAAATTTATGTACAAAGTACAAAGCCCAGATGACACGAGGCACACTGCATTGTCCTCTTCATTCTTTGCTCAATGGGCAGGTGAGGTTTCTATATTTTTACTACGTTTCTACAAATCCTATTGGGATGAAACCCTCGCCTGATGAAAGAAAACCATGCTTTATGATCAAGAAGCGGTTTGTTATGATCAGTTCAAGTTGTGCAGGTTTCCTTCAAGAAAGAATTTGTATATTTGACAGCAAAACTATTATTAGGGTCATTTTTGAATGGTTTCAAAAGCAAGCCGTGTGCACGGTAAGTAAATACAGTTTTTTATTTAATTCTTTCTCCTAGGGATTAGAATAAAAAACCGCTACTTCATTTTCATCAATTTTAGGATATCTATGATACCCTGTCGAAAACATTTTAAAATTCTGAATAAACTATGCATCAGAATATCCATAGTAAAAACTTAATTAACGCATGAAGGTAACAAATAAATCTTTGGAAACTGCCATACCTCTCCTGAAGTTTGATAATTCCAGCAGATGCTTCCATCTAAAAAATCAAGGAAATAAATTTTTCCCTCGTAGCATCCAACCACAACCTGCAAAAACACTCATACAAGCTCAGGGCGTGTATTAGATAAGAACATGCAATCATAAAAGTAAACACAATGAGACAAAACCTGAGAAAAATCTTCAAGAATTTCAGCAGAGCATTCTACTCGTCCTTGTAGTTTAGTCTCCCAGCATACATTTCCACTAAAATGTAAATGCAACGTAGTGAAATTTTATTCTGATAATCTTATTAGGCAAAACTAACTGTAATGATGCTCAAAGGGGGATGAGATGAACCAGTTTGAACACACAAACTATATAAAAAAAAAAAGCAGCTAATATAAGTGACGAACTGAAAAGATGCAATTTTTCTTAGTTTTACAGATTTATATCCATACAGAAGAATTAATTTTGAGTTTTCTCTCAAGGCTCTTTGACAATGCTATAGATGGAAATGCACATCAGATGCCATGATCCAGCATTTTCCTAATTTGCACAACCGTACAACTTCTCAATTCACTTTGAGTTAACAAACAAGGAAGCTCTTTATTAAACCAACTACATATGTAATAGTTACCTTACATAGTTACCTGCACGAGTTAATAATTTCAAAACTAATTCACAGTATCTACAATCTGGATTCCATCAATGAGACACAAACTACATAAAAGGATCATGGCTTAGGCCACTGTGCTTTGTTCATGGTTCTCTAACTTGGTACATTGTACCAGACAATATTAAACTTTAGATCACACCACAAGCTATCAAGCAACAACTAATCATAGAGTATAGAACAAAAGCCAGACAATTTCAGTATTCATCAGATTAACAAAATACGTACACCACCACAACAGAAAATTCTGTTCCATCAATAATCTATGAGAGTTACAACACATGCAATAACAAAATAGCACCCACTATATTCTTCAAAACAAAAGACAAAATGGAGCATAAGAACTTTACCTGTCATAGGAGTTTAAGTACCGAGAAATTGCACAAAAATTTACAATTTTAAGATTCTGAAAGTTCAATTAGAGGTCAGAAATCAGTAATACCTTTTGGCATCTAAACAAACAAACTTGTGTGAGTGAGATCCAATAAATAGACGAATATCATTTTCTAAAAAAACGACAAGAGGTGATGCATCAACACAAGAATCAGTGCAAGCTTTCCATAGTTCTTGCAGAAAGCCTTTTCTCTCTTTTACTCGTATGTTCGACCAAGATGAATAACATGAATAATTTCCCTCACAATGCTCCCCATGTGATCCTTTGTTACATCGACTGAAAGAACAAGTTGTGTGTAACGGTGGAATGAGATTCCAAAAATCATTAGCTCTAGGACTTCCCTCTTTCGTCGCCTTTAAGTGTTTGGGGGGATTATATGTATCATTGTCATTATCAGACCATAATAACCTTGCACGAGGCTTGCTACCTGGGTAACTTGCCAGAGGTTCACTCAGGCCCACTCCAGGATAAGCATATGTTTTTAAAGCATCATTGGACAATAAAAGAGCCATCTGAAGCTTTAGTGGGGTGGGAAAGGTATACAACAATTTCATATGGATTCCCAACTTGAAAGATGCATAGGCTGCAGACATAGAATCACCACCCATATCAAAAAAATTATCATCAACTGCAATCTTCTCAACCATTAATGCATCAGAAAAGACCTGATCAGATATAACAAAGGCAGAAATATGAACTTATCAGAAAAAAGTGAAGTCAATATCAGCTGAAGAGGATGAAAAAAATTAAGTGTTTGTTTCATTCCTTTAAAGACTGCAACAGACACATTACTGTTTCAAAAAATGGAAGCCACAGAGAAACACCTGTGCTCAAGTGGTACAGACAGGAATAAAAAATGTTACGAAGACGAAAAATTTGATAAGCATATTTTACCATTGCTAAGCAAGCATTATTAGGTCCATACTTAATTCTGCCTAGATACACATTGCTCAACAGGATTTAAACCAGAAACAGATACTAAATATAGAACAGCATTTTCGCAAATGAAAGAAAAATATGAGTGCACGTGAAGGGATCCGGAGATATTGAGAAATTGGCTTAGATATTTTATTTCCTAATATACCAATTTACAGGGAAGTGGCCACATCTTTTAGTTGAGAACACCTATCATTTTTTTAAGATCAGTAACACTTATCACTCAGTGTATATTTACAAACAGAAACTGAAAACAAGCGGCAGACATTCCTGGGAAAAAATGTTCTTGAAGTCATAGTACACAACAATAATCTCAATTTCATGCAATTAATTTCATTGCAGAATTTGAAGGACCATTAATCTCACACAGATGTTGGAGCTTCCAAAAGTAAGGCGAATTGTACTGCTTGCTTTTTAACCTTAGCAATTTTATCCTTCTCTTCCTTAGTTTAACTAGACATTCTTTTGAAGCCAGAGAAAAAAGACAGCAGAAATTTCACTCAGTAATGACAAGAAGTAAACCTTAAGATAGTTGTGGAGCCATTTCAAAACAGCTGTATGGTTGCTCGCACGCATCACTTAAAAAAGTCAGCTTTTTATTGTTTTTAGTAAGTAATTACAAAAACATTTTGAAAATTCTCACAGTTCTGAAAGAAAACCTTTTGAATAGCTTCAATAAGGTCACTAGGAGGAACTTCTTCAACATTAGTCTTGATAGGTACGATGGAATGCGTTGAAGGTGCTAACGAAGAGTAATCAATTTTCCCAGAGGATGTCAAAGGTAAGGATCTAGTGAAGAAGATTGAACTTGGTATCATTATCTGTGGAAGCTTGCTCCTTATCCAACTCCTGAGAGAAGATTTGAGTTCTTCAGTTTCTTCAATCATTTGTTTTAACAGTATATATGCTTCAAGTACTAGAATTTCTCCATCAACATCATGGCAAACCACCGCAGCATCAACGATATCAGGGTGATCTCTAAATGCACTCTCAATTTCCTCAAGAGCAACACGTTGCCCATTAACCTTTACTGTGCGATCTTTTCTCCCAAGAAAAACCAAGTCCCCACTTGGAAGTTTTCTGGCAAAATCACCTGTTTTAAAGAAAAGCTGAGTTTTACGTCCACCACCAGGACACTGAATTTCATGGTGTAAAGGCAATTCCATGTGTTCTAATGGCATAATATAAGGATGATGGAAGTATCCCGCTGCAACGCATGGTCCTCCAACATATATCTCGCCTTCGTGTGGAGCATCTTCTCCAACAAGTACTATATCACAGTTAGACACGGGCAAGCCAATTGGGATACTTGCTGGCACTTGATTCTGCAACACCAGTGCCAGCCTCTTGCAATCAAAATATGTACAGTCGCCAGTCACCTTTTTAACATCAATCATGTTTACAAATGCTCATCCAGTTGTAAGATTTCAGATGCTCAATAATAAAGTAAATAAAGAAACGAGAGCCAATAATGGAAATTATGTAGCATGTTTAGGAGGTCAACAATCATCTTATATTCAACAAAAAAAATTGAAGAAAATGCATGCTTAAATCCGGTAGTTTACAACTGTTGAATTTCGTGGCAACACTTACACTGTTGGTGGTGCAAAGCATGCTAGTAAGCAAAGCATGCTAGTAAAAGTTCTGAGTTTAAATGTTAAAACACTGTCTGCCCCCTGCTTATGGTGGCACACAGGTAACATGGACTAATAACTCAAACAGGCATCCATGCAGACAGGGGTGATTCTATTAGTAGCTGGCCCCCCTCAAAAAAAAAAAAAATTATTAGTTTTTTAAAAAAAAATTGAAAGTTGCATTTCGCCCCCAAAAAATTGCATTGATATTTTGACCCCTAAAATATTTTTTTACCCTTTTTTATGTTATTATTTTTTGCCCCCCGCAACTTTTAGGCTAGATTTACACCTGCATGCAGAAGAATTAAGTGGGAGAAAATTAGCTAGTTCAGAAAAGCTTTTAGAGAATAACAAAATTTCAGGTATATAATTTGATTTTGCATCTTTCTTAAAAACTCTTATTTCACAGGATTAAACGGAATTCAATTAAAACAGCATGATCGAAACGAAGGTTTCAGTTTTCTAACCTCTGTGCTCCCATATAGATTCAAAATTGAAGTCCACGGTAACAATTTCATTAGTATCTCGCACAAGGACAAATGAAATACTTCACCACTTAGTACCAATAACTTCAAGGAATTTTGAACCATTACACAACGAGGGCTTTGCAGATCAGGAAGGATTGCCCTTATTAAAGAAGGCACTGCCACAAGCCTGTTGATTAAGTATCCCTAGAAGAAACAAATTACAACCATAATAAAATGGAGCAATTTACAACCCTCAAATGTTAATTATTGTCAGTCAAATTATATAATGTACGATCAGAAAGAAGGATATCAAAAATAACTTGAAACAAATGAATTCCATGGTGAATGAGTACAGGACTATGCAATCTTTTAAAGTAGAAAACAATTGTTATTGTTTATAGCAATATTTTTGGGGGGGAAAGAACCAAATTCTCATTCTATTATGAAGGCACAAGCTACGTTGAAGATAATATACACTACTTAGTTTAAGTGCTTGTTGGTTTCCAAATACTACTCTTACTTATTTGCAAGTGATTGTATCATGAATTTTTCATCCATGCTATACCAGCTGGTAGGTATAATAGAGGATATTCATTGCATTCGCCATGAATTACATATATATTTAGTTTGTCTTGCGACTAGCCATATCAACGTAACTAGCTCAGCCATCACGGGTCAAGAAGTGCAGTCACCATTGAGATTCAGACGTCTCTAATAACTGTTTTATAACAATCACTGTTTAACTTATAACAATATCGGAAAACTACCACACTCTTATTTTACAAAATAATTTTAAGAAAATTCATTGTTTTTTTTTATCTAGCAAAATAAATATATTAATAAAAGAGTACATGGAGTACTCAAAAAGTTACAAAAATAAACATAAAGAAGTAAATAAAAACCTAGGTCGAATAGTCAAGAATACAAACAATAGGCTCCATACACCAATCTGAGAACAAAAATGAAAACTTTCTGGGATCCTTGTACTTGATTCAAAACCAGCTTCTAAATTTTATCTTCTCTAGCAAATTATTGCCCTTAGCTTGAGGGTCCTTAAAGATTCTGCTATTTCTTTCAACCAAATTGACCAGATTACTGCTCGACATATTGTTAACCAAATTTTTGAGCCCTTGCGGCCTCGCCATAGATCTCTGTGTAGAAGGTGATAATGTTGATTAATGTGTAGAACAAGGCTCACTCCCAACCAATTATAGCAGTCCATCCAAGTCGAATATGCCAATGAGCATGAGAAGATTAAATGTTGTGTAGTTTCTTCTTCTTCGCTGCAAAAATCACATAAATCCGAAACTGGCCCCCTTTTGGTATTACGCCTGCGAAGGTTTGCTTTTGTAGGAATGCGATTTTTCATAATCCTCCAAGCTAGAGCTGATGCTTTAATTGGTGCCAAGTTATGCCATATTAGCTCGAAAACCGGGTTCTCAACCATGGTTGAATCGTTGTTGCCTATCAAGCATTGATATGCTGACGATACCGAGAATTTCCATAGCGGTTCGTGCCTCTATTCCATCGGTCATCTTCATGTTGAACCATTTGAATCCTGTTAAGACATAATAGCAAATCACAAAAAATGTCTTTTTCCCAATCAAAAAGTTCTCTCCTTCAATCCCAAGACTGTTCCGATCCCCTCTCATTCCAAACTCCCATATTAGACACAGATATGTTCCGCTCTCTCGCTATGGACGCTAATCTAGGAAAAAGGTCCCCCCCCCCCCCCCCCCAACCTAAACATCTTTCCAAAATCTAGTCCCAGAACCATCACCCACCCTTCTTGTCAGTCCACTCAAAACCATTCTTTATGGTTGTCAAATAACAACTTCCTAATATCCTTCCACCAAAACGACGCACCTCTAAGGTCCCCCCCCTCTCCGACATATGTGACACCCAAGAACCCCGACTATATTTGGACCTCAGAACTTTCTTCCAAAATGAATCTCTCCCACTTAAAATATCCCAACCCCATTTACCTAACAAAGCCCTATTGAAAAAAATCTAGATCTCCGACCCCAAGCCCCCCCCCCCCCCCCCCCAACGACTTAGGTTTACAAACCTCTGACCATTTAACCCAAGCTGTTTTACGATTATTCTCCCGACCCCCCACCCCCCAAAGAAAAGCAATATGCATATATTTAAATTTCGAAAAGATACAGTTAGGAGCGCGGAAGAGGGAAAAGTAGTAGATTGGAAGATAAGACAATATGGCATTTAGCAATATCATTCGCCCTCCAAAAGAGAGGCTCTTATCCTCCCACAAAGCAAGTCTTTTACGGAACTTCTCAATGACAGAATCCCAGAGAATCCCACTTCTAGAGTTCAATCCAATTGGTAAGCCAGGATATTTGATAGGTAGAAAATCCACTTTGCAGTTCAAAACCGAAGCCAACTCTTCCATACTTTCTTGATTGATATTGACTCCAATTAATTTACTTTTGTAGAAATTTATTTTCAACCCTGAGATCAATTCGAAAATACGCAAAATACCTTTGATAGTTCTAGTATTTTGAGTCGTAGCCTCGCTAACAAATAAAGTATCATCCGCAAATTGTAAGTGAGAAACCGGGATTTCATCCCTACCCACTCTGATCACTGTCAATAAATTCTGATCCACAGTCTTTTGAATCATTCTGCTAAGAGCTTCAGTAACAATCACAAAAAGGAAAGGAGATAAGGGATCCCCTTGTCGAAGTCCTCTTTTAAAATCAAATTCTTTTGTTGGGCTACCATTAATTAGAACCGATGTTTTAGCGCTAGAAATGCATTCACTTATCCATCCTCTCCATTTGGGGTCAAAGTTCATCAATGACATTACTTGATCTAAGAATTTCCAATTCACTGAATCGTAAGCTTTTTCAGAATCCACCTTAAAGATCATTCCCCCTCTTTCATTTTTTTTCAACTCAGCGATTAGTTCTGAAATCACCAAAACCCCATCAAGTCGTTATCCAACAAAAGCTAATTAATTCTCTGAAATAACTTTGTCAAGTGCCTTACTCAATCTGTTAGCGAGAAGCTTGGCAAGAACTTTGTACATGCAACCGATCAAAGCAATGGGTCGAAATTCCTCAATTTTAGTTGGGTTGGCTTTATTTGGAATCAAAACAATGAACAACGGATTACCTCCCTTAACAAGCTTTCCATTTCTGTGGAATTCAGCAAAGAATCTGAAGAAATCAGCTTTAAGCACCTCCCAAAAGTGCTTGATAAACTTGAAATTATCACCATCGGGTCCCAGACTCTTAGAACTCTCACAATTCCAAACTGCTTTAGTAATTTCAGCCTCTGAAAACTCTGTTGTCAGCAAATTATTATCCGAATCAATTCATTTCTGAAAAGAGATGTCATCCATTTGTGGTCTGTCCCATTCTTCATGACTGAAGTGATGCATAAAGTGATTATAGACTCCCTCCTATAGTCCTTGAACTGACTCAGTCCATTGTCCATCAATGAAAAGGCCAACAATCTCATTTCGCTTTCTGTTTCTGTTAATGACTCGATGAAAAAAGCTTGAATTAACGTCTTCTTGTTGTATCCATTTAATCCTTGCTTTCTGAAAACGAAGAGTGTCTTTCATACTGATTTGATCGTTGAGATTCATAAGTTCATTCCGGTGAGAAATGATTTCCTCCACTATCAAATCTCTTCGATCTGCAATAATGTCTAGATCATGAAGCTTAGTCTTAGAAAGATCAATTTTCCTATCCATCATCCCATAAATATCGTTGTTCCAAATTTTGAGATTGTTTGTCAATAATTTCAATTTTTCTTTCAGCACAAATCATCCCCAACCTTGGATATGCAATACCCAACCACACACTTTCTACAAAAACTTTGAAATTACGATGTTGAAGCCAAGAATCTACCACTCTAAACGATTTTGGACACCAATCCATCACTTGCATTTTCATCATGATTGGGCAATGATCTAAAATCGTTCTTGGCAAACCCCATTGAGAAACATTCGGCCATTCATTTAAACATTTTTGTGATAATAAAAATAGATCAAGTCAGCTAACACAAGACCCATCTGTTTTGTACCGTGTATATTTTCTACCAATCAAAGGTAGATCAATTAGCCCCATTGTAGTTATGAATGAATCAAATTCACTGATTTCCCGATGGTTAGGGTTTAAATTTCAGCCTCGCCTCTCACCGTTAAATCGAATTGCGTTGAAATCCCCGCAAACACACCATCTCTCATCTTCAACACTTTGAATTTTTGAATTGATGTTATCCCATGATTCACTCTTTCTGGCAATTTCTCCTGGTGAATAGACATTGACAATGTTACACTTACTTTATCTTTGCCCCAGAAACCTTCGACTCCCAGAAGACCTTCATCACCCCAGCAACTAGACATTTCGAATATAGAATCCTTCCAAATGCATAACAGGCCCCCTGCAGATCCATGTGACCCTTTAAATACCCAATTGAAATCCTTTTATCCCCAAAGTGATTTGCAAACTTCTCTGTTGATGAAGTCTAATTTTGTTTCTTGTATATACATAAAATCGATCTGCTCTTTCAAACAAAATCCTTCAATTCCCTCCTCTTTACTCGACCCCCTAGCCCTCTTATGTTGTAACTCACAATCTTCATTAAAGATCACTTCCCCAAACTCTACGATCTTACCATTCTGTTTACCAATTGCCTTTAAGTCTCTTTCTTACATAGCCATTAAATGCTCAATTATTTCCTTGTCATTACCTTTGCTCGGGATTCCAATATTCTTGCCAATATTCCATATATCAGCTGCTTCCCGAGTTAAATCTTTGACCCTAGAACGGTAATAATATATTCTTCTCTGATAAGTTTTACCGAATTTCTTATCTGAAATTTCCTTCCCATTCTCTTTCATTCCCCACTCTGATTTGTTACGTACCGATCGCTCCCTGAAATTTCCTTTTTGTACATTTTCTCGATCTTTCTGTCTCAAGCTAACAGTCGGAGAAACCTGATTATCCAAAGTGATGAGTTGAGATACTTTTTGGGAAACATTAAAGGACTTTGAGTTGGACAGGCTGTTAAGAGCCTCCTTTCCTTTAGCATTGTCTATTTGGTTTGTATCCGGAGATCTACTGTGGGTCTCCGAACGAAGCCGATGATTACCTGAAGCTCCAGAATTTCTCATGAAGTCTTGTAATCTGAGATGAATAACCGATTCACGACACGGCCCTTAGAGTTCAGTTTGTCTTCCTCATATTGATAATTGTCCTCATCTTTTCCAACAATTAATTCCATGCCAACGAAGTTGGTCAAATATGTCTCTTTCAACTCCCGTTCTGCCCAAATTGATTCTGGGACAAACTCATTAGAGTAATCCGACTCCGAAATTGAATACTCATGTATCCTTTTCGGTTGTTTAAACTGACCCATAGTGCTGCTGGTATAGTTTCTGAAGTCCTCAAGATTCTGATGAACAAAATCCTCCATCTTTTTTTTTGTTTTGATCAGACAAATAATACGTAATATAAAATACGATGCCAAAGGCACGATAAAGTTACTACAAGATGTAGCGAGTACTAAAATAGCTAAAACCAAATGGTATTCTAGAAAGCTAAAAAGCTAGCAAACATAATAGCGGTTCCTGTCTCCAATCAACAAACGAATACATAAATTTATGCTTTCCTCTATTGGTGATCCAGAACCATGATCTGTAAATAACGACTTCCAATAAATCTTCCTCCTTGCTTCCTCTTCCTTGGAAACACAACTTGTTTCGATGTAGCCATATCGTCCAGAACACTGTGCTCCATATTGTCATCCATGCTTTCTTGCCCTTTTTTCTTGCCCATAACCCTTGGTGATGCAGTTGATGGGGCACTGACTCCGAAGACAAGACCGTAGAGAATCCCAGCCATCGATAGCATCTCATCCATAAGGCATATGACCCCGAACAACAAAAAAACAGATGTTGAGTTGTCTCCTCCGTTAAGAGGCATATCCCGCAATTCGCAGCCTCGGCTCCCGTGATTATTTTTCTTTTACGGAGATTTGATCTTGTTGATATTCGGTCTCTAATCACCTTCCATGTAAACGCCGCAACCTTGGAAGGTGCAAAAGAGTTCCAAATCGAAGAATATGTCTCTGATAAATCTGCATCAATTGGTGTGTCCTCCGAAATTGTAGCATATGCTGATTGAACGGAGTATCGGTTGGATGAGTCCAAGATCCAAATCCAGAAATCCTCTTGTCCCTGTGTCAAAAGAAACCTGTCCAACAAAAGAACTAAATCATTAAGTAAAGCATTTTCCCTGTCCAATAATTCTCTTCTCCAATCCCAACGCCACTTCCACAACCCTTCCACCCAAACCCCCATATGAGCTATAAGAATATCTTTATCCCGTGCTAACAACGCTAACCTAGGAAATGATTCCTTTAAACTCTTACCCCAGAATCGAGTCCCCAACCCATTCCCGACTTTTCTATTAATCCCTCTTTTAAACCAACCAGATTGATCTTGAAACGTACATTTCAAAATGTCTTTCCACCAAGACGACGCCTGAATCGCTCCGCTCCGCCGCCCCCCTTCATCTATCAGACTCCATCTATTAAATCCATATCTAGACCTAAGAACCTTCCACCATAAAGAACTCTCATTTTTTAAAATTCCCCAACCCCATTTCCCCAATAATGATTTATTGAAATGATCCAAATTTCGAACCCCCAACCCCCCCTTCGGCTTTGGTTTGCAAATCTCTGTCCATTTGACCCAGGCTACTTTCCGGCAACTCTCCCCACCCCCCCATAAGGAAGCAGTCTGAATAGACTGTAGTTTGGCAAGTATGTTCTTCGGAGCTCGATAAAAGGAGAAGTAGTAGATCGGTAAGGAAATTAGCACAGCATTGAGCAGAATCAACCGTCCTCCCAGAGACAGACTTTTATCTTCCCATGAGGCCAATCTTTTTCTGTACTTATCAATCACCGGATTCCAAGTACCTTTATTCTTTGAATTCACCCCAATCGGTATCCCCAGATATGTGCACGGTAATTTCCCCACTTTACACCTCAAAATTTCTGCTAAGTTGACCATAGGATCCTCATCCACATTAATTCCCATTAACTGACTTTTATGAAAGTTGATTCGCAGCCCAGAAAGCAATTCAAAATTGCTTAAAATTGCTTTGAAAATTAAGGCATTGGTCTCTGTCGCCTCACCGACAAACAGTGTATCATCTGCGAATTGAAGATGTGATATCATTATTCTATTTCTACCCACATACAGAGGTGATAATAACTGAACCTGTATCGCCTTTTCAACCAATCTACTAAGGGCTTCCACCACGATTACGAACAAAAAAGGAGATAATGGATCTCCTTGTCGTAATCCTCTCTTTAGCTGGAATTCCTTTGTGGGGCTCCCATTAATCAAAACTGACGATGTGGCACTCGAAATGCACTCCATTATCCATTTTGTCCATTTGGTATCAAAATTCATCAATGTCATTACATGTTGTAGGAAATTCCAATCCACCGAATCGTAAGCCTTCTCGAAATCCACCTTGAAATTCATTCCCTTTTCCTTATTTCTCTTCATCTCATCTACCAACTCATTAACAATCAAAATCCCATCAAGAATATGTCTTTGACCAATAAACGCGGACTGTGATTGAGAAATAATCCTGTCAAGAACTTTACTCAGGCGGTTCGCAAGGACCTTCGATAGAACTTTGTATACACATCCAATGAGTGCAATTGGTCGAAATTCCTCCAATTTATTCGGACTTTCCTTCTTTGGAATTAGCACAATAAAGGACGGATTTCCCCCCTTAATCAATTTTCCATATGTGTGAAATTGTTGAAAGAAAATCATGAAGTCATCATTGAGTAGCTCCCAAAAGTGCTTAATGAATCTGAAATTGAATCCATCAGGCCCCGGACTTTTTGTGTTGTCACAGTCCCAAACCGCATTTTTGACTTCATCCTCTGAGAAATTTGCTGTGACCATGATATTCTCGTTCTGTGTGATAGGATCGAAATGGACCCCCGTGATGAGTGGTCTCCTCCATTCTTTCCTAGCAAACTGCTTAGAAAAATGATCGTGAGCCCCTTCCTCAATTCCCTGTACATCGTCCTTCCATTGACCATTTATGTATAATACTACAATCTCATTCCTCTTCCGCCTCCGATTCACCACTTTATGGAAGAAGCTTGAATTCACATCCCCTTCCCGAATCCATTTTATTCATGCCTTCTGATATAATAGAGTGTCTTTCATCCCCAACTGAGTCTGTAATTCACTCATATCTTTCTGTCTAATATGGACTACCGCTCCATCGATTTCCATTCTCATCACCTTATTGATGAAATGAATAGAAGGTGACGATATTAAAAATCAGGCACAAACTCGTTATTCTCTGTCCATTGTTTCCTTGCTGATTTTCACTAACTTGCGCAAAGTATTTGCAAGCCATTCGAAAAACCTGAAATTACATGCAAGAACTGGGATGCCTATGCAGTTAATCCAAACTTCTCGATTAGGCATTCTCATTGAATTGTTCTGGACACTGATATCACTGAACCATAAGTCCAACCATTTATTCTCATCTTTAATAAGGTCATGAAGAGTTTCCTTATTGTCATCATAAATGAGCACCATTGTGCCACCCAAAGGAATGATACGTGTGTTACGAAACCCATTGAGGAAGAAATCTTGTTGGGCTTTGACTCGGTCCTCTGAATTGAGAAGATTACCCACAAGACACCCTTCAATCCATCCCCTATCCTCCGACGTATTTTTGAATACCAAACTCTCCCTTTTTGGCATAATAGGTTCTAGAATGGGTTCAACAGGTGCTTGTCTATGATTACTGGTAACCTCTGCAAAAAATTTCCCATTCATGAAACTTTGTTTCCCATTATCCACCACATATTCTTTATGGACTGCCTTATTCACTGAAATGTCTCTATCAAATCTTGGTCTGTGGGCTATGAGTTTGTAGGATCCAATCCAAATCCGATTCAATGCCTCCAGAATACTACTGTCATCCCCCATTGACTTTGAACCTTACAAAACCAAATCGCTTTCCTTTTTATCTCTTTTTGAGGGATAAAACCTTCTCTAACTTTCACCAAGCTTTTGAAAAGTGCGACGCATTTATGATAGGTACCAATCCTCCGGAAAGTTGTAGATAAAAAATGGAATTGTGTTTGCATAAAACATGCGCAGATAATCTGGGATCTTGCGACGAGCATGCAGATCTGGGTGAACTTGAACAGTGCGATTGATATTGCCATAGCCAAAATGCTTCTCTTGTGATCTACCTGAGTGTCGATGAAAGGTTCTCTCTCTCTCGTAATGGGTAAAGGAGCGTGGGTAGTGGCTAGGACGAGTCGGATAAGGCTGCTCGGCGCGGTAAATGGGTTTAGAAGACCCGCCGGCGGGAAAATGATGGGTCGGGTTTTTGAATGCCTCACCTCTCAAATTTTCTCTCACTAGGTTTGAGCGCTCCATTTTTTCTGTTGTAATAAGAAAATTCATTGTTTAATATTGAAAAAATGCTTTAAAGAGGGATATAACAAAGCATCATGGCTTTTCTCGAATGAACACCATTTTCACAAGGTTTTACAGCTAAAATGTAGACAATAATTGATAAGAGCATTTTAAAAATAAAGCATGAATAACCCTAAGT
This sequence comes from Haberlea rhodopensis, assembly GCA_907163345.1. Classification (NCBI taxonomy): domain Eukaryota; kingdom Viridiplantae; phylum Streptophyta; class Magnoliopsida; order Lamiales; family Gesneriaceae; genus Haberlea; species Haberlea rhodopensis. The sequence continues at coordinate 2,824,964 of CAJQUN010000030.1, forward strand.
GCTAAAAAACTCTTATAACTTCAAAGCTTCTTCAAGCCGCTCTCTACCGTCAACACTTGAGAACATTACCGCTTTGCTATCTGCTAAGGAACTATCAAGAGTAAGCAAATCTGAAATCTCAAAGTATTCCTCTTCAAACTAATAAGCAAATATTTATACTAAAATAATTATCATGAAACTATCCTTGAATTTTAGAAAATTATCACATAATTTTACGTAAAAATATCCAATAATCTCGAGTCCACAAAATCTTAATATGTTTATTTTTACTAAAAGTTGCTCCTGTAAATGTAACATATTCACATGGTCTTCATATCCATTGCCCGTGGCTGACTTCCCTTTAGCTTAAAATTGCTTATACTGAATGAGCTCTCATTTCAGACAGTTATCTCAATTGTTCTGCTTTGGGATGCCTTATGAGGCTTTAGTTTGGTGGGATTGCATATCCACTCCCAGCTCTCGAATTTCGACTTCTTGAAATGGTCGAATTACAAGAGTATGTGGAGATTTTGACTAGTGACGATTGCATGACTTGCAGTGCTCTATCCTCCCAACTCCATATTTTCCAACTTCTCGGGTATGATAATTATGTACCCTCTCCTGACTTCTAACCACTATCACTACCCTATAAAATTTCATAGTTTCAGCCTCTTTGAGATGATATGCATGAACGACAATCTCATGCAAAAGCTAGAGCTAGTCACTTAATCATTGATATGATGTTTAATATCTCAAACAACCCTCTCATGTGCGGGGCATATTCATTCTCTAAAGTGTAAGCTCGAGGTTTTTTCATAAAAGGAATGTTGTATATTCAATCCTTTGCTTGGAACAAGAACCTCTCTTTCTACTTAAATGTTGTATCATTGATTCATTAACAATAACCTTCTGTTCCATGCAATGATAAGCATCTCATTCTCCTAATATCTCGTACACTGGTTGGTCAATTCCCTGAATAAGCTTGATGGTAGGAAGCCATATGCAAAAAGCTTGAAAATGCCAGAAGGATACACCATCAAATGAGCGCCAACTCAAGACAGAGGAAGAAAAAGAGGAGCAAACACAAAAAAGGAATAAGAAGAAAATTGTTCAATAATATGGATTGCTTTTCTTAATTCTCATCTAAATGCATTATATAGAACTCATATCATGCTTGCCTATTACAACCATCTAATAGAAGAGAATAACCACAAACCAATATAGAAACCTTCACAAGCATTTCATGTGTTGGTATTCTAGAGCCCCATGAGAATATCTTCAAGTGGCAAACTCATCCAACTAGGCTAAGGCACTCCTAAATATCAGTTTGGGCCTTCAATAGGCTGATCATCCAGGTTTGGTTCCTAATTTTTTAGGGACTCGGTCTTGCTTTATAAAATAGAAAGAGTAATCACATTTGTTCTCACCCATTCTGTGCAACAAAGGACTTAACAAATGTTCATCATATCTGTTTCTGATGTACCTGTAAAAAATCAATGACATAAAGTATATTTTCTTTAAGCTGATTGAAAGGAGGCGTCACCAACGTACAAGAAGCAAGTATCGCTCCAAGAAACTCTGGCAGATTATCAATGAAGCTTATTGGTGTTTTGAAAAGCACCATATCTCCTTCTTCTACAGGATATATGTCTTGCATCCACAGAATACGATTCAGAAGGCCTGCAATTTAAGTCGCATGAGAAAAATTTCACGTGAATGAAAAGTACAAACCTGAATATCTGAACGTATTATACTCTGGAAAGTACAGGTTTGAACCCACAAATTCACTTTCGGAAGGAAAGAAAGATGAAGGCTCACCTATTTCCGTGCCACATACACCTTTAGGCTCTCCACTTGATCCTGATGTGTACATCAAGTAACAAAACGATCTTAAGCATTCACTTTTACAAGGCCATGCCACTAAAGATGGCTGATACTGCTCTCTTAGGTTATCCTCCATCGAAATAGGTAAAATGGGGCAACTCCAATCATCAATGAGCCATTGTAATTTATCAAGCTTGTGACAGTAATCCTCCTGTGTCAAAGATTTGCACCCTACGACAAGCTCAGCTTTTGAAGAAGATATTACTGATATGATCCTTGATTTTGGCCATGTAGGATCTAATGGCATGAATGCCTCTCCACATCTCAAGACAGAGAGGACAGGCAACAATATATTCGACAGATGGTTCCATATAAATTCCTATAATTTTTGGTGTGCATGTGTTCCTAAAACTGGTAGGCTGTTGTATATTTTGACTTGAACAGTGCAAAGATTGAGAACTCTGAACATCCTCTGTATCTGAGATATTAATTGCCAAAAACAAAAACGATAAATTCCTAGTAAACCAAAACAATATAAAAAATGCAATTTCATCAGTTATGGCTATATAAGGCTCTATGGGGCCCACTAGAGGCTCTTTAAGGTATATATCCAACGGCATGAGCTAATAGTACAGTATCTAAATAGAAAAATGTCATGCAGTGAACAAGATTTAAGACATTATATGTACTTATACAAACCACAACCTTAAAATCTTTGTTGGACTGCTCTGCCTTTCTCAAACTGATTCGGTCCTGCTATTATGATACTATTAAAACCACATAACTTGTGACTAAGAAAAATGATGATGTGTATGTATCCCAGCTTTAATACAGTTTTTGAACTAGTTCTTGCTCAACCTGATTAAGTCATGCCATTATTCAACCACTAAGCCTTCCATGTCTTGTGAGTATAGATAATTAACCATGCTTACAACCCAAAGGGCTTTTTATCGAGACAAACGATGCATTACATAAACCACTAAATTTTTTTTTTTTTTTTATCAGACAAATATAATATAATATAAACGTTTGTGCGAGAAGCACAACAAAGTTAGTACAATAAATTGCGAAAAGCATAGTAATGAGTGTCTAGCGCTATTCTAGGAAACTAAACTGCTAACAAACAGACTAACGGTTCCCGTCTCTAATCAACGAATGAGTACAAAAATTTATCATTTCCTCTATTTGTGATCCAAAACCACGATCTGTAAATGACGAGTTCCAATAAATCTTCCTCCTTGTTCTCTCGGCCTTGGAAACATAAATTGTTTCGATGAAGCCAAATCGTCCATAATAATGTGCTCCAGATCGTCCTCCAAACACATTTACCATTCCCTCTCTATCTCCACCCCATCCACGCAGACCCCATTTGCTACTTCTGCTACATTTCATTTAAAAAGAAAAAAAGACTCCTTTTTTTAGAAGTCCCAAAAACTTGTTACAATATTCAGCAGTTTATCATTTTCTACTAACATGGCGGATAAAATTAACTCTTTCATGCACCCCAAGATAATTTAACAAATTCTAAACATAAACGCAACTCTTCATTCAGTAAATAAAACAGTTCCACCTGGGAATTACGCAGACGATTATCATTTGATTCCATCCCAATTCCCAAATACAATGTCAAATCCATTCACATTAACGTTCAATAACATTTTATTTTCGTGTACGAGCTCTCAAGACAGAATTTTGTTTTCCTCTCCAAACAACCTTCACTGCGTCCAGCTCAAAACCGAGCCCTCGCTCAAGCACCCATGCAATTAACACGAAAATTAACGTGCAATTCCTACCTGAGCGAGCCATTATAAGACCAGGATCATGAGCACCGTCAAGAATACTACGGAGTCGACAACTGAGATTCTCGACGGCGGATAGAATATCCGAGAAAGTGAAGCATTTATCACCCTCGTACACAAAAGGTCGAGAAGACGACGTCTTTTCAGCGAATACAAATTCTTCATCATCACACCCCAGAGATTGGACAGTGTTGACATCGCGACGGAAACTACGGGTAATTTTAGCAAATCCAGAGGCGTGTATGACGGCGATTTTTCCCGGGGATTTGGATGCGGCGTCGTGGAACAGGTGAGAAATGCAGCAGGCAGAGTGTTTGCTGGAAGACATAAGGGTCGATTGAATTTGTATAATCAACGATAAGTGAGATGGAGCTGATTTTTCTGGCAATTATGCTCCTCGTTTTCCATGTTACGACCTTAAGATATATCGGAACGCAGTTTCACTTTCTCACCTATCTTTTGGACCGTATGATTTGAGGGTACTTGGAATCTATTCATGATTTGAGGGTACTTGGAATCTATTCAGAGTGTTTATGCATTTTTTTGGTCAAGATCTCCTGATTTTTGTGATTACGGTTCCTGTTTGTTGGTTAATCGCTGTGTCAGAGTTACTATGGGTGTGTTTGCGATTGCTTATTCAAAGCACTTTTATGTTGCTTTTGCTTAAAATTGAAAAAAGTTGATTTTAAGCAAAAGCATTGAGTGTTTGTTATTTAATAAAAAAACAGCTTAATAAACTTAAATTAATTACAAAATTGCCACAAAACAACTTAAAGCAGTCAAAAGCATGCCATGATCTGCTACTCTGCTTCTGTTTTTTTCTGTTTATTTTTAGAGAAGCAATAGCAGAAGCAAACAAATAAAACACCCAAAAACTGTTTTTTTTATCTGAAAAGCAGATAAGCATTTTTCATAAGCAATTGCAAACATCTACTATGTGGATATTTGTTAATATTTTTGCAAACTGCTTATCAACTCTTCATATAAAAATATATATTTTAAGTGTTTTATTTCCTTGATCCTCTAGAAAAAAGCAGAAGCTGAGAAGCAGATCATGACATACTTTTGACCGCTCTAAGTTGTTTGGTGGTAGTTTTGTAATTAATTGAAGTTTATTAAGCTAATTTTTTAGTTTAATAGTAAGCATTCAATGCTTTTATAATAGCAACTTTTTCTAACTTTAAGCAAAAGCAACATAAAATTGATTTGAATGAGTAATTGCAAACACACCTTATATTTGTTTGGTGTTCATCTATGTTGGTTTCTACGTATTGTATAGTTATGTCTGATCTGGATCTTTGTTGTAACTCTTTAATTATTAATATATCATTAGTTAAAAAAAAAGAGGATCAATGAAATTGGTACAACAAATTTTTTGTTTTTTTAGAATAAGGTACAATAATTTAAGAACTTGAGATAATGCCATGGATTCTCAATGTTCCAACAGCTCTTTTCTTAGATGGAGTTCGGGATTAAAGATTTTTGGGTCAATTTATATCCTCAAACACTAGTCGTTTCAAAGGAAAATATGAATTTTTACGACCCGATTAAGGTCTGGCCAAGGCCGAAGGCTCGTGTTCCAACAGCCTCAAACTTGAGGATAAATAGCTCAAATTTGCTATAAATTAAAAATAAAAATAAAAATTATTTAAACAATTAATTACGAAAAAAGATTTAAAATTTGTTAACTTCAAAAAAGGTCACATAAAAATTAATTTAATACTAATTACTATTGAAAACAAACGAACAAATCTACACAAGATTACTGGTGTATTATGTTAGTAATTCTTTAAATTTTCTTATTCAAGAGACAGAATAACACAAAATATCAATTTTACATTAAATTGTAGTAAAACTTTTTCACAAATTTAGTCTACAATTAACATTTTTTTATGTATCTTAAAATTATCTATAGCATCTTCATGTTCGCTTTGATCACACTTATTAGGTATCCGTCATGAGATAATGGGAAGGCATGAGCCCACATGTATACGTGGCTCCCTATAAGCCGTAATACCCTTAATGTAGGGTCGAATAGCAAGTCTTTTTATTTTCACAACTAATAAAATGAAGAGTAAAAGATAGAGTTGTAATCTGATTAATAAAATCTAGAGACCATAACTGACAACATTTATATATATATATGTTAGCTTTTCGTCTATATTGTTACCAATCTTGACCACACTACATACATTTATACTCAATGTCACAAAATTTTGTTTATACATATATGGTCAAGATTGGTAACAATATAGACGAAAAGCTAACATATATGGTCAATTTTATACAACTGTCACGATGTTCAACTTAGTTTACATATGAGTTCAAATATGCACCTTATAGTAGGCCAACTACTTTTGGTATAAAGAAACCGTATCGAGCCGAATATTTTGAAAAATTTAGAGCTCGAAAAGATGTATTCGAGTTCGAGTCTGATTCGAAACTCAAAAATTTTAATTTTTCATTCGAATTAGGTTTGAATTAAGGCTCGAGTTCGAGTTCGGCTCAAAATGTTTAAACATGTTCGTGAGCTACGGGACAGTCATTTGTGAAACAAGTAAACAAACAAGTTACAAAATATAAAAATGTATAAAATGTATTATTAATGCCGAGAACCATGTAAACCTGCTCTGATACCACCTTTGTGAGACTCGACTCGGGACATATTGATTTATCTGGTACCACAAACCATTCATAAATATATAAATATAACTTTTTAGGATTTTACTTTTGTATAGTAAATACATAATAATTACTTACTTAACATTAGAAGAAGCATTTACTATAAAATATTTAACAAAATACAACTCAAAACAACCCATTAAAACGACTCGATATTCTAGCAAAGATAAAATACTAAGTACTGGTAAGCCAACATGTTCATTTTTTTTTCCAAATTTTCCTCCGGTTCTGCCTCTGGTTCTCCGGTATGTGGAACTCACAATAAATAACAAGGGAAAAAACAGAGGTTGAGTCAATAAGACTTAGTGAGGGAATAACAATGGCTTACATTTTGTACTTATCAAATGATGCAATGTATCACTGAACAATAACGATTTAGGACATTATGGCTGAATTTTGTGGGCGAAGTAGGTGGCTCCTACCCGATAGTTAGGTGTAGTACTTTTCCCACATATTCAGACATGATGTGCACATTCATTCATTTATGAGCCAAGGTGAACCATTCTCCTGACTGTAACACGGTGCGCGTTGTTCAGATGAACCATATACCCAGACTTGTCATACGTTGTTCATTGGACTAACTTTTCGGACCGAAGCCGCGCTATCCTAGCGGACTCAATATTCCAGACATATGTCTGCTATCCATGGATCCAATAGTCATCCAATCATTCAAAGAAAAAGAATAATGATGAACACGGTAACAAGATATGTAGACAATATGATCAATGAGCTGTTGTGATGCACAATATGATTACATATATGAAAAGTATGGTAATGAATAAACATATATTGTAAGTTTCAGGCCAAATGCCAAAATGGCTATATTGAAAGAAATGGATAGTACACATCACCTCACTAGCTTACGATATTTTACTGGATTGACTCGATTTTGAACCCAGTTGCCAATGAAATTCTTATAAACATAATATAATTAATCTATAGTGATTAGTGACCCAAATGCATGGTTGAACATTCTTAGACATCATTTTTGCATAAAACTTGTCCGGGTAATTTTGAATAAACCTTTAAAAATTCATGATAATTCAACCATTAGTTGAAAAATCATGAAACTTTCCAGAAATGCCTAAAATTAGTGCAGAAACGTTCGGCAACCCAAAAAAGTGAGAATCGTGGAGGCGCGTGAAACACACGCGCCGCCTTGCCTGCGTGTGACCGGCTCTTCGGCGTCAGGCGTTGTTGAAAATTTCAGGGGTTTATCGTCTCATCGAGATCTACAATTTTTGTTTAGAAACCGTTTTAAAATTCGTAGCCGATTTTTGCCCAGATTCTGATTTTTCGGAATGATTAAGTATGGTATTTTGGTCACCGCAAACTTATACGTCCGTCAACTTTCTGGGAAAACGGACCGACTTGAATGTATACTATAATATATTTTAAACAACTTTAAGTTTGTACCTAAGATCGAAAACAGAAAATAACGTATGGAACAAGTGTTTGAACATACTACTTCAAAGTGAAGTTTATGGGCAGATTTTCTCACTTTTTCTTCACTGTTCAGAAAGTTTTAGCTATTTTGCCTGATGATTTTGCTACACCACCCACATAAATTTGTTTCTGGGTTGATAATGAAGGTTGGATAAAATTTTCAGAATTTTTGGAAGGTTTTGGTTAATTTTATGGATTTTGACCTATGTTTTGCCTAAATTTCTAACATTTCTTTGGCATTTTTCTAAGGTTTTTGGGCGATTTTTATAGCTGAAAGTGATGTATTTGAAGTATATTTATATGCAAAATTTGAGCAGAAGAGTTGCATGCATGAGGACATTTGTCAAGGTCAAAAAATCTATACCAACTCCTAATTACTTGATAACTTATTAGTATTATTATTATTATTAGTTTCTTAATATTTTTATTACTATTATTATTATTATTCTTATTTATTTATTATAAAAAAACGAGGTTACATGAGCTATTCAAACTATCACTCGAAAATAAAGATTTTAAATGTTCTAAATATATTTATTTAATATATTAAATTTTTTGAAATATTTTTTTTAAAAATAAAAGTTTATAATTGTATTTAATTTAGTTCACTCAAATATAGATTTGAGGTTCCACCTTCAATTGGAATCGGAACCGTCAATTTTAGAATCTCTTGGTTCGACCTTTACTTGGAATCAGAACCCTCGGTTCATGTCTATGTGGTAGCATGTTTATTAGTGTTTTTATATATTTTAGTGCTAATTAAGGTAAAATATGAGAACTTATTGAGTTGCTGTTTATGTGTGCATGTGTCAAGAAGCATGAAATCATTATAGAGTTATTTATACATGACATCAGCATTGCATTATATGTATCGGACTTGACATTTCTGATATCATTCTCGCCGTGTTCGTAGAAGAGTGGATGTAATGCTGTATTTGAAACTATATAGAGTGGATAACAGGCTATGATGGACAGTAGGACACTCTTATTGTTGGGCATCTTAGTTGTCGATTTGAACCCTACGGTGCAGATGATAGGCTCATTACGCGTGATATCGACGCGTAATAAGATTAGCATGATTACTCAACTGTAGTAAATAAAATGAATCAATCCAGCAGATATCCCACTAAATAGATAGTCTTTATCCCATTAAATATGATCGGCTATATAGATCCTCATGATCCATAAAATACGAAAGTTACCGGTGTTTTAGCTGGTTGACTTTCTAACGTAATCATCCTCTTGGAACCTTGGACTGGCAAGTAAAATCAAAACAAATATCAATATCGTTACTACATATATAAAGCTTATAACTGCATTGATGAATCCAGCTCACAAGTCAAACTAATGATCCGGCTGAAATACAGTTAAGAAAAGATTTGTGAGGTTATGTCGAACTCATGAACTAGCTGGCAAGCCAAGTACGAGCACGAGCCTCCTCGTGTTATTTGTATGCTTAAAAGATGAATCTTGAACTGGAAATTGTCATCCATGGGAAAAACTAAAGCAACATGTATCGGGATTGCTTCATTCAAAACACGTTATCCGGGGAACAAAAATAATATAAAATATAAAGCATAGGATCAAAAATATTGAAGACCCCTAATTTAATAGATTACAAACACTAGAATAACATAGAGAGGAATCTTTAACGCAGTCTTTTGTTTTCGAAACGGGTTAGACCTGAGCAGTTCCTTCAGTAAATTTAGGATCCTCGCATCTGTATTTTCCATTGGGTCCGATACCGAAGCCCCGGGGATCTGCAAATACATTCTCTAGGAGCTGACTACGAGCTGGAACCGGGCTTTTATCAGCTAATTCAACAGCATCTTCAACCACCTCATCAATCTTCTTCTCTATGGCCTTCAACTCTGCTTCACTTGCCAAATTGTTTTCCATCATGTACTTCTTCAATGCAGTAATGGGATCTCTTGTGGCATAGTGAGCCTTCTCAGCTGCACAATATAAACAAGTAATATTCCTAACTGCTGAATCCAATTAAAACGTGAAAATGCATATGTATTACAAATGCTCGATTGTGCACGTATTCTTGGAGTGACTATAAAATGGTATTATCCGTCCCAGCAATTCACTATAAGCCGGACATGCATAAGTTTGTTAAGTACAACTCAACATTTAAAAAAGATGAGATTTTAGGATAGCAACATATGAAGGCATTGTCTTTTCATATGGACCCAAAAAAAAAGCCAACAAAAAGTTTAGGACCTTCCAGACAATTTTCTTCAAGAAAACATAATGTTTTCTGATTCGATGTTATTTCAGCTGTTTCGTCCGGATAAAGAAATTATATATAATTCATGCTAACGTTTTCGGGATGCCGAAAATAACCAAAGAAATTATATATAATTCATGCTACTAGAGTAGCAATCATAAACTATATCCTTGGATGCACAAAACATAAACAAATTCCACTTTTGTTCAAGAATTTGGATCATAGAGTGCCATTCATTTAATTGGATAGTTAATCAAGTCACTATACAAGCTCATGGTTCAAACCAAAAAATAGTAAGTTCACTGTCCACTACAAAATTGTCAAAGAAAGATTGGGAAAAAGTTAAGTTTGTCATGTTTTCAAGCAGGAAATAACGCCAATAAGGATGAGAAGGATAAAAGTGATTCAAAATGGTAACCTGGGTCACGGAGCTCATCAGGATCAGCCAAAGAGTGTCCTCTGAACCTATAAGTTTCACATTCGACCAAAGTTGGACCCTCGCCTCTTCTAGCCCTGCTAATAGCCTCCTTTGCAACCTCCCTCACCTTCAACACATCCATGCCATCAACATGGATCCCAGGCATTCCAAATGCAGGTCCTTTCTTCCAAATTTCAGGATCAGAGGTGGCCCTCACGTGGGACATACCAATAGCCCACAAATTATTCTCAACAACAAACACAATTGGGAGCTTCCACAATGCGGCCATGTTCAAGCATTCAAAGAACTGGCCATTATTGCAAGTACCATCGCCAAAAAACGCCAATGTCACATCATCACAATCCTCCTTCAAAACCTCCCTCTTGTACTTGCTAGTGAATGCAGCTCCCGTTGCCACCGGAATGCCTTCACCAATAAAAGCAAAGCCACCAAGAACGTTGTGCTCCTTGGAGAACATGTGCATCGACCCACCCTGGCCTCTGCAACAACCAGTGGTCTTGCCAAAAAGCTCGCTCATCACCGCCGCAGCTGAGACCCCTTTGCTCAATGCATGCACATGATCGCGGTAAGTACTGACCACACAATCTTCTTTTTTCAAGAGCTTGATGAATCCAGTAGATACAGCTTCTTGGCCATTATATAAATGAACAAATCCAAACATTTTGCCACGGTAATACATCTGGGCACACATATCCTCAAATGCTCTTCCCAGAATCATGTCCTCATACAATTCCAACCCCTCTTCTTTTGTAATTCAACTGCATAAGAAGAGATAAATAGTGATTTATAGTTAAATTTACAAACCATTATTAACATAATACACAAGCCGCAATTGAATCCTTGTTAGCTAAATTTCCTGCATAGAAAAGCTGGAAACAGAAGATAATTCAAGGAAAACACTACTATAAAGTTTCTATCCCAGATACTAACAAGAGCAGCCACGATATATTAATCAAAATCGGCTAGAAACAGATGACGAGCAAACATCAGAATGCTTGAAGAGGTGAACTTGGAAAATAACAAAGACGTGAATAAAATACCAGATTGGGAGCCGCAAAAGGGGCGTTCTTAAGCTTCTTCTCCTTTACAACATCAGAGGATACTGCCACTACGGTGGCTGATCGGCGCCCGGGAGACGAAATGACCTGGTTAACAGAAAATAGCTTATCCACTTGAGATGTAAATCCAAGAAAAGAAGACGGGATTATGATTTTACGGCTAGAAGTGCGACTTCTGGGCAGATCTAGCAGAATTGATCGACGGAGGTTGAATGACTTTGGCCGCAGCAGAAAAAGCCATTTTTCGCAAGGAAAGAAATACAGAATGAGTGCTTGATTTTCAGTGAATGAAGAGATGCAAATTGAGTGAGAGAATATAGAAGGGGGGGAATGGAGCGAAGGGCTGGCCGCTGGCGGAAAAAACGAGAATGCGTGGATTAAATCGTCTAGATTTGTTGTGTGTTAATTGATATTTGTTTGTTTTCTTGAAAGTGACGATGAGGAGGATGGAGTAGTCATCAAACCTAATTTCCTTTTAACACATTAAAACTGTGTATACATTTCCTTGCATGCAAATTATGAATGATCATAATGCTATTGTTGGTTATTCTAATTACATCCCGATAGGGGTGCTTATCGGATCAATCCGATCCGATCTGATTCGAAATCGGCCGGTTTCGGATCCACCGGTCCCAATCGATTCTGGTCAATCCGATAATTTTGTAACGGCTGAAACCAGTCGTTGCTTTCTTTTATTTATTATTTTATTTTCTTTAAAAATTACCGATTTCGGTTCGGAATCAGAACTAGAACCTGACCAGTAGCATGGAACCGGTGGCTCTACCGGTCTTGATCCAGGGAATCGCTCCGGATAGGTATACTACTGGTTCCGAACAGGGCTAACCGGTTCGGTTTCGGGCTGGGTCCGGATTGATCCGGTCCGTTAAGTCCTACATCCGGATCTATTATAATATAACATAAATTTATTAAATTTGATGAATGATTAATAAAAAATAAATATGCTTCTACAGACTACAAACACCCATTTTATTCATGTTTCATTGTTATAGTAAATTTTCTAAATGTTTTGTTATATTGGAACATTCATTTAAATTATGACAGATTATTTTGGTTAGTTCGGTTATTTTTTAAAACCTAAACGATTTCATGGAAAAGACAAATTTTATACATAATTAGATTTGGTTATTAGATCATTTCTGTTACCCAATTTAGTTCTAACTTTTTATATATAAATTTGGTTCGGTTATTTCAATTTTTTAAAATAATTGATTTGGTTCTGATACAAAATTTGATCAGCTTGATTGATTTAAAAATGAATTCAGATGATTTGGTTTTATGAAAAATCAGTTCATTCATTCATTATGATTCCATCAATACAACTCTAGCCGTTGTGGCATCTTGTGCTGTTGAATTATGAAATCCTCATGTCTAAGCATCTTATAAAAATAAGTACCAAAGAACACACAGTACATAATCATTTCAAATTTGCAAAGAGGGATTTAGGGAAGAGATTTTAATAATATTTTGCATAAAGTTCAGATGGGAAATGGCTTAAATGATTCCAATTTCCGTAGTAACTAAGCAAGTGTAATACGAATTATGACTGATCGAGACTTGGAATATGAAGGAGAGGAACTAAGAGAGGGCAATAAAAATGGAGAATGTGTGGCTAAAGTAATCAACTAGTTTAAGGTAGGAAGTAGATGAACTCCTCCAAACAAACTGATGAATCACCAGCATTACTGAATAATAAAGGGCCCAACTAATCAATCTACAAAAGCTACCAAGTTAGTTTACATATTAAATTAGCTACATTTACCAATATATAACCTATGGAGGATAATATCTCAAACATGGAGTCCAACCTGGAAATTGAAGGTAAGATTACAGAACTGAAATATTACAACTCCACCAAATATTGATTACAACAATCTACAATGACCAAAGGCAGGATATAGTCTATGCTACATAGGGAGTAGCACACTCACTTCATAATAAAAATTGTAGGAATACATTAAAGTAATATGTATGTGTAAGTTATGCATCCAATGATTTCGACTATATAGGGACAGCTTCTCATGATGTAGCATAGTTATTTACCAGTGTTACACCGTAGATATTCTCGGCTAATGAACAACCAGCAACTCATTCATAACAAGGAATAAAAAAACGAATTTCAAAACCAAAATGCACCATATGATGGGGTTATCTGCGAAAGAATAAAATTAACCTGAACCTCCAAATGTAACTGAAGCCAGGCACCGCTGTTCAAAATTGAGACAGGAAAAATGTATATCTATGATCCCTTAAGAGACCATGCCTTCACGATTTAGAGAGAAACACAATTTTCTTCAGAAAATAAAACACATATATCCTAATGGGCTGGAGCAGGAATACTGCTTCCAAAACCCACTTTTTGCCCCAGCAAAGCAAGCTGCTCAACAAACTCAGCCCCCGTGAGAATATCAGTTGTTCCATATAAAACGTGCTTGACTGGTTGCTGACGGCGCGCAAACTCTTGCAAACTCCCATACTCTACATAATTTCCACCACCGATCATGAATACAATAGCATCTTTGAATGGGCCTTTTAGAAGGCTGCCGCTTGACCCTGACTTTGGAGCACGGGGATCGAAAACAAGATAAGATTCAATTTCAGGATTTGGTTTCCCCTCCATTACAGCCTCGACTGTTCTTGTCAGAGCCAGTTGATGATCGCTATACAACAAGTTTTTCACTCCAGCAGTTACTGCACTAATTGAATGCCCATAGAGTTTTTCGGCCCAATCAACAATATTACTCTTACTAGCAGAATTAGCTGAGGCCAATGAAACATTTAATGCTTTTATCTTCTTAACATACTGAAAAGCACTAGAATCAACCTCAGACTCTCTCAGTGCCATTTCCACAGCTTCAACTTCTGATTGAGGGGTACTTTCTGTTGAAATAAGATACATTATAGCAAATCGCAATTTGTCCATCTTAGTACCTTTGCCCTTGAGCACTGCAAGAAGCTCATTCCGATCTATACCACCTCGGGACATCATCTCACTCTCTTTTTTAGCATAAGAATCAAGAGACCTCTCCTTGATCTCACCCAACAAGGAAGTAGCAATATTAGTGTGCTTATCGATAACTTGCTTCCTGTCAGTCAATTCAGGAAGTGAATTTACTGCATTCATCAGATGTTTAGTGTTTCCGATCAAATCTGTCCCATCAAATTCAGCCCCGTCTCCTCCACCACCTGTACGCCTATTTACCTCCTCAACATCTTTTTTATATTTGCTTAGTTGTGTCTCGATTTCCACAGCCACTTCTGGAAACTCTAATGACCAATTAGCCGTCCAAAATGGATCTGAGTTATCCAATTCATATGATTTCATTCCCCCTTTCTCCCCTTTTACATTTAATCTATTCAGCCTCAGACCAAGCACATCATGAACAAGTGGCTTATACCTAAAATCATGTTGTATAGCTGCGGATAGCTCCAAAGTCCTATCAAATAAACACAAAATTGGCCTCTGAAATGAGCTAGTGAAGCTACCACCCTCAGTGAACAAATTGTTCTTCGCCAACAAATGGTCCTGCAATCTCTGATCCAGTAAGGATGCCACCATCTCAGCTGGCCCACCACGGGGACAGGTAATAACTGGCACAACTGCAAGCGTTGCCAAAACACAGAACAGACCTGCTACAATCTTTTCTATTATTTCCTCGATCTCTTTATCTCCAGCAGATGGATCATTTAACTGAACATAACAATTCTTGTTGGCAAGCGAAAAGAAGTTATCCTCTAGGGTTACAAACTCCAAATACTGGTCATGGACCTTGGAAATCCTCTGAATTGAATCAGATTGAGTTGTTCCTGAAGCACAGCAAAGAACCAATGTAAACATTAGGTTCTCCTCTGATTCCAGGTCAAGCATCATGTTATATAACATTCAACAACTGCTAATTAACCAAAAACAAAGAACATGCTCCCTCTAATTTCACCTTTCTAATAGTCCATTACAGTCTAACAAACAAACAGATCAAGATCAAACTAATATGTCATCACAAGATCTATCAGATGACAATCAACAAACTAGTTGACATCTTTCTCATTAAATCTTGCCTCTTGTAAATCCCAAGTCCAAACAAATTCAAAATTAGCAAAGCATTACTACAAATAAATTAATTTTGTCAATTAAATAGATAAATAGGATCCAACCAGTAGCAAGGTCCTCGAGAAGAGGCCTGGGTATTGAGGATGAGAAATTGAGGTGGAAAGCATCGTAGAGTCCCTCTGGAGGCGTCGGCGACTACACGTTGAATGTTATGCGGCGTTGGCTGGAGGAAGTAGACGGCAGGGACATCGTGCACCGGATTCCGATCCTTGTCGAGGAGGAAGTAGAGGGTGACGCCATGCTTGCGCAAGTCCTTCACATGGATGAGCGGCGAAAGTATGTCTTGGCAAAATCTATCGTAGATCAGGATCTTATAAACCTCCTCGTTAGCGGTTCCGCTGGCGTTGCCCACCGCTTGGTTCAGATTCAACATACGGATCACGCATTCTGAAAAATCATCCAATTTCACCATTTAGTTGCGGTAATTTCAGTTAAATTCATAGCTCAAATGTAGAATGAAAGAGTTACCTGTTTGCTTTCGTCGGAGATTGAGCGCCATTTGGATCTACTGGTTAGACAGCAAGCGATAAATTGAGCTCGAAACGGAGAAACTGCGGAGTCCACCTCCCCGAAGTTTTGTCGTGCTCTCTTTCTTTAATAACTAACTGTGAAATACTTCCTTATTCTTTTTAAATAGAAAACATGAATTATATTAAAATGAAATATAGGTAGAAGGAATATATTTATCAATCATTGTCAATAACAAAAAGATACCCATAAAAAGAGGAACGAAAATGTGTAACACAAGATGATTCACAACATAAGAGTAATCATGGACGGATTTATTAAGGGGCAAAGGGGCACTTGGCAATTATGGACGGATTTATTAAAAAGATAATTTTTTTTATCTTAAAATAATTTTTTTTAAAAATATATATATTTTACCCTAAAAAATTATAGTTTGTTTCTTAAAATTACATTTTGCCTCCCTTTTAAATTATACTTTGACTCCTAAATTTTTTTTTACCTAAATTTTTATTTTAAAATTTTTTTGCCCCCTCCCAAAAGGTATGCGTCCGCAGCAGTAACTTGACTGGTAGATAAACCAAGACGACCAGAGCCATACCAAGTCCCATCAAATCATACTGCCTAAGATGATGTCGAAACAGTGAGCTGCCTTCCAATTTTTGAAAATACCATTCTGTATAAAACTTTATAATATAGTCTTTTGTAATTTAAAGATCCTAAAATGTCCTTAATTTATAATTTCTCCATCACGATTAATTATATTGAGATTGTGAATTGTAAGGATTGTTCGTATGCCTATTATATACATTGCTTTTGCTCAAAGTTTACAACTTGCTCTAGTTGCAGTATCCAAAGAAGTGCATGAGCGTCATTGTGAATTAAAGTATGTCCTTAAAGATGAAATTATTGATATGGTAGCTTCAGGAGCTTAGAACTGCTACATTGGCTAATCAAGTTCGTATTTTTAAAATGAGCTGGAGCAACTCGTTAGAGCTCTCATTTCGGTTATGTAAGTAATGTGGTTGATATGTTTGGTGCACTTGTGAAAGAATGGTTGATAACTCAATAGTAATAGTAATATGCGTGAAGGCTAAAAACATCAATAAAGATATGATTTCATTTGAAATTGTATTTATCTTGCTCTTGATGAACGAAGTTCTAAGAATCTATCATATTCTTTATCAAGTATTACAAATTAAATCTCAACACTAAATGCGATGAATTTAGTATCATCAACCAAAATATTATTCAAAAGCGCAGGATGTTGGATTGTAGATTTTTGGAAGGTTCCTGAAGTTTTGTGAGGTATGAGAGCAAATAATAAACCCCTGGTACCTTTAAAATACTAAGAGCAATTTTACTGAACGAAAATTTGTTAATACAACAACTAACATTAAATAATAAATCTATTATAATTCAATTTTATTAGAATAACATCAAATTTTTTACCACTTTAATAAAAGTAAAAACGACTTATTATTGTCCAGTTACTATTTTATATTAATTTATTTCTATTTGCCACTGAATTAATTTTGAGTCAAATAAACAAAATTGAAATGTTTATTGTGTTATTAGTATCAGTATGAAAAATAGGCATCACCAGTTGCAACAAACCAACCTTGGAACATGTTCTTCCTGGCCAGGTAAATGACATAATGCATGAGAAACTTGAGAGTTAGCTTGAGCTATTATAACCATCAGCCAAGTCATAACTTCCAACACACGATATTAAAGAGCTAAACAAGAAATCCTATGTTCCTTCACTTCCACATCGTCTATAAATTCAATCAACAGATGACAATGCACGAAAACTACAATCCAATCTCACAGGGAGCATGAAATGTTCTTCCACGGCAGATCGCCTCCAGATTCTCCCCAGCATATGAACATAGAGCTGAAACTTCCACACCTGATCCAATAACAATTGATTTAACCAACTGTTCCCCTTGAATTTGCTATTATATATATAAAGGAAATTAGCATAACAACCATCATGTCTAGTATATATATAAATCAAGGAAAATACCAGTGGCATAGAGGGGAACAGAATGAGTCAAGAAGCCACCGGCAGCAACCACCCAACGAGTGTGCAAACGAAGAACAAGCAGTCGAGCGCTGTCAGGAGTATCAAAATTTGAATCCATTTGCATTTTTCACTGGTGCAAATTCTTCTTCACGCAATACCTATATCATGATAAGTATAATATTTAGGAACATTCTTGAATTGTAGCAAAAAGTAACAGATACTACCTCAAAAAGCGCAGTAGAAGGAGCATAAGGGAAGGCATCAAATATAAATTGCTCTAGCTTATATCCGATGGTATGTCCATGAATAGAAGGAATACTCTTCTCTGCTAAATGATAGCTGCAATCAGAATGAAAATACCATCATTCCGATGATGATGTCATTCGTAAGCATATGTTATGCATGCATGTAGGCGTAAGAGAGAGGTGCTACTCAC
The DNA here is from genome assembly GCA_907163345.1 of Haberlea rhodopensis. Classification (NCBI taxonomy): domain Eukaryota; kingdom Viridiplantae; phylum Streptophyta; class Magnoliopsida; order Lamiales; family Gesneriaceae; genus Haberlea; species Haberlea rhodopensis. Next base: position 2,843,480 of record CAJQUN010000030.1, read on the forward strand.
ACGCTGTCTTTCTCGAGACCATCCGCAACTTGGTTTAGAAAATCTAAAGTGAACATTTGTAGACAAACCTGAAAATGTAGGAAAGTAGGAATGCAATTTAAATGTGAACAACAGGAGGAAATAAATGTTTCGAGCCAACACAAGAACAATGTCTACTTCATTGATTACAATGCAAATTATAACGCCAAACGGTCAAAAGCTGATAGCAAAATGTTTGCTATTTTATTCATCCTGATTTTGAACTAAACCATGACAGGACATCATCTATATGCAAATGGATTCTGCATACATGAATCAGGCAACAAACAAGCAAAGGAAGAAGTTATTAGGTAACACTAGCTTGGCTCCCACAAGTTTAATTCTTCTAGTCTCCTAGCATCACGAAGCAAAAATAAGAGTTCAACAAAGTTTGGTACCTTCTCCTTGAAGGAGAAGCTTTGGTACTCACTGAATCACAATTGACATTTGTAACTTCAGACCACTTTCGATTTGCCAAAATTTTTGTAATCAAAAGACTTTCCCATATTATTTCGCTGCAGATATAGCATCCGCATTATATACCTGCCTTGTGTTATATGCATCAATTCTTAAATGGGAAGGTCAAGTTTTTTACCAATTTCTTTTAATTGGAGGGTTGATGACAAAGGAGCTACATTTGGTAAACAAAAATTAGCTAAAAATGTAATCAATCCACTTTATGCATTTACAAGCAGGATGAGACTATAAAAAAACAAGAACAGCTGCTACTCGCTATCGATATACGGGATAGCGATAACATTTGGGCATGATGAAAATGCAACTGATGGAACACTTTAGACTGTCCAAAAAATATCAAAGAACTAACACACACACAGTACAAACCAAAAAGTTCAAGACATCAAAATCATCAGAATTTGGTAATGTACTAACACAACAGGGGAACTTACTTTACTTCTTAAACTGATTTAATCATTGATAAAGTCACCAGAGTTTTATAAGCAACATTGAAAAAATAGGAACGATAATTTATTTTCCTTCAGAACATAATTTCTTCAGGCTTTCACAATATTCAACAAGGTTGCATGCACGACTCCAGGTAAGTTGCACAGTTTCTTATATTACAAATTTTCGAGGCCAGGTACATATCCATATAGCCATGTATAACTTTGTAAAGTTCAACTATAATTTTTACGACACAATTGAAGACAATTAATAAAGCAATCACAGGGAAAAGAAATTTAGGGAAGGACAATACATTACTCCAACAAAAGCGTAGGCGGCCTGTTTCCTGATTAATTGCACTAGCCAATGATGGGTCCAATTCACTGTATTCAACAACAGATACTGGTCCACCTTTCCCTCGTCGCACAAAAACACCAACCTTTTCTTGTGGGTACGCCTACAGACAATAAATCAAAACGCAAACACCAAACAATCAAGTGCAATTATAACCACCACAGAAGATAACACTGCATCATATTAAAAAACAGAATTAATTTCATGACAAAATTGAATGCTCAGTTAAGCCAAGGTCAAATCACTGAAATCAGTGTCTCAGTTTATGCTTCATTAATAGGTAATAACAAAGCATAGGAAAATTCATTCAAGATCACACATACAGAGAAATGTAGTAGACCATGTGTTATAAAACCGAGGATGCAAACCAAAAGTGACTTAGTATATAGCTAAACAAAATTGATTGAATACCTAAATAATAATGGCACCATCTTAAGAAAGTTCAAATAAAAGTCATAACATCTCTTGCTCGCATGACAAAGTTTTAAACAACAAATAACTCACACAAATGGAAAGCTTAATAACGTCACTGATGGAACAACTACATTAAGATATGAACCACATCAAGCCAATCATTTATAAGCGATATAATGACCAAGCTACAAACAAATCAAAACATTAGAAGCAATAAATTGCATTCCATAAATATGAAAAGGTGAAAAAACTATACACCTTCCTGACAACTTTTGCAGCAGCAGCCACGCCTTTCTCGATAAAATAACCCAGGAAAGTTGGATCTGCAACACGAACCTGCTTGCAAACCATCATTTCTATTTGGTTACAAATACAATATGCCAGAAGGAAAAAGGAACAAGGGAAGAATAAACTCACCAAAGCATTGTCAACTCCATAGCAGTCCAAGTATTTTATGCCTCTTGCAGCCATATCTTCCAACAGCCTTGAATATTTCAAAGCTGCAAAATATTTTCCCAATAAAAACTAAAATTTTAATATGTCAAGAGTGAAAATGAAAGATGAGGAAGAAATAGAGGTCAGCACAATCGAAGTCGTCTTACTTTAGTATATACCTGAATACATTCCTCCGTTTCCATCAGGAGACTTCGCTACCTGGCTTTTGAAAATTAGTCATTACTACAACATTCATTAATATGCATATGTGACAAAGAAAAGGGAAAGATGAAACATAAAACTATATAAATCACAATCTGTTCTTTCGGCCATCCTTTTGAGCAAAACAAAAGCTGAAATATGATCCTTACTCATCCAGTAGTAGCAGAATACAACAGGTAATTGGTGTATAGATATATTAGTTGTCAGGCACAGTAGATGCATCTCACAAGCCAATTAAATTCATGTAACCAAGAACAAACCCTACTTTGAATGGAGTTTCCATAATAAATCTACCATCTCTCGAAACACAAGGAATTGTACCCTGCTGGAAGAAGGTGACCTGTGTTCAAAATTGTCTTTCACTATGAGCCACACGTGTTAGAAACGATGCTATGTGATATGTAAAGGCCAAAAGGTCCTTACTTGATCAGCTTCAAGGCCAAAATATTTATGACTTTCAAAGAATTTGCGTGTGGGTTCATCAGTAAATGGACTAGTCATTATGTACCAACGTATAGGCGTAGAACGTGCAGAACCTGCATGTACCAGAGTAATCAGGTTCACTAGCAAATGAGAAGGGTCGATGGCTATAAAAGATGAAACTCACCCTCATTTACTGATTGAGCAGCCAATCTTTCAATACACAAAATTCTCTCAGCTTGAAGTTGGAAAAGTGATTTTCCGGATGGAAGTCCAATGTCTAAAATTAAGATAAAAAACTGGAGGATCAACCAAACTAAATTTATAAGAGCGAAAATGCGTTGCAGATAAACAAGTTACATTTCTGAAATGTGCTCTCGTAAATTTAAACTGTCAAAATAAAGATAACCACAAACGTCAAAACAAATAAAAAAATGTTTACGAAAAATGTTTAAATAATAAGTAGAGTATTTAACATGGTCAAACAAAATCAAAATCACGATGTTAAGAGCAAAAGAAATTTCTTTAAAGGCCAGGAGTGGGCTGTGTTTGTATCTCCTTCAGTCCTGCACTTGTCTTGGAAAGGAAAGCCTAAATTGTACAAAGGTTGAAATGGATTTGAAATGTATAGGGGCTTGACAGAATACAAACAAATAGTTATTACTTATTATTCCGTCCAACTATAATTTAGACCATTTCTATAGATAAAATAAGCAATATTACAACTTACTGAAACAGCCTTTTGGTTCTGAACTTCCGAGGCGAGTTCCCTGCACGCAGAAGCTCAAAACTCAATATTTATGAAACATTCAAGAATCATTTAAGCAGGAAGCCTCACAAAATCCCAAAATAATGATAATTAATGATTGTAATAGTTCCAGAGTCCTGTATCGTGTACTAGCTGCACATGTGTGTGATGTGTAGGAGTGCATAATCTACTTGACTGAAGATAGCAGTGTGCAGTTATAGGATGTATCAAATTATTTCAGGCCAGAAGAGCAGGTCATATTTTACAATGAGACCAGTAGCAGCAAAGTTCTTAGTTAGGTGGTCATCTTTGTGAAATAATTTGCTAGGTTCAAGATGCACCACTTTAGAACATTGTTTTATCTCAGATCATCCATCAATAACCTCTTTCCAACTTCTAGGTGAAACGAGTACTAATTAAAGAAACACAAGTTAATATCCCACAGAAAATAGATTGTTTATGAGATCCACTCTATTCATTAAGGCAAAAAACCTAACTTTCTTGTCATTCATACCACTAAATCAATAATTCCCAATAGTATGCCAATGACGCACATTCATGAATGTCAAAAGAATTTTTACGGATCCGGAGGATAAGGATGACAACTTGCTGGAAAAGATCAAATTTAAAAGCTGGTTTTGGATTAAACACAAGGATTTGAGAAATTTCCCTTCTATTTACCACCTTAGAGTTTCTTGTATTTTACTTTTTCATTGTTTTCTACTTTGTAACTTTTCGAGTACCTCTTGTACCTTTTAATAATTTCTTTTGCCAAAGCCAAAAGTGGCACTCGGATATTTATTTTCTTGACACCTTCACACCATCTTCTTTCCTAACACAACTACAAGTTTGATTGTTCTCATGGATGGATAGTGCATGATTGTAACAGTACCTGTCCACCGGATAAAAGTAGCACGCCCAACTTTCCATCCGAGATGGCCTTTACTCCAATCTTCCACCACCTCTCTCTTTCTTCCATTGTTCTCTTCTCCACAGTGGACACATTGCTCTCAGGAATGAGCTCTACTGATGCCTCCGGAAGCCCTAATAATATCAAGAAAATCCGGTCATTTCACCGTACAAAACCCTTTATTAGTCACGCCAAAGTGAGAGGATGGTAAAAGAAACCTCGAGAGCGAAAGGAACATTGAATGATCCGATCGATTCTTGGAAGATCTATACTCTGCAACAGCTTATAACAAACCTTAATATAACACAAGTACGAATTAACTAAATCAAGCAGCAGGTTGTCTTAGAAGTGTGTTTTATCCAATGATCATAAAATTACGGTGAGCATTTACCAACTACACATTCACACGAAAAATGGTCGAAATGTTGATTTTGAGGCCCGAATTGTGGAGTAATAAATAAGAAAATATTTGAAAGATATGAACATAGGGGGATGGAAATTGAGCGATGACCTGTATGTCCTGGACGAGAAGGAGGCGTTCTTCAGGGGAGAGATCATCCCAGAGGGCAAAAACGTCTTCTTGGCCGTAATCTTTAAGCCTCTCGAGCAGCTGCAGCGGGGGGTGCGAGGAGGAATAGTCAGCTGTGACGGGTTGCTTCATCGCTTGATTAATACTGTTGGGTAGGTAGATATACCAGTACTCTGTGTGTTGTTATATGTAGAGGAAGACAGGAGGGGCACTGAGTTTCAATTCCATTGTCGCATTACCTACCTAACCAAATTTAAGGATTAAAGATTAGGTAATAATAGCAATGGATGTGTGTGTCGGTTTTGTCTTGGCTACCCCATGGGGCACTACCTCATGGGTAGATCTCACCACATATTGGATATATTCTCATGGGAATATATCAATGTGTGGTGAGATCTACCTTATAAGGCACCCCATGAGGTAGCCAAGAAGGTCCCATGTGTGTCCTACGTATTCAATCTATACATTACAGGTATAAGCACATGATTAATTAGTTATCCGACAACTAAAGTGTTTATTTATAATGGATTAATATTAAAAATTTTGACACATAAATTATGATGTAAAAACATTGTTTTCTATTGATTGACGATCTCATAAAAATAATAAGATAAGTAATCTTTATTTGTGATTATTTGACAAAAAAATAAAAAAATTATTATTAATATTACTAATAATGGATTTAATAAGAAAAATAATAAATTTTAATAAATAATATTTAAAAAAATTAAAATTTAATTAAAATTTATAATTAATCTTATTGTCATGATTTCAATCAAATCTTTTATTATCAATAATATTAAAAACAATAAAATTTATAATAATAAAAAAATAATATCATTAACAATGAACCATAAGTAATCATGTTTTAAAACTAACATTATTCATATCCTATTAATCACACCAATAATCGTAATATAACTTATCAATATTATTCTATCATTCGAATCAAATGTAGTCATTATAAATTGTATGGTGTTTGATATGATTATAATGTGAATGACTAAATTTGTATATTTCATTATACTAACCAAAACACCCATATATTGTATACATAGTAAATCTAGCCTAAAAGTTGAGGGAGCAAAAAATAATAACATAAAAAATTAATAGTAAATTTTTTTAAGGAGTCAAAATATAACTTTAGGGGGCAATTTGTAATATTTGAGAGACAAAATATACTTTTGGGGGTAAAATACAAGTTTTTTACAAATAAAAATAAAATTTAACACTAAAAAACAATATTTTTTTTTGAAGGGGGTAGGGTGAATAGAATCACCCCTGATTGTATACCAAATGGCACTATCATACTGACATGGGAGTTGGATACTAGAACATGAGATCTTCGGATCATAATTATGACTGATGTCATATGAACTACAAGCCATCAGCACCTTTCGTAAATTCTAACAAGAACTATGAAATATCATACTGACTTGCGTGACAAAAAAGTGTTGTTCAATAACAGAACGTTAATTAAACCAGTGAAGTGTCAGAATCGAGAAATCTGATGACATCTGAAAGCAACATGGAATGAATTAATTCTTTTTTTTTTAGCATAGAAATGAATTAATTCTGGGAGGTTTAATTGACGAGATCTGAAAGCAACAACAATTAATATTCGTTTTCCCTCGTATTTATATATTAAAAACATTAAAGTATCGTAATCCTTAAGTCACCTCCTAGCGTTTACTTTACTTAAACTTGTCAATTTTACAAGAGATCTTTAACAAATTGACCAGACTCAAAAAGTTCTTCCTCGGGAATGAAACCCATGCCTTTAATAAATTCACATGCTATGCTTTTACTGTTCATCCGCCCCTGACCACTATTCGAATTCGAAGATATTAAAATGTCTGATGTTTCATTAAAAAATCTCTTTATATATATATGTATATATACCTTTGTGTATATATGCATATATACATATATATTCCATATGTATTATATGGTGTAGGAAAAATATTTCTTTCAAAATAACAGATTCTAAACAACGAAAATAAGTTGTGAAAAACCAATATTGTAAACTTGGGTTGGGAAATAGCCAAGAAAAAAAGTGAAAAAATAAAGAAACACGTTCTGCCTAAAGTAAACAAACTGCCTTCGAATTATGAAATGGGAGTATTTGGATTAAAACAACAAAAACAAAATTCGGATTTCCCGACCCAAGAAGCACCAGCTAGTTAAACTAAATGTTACAATATAATTAAAACTCAGCTTAAATGCATAACTACATCTGGCCAAGAAAACACAACTCTTAGTGAATGTGATTCAGTTGGGAGAATATGGATACATGGAGGAATTATGCATATGTTGTGGCGATAGGCATACTGGTCACTGCAAATTATAGGGTCGTTTTTTTCTCGGTAACGAGACTGACTAACATGGCCACAAGACCTGCCGATTGCAAGAAAATCTCAACAGAATATGTGCGGGCATAGAAGTGCTTGATGAGCATCCAGCCGAAAGCACGAGCGGGCAAATACAGAAGTTGATTACCACGTGCCACGCGCAGTCACAGTTGTCTTTAGTTCTGCATTTCACTAAATAGATTCACAAGACATCCTCTAACTCATCTGGTACATGTAGCTTCTCAATGGCAGCCTGAAATATGACAGAGTAAAGTGGACATCTCATACTAGATTATCACGTATGGGGTCGGGGATTTCAAATCTTCTTATATGTTCAGTGCTAGATCAGCTACATTTCATACAATGACTAAATATACACCACGAGTCAATAATAAAACAAAACAGTCAAAATCAAGTCAATGAAGAATAAGATTTAGCGCCTTTTAGAGAAAAGAAAAAGGTGTAGCCGAAGATTTATATTGTGAACTGAGTCGCTGCAATAGTTCTAAAGAGTAAAAGGATATTCCTTTGTTAGGACTCTCTTATTAAAATAAACGAATCTTAGCAATATTTAATAATGTGAGTAGCAAAAAAATTATTGCAATACCCTCCGAATCTTGTCATTCTTTATAAGGAAATTTGTTACCTTAATGGCAGCAACATCGGTTGCAGAAGGTTTCAAATCCAATGCTAGTCCAAAGTGAAGCATGGCTTTGTCATGCATATTTCGCCGTTTGTATATCCTTCCCATTAATGCATAAACACTGCTCTCGCATGGAGCATACTCTTTGAGCTCCTCGAGAACTGCTAAAGCCCCATCAAGATTTTCCATACTGACTAATATGTTGGCCTTTTGATAAAGTGGGAGAGGGTTCTTCATATCTGCTAAAATAGCTCTTTCCATCATTTCCAGTGCTTCATTATTTTTCTGTTGAGATATAGAGGGATAATTTTATTATTAATGATGAAAAAAACTAATATCAATAGGAATTCCACTCTATTATTTTTTATTTCACCTTCAGAGCATGCAAAGCAGTCCCAAGATATGACATTATTACAGAGGAAAGTGGATTGATTCGGAAAGCCATCCGGAAGTGATGCTCTGAAAACTCAAACTTCTCTTGTCGAAGATAGATCATTCCAAGGCCATACCAGGCATTATAGTGCCTGGAATCTACCATAAGGGCACTCTGATAGCTCTTAATACCATTTTCAAAATCCTCCAAGGACACGTATCTGTTAAGAAATACAGATTTAGTGATTAAAATAACCTTCAGAAGGAAATATATCAGTAACAAGAAAAAAAATTGTGAACCCTACTCGTGGCCGCAGAGGGTGTGTGCATATGCAAATCTTGAATCTAACTGTACTGATCGCTGAAAATTTTTAAGAGCGGTTTCATGGTCTTTCTGTAAGCTATAGCAATTCCCCATGGCACACCTGCCAAATCATATTCCTAAAATCAGAACAAATCTTACAGAATAAGTCAACGGTAAAACTGCATAAATCAATTTTTTACTTCCTACTAGAATTAGTCAGTCAATATAATTGGAGTCCACCCAATAAAATTATGCAACATGTCTACTTGAAGCAAAAAAAACAGCTAATGCATCTCTGCAGCACTAATACATGGGAATAAATATTTATAATACCTCAACAACAATCCACATAAAAGTTAAGAATCTACAAAATAAAGTATGGAGCTAAAAAACAGTACCAAGATTGAGGAGCTAAACGGTCAGTTGCTACGAGCTCCTGAGCCAGGTAACTCAACTTCATATCTTCCTTCAAATGCTAAAACATAGAGGTAAATTGAGTAACACATAAACATGTGGATTGGAGCCAACAACAGCAAATTAGAAAGATTATCTTAACATCCAACAACATCAATAGACTGGAATATACTAATCAGAAAGTTCTGCAAAGTCATCATGGTAAAACTTCTCGAAGTTCTTCAGATCAGATTAGCTATTGTAAACAAGATAATTTTCAAATTTCAGATGAAATTATTGCATTAACTAATTGCTTGAATATTAATATTTGGAGAAAAATCTTTGAACTGGGTTTATGCGGTAGAAGGTAAACAAAAAAAAGAAAAGAAAAAAAGTAAAATGCTTAATTCTCAAGCGGAAGATGAACACTACAGTCACAAAAGTAAGGATAGTCTCTACATATGATAGCAATCTCGCTGCGTATAAAGGTTACAATAGGATTGCGTCAGGGGAGCATTTTTACTAAAAAAGATATAAAAAGAATGCACAAGAGTCATGATAAAAAATGAATATAATATTAGATGCGAGAGACCGCAACTTTAGAAGGGCAGTTTCTTTCACATGAACTGCGTGAGAATGCTTGTATTGAGCCATTAAAGTGAAAGAAAGAAATCTTGAAAATTTATAAAAGCTTACATATAAAACAGTAGAATATATATCCATTCCGTCCAAACTGTAAGGGGAGGCAATACGTGCAAGACTGAAGGCTCTATCAGCTTCAAGATAATCAACCATTTCAAAGTATGCTTTTCCAACCTGTGATCGAATAAGGTCATTAAAGATGCCAAATTATCAGAAAAACCTGTAAATGTCCATGCTAAAGATGCATTAGCACAAGATAGCCCAATTGTGTGGAGGAAAATTTTGGGAAAATGATTTTGGAGAAACTTTTGAGAACATAAATTGTATTATTGGTTATATTTTGGATGAGATTATTTATACTTAGATGTCAAATCACGTCAGATTCTGTCAATGTCGCGTCGCAAATTAAAATTATTTAACTGAATGTAGTGTGATTATATTTGTGTAATTTGGATATTTCTACATGTTCATTTACTAATTTAAAGACCCTCAAACTCAAGACTTGCATCAGCATGTCAACTGCCAACCTCACACTCATCAATAAGTGACGATTAATCAATTGTTTCCTGTAGAATAGAAACGTCATTGGATGAAGGATGGTTTAAGCAGAATATTAGTTTGTATCTTTTCTGGTGTACAATATGTACGGTTCAAAAAATTTCTGGCTTATCAAAGATTAAATGTGTCAGATACTGAAGCTGAGGGATAAAGTGGATTATTTTCCTGCAAAGTATCTTGATAAGTAAAACAAGCTCACGGACTTCCGAAAAATGTATTGTCACCACAAATAGTGAGAACAATATAAAGTGAAGACAATAGAATACCTGAGAAAGCACCCATCCTGTATTATAATGCTTTTGAGGAAGTTTGATATAGACATCGAGTGCATCCTGTTTCAGCATAAGCATGCTAATCATATGATCATAAATTTTTTTTGTTATAACCATTTTTCAAAGAAATTCAACCGCTACCTTGCATCGGGAGAGACAGGAAAGTCTAAAGCCATCCCCAATAAGCCTTAAAATGGTCACTATTTCAGAAGCTCCATCATTGTATCTTGAGCTGCTCAAAACAGCAGCACCTAATGACCTCGATGGCCCTTCTTGTTCAAGCAATCTAATATCGCCAGATGGGGATGAATTTGAAGCTGAGATACTTGATCTAGAATCATCATGTACTTCGTGATAAGTCCCTAAGAAAGTAAAATTTCTTGTTAGCCAGGTGACCAAAGAGGAGGTCCAACCTTTCAACCAATATCAGTTAATTTCATCAAATTAAAATGTCACAAACACCATGAGGTTTCTACTTTCTAGTGTAACATCATAAAGCAATTATCTGAATTGCACAAACTTCTATTGTAACCATGCTTATAACACAGTAGAAGCTATATCCACCAATAGCCTATACATCATCCACAAAAGGAACTGTAACAGGTTCCAAATAAACAATAAATAAGGGCTCATCCTCACCCCTAGGAGTCTAATTTTGTTTACTTCTTAGTTGAAATGTAAGTGATATCTTTTACAAAGTTGTCCAGGACTTAAATCTCAATAGAAACTTTTCAGCAATGAATTGAATTCCACTATCACCTTATATAAAGAAAAAGAAATCATGTGAAGTGTCATGACTACTTCAGGAATAGCTAATATAAATAATTTTCAACCCACCACTATAATCCAGCAGCCTAATTGGTCCACGGAGTTAATGGAAACCTCGCAAAGTCATTTAGTGCACTACAGATATATATAAATTAATAGATGCCATATCCTAAACCAATTCAATAACAACGACCTTTTTACAAAAAAACAGATCATCAAGTTCAATCACCTTCATCTGCGTTCTCATTTGTCCAAGATTGCCCCTTTCGGTATGTCAAAGAACGCGATGCGACAGCAGTTAGCTTAGAACCTCCAATAAATTTAGAGTGGCTTGTTCCATTGCCAGAGACTATTGACAAACTAGAGTTTGTGTTGACCACTGATTCTCCAGCAAGTCTCATGCTTCGTCGCTGTCCAGAATCAGAAAATAGCCGCTCGGAGACCTAGATGCAGATGAATTAACAATTCTCAGTGCATCAAAAAAAGGAAAAGGAATAAAGTATGGTCATGAATGAAAAGTTCAAGAACCCGTATCAAAAAGTAATGTTTATCGATATGAATGGTTTTTGAACATGTTCGTGTAGAATTCAGAGGATTAACTATTTCAAAAGGATGCCAGATGATAAAAGGAGACCAGGAAATGAAGAAGAAGGCCGAATAATAGGAAAATTTTACCGGCTCGAATCTGAATGCAAACAGATGGAAAAAGTCCAAAAAAATGATGTGCTAGCAAATTAACTAAGATGGGCGAAATTAAAGTAAAAAGTTAACACACAATAGTTAAACAGAAAACAGAAACATCAACACTTCCGTTACAATGTCATAATGTGATGTTCCTTGCAGAATACCTCTATGTCGCAATGAATGCTCCTTTCTCCTTTTTTCAGAACACCCCCACATAACATATCATTTCTAAAATTGTCAAAAATGTTCCAAAGGCACCACTTATCGTGACATAATGCTTAGATACTCCTACCTCACAACAACTCTGTTAAAGGTTCAAATACTACAGATTCACAATTCACTTACTCATTCTCATTTCTCACTTAAAATGCCACAAATTTCCAGTTTACCAATTCTAATTTCTCACTTAAAACACCAAACCAAGTAAAAAGTCCAATCTGAGAATGTTAATGATTCTTTTAACTGGCTAGAGAATTAAATGTTTTGGAAAAATATATTTTGATATATTAATAATTTATTCACAAAATTAAAAGAATCGTTTAGGATGGTGTCGATACTCTATAGATGGGATCAAACTCACTTTTAACATTCTTCAATTATGAGACGGAGAGAGTGAAAAAAACTTGTATGAAAGAGAGCACGGCAAATCCATGTCATGAACTGAGTCAACTGACACATAACCCATGATTATAAGTGTGTAATGAGTAGTGGCACATAAAGCAGTCAATAATAATTTCCGATGTCAGGACAACGTGCTAGTGAAATGAGTAATGGCGCATAAAGCATTCAATAATATTTTCTTATATAGCACAATTTCAGGGATGATTCCATTAAGTCTCCCGTTACTAGAACCAAAAATTTCATTATCCTAAAGGAACCATTTCACGGTGCGTAAAAATATTCATTTTAACTTTAGACACAGATGAATAATATAATGAACAACTATAAATTTCCTTACTGAAACCAAAGGAAACATGACATGGATCTATTATTTCAATAAAAAAATGAAAGGAGTAGGTGACTGACAACAAAAATCAACAAGGTACACACAAGATTACAAATTAAGAATGGATGATAGCTATGAAAAAATGCATATATTAAATACTATAATAAATAGACAAGAAGACCTTAAAATTTCTTAACCTTTCTTAATTTTCCCTCGTCCACAAATTTTCTCCTTGGGCCTGCAATAGTAGAGTTAACTGTTTGACGTGGAGAAATATCAGCTACAAATGCTTTCATTTTTTGGCCATTAGGTTGGAAATTTCTCAACAAAGGAGGTGGAGCAACACCTGATAACTACAAGATATAAAAGAATTTTGAGAATTAAAAGATAGCACAACAGAAGTATTGAAAAACAGATGATAATAACCAAATTCAATACCTAGTAACAGCAAGGTCTAATTTATAAGTGTCAGAAGAATATAAACCAGAAAAGCAAGAAGAAAGAGTGGTCAAAGCTATGAAGACCAACTATCACCATTCATTTAAAAAGTAACTAGGAATGTAAAGGAACTAAAAAGGAACCATATGTATAGCCAATTGGTAGGAGCTTAAAGGTTAATTGCCAAATTATGTGTGGCATAGGCAATGGTTGAGATGGACAGATAGCACACAAAATCACAAGACTAAGTTTCCTTATTTCATAGTGCAAATATGCAACTACGTTGAAACCATGCACCAATGCGATGCTAACATTACATTAGTTTGACGATGAAACATCACAACCAGCTCCAATGCTGTTCATGAGCACATTAGGCAATTTTGATTAATGGATATCATAAGACAAAAGTTATTCAAATATGAAAGCGGGGGGAATAGAGGGGGTGGGGGGAGAGAAAAGCAACACCTAAACCCTCCATCAGAGACATGCAACAGATGAAAGTTTGGAAAAACATATAAGCATCTCAATTCCCGAGTTTAATTCTCATAACAAACAGACTAGGCAATTCCAGGACTATGTTAACTTGCTAAAGAACCATTATTGTGTAGATTTTGTTTGGAAGGGGCTGAAGCAATTAACTTGTAAAGTTTTGAGTCAAAGAGGCCGGCACAATGAACTAAGATCATATATATTTCACTCTCCAGATGGATACAAACATTCCCAAAGACTTGGACATAATTCAAATGTTTTTATGTTAACGAGAATAGACATAGTGATGATCAATGGGTAAAGTATCAACATTTCCGAGAGCCTTGATTATGCAGACCAAATGCAGCAAAGAATGATGCTTCTGCATCCATCGCAACCAAGTATTGCTAGAGGTCTGAAGAAAAGATTTAGACCTAGAGCATATTAAATTAAGTGCAAGCAACCATGCATATTAAGCCCACAAGGAGTGCAATAAACTCACCTCTTTCTAGGTAAATGTCCCCTTTCGGGGAGGTAGGCAGGATACCTAGGTTTTTGAAACCTGGTAGCACAACACAATGCAAACCTTCAGTGAAATGCAAACCTGGGTGACATCAGAACCCTCAAGAGCGGCATATGTGAAGGTTTTGAAGTGAAATGCAATGTGATAATCTTTTCTATTTAATTTTCATCCTACTGAATTTTAGTCGAACTATTTATTTAATAACCTGAAACTCACATACTAGAAACTACATGACAGTTTTCTACATAATTCAGATTTAGAATTTATACAATAGTATCTCCCGCTTTGACATGGTTCGTGCATCGCATGACACCTTGGGCCTATACTCAATGGCATATGTGTGCCTTCGTGTGCCTCACGCCTTTAATAACAATGCAAACAGTCATGTCTTATCCCAATCAAGAAGCAAAAATCACATCCGATACATAGTTATACATAAGATATTGTAGCCACTGGAGAAGGAGATCAGAAAAAGTGCAGCCGACTATGATTAAGCCCAAAGGACAAAAAACATTAACATACCATACATGATTATACCTGTGATTGTGTAGCCATTGGAGAAGGTGTATTATAAAATGGTAAACCAGCAGAACCATAATTTAGAGGCTGACTGGAACCTGCTCCGTGATTGTTTCTAGATATATCTCGTAGGCTATTGCCTTGTGTGTGCAACTGCCTTGTATTGTCATCTGCTGCGCCTAAACTTCTGTTAGAAGCAATATCATGATCCTCACTAGATATCCATGAATTCTGGGAAGCTAATTCTATGTGTAGATACTGCTTTTGGATGCAGAAAGAAGCTCCTTCGTCAAAAACCTTAGTTGCTTCTTCAGCTGCACCTGAAATGGTTCCCATTGTCTGCTTAATAAAATATGAACATAACACACAAGTTGGGAATAAAATAGTAAAAGTGGGGCCAACAAGCTCGAGTAGGATGCATGAAAATGTTGTCACAAGTAAGCAATAGGATACCATATTAAGAACGTGATTGCTCACAGGAGTTATAATAAATGTAAAAGAAAAATACCACATTGCCCACATTTGAAGCCAGATATATTTGTCAAAAAATTGAAGACTCAGGGTATAACGGCAGACCAACATGCATAATAATCAATGTTTCCCTTTTTCTGGTCTTGGTGTAGTGGATAAGCAGAACAGAAGGTATTTTTGGACAAAAATACATTTATATCATCTACGACTTTCTTCATTTTGTGCTTGGGCACAGATTCCAATACTTGAGCAGGAATCCGCGAATTTCCGTAAACACAAATCTATAAAGCAAAAACTAAACTTAATGTCAAAAAATAAAACCTATCAAGCAGGAGAAGCAAACAGAGGATAACCAATGAGAAAAAACTCATGCACCAGCGAAAAGTGGAGAAAAGAGTTTACACTTTAATAACAGACAGGAAGCTATAGGGCATTAACATTCTGATCTTGTTACTCGCGTAAGAAAGGAGAATCAGAGAGTATTCTTCCTAAAAGATAAATTTATCATAATCCACATGAGTCTATCCAAAGCTCAAGTAATTAGATAGGATAGTGGTAAATAATGTTCATGGCAAGCACCCTGGTGTTCATGTTCTGTTCTTTGTATGAAGACAAGTTTGTGAAATATTTTTCTTCAATTTGCAAACAATGGTACTTGACGACCTCCCTATTTTTTAGGGCTATGGGTGCACAGAAGAGGCAGGAAAGGTTGAATAACTATATGGTCGGCTATAATATGAACTATAAGGTTAGATAGTAAACAATCAGAGGGACTCAGAACTAGGAAGATGACTTGGTGATTCTAGTTCAATTTAGATCTTGGTTTTGGATTAAGAATAGATGTAATGTGAAATTTCAGTATGTATTTTCCAATTGGGTTAGGAACCTAGAGTATGTTTACTAGCATCTTAATTTTGAGTTTGGTCTGTTCAGACTTGTATTGTAAACTTTAGGAGTACCAGTACTCTTTTTAATTAATTATATTTTTCTGACCAAAAAAAAAAAAACAATTTCATTATACATATTACCTAATATACAAAGTTCCTCATAAGCAGTCCATAGTAATGGATCCAATGCTAAAGCCTGATTAAAGTGATGAATAGCACTTTGCCTTCTATCAGTATACCTGTAACAATTATTAAAAGTGGATATTAAGCTAACTTGAAACAGAAAACATCATCTTTCAGAATGAATGTGCATCATCAAAGCGTGAGTTCTTTATATGCATCCATCAATTATTCATTAAACAAAATAGAAAGAACAAACTTAGTTGTCAATACCCAAGTGAAAAGACCAACAGTGCATGAAGATTTACTCTTCTTACTTCCAACACGAAGTTACTCTTCCCTCAATCTTTGGGCATCTTATAACCATGGTTGTAAAAAGCTCTCACCTGCCTCGCCTAGGCAAGAAGTCAAGCCAAACGAGAGTGTGGCGCCTCTAGTGCGTGAGAGGCCCTACACATACATAAGGCAGCGTCTGGGGCTTAAGCCCCGGGCGATGGCTTGATGAAGAGGAAGAGTGTTGTTAGGGTTGACTCAGATTACTTGAAAGAAATAAGCCCAAATCCTATTTTTAATAAGCCCAAATCCTATTTTTAATAAGCCAAATCCAATTTTAAATAAACATAAACCCTATATTTATTTATATAATAGGGTATAAACACGTCATATTCATTAATGATTTAATAACTTCTCTTTCACTGCCCTTTCATTGTTGCCGCCGACGTCCCGTCAACGGCCGCAGATTGTTCATTGGAGAATAAATTGAACACTGATTTAGTCAAGGAAATTTAACATATTGCTTCTTTATTTTTTAATAATTCTGATATAATATTGAATATGATATTCGTTTTTATCAAATCTCGTAAGTTTTTATATTAGAAATTGACAAATATTACAAAATGACCAGCTTCTTTGCTACGTATTTTGGCCATGTTAGACAAATATATTTATATGTAAATATTTAAAATTTATTTTTCTCGGCGCCTAACGTTTACTAGGTCACGCTTCGCCCGGCGACTAGCACTTAAGCCAAGCCATGGTTCATCGCTTTTTGGCACCTAGCGCCTTTAATAATTATGCTTATAACATTACATCACAAAGGTGTTATGCTTTGCTTTCAGTTGCAAGCCTATCTCATCTCAATTTTCTAATACAACGCTACTTTTTAGCATTACTTTTGAGTTCATATAATCAGTTTCTCATTCTTGGAATAAAATCAGATGTTAGTTCAGTTTAATCTCCATGTGGAAAAGTTGTGATCTTGGGCAACTGTAACGATTATAGTGTTTTCTCACATTACTCATTGATATTTAGAAAATCAGTGCTTCTCAAATGCAAAACAATAAGAACAGCAAAGGCTACAAACATTAGATGTTATCTAATCATGGAAAAACACAATTTTTCCATGGCATCCCAAGTAAATTTTAAATCACGCCACGATATTTATAAGAAAAACGCAACACCAAGTTATGAGGTTTATCCATTCATGTAAAATGAATAGGATGATCAATAGTGGCCCTGTGTGAAGATGATGTATTAAGAAACGAGTATAACATGTCAAAAACCTGAAGATAAGTCCAAGAAGATAATGGCCAGCAGCTCCGTTTGGAACCTAAGAAAATAAGAAAAAAATAACTATGACTACTCCATCCAACAGCAAGAGACCAAAAAAGGCTATACCGCTATAGCTGTGTTTGCTTGTTTTGAAACTAATGTTTAGGCAATAGAAAGATACTGTGAATAGGACAAAAGTATCACTCCAGCAATTAATGGCACTATCTGTTGGCCTTACAATACATATTTTTTTCCATACCTCTGTAGAGGATTCGCTAGGAGATAATGCTGCTTCAGCTTCACCCAGAAGATCCATCTGAAAGCACGATAGTGCAAACAAGTAGCGGCATTGAGCCATATGCGCCCCTTCAAAGAACAAGACAGATTAGCATAGATTCAACAGTACACACAAGGTGTTTTTTTATTTCCAAAAACGTTTTCTCATCCCCCAAAATAAAACATGCACTATAATTTATTCTTATTCTCCCAAATCAAATTTTTCTTCCTTTCCACATCTCCCGCCTTAATCATTACTTTTAACTAAACTTTTCATCGTTATATTATAATACAGATCATACTTTTTAAAAACTTAAAATTATTTTATACAACCATTTTCTAGCATGTTTTCACATCTACAGTAAAACAATTATTTCTCCATAAAAAAATTAAGCAGACATTTTATTTCCCTAAAACTATTCTCACAAACGAAGATTCTGATAGATTCGCAAAAACATAACAGAAGAATGACTCACACGTGCTTTAGTTTGATAAGATCAGGTGGTCAGATTCAGTTATAACAAGAGAAACATTTCAATACATACCTTTTAAAATTTGGTATGCACAATGTGCCTGATTGTTTTGCAGGTAACAAGTGGCAAGTAGCTGCAAATTTTTCTGCGTTTGACACAATAAAATTTAAATAATCGAGGAAACAGTGCTACTTAGCCGAAATTTAGTCACAGTTTGGTACAGTCGACAGATATCATCCTCTATACCAAATTATTGAAAATGTATAGCACAAAATTATAGAGGGATGGACTGGATTGAAGCCTTAAAAATATATAAAATTATGAATTAACATGGCTTCAAAATAATAACAATAATAATGAATAGAAGCTAGCATTATTCAGTGAGCAATTGGCAAAACCAGTCTCTTTTTTATTCACGGAATATTACAAGACTGCCTCCACCCAATAAATTTTTTTTACTGTATTTCTCAAAGCTTCAACCAAGTGAAACCGTAACCACATTATAACTAACATGATAATCATTGAAGTGTACGCGACTTATATGAGCTTACAAAAATCAACCTTATAGGGTTCCAAAATCCAAACCACTGAACCCATTTCGCATACAATCACTAACGCTGGAAATTAAAAATCTTTGTTACTTCCAATCATTTAATCCTACTATTGTCAGCAAAACTTAACCGTCCGCAGATTCACATACAACGGCGAATTCTCCGAGGCTATTCAGCTCAAAGCTGAAACGGGACAGCACTCAGCTTCGACTCCACCCAAAAGGAAGAAAGCAAATACACTAATCAACACTACAAACTACAGAAGGAACTTACGAAAACTACAACTGTACAGCAGAACCAGCCATTCCCGGACGTAATTAGATATCTTAACATTAACATCAAATGCGGCTGAATTTCTATAACCAGTAATGCTAACCTCGGATGGAAACTCGGCGCAGAGGCGTTCGCACATGAAAATGGCGTTACGGTGCATGAAGTGGAGTAGATTGTCCCGCACACATTCCGCCAGTATAGCCTCCATTTATGCCCACACGGTATACTTAGATTGCATGAATATCTATGAATTGAGATGTGCTTGGAGCCAGAAATTGGATGTGCTATTGAATCTTATGCAGACTGCAGTGGATTTAGGGAATAGGTTTCAAAAAATTTCAATTTTAAAAAAGAAGAGGGCTCTGGTTTGGGGATTGAGCTGCCAGCAGAGGTTATTGTAAGTCACGTGATATTAGGTTTCAAAATTCAAATGGCACGTGATCAGAGTTGGGTTCGCCAGCGCCAGTTGGCACTGTTTGGTTGGTTTGTAGGATAAAATAGTTGGACGATTGATAATCTGAGTGATAGCAAGCGTAAAGTTAACGATATAATATATATTGAGATAAAATATGTTTTGTTTGTTATGATTTTAATATGTAGGATAAATTATATATTTTCTCAAGTTGAGACCAACTTTATATTTTGTGCTTAATTTCTTCAGTATTCATTTTCAAATGTTTAAAAAAACATATATTATATCTAACTTAGTTTTAACCAAACCCTCTAAATCATGATAATCATTTAAATTTTAACGCTAACTAGCCCCATGCAAATTTAAAGAACGTGATATATAATCAAATTCAAATTATATAGTTAGAACACATGTTAATGAATTATAATCTCATATATTGCTGATAGAGGTGTCAAATGGGTCGTACTGGGCCGGCACGACCCCCTGGCAAGGTTAGGAAACGGGTTGTGCCGGTACGTTCCGTTTCCACGAAAAGAATGGCCCGGCCGGCCCATATCGATCGATCCGTGCGTATATTACCGATCGATCGAAAGCACCATTGAATATGCCGTCCAATCCGTTTGACACCTCTAATTGCTTGGCTCCAAATCTGAATTTTTCAACGGAACAAGCAAAATTTGCAAAAAAGACAAATTATGCTGCTTTTGTAGAAGTTTCTTGGCTCATTTTCGTGAAAAGTGAATAGGGATTAGTTAAAAAAAAATTAGAGATGGTATAAGGTGCCACTATGTCCACTTTAGGATTAATAGCACAATAACCCCTCGACTTTTGCCATGTTACATCTTACACCTCAAAATTTACATAAATGGCTAATATTTGGAATTTACACGTTCAAACCCACAGGTCCAAAAATTAAATGTAGATAGTTATGGTACAAAGCTCGATTATAGGATTTGGTGATATTAAAGACAACGTTTTTAGGGGTACATTCAAACCATTAGATGTGAATATTCTAATCCAATATTTGATATTTCATAAGAACACTTTTTTTAAAGTAGCAGTCAACCAACCCTTCCAACCAACCCAATGGAAGGCTCCGCTTTAATAAAAAAAAATCCCTTATGCCGACCCAATTTTTCAAAAAAAAAAATTTATTATCACCCGATGAACCGACCCAAGGAAAATCACCTTCCGTCAACCGGGTTGTCACATATATTTTTGTTTAAAAACAAAGTGGTTGTCGACTACTATTTATAAAGAATTAAATAAATAATAACTAAATTGCCAAACGACATACAATTTCCTAACATCCTCTAATCACGTAAGCCTCCAAAAGAGCACCAAACTCCATTCCTCACCGGTCATTCTCGGTAGCCAATCCTTGTTCACCAACATGCCTAACCCACTTTCACATTTAATATTTTAAACAATCTGTGCATTTTATACGTCAGAATTTTCATTTAGAATATTTAACATTCATTTAATATAATTCACAAAAATTATTTATTTTTATGATCGATGCCACAAAAAAGCGGTTGATCTTGTGTTTATCAATAATAGATAAGATAGTACCTCTGTGATCTTCAATGCAAGTTGTAACGTTGGCTTGTGCAGTATCCCTATCTTAGAATAATCTGACTTCACAGAGGAAAAGTGAGAAGGGGGCCGGAAAGTTTTCGACGTGTCCCCTCCGATGATCAAGTCAAGCGAGAGAAGAGAAAAATATGTTGTGATATATGCGAGAATTATGAATAATGAATGCCAAAGTTTTGGAGCAAACATGGTATATATAAAGAAATAGTTACCATGTAAATATAATCCACTCCTTCTTTATCGGGATTTGATAGGATCTTGGTAAGATTTGATATTATTTGAGGATATCCTTGATAATAAAGGAGAGTCATGGTGAGTGAGGTAAGAGCATGTCCTCTTCCAGCTAAGTGGATATCAAAACCTCACTAATGCACACCACTTCAGTTCGTATCATGAGCTCGGGAAGACGCAAGCACGAAGAACTAGGACGAAGATATGGAAAGGAGCCGACGAGTCTTCTAAGGAGACCAGATCAGCTACTGAGATCAACTCGGTCACAATAATAAGCATGTCATTAAATCCGGGACCAAAATGTATTAGGTTGGTAAGAACATGTCAGCACATCTGTCAAAGATGACGTGTCTCTATTTTGTTGGGGATTTTTCTTACCAGAGGGGTATCAATAATTAAGTATGATAGATTGGTAGATTTTCATCAATGTTTTTTTTCCTAAAACTATCCCTAAAAAAAAACTCATATTCTTTAATAAAATAAAAATTTAAAATAAAGATCACAATAATAAAAAAAAAAACCTCATCTTCTAATCAGAATGCAACTGTGCACTTGGATTCAGGAGCGGCGGCTGAATTAAAAGTCGGGGTTGAATTTTTTTTATACATCAAATTTAAGGGTAAGTTTTTTTTATTAAAAAATCTATAAAATATTTTTTTTTTACAAAAGTTGGGGGTGTGACAGCCTCCTGTGCAAACCCTCCCTCCGCCACTCTACTTGAATTAACTAATTTGATTATGATTTCAAATCCATAATAATAAAGCGTACACATGCAAGTCATGAATTTGAAACTAACGAGTCATTTGAAATCCTTCCCGATCTTTTAATCTAATCAAATCATTTAGAAAGTATAATTAATTTGTAAAATAGGGAGATAAATACATTTTGTCAAATAAAAAATGGGTAAATTACCCATAAATCCCTAAACCCAAACTTTTCTTTAACCTAACTCCCCTTATCCATTATTCTATATTCTAACTCCACAACCATACTTTCATCTTCATCATAACTCCCTACTACACAACACTTTACCAAGTTACCCTTGCAAGTGGAAAGGGATTAATTGCAGTTTACCCCCTGGAGTTTTTAATCTGTTTTCAAATTAACCCAAAAGTTACCATTTTCTCATAAACTTGTCATTTACGATCCGACTTTAAAAAATTGGTATCAGAGCCTAGGTTTATTCTGGAAATACTATAATAATATCTTGAATATTAATTTGTAACCTATACGGAGGAGACGATTCAAGAAAAATATGGACTCGAACGAATGTTCGAAGTGTCATTCTTACAGGTGGTATTTCCAGAAATTGGAAAAACTAAGTCAAAAGCATATGGCAGAAGCGTTGCTCAACGCTTCAACCATAAGTGGAAACTTTTACGAGGAACATGTTTATTAGACACGCCCGGAATAAACCATTACAAGAAATTGGAAAGGATGGCTAAGAGGCTTCTCAAGTGAACCTCAAACTTCAGTTCCAGTTAGCCGAACTGCAGGAGGACGATCATCCTGAACACGAGGACGTTGTACCAGACCCCAATGATCCGACAGGGTCCGGACCGGATGATTAAGATGGGTGAGCCAACCATTCGGGAAATCAAGCCAGATTCTTCTAAGATTTCCCAAGATCTTAGAGAGGTCCAGAAGACAGTGCAGCGCTATGGATACCTTCAATACCATGTCCCTGCACAAATCCATCAGATCCAGAGTCAGATGGAGACCATGATTAAACATCAGAAGGAGATTCTTGAAAACCTTCAAGATGTTCAATCCAGAGTAAAGGAATTGGAGTCAAGGCCAAGTCCGACAGGAAGAAGGAACGGAGGATGGTTGCCACCATCTTATGGAACAGAACCCCTTTTACACCAAAAATGGAAAACAGAGGAGGTTCGGAGGCCTTTGACGGAGACTGAAAAAATGATTGCAGTCCTACGAGGAGAACCATTACATCCCACAAAGTAATTGAAAGAATCAACCTGGAAGATCTTCATGATCTTGCGGATTCATTTGCGGGATTAAATCTCGTAGAAATCAAGACAGGAGAGCTTGTACAACGACCTCCACCACAAGAGAGTTTCGGGTCACACAATCCACCCGGAAGTGATCAAAGTATGCCACACAGGGAAGATTTTACCTCAGCAACTTTGGATCCCCCCGTTGGAACAAGAAACCGTTCCCGAAGGCCAGATATTCATCAGACGCCCTACGGGAAATCACAGCTAGATCCAATCCATTCATATGAACTTATGCTCAACATGGATATTTTGGATTTCAATAACAGAGAATAGCAGCAGTTACACTTGACTTAGGCAAAGAATGATTCATCTTACTTCTAAAAATGAGTCTGGAAGGATCAGTCAAGATTGCCTGGGATCTTGGAGACCCGGGAACCAAGGAAGAAGTTTTGGCCGGAGAGTCCCTGAAAGAGATTGTGGACAAGATGGCGAGATTCTTCAAAATCTGTTTCATCGGAATAAGCTACTTCCAAGGAATGGAGGAAGAAAAGGCTAAGAAATACAGACAAGCTCTAATTAGCCTGGAACTACATGACATCTGCTATGTAGACAAATACATCAAACTCTTTACGGAGTATCGATGGAAGTCAAAGATAGCGGAAAAGGATGCAGCTGAGCTGTTCTTTGCCAAAATCCCGAGCCCATGGAGAGAAATGCTTATCCAGGAGTATACCCCGCATGCAATCGAGACGGTGTCCAGGAGAATGTCATTTCTCAAAATAAAACTGGCGGAGTGGTGCTACCAAGCAAAGCTCCAGAAAAATTTCAAGAAACTCAGAGGAATCAACAAAATGGCTCCTCTTTGTTGTACGGGAAATGATATCCCTACAATTATCGGAAACTACCCACAGAGGCGAAATATGAAGAAGCACAGAAGTCATCCATATGCCCAAAAAGGTGGTTCAAGAAGAAGTAGGTCTTCATGGAGACCTAGGAAGTTCTGGTCAAAACAGAAAGCCCGAAGCTACAGATCAGGGCAAAGATCAGGACCAACAAGGAGTAGAATCTCGTCGACAGGTTCTAATCAAGCTAGTTCTAGCAGAGCACCAACGAAGAGGACTTTCAGACGCACACCTACTCGTGCAAATGAGAGTTTCAGAGATTGTAACTGCTGGACATGCGGAGCAAGAGGACATATCTCTACAGATTGTCCGGAAAACCAAAGCCGATGAGTAAGACAGTTCGAGCATACCAAGGAATTTGAGGATGCTGTCTATTTTTCAGGATTTGGTACAGGTGTATCAATTTGAGGATATTTCCTCAGATGAAAGCATCTACGAAGAAGAGATCTATTCTGACGATGGAGGTGAATCTAGCTCAGAATCAGAGTGAAGGGGGGTTCCTTCAGCACGTGATTAGAGAAGAACCATCGGGGTTTTTCTCGCATACTACTGTTTCTCATAAAACCCTTATGAGGATCATGAAAGAAGAACCAAAGCTTCAGATGTATGATGGATTTACAATTGGAGCAATGGAAAAAGCCATGGATATAATTGGTCTTCGTAGCAGAAAGCATCAGATTATCCATAGGGTAACAACAGGTGAATTTGCGATCCCAATGAAATTCACGGGAAACCAAGTTGAGATGCAGTTAATCCACTATAGAGAAATCCATGAGATTAAGAACAAGGTAAAAAGAGAAGTTGCTAACACACTCTCATGGATTCATATTGGAGCCATTAGAGTAATCATCAATGCAACTTTCAAAGAAGGAATTGATTCGCCCCTCAACCTGACGATCTTTGACAAGAGAATCCCGAACCTTAAAGATTCTTGTTTGGGAGCAGTGGCAGGAAAGATGGCCTTCAACATCTATCCAAGGATTGCATACAATTTAGGAGATCGAGACTTCAACAAAGTTCTCACTCTTCATCAAGATTTTAAAAGAGAAGATTTGATGAAAGAAGGGAACAGGCCTTACTCGATCACATACAAGGTATCATACGCACTCTTGAATACTCATCATTCCAAGGAATTCTTGAGAAAGGAATTCATCGAAGTCCCCAGAATCTTCGAAGACTTCGCTAAAGCCGTATTGCCGGACATCATTGATACTCCGACAATAGGAGAGATCGACATGAGGATACAAGATCAACCTGTTCTAAACAGAAGCAGGAGCCTTATGATCGAACCAAGAAGGATGTCTTTCCAACAGGATAGGTTACACATCAACCATCCGGGGGAAAAACAGAAGGCAGCCTCAAGCAGAATTCAGAAAATTCCTGATGTATTCACAACAATAGGAAAACTGAAATGCCCAGAAGGCTGGAGAGAAATGCAGATAGTTTTTGACATCACCGAGAAGAACAATATCTTCCAATGCGATGTCCTATATTATTTACAACAACCTACAGTTGGCAAGTTTCAAGGAAATCTTCAAATTTTTGAAATTAATCTCACAATTGAAGGAATGGCCGGAAGGATCCCAGAATAGCTTATTCTATGGATTGAATTTCTCGAGGAACATAAACCTTGGGAAAGATTGCAAGATGGAATGGAGTTCACGGTCGTCGGAAATAGATATCGAATTCGATGACCACTAGTCCATTCTCAATATACATCTCCGTTGGGATGTTATATGAGAAGTACCGGACAGAATATTTTGCAGCCTACATTGACTCAGGAGCTGGAATATGCACTGCCAGGCGAGAAATCTTCCCCAAAGAAGTTGGTGAGAAATTACCAGCCATTGCCGGAAGAGACTTTTCCAAACGGATCCTTATCCTTAATGAAGGAGTCCGGGGAGCGGAAATAATAATCGGAGGAGCAGGTGGTACCCCATGGTACAAAGTCAAAACTCCACCTATATATTTCCATGATACAGGTGCGGATATGCTGTTAGGAAACAATTTCCTACAGACATTCAAGCGGTTCACACAGGAGAACGAGACCAGGAGACTTATTTTCACAACCCTTTGTGATCATAAGATTATGGTGCAGAGACTACGGGAGGCGTTTCACGGAAAATTCCCTATTAGTTTTCGCAACAAGCGTGGTGATGAAGGAAAACTTCGACACCCAAAGATGAAAGATCAGCGGAAATTTGGAGAGGCAATTCTTCAGTTCCAACAACAAGGTCCTAGTGAAAAGGATTCACAAACTTTTGACTGGGTTAATATCATGGCTTTCATATAGCAGGATGAGGAAAGAGTAACTCCAGAAACCCTGTTGCCACTGAAAATGCTTTACGAGAAGAAGTTCCACAACCTGGATCTACCCTCGAAGAGCGAATAACTCTAGAGGATGTAAAAAGGAAGATTCGTAGGAACTACAACGAGGATCCACTGGCATGGTGGAACAAAAATGAGCTCAGAGCTACTTTGAAGGTGAAAACTGGAAAAGAAAATGAGTTTGTGTGGTACAGGCCGATCCCCATGAACCAGGAAGATCGGAAGGATATGCATATCATACTTAAGGAGCATCTTGACCTTAAGTTAATCTCAGCAGGTATTTCTCCATACAGCAGCCCAGGATTTCTGGTAAGGAATCATGGAGAAATTAAACGAGGAAAACCAAGATTAGTGATCAATTATAAAGGGATCAACGAAATCTTAGAATTCGATGGATATTTTATCCCAAGCAGAGAACATTTGGTGAATAGCATCAAGAATGCCAAAGTGTTATCTAAATTCGATTGCAAGTCTGGTTTCTACCAGATTAAAATGGAGGAAGCAAGCAGAAAGTTCATAGCATTCTCCACACCACGATGACATTATATCTGGAATGTCATGCCAATGGGATTAGCAAATGCTCCCCAGATATATCAGAGGAAGATGGATAATCTTTTCAAGGATTACTTCAGCTTCATGTTCGTGTACATTGACGACATCCTCATAGCGTCAAAAAACATGAAAGAACATCTTAAACATCTGGAGATCTTTTCAGACGTTTGTTACAAGGAAGGATTGGTGCTTTCCGAAAAGAAAGCAGTAATTGCTAGAAGACAGATCGAGTTCCTTGGAATCGAGATCGACGAATCTAGAATCATCCTGCAAAATCATATTGTTGAAAAAGTACAGGGATATCCGGATGACCTCAAGGATCTAAAACAACTTCAGAGTTTTTTAGGAGTTGTTAATTTCGCTGGGATGTTTATCAACAATCTAGCAAACCACATGAATGTGTTCAGTCCACTACTCAAAAAG
Source organism: Haberlea rhodopensis (assembly GCA_907163345.1). NCBI lineage: Eukaryota > Viridiplantae > Streptophyta > Magnoliopsida > Lamiales > Gesneriaceae > Haberlea > Haberlea rhodopensis. Next base: position 2,871,312 of record CAJQUN010000030.1, read on the forward strand.
GATGTTAAGTTTGAGTGGAATGACGATCATAGACAAGCTGTCAAACTGTTGAAGGATGTTTGCAGGCAGCTACCAAAGCTTGCAATACCAAACGATGAGGATGAACTGGTATTATACACAGATGCCAGTGATCATTGGTGGGCAGCAGTTCTCATGAAAATTACACCAGAAGGAGAAGTGTCATGCAGATATTGCAGTGGGCTATTTGATAACAACGAAGTTATCAGATGGCACATTAACGAGAATGAGTTCTTTGCTGTTCGAAAGGCTTTTAAGAAATGGCCACTTTTCCTACTTGCAAAGAAATTTATCTTAAAAATAGATAATACGAGTGTCAAAGCCTTTTTAAAAAATAAAATTGAATCAAAACCAGAAAAGGCTAGACTTTTAAGATGGCAAGATGAATGCCAATATTATGATTATGATATTGTCATTGTAAAATCTGATAAAAATATTCTTGCAGATTTTTTGACGAGAGATGGAAGCGAGTGAAGCTAATTCCATCATCACGAGATCAAAGCACCTCCGAGAAAATTTGGAGGAGCTAGACAAGAAGATCAACGGCCTGATTATTAATTCTCAGGTTGCGGGTCAAGTGCAGGAACTGGATCTCACGAAGGTCCAACAGGCTATGAAGGCTACCATGCAGGCTCACACCTGTTTATGGGACTGTCTCTATATTCCCCTCCGACGGGATGCTTCAGCAGTGAAGCTAAAGTCGTGTTTCAGAGAGCCAAGCTCATCAACTGGTGTGGAGGATTCAAGTACCGCCACTACAGGTCCTAGTATTGATCCTTTCGGGGAAGATACAGAAGGAAAAATTGATTCCAAGATATCTGGGATATCTGAAGAATCAAGCCAACCCAGCACCCCAGGGGTTAAAGAGGGATAGATTAATCTTAGGCAATCAGCGGGCAAATCTAAGGTTAATACTAACGAGAATATTGTTTCCCCAACTTCCCCTTTGCAGGAATATCAAAGATCATGGGAGAAACTTTGTACACGAGTGGGTATAATTCCTGGAAAAAATTACAGCAGACTGGTCAGGAAAATACCCAAGAATGTGGATGCATCCTGGTGTCAAACCATAAAGTGTTTGTGAGTGGTTTGATTTTGGTTGCCTTGCCTCAGTCTTTACCACAACACCAAGTTTTTCGGAAATCGCAAAATTACCGGATTGGATCTCTGAATGAGTGTATGACTCATGGCAAAATAATCATACACTTGGACGAGGAGATGTTCTGGAGCTGAAATTCATTACTGCAGCCCCAGAAATCACAGGAAAAAGGTCTTCACCCTAGCTTTCATTTTGTAAAGTTACAGAAACCTAACTGGAAGGCGATGGATCAAATCAAACCACCGCCTGAAGGAACAACACTAGTCTCCCCGCTCACCGAAGATGACATTACCACCAGAAGAGCATGGGGATTATGGGTCTGTCTTACTGAGATGGACAAAGTCAAGTATCCGTTCAAAATCTTCCAGAAAACAGCGAACGGATCATTCATGGTCAACGCCATGACAAGCCATACTACAAAATTTGCCGAGGACATCTTTGAAAAGAAGAGGCAAATATTATGGGAAAACAAGATTCCGGCAACCAAAGAAACTAGCCGGAAGTTCTGCAACATGTCGCATGTGGGAAGATGGCAGGACTACATCTGCCCGAGCTGCCCAGAGCAAAATGAGCCATTGTTCGGGAAAGGGTTCCCTGTCAAACGGGACCAGAAGAAAGAGGACAAAGCAGGACCATGCAAACGTGGAAGATTCCCACGCGGACTGCAAAAGCCAAATTTTTAGGGACCACAGGGAGACAAGAGCCATGTGACTCTGACGAGGATCACTACCATTTGAAAAAGAAAACAAAATGGTAGGACCACTCTTCGGCCGAAAGTCGAAGGGACCACAAGATACCAAACAAGAGAGAAGACGCATGCAATGACGTCTGATTATCAACAAGATTTGATGTCCGGATTTCACATCCACCTCCAGACTTCTATAAATACCAAGGCATTCAGGAAGCTAAGGACATCGAAAATTCTCCATTGTTTTCTGAAAAATAATATTGTAATCTCCAAGCTTTGTAATCTTCAGCTTTCTTAGCTTGGTAATATTTCTTTTCTTTCTTTCATTTCGTAAGTGTCTGTAATAATTGTTCTGTTTGGTTTTAGTTTATATGTTCTTGAGTCAAACCTCATCTATATGAGAGGCTAAACAAGTCCGTCTCCTCCCAAAAGGAGACGTTTTAATGTAAGAGATGTTATAAGTATTCGAGAATAAAAATAAGGCTTTTGCCCATCTATCTCCCAGATTTCTTTAAATCTTTCTTATATCTTGATTATACCTTACACCCTAAGGTAGAAAACGAATTAGGGCTGTGCTGTGCGGTTTCTGAAGGAGTCGGATAACTGGCAGACTAACCTCGCCCGTGTGCTGAGGTTGAATGGTGAGGAGCCATTCGTAAAACAGTCTGGAGGCAGTAAGTTTTCGACTGGTGGCGTTGCGAACCACCTCACCCGGTGCCGTTATGGTCAAAATGATATATTTCAGTTTGTTAAAATTTTATTGTAATTCGGAAGCATGATGGGCCTGTTATTTAATTTTACTTCATAAGGGATTTTGGGGCTTTGATTTATCATGAACCGCGAGTCATTTGCAAAAGTATGCTCTTGGGTCTTCTCAAGATGACAGAAACTGAAGGATCTCATGTTCATATAAGTCTATTATGGCCTATGCTTTTTCGTATCCCTTTTAGGAGTTGTTTATTGGAAAAAATGAGTTTTGGGTGTGTTTGGAAACATCTTAAGAACATTAGGGAGTTTATTGCAATTAAATTTAAGGCTTTTATGTCTTTTTAAGTGGGTAGGGAGTTGGAATAAAGAAAAGAAGTATGATAGGGAGTTAGATTGAAGAATCTTTGATATAGGGAGGAATGTTAAAGTTATGTTTGGAGGTAGAGATTTTAAGTGAGTTTACCCATAAAAAATTCTTAATAAAATGTATAATTAAAAAAATATAATTGTGAATGGTGATAACTGAATTCCGTAGATCAAAAGATTCGGTGAATTCGATAAATGTCCAAACAAATTTGGCGCACTCAGCATCTCTTCACTACAGATACCCCTTTCCCACTTCACCATTCTACGACCAAAATTTAGAGACAGACCCAGAACTAGGTGCGCTCATGGTTGCTTCTGCTTCTCTTTGTTTCCCGGCCTACATGAACCGATATGGGTTTGCCGGATTTAGCAGTGGCTGCCGTGTGTCCACTCAGTTGACGCCTCGGGGACTAACAATTCGCTCGGATTTGGAGTCGAAAGTCTCTGACATGAGTGTAAATGGTAAATTTACTGACAAGTTGGTAGCGTGGTTCCTGTCTGGTTCTTTTCTTTTGTTGTGATTTATTTTTTTACTGCATGTTACGTGTGTTCTTGAGCTTTAGGTTGAGTTACTCCGATATTCATTGAAATTTTATCGATTGAATCGATATAAGTAACTTGATATTTCTAATTTTTTTCTGTGGCTTTGATACGGTGTTTACTGCAAGGAAAAAATGCTCTTCAATTCTGATTTTGATTTTTTTTCCCATTTGAGCCCTCCTCGCCCATGGCTGCTATGATATTTCATCATGGATCATTTAGTTTTGAAGATGACAAGTGGCCTTTTTGTTTGGTTTTTTTGACATCGGTTTGTGTTTTCAATAAAAATGAATCATCTGTGTTTCAGCCCCAAAAGGTTTGTTTCCACCAGAACCAGAACATTATCGGGGACCAAAGCTGAAGGTGGCCATCATAGGAGCTGGGCTTGCTGGCATGTCCACAGCAGTCGAGCTTCTGGATCAAGGCCATGAGGTTTTATATCCCTAGTGCTTTTCGTGTCTCAACATCCAGAATATTGTAATTATGATATGTTTACAAAATTATTATGCATCGGCTCTTCTTTCCTGAAATGTGATTGACCGACAGGTTTGAAGTGCAAATTTGTGTACATTATTAATTCATGTATGTCTAATGAGGATGAGTCTTTTTACTGTTTTGTATGTGAAATGTATGATAAGCATAGCTTTGGTGTTTGCAGGTTGATATCTATGAATCGAGGTCATTCATTGGTGGAAAAGTAGGTTCCTTTGTTGACAGGAAGGGAAACCACATTGAGATGGGGCTGCATGTTTTTTTTGGTTGCTATAATAATCTCTTTCGCTTGATGAAAAAGGTAGAATTTTTTTAAAACAATTAATTAGTACATGTTAATGATGGTTCAAAATCAAGTGGGGTCGAGTAAGAAAATTTATGGTTCATGCATACTCCGTTTGTCATACCATCAATAATACAGCTTATTATTGAATGTAAATGATGTTTGATTATTTCTTGCATTATACTTTATACAGGTGGGTGCTGATAAAAATCTCCTTGTGAAGGATCATTCTCACACTTTTGTCAACAAAGGGGGTGAAATTGGTGGTATGATGAATACTTGATTGGAAAGTACTCTAAATAATATATACTAATGGTTTTCACACAGTGCTTGAAGAAAAAAGCCATTAGTGAGGAGTTGATTTAATAAAACATTGAATATCTCATTGACATCTATATTTAATTCCAGAGCTTGATTTTCGTTTTCCAATTGGAGCTCCAATACATGGAATTCGTGCATTCCTGACGACAAATCAACTGAAGGTACTTATAGGTTTATTCTTTTTTTGCTTATGCATGCTCCTGAAGCTAACATTTCCTTATTTTTTTGTGATGGAGGTACAAGAACAACAACGATTTAACTTCTGTGTTTCTGTTGCTTGCTGATTTAAATGTTGAAATAATTTCATATCGTAGTTTGATATCTTCTGCTCAACCTGAGAAAGACTGAAAGTAAGTGCAGGGCATTGGTTTGGTCATAATGTTATACTTGCAGTGACTTGGTCGAACTGAAAGAATTTTTTCTGTTTGTTCAACCTTTTTCGGGCTCACTTCTTCAGTTCTTGTTTTTGATGTGTGCTTTTGAGGTTGTCATGGTGTTAAATTTCAATAAAAGTTTAAATTTTTCATTAGCTATTATGTGAATAAAGTAAACATCTTCGACTATTGGTGCAACTATTTGAAATGTGGGGTTGAACTGGGAGTTTGGAAAAAAAACTAACAACTTTTGTTATCATTGTCGGCAGGATTTCTTATTTTACTGTAAAAATTTTAAATGCAGATTCTTGAGCTGTGAAAGAATATTATGCGGCTAAGTTCCTAATATCACCCGACTTTCATTTTCATAATCATTGTACTGAAATTTTTTGGCGTAATAACATAATTTCAGGATGTACTTTGTTCTTATCTCATGAAATATCAAACTCTCTTTATGTATTTCACGCCGAACCAAACTGTCTAAATTATGCTTAAAATAATGGGATTTTCTGAATGTATTCTCTCCTCTGTTGCAGACATATGATAAAGCAAGAAATGCTGTGGCTCTTGCCCTTAGTCCAGTCGTTAGGGCCCTTGTTGATCCAGATGGAGCAATGAATGTTATACGTAATCTGGATAATGTTTGTGTTCTCCCTCATGTTTCTTTTCTTTCATTCCAGTTTATGATCTAAATCTAAATTGGTTGTGGGAGGGAGGGTAGAAACAAAATATGTAAGAGATCATGTTACTTTCAGTACCACCTAAAAGTGGAAATGCCCTTGCCTTTAATGGTTGCAAACCCTTTATCCTTATATTTTCTTTTATTTCGTTAGCCTTTTCTAACTTTTTTAATCATGTTTGTCCTGATTCACTGTTACTTCCATGATTACCTTTTATTTGAATAAAATCGGATCCACTCCCTTCTATCCTTACTTTTTATCTCAATAAACAGCTCACATCTAAGTTTTTGATGCCATAATTTGAGGCTAATCAAATTGACTTTAAGAGCCTTGAGCATCTCTCTCTCTCTCTCTGTATATATATATATATATATATATATATATATATATATATATATATATATATATATATGAAAACACCTTGCAACCAGCAAAATGTGCCTAGTTGGTTATGTAGTTTTATGAGGGAAAGAAGCTGTGTTGTCCATAAGATGTTTTCTTTTATTAACTTTGTTATGTATTTACGACAGATAAGCTTCTCCGATTGGTTCTTATCCAAAGGGGGAACACGCATGAGTATCCAGAGGATGTGGGATCCTGTTGCTTATGCGCTGGGATTCATTGACTGTGATAATATTAGTGCTCGTTGTATGCTTACTATATTTTCACTTTTTGCTACTAAGACCGAGGCTTCCCTACTACGCATGCTTAAAGGTTCACCAGATGTTTATTTGAGTGGCCCCATAAAAAAGTATATCATGGACAAGGGAGGAAGGTATGACAGCATTATAGAATGAACTTATTTGAAAACATGTTTATTTTTCACTTGGCATGGAAACTAATTTATCTTTGTTTTTATATCTTTGCTAGCACAGGTTCCATCTAAGATGGGGATGCAGGGAAGTTCTTTATGATAGATTGCCAGATGGAGGTGTCTACGTAACAGGCCTTTCCATGTCTAAGGTACTTACTTGTCCCGTCTACTTTCTAAGTGACAAATCATGTCATGTGAAGAAAAAAATTGGCTGGCAAGCTCGGCCCATTTGCTTATGCAAAATATTTATGGCTTGGCATCCTCCATTTGTGATGTTAATGTTTCTGAAGGCAACGGATGCCATAGTCCACCTTTCATATTGAGCATTTCGCAACTACACTTTCTTGTACTTAGTTGCTTCCTCTTAGAGAATTGTCCCCAAGTGTGTTTATTCAAAAGCATTGTGTTTTGTCACCCTTCATTTGTACATTGGACAGAAATTTATCTGAATTTTTTTTGTCATAGATGGAAAAGATAGAAGTGTTTCTTGAATTAAGTCTTTGTGGTTTTCTGGTATACGCACCTGATAAGTTTTTGATTCTCTCTTTTCTTTAAAACGTTTCTAATCGTAATTGTATTTGAAGTACAATTTGGGCCACACTTCATGCATTTGAAAGTCTGAAATCAATATTATGGCTGTTCTAAGGAACTATTATTCGATTTGGTGATTCTATGCATATTTTATTTTAAATTTTTATCTGTTTGTTGGTGCGAAAATGTCTGATGTGTACGGCCAGACATGAGAACTAATGAAGGGCAATATTTTTCAGGCTACCCAAAAGAAAATTGTAAAAGCTGATGCTTATGTTGCAGGTTTGTGACTTAAAATTACCTGCACATTTTCTCCCCTCCCAGATGGTTGAGTCAAGGTTCTACATGTTTTATATGTGATTGCAGCCTGTGATGTCCCTGGAATTAAAAGATTAGTTCCTAAAATCTGGAGGGAGTGGGAATTCTTTGAAAATATCTTTAAACTAGTTGGAGTGCCTGTTGTCACCGTTCAGCTTCGATATAATGGATGGGTTACAGAGTTGAGGGACTTGGAACGTGCAAGGTAGCCATCACTATTTTAGCATAGGGAGTTTCGCTTAAGTTTTTTTGCTCAGGTAACTCTACACGAGTATCAAATTACGTTCACTCTTTGATGATCAGGCAACTAAGGCAAGCAGCAGGTTTGGACAATCTCCTTTACACTCCAGATGCAGATTTCTCTTGCTTTGCAGACCTCGCACTCACCTCTCCGGAGGATTATTATCTTGAGGGCCAAGGATCGTTGCTCCAGTAAGAAAGTTTGCTGTTGTTTTTAATTTGTACCTCTCACCTTTCGTCCATCACGGATATGTCATTTAGTTAATGTCCTTTCAATTACGAGGTGGAAGACTAGCATAAGATGTTTGTTTCACCTATTTTGTTTTATATCTGACCATTCTTGTTTCGTGGTCTTTCACAGATGTGTGCTTACACCTGGGGATCCTTACATGCCATTGCCAAATGATGAAATTATAAGAAGAGTTTCGAAGCAGGTTAGTTTTGCTTCTGCATACCCTGGCTCTTCCAGGAAACTCTTGCAATATCTAAAAATTGTGAAAAATTAGAATGATAATTTCAACAACCAAAGATCTTGATTAAAATTTTATTGCTAAAAATTGATACCAACTCAAAAACAAACAGAAAAAAAGGTTTCACTATCTGCTAGTACCGCTGAGAAAACAAAAAAAAGATTGAAAAGGCGTTCTTATTTCAATGTTTCCTAGTGTAAAACCCCCGATATCGAACCATTTGGTAAAAATATCCTCTGAGATTGTATTCATCGGGTATCTGGTGACAATCAGTTACTCTCTCTAGAAAAGGCTGGCCAAACCATGGCAAGCGAAATTATTTAATCAACTAGCTATTAATAGAAATTTGTATCATTATAGAAAAGAAACAAAAGGCAACTAAATTTTGGGAGAAGATGAGTGAACACAAAATCAATGAAATTATTACTTGAAGCATCTGTCTAATGAATGAGTTCGATACATCCATCTAGTAAAACTTTCATGCATTTGTTGTCCCATTGTTTGATGACATATTTCTATCTGATGTTCATTTTACTGGTGACATCTTGTATCAGGTTTTGTCTCTTTTTCCATCTTCCCAAGGTCTCGACGTCACATGGTCATCAGTAGTCAAAATCGGTCAGTCTTTATATCGTGAAGGACCTGGTAAAGATCCATTCAGGCCTGACCAGAAGACTCCAGTGAAAAACTTCTTCCTTGCTGGTTCCTACACAAAGCAGGTATATCTTGCATTTGAATAATCCCAAATTTTAATCCCAAATTTGAGTAATTATGCTTCGATTTGAATGTCAGAATTGACAGAATTATATCATGGTTATACTATACACTAGTGCGTGAAGTGTCTTACACCAAGAATACATCAAACCATTAGGGGAATATTCCCATCCGAACTCATTCAAGGTTGCTACCGAGTAGTGCCCAGGGGGTAGCAACCAATAAACCCTTGCACCGGTACATATTATCTTTATCGGTTTACTGTATCACAACCGCAGTGATTATACTACGTAACTGGTTTCATTGCCTTTTCTTCAGGTGTTTTTAATAGTTATGTTTCTTAAGAAATGTACCATCATTTCATGTATAAAAATATATCTTTTTCCAGGATTACATAGACAGCATGGAAGGAGCCACCCTGTCTGGCAGACAATCTTCTGCTTATATATGTGATGCCGGGGAAGATTTGACAGCATTACGAAAGGCTATTGCCGCCGTTGAAATGGAAAAGGCTGGAGCCGCTGCTAATACATCTGATGAGTTGACCTTTGTATGATTTTTCATGTGATAATGATACATACAAATACAGAGAGAAGAACACCAGGGAAACCGATTGGGATTATTTAGTTCAGAGAAGCTAATATGTGGTGGATTATTATGATTATAGTTGTTTTGAGTAATTCACAATGTAAATTGATCCATTATATGTTTAATTTCATTGGAAAAACAAATATTTATAAATTATTTATGTTAAGACCTTTCATTCGTTAGTGTGGAAAGTTATTTGGTCAGAATCGAATCTATATTTAGAAAAAAATAATAATGAAAAGATCCCTATAAAGGAGTGATGCCAACCAATTTCTAACACACCCAAACAATAAAAGCAACACATCCAAACAATAAAAAGGCTCAACAATCAATAAAAGGCTCAACAAACAAAAAAGAATTCGAGAAATAAACCCTTTGGACGAATGATAATTCTGATCTAAAACGGGTTTTAACAAAGGTGGTAGCTTGCTTTGTTGTTGTACTGCTGAATGCTGATTGTAGGGGGTGAGATGAGTGCAGATTGCTTGCATGACTGCTGCCCCGGCGCATTGGTTATGCAATGACCACTTGTACGCTCGCGTGCTATGTCAAATGTAGATATACCGATTCATCTCACCATATTTAATTTTTGTCACAATCTTTACCCAAAATAGATTTGGTCTTTCATGAGTCTCGATGCCACAGTTATGTCTAAACTATTTCAATGTTCACGTACATGAGAAATCGGGCTAGATTATCACGTTTTTCGTCAATAATGTTGAGACCACAAGCAGATTTGGTCTTTTATGTTTATGACCTAACAAAAGTGGTTCCTTAAATCTTTGAATTTGAAGAAAATGGTCCATACCTTCAATTTCTATCAAAAGCTTGACCATCCATCAACACATGCATATGATCATGCCTTTCTTCCACGATATTATATCTGTTCATAATCTCAGCTTTTTCCCAGATCCTCTCATTCTCTAAACTCTCCTTGAAGTTTCTCTGGATCTCTCCAGATTTCAGATTTCTTGATTGCCTGTTGATCATTACCTATTAAAAGCTACAAAATACTTATTCATAGAACAAAGAGAATAACTTCCATGATAGTTATAATTAGTTTTCTACTGAAAACTACTTCACTACTTAGTTTCCTACTTGAACACTAAGTCACCAATTGACTAGTTAGTTGACTACTTCAAACCTCTTGAATTGAGAATAAATCCACAATATTAAACATCGAACTTTTCTAGTTTGCATTTTAACCCAAAATTGGCGTCCCTCATATTCTTATCCAAAATGACTATGAACACAGATATATATAGGTGTAGTTTTCTTGGCTCAAGAAATACAAAGCACGAGTCACTATCAAGTGGTTCGAGCGCGATTAAGGTATCAAGCAAAGTGTTCCATTCAAAAAATCCAATCTCTTCCTTTTTCTTGTTTCTTGTGCTCATACCTTTTGAGCTAACTTCATGCAATAAAGCACGAAAAACTTTGGGCCATTCCAACATCTCATCACAAAGCATAGCTGCTTGTCTCAGTCCAAACCAGCAGAAAACAAACAAGTTGATCACTTATGGTTGAAGCACAAGACACAAACTTCAATATTCATATCTATAAAGCAGTTCAACGCTAGTCATTTCAGTAGAGTTGCACAAATGTACTCAACTTCAGCAAAATCAAGAGAAGATGGGAATTACAACATAAAGAGAAGCAACTCAAACATACAAGATAGCACCAAATTTATTAAACATTAAACACAACAACACAGTATAAAAACACACTAGAGAAGGCAATTCCTTTCATCATTTCTTCTCACTTTCTATGGCTGCATTCGCAGCAGCAAGATCCTCATCCAAGAACAAGTCCCAATGCCCATCCCACTTGATAAAAAACTCAGTATCCTCAAAATACTTCACTCTATGCACATCTCCTGCAGGTGTAAACAGATAATCCCCCACACCCAAATCATACTTATCACCCTTACTCAAATTCCACACACATTTACTCCCTTTCATCACCACCAAATCATGCCCAAAAGTATGGTGATGCGCCGGCTCTACGCTCCCGGCCTTAAACCTCACAATAGCAGAAGTAGGTGTCTCCCTTAAAAGCTTCATAGATCCACCGGGCATCACATCCACCGGGGTAAAATTTTCATCCTGCCGAGATTTAGCCAAGGAGCAAATGAAACATGGTTGATCAACCACAGAGACGACATTGTTATCTCCAATTTTCGACATTTCTTCAACAGACCCGTCTAAAAAGGACTGGATTTCCTCCGGCCATGGATCTGAACCGGAGGCTGGACATGGGGACTTAAAAGGGGTGTCCAGGAACGAAGAAAGGATTTCAACCGCGACCGATGCGGAGGTCGACATGCCCGAAACGGCGAGAACGTTGGAGTTACTGATCGAACGAGCATTCTGAGCGTCCCCGGGGGTCAGACATGTGGCGGCGTAAACTCCCGGGAATTTGTTGGCGAAGATTGCGACGCCAGCGCCAGTTCCACAAGCGACCAAGCCACGAGTTTCGGTGCTATTGTTGTTCTTCGCAGCTTGGCTGACGCGGCTGCCAACTTCTTCGCCGATTGAGTAGTATTTTGAGGTGCCGAGGTCTTCGACTTCGATATTGAGGGAGCGGAGGTGCGTGACGAGTTCGTCTTTGAGGGGGCAGCCGAAGTCGTCGGCTCCGGCAATTATTTTAAGGCGGCGGGGAGTAGTAGATGTGGTGGTTTGTCGCTGCTGCTCCATATAATTGATTAATCGGTGGAAGCTGTAAAGAGATTTGAGATTACACTGAAATAATGGCCAAATTTGATAGGGATCACGTGTAAGTGTGAAGTAACCAAATCAAAGGTTATAACAATTATAACCTCAATTCAATTGTTTAGGTTTATATTAACAACTAAATAATTTAAGACTACAACTTTACAACTTTACTATTAATTGAAGTAAATCCAATTGAATTCTAATAAGAAAGATTCAAAGCCAAAAGATACGTCTCCAAATGCTATAACTACTCACAAAAGTACTATTTCATCCGACATCATTTGCGCTCGTGCATTTATTTAAATCACATGTGTTATTTTTTGAAATATATGCTTAATAAATTGAAAATAAACAAGAAAAGTTGAGTATCATTTAGGCACACATAGCACTGCCTAAGCAAATCCCATGAGGACTGGTGAGCCTTTGCTCCTCCGAATAAAATGGGTCATGGTGTCGTGCCCTTGTTATTTCGTGTAATTTTCTAACATATTAAAGGGTGCCTAGGTGCCTTTTATAGGTCATGGTGTCGTGCCTTAGCACTATTTCGTGTAACAAGTGTATTAAAATCGTAGCGTGACAATATTAGTTTAAGGACAAATCGTTGCATCGATATTAGGTCATTTTGTTCATACCCTCTGTTTGGCCCAAGAAAAAAAACCAACAATTCAGTTCTCATTATGATATGCCAATTTCATAAACAATAAAGGAAAAATACGGTGCACGAATCCCTCTCACCATGCGTGAGGTTCGGGAAGATATCGGTTATGTTTGGCCTAATATACATATCATTTCCCTTGCACTACAAAAATATCATTTGGATGAATTGTTGTTGAAAAAATTTGATCGTAGAGTAATGTGATGTGAATACGATATTCCTAGTAAAATTTAGAATATCAATTACAAGATAAGTTATTTTATCTAAGTGAGAATCAACTTTATCACATATATATAGTGGTTCATGGAATGTGATAATAAAGAATGAGATAATAAAATCGAAATTTTTGAACTCAGATAAATATAGAACTCGAGCAAAATGATAGATTAATTTCTCATAAAAATATATTCTTATCACTCGCTTGCACAAAAAATGCAATGTTTTTCATATGTTAACAATTTGCTGAGTCGGAACAAAAGATATCAAATTTCTACAAAGATAATTGGATTCAAACCATTAAGAATCTTAATGAACCTGAAAAACGATAAGGACCCAGCAAAAATTAATTAGTTTACTTTCCGAGACCCCGTTATAAGTTCTATCCATATACATTTATGAAGATAGTTTTCAATGGAACATATCATAAATTATGTATGAATTCAAAGTAGTTAAGGATACTTATGATGTGGATCATTTTACTTTAACCATTGTCCATTATTGGCTAATATCTTTGATGCTATTTTGTTGTCTTCGCCGTATGTGGTGGATTCGATTGAATATTTTGTTGTGCTTATCGTTATTCTAATGTATACTATGTTTCATGTTTAAAAACAAGAAAAAAAGAAAATGTTGAGGAACTGTATAAAATTATTTAGACCGTCTGACACCGAAGAGAAAAAAATATGAAGTTGGGTGAGTTTCACCAACCTCCTCGAGAACTCCCCATAAGATAGGAAGTGACACCGATTCAGGAAGTACTTTCTCAACTTTACTTTTCAATACTGAATTCAGGTAACTCCTTGCTTTATTTCTTCCGCCGCTCTTTCTGGAAATCTAATTAGTCGTCGTTCACGATTTGATAAATTTACTCGATATATGATGATTTTGCTCTCTGGGTTTTTAGTTAAAACTTAACCAAGCTGGTATTCCCAAATTTTACATGTTCTCTAGTAACCCAGTTGTCGAATTACGATGTTCCTACAAATAAATCTTTGTTAAGTATTTGTCTACGAGATCACTTCAATATCTTGGGAAGGTGGATGATTTGCATTAAGATTTGAACTGATGTATTGTGTTATTGTGTAGTGAATTTAACGCAGTTCGTCATCTGAAGAGAGCTTGCAAATGATGGTATTCTACTTACATTGTGCTTACTGTTTATGCGGTGTTTCTGCTATCGATTAACTTCCTACCTACACTAAGTATTCATCCTTGTTCGGTCATTAATAGCGAATTTCTTTCATTTAATTTTGGATGGAAAGAAGTTTTCTTTAATCATGCAGGGCTGCCGTACTTGGCAATGGCGAGCTAACTGATTAAACTGCAGTCGAAGCAAAAGCTAGATTTCCAAATTTATCCATCTTTTTTTTTTAAATAGATGGAAAATGTGTTTGAAGAACCATTGACAGATGATCAGTATTTTCTCCTCAGCCTCATCTTGGGAGCCTATTTTGGTCCACATCTCAAGCAAGAGAGCTCTTGTAAGTCCGCTCTGCAACGATATGCTGAAGGATTCTCACCGTACAATGCCAATGATTTGGCTGGTTCACACATGAAAACTGAAGTAATGGAAAAGGTCTACTACTATATACTTCGAATGGCAGAAACATCTGTGGTTGTTACACAACAACGTTTGCACACGTATATTCATGGAAGTAGTCGAATCCCGGTTGACGGTCTAGAAACTTTCCCTTCATTTGGTTATCTTTTTCCTCCAGAGTATCATAAGCGATCCCAATTGGAAAATCATTACGACACTATCGAAAATGTAGTCTTCATTAATAACCCGGAATTTTATTTCATTAAGCACGTGGATCTTGAAAGGTTTAAGAGGCTTAAGGTGTTAGAAGATTTTATTGTTGATATAGATCATGCAATGTTGCACGAGTCTAATGTCAAGCTGCAAAAGACTTTGAATCTTGATTTTCGGGATGTAAACTATGTTCAATATGATGGATCGAATCACGATGTCAATGAGCCATCAAATTGCATTATACCATTTACCAGTCCTCCACGAAATGATTGTCCTGTACCGTACGGTGCCATGGTGCCATCACCTGCTAATACCAGTTCTGTGGATGATTTTGATCCCGGAATGATATTTGTACCTTCTGGAGAAGAATGGAATAAAATCGTCGGTACGTGCAAGTATGGATTTGCACTGACTGGAAGTGCGGCTAG
This sequence comes from Haberlea rhodopensis, assembly GCA_907163345.1. Classification (NCBI taxonomy): domain Eukaryota; kingdom Viridiplantae; phylum Streptophyta; class Magnoliopsida; order Lamiales; family Gesneriaceae; genus Haberlea; species Haberlea rhodopensis. The sequence continues at coordinate 2,886,325 of CAJQUN010000030.1, forward strand.
AGGACAGATTGGGCCAGTTTTAGGAATGATGGATATAGGAGAGTCGGAGGATTCATATTTTTTCAGCATATCACTTCCAGGAGTGCGAAGGGACGAAAGTATGTTCATAATCTTTCTTGGAACTTAATTTGTTTTTTGCATGCTCTGTGGCTCTTGAGTGTAGAATCCATTTATTCATTTATTGATGATTCCACGATTAATCTTGTCAATTATGGATCTTCTATCCTATATTTCTAGACCGTAGCCTTAGATTTGGTCATCTTCAATGTGAAATGATGTCTTTTAACACCATTTCACTGCTCTTGCTTTTACGCAGAACAACAATGAATCTTATCCAGGTGTCTTATAATTACAGGAGATTTTAGCTGTGAAGTTGAGAGTGATGGAAAGGTAGTTATCAAAGGAGTGACGGTCACGGGCGAAAGGACGATTCTGAAACACTCCCAAACATTTCAAATGCAATCTCAAAATCTTTGTCCACCTGGGCATTTCTCTATCTCTTTTAATCTACCAGGTCCAGTTGATCCTAGGCAATTCCATGGAACTTTTGCTACAGATGGGATTTTCCAGGGAATTGCGATGAAACCAACGGGAAATCGAAGTTATTAAGGCCGAACTGTCCTCTACTATTCCATCCCAACTTCTTGGAATGTACAGCCAAAAACACTGCTAAGGTAACTTGGAACTAATTATCTACATGCTTTTGGTTTCGCTTTTTAAGACTCTATAACCTTAAGGGAGTTTTTGTATCGAAAGATTTCGAATTAGTTATCTAAATTCGTAACACTTTTAATTTAAAAAATATAAGGGTCGAACCGTAACCGTAACCGGAACCGTCTACGAAGGTTAAGGTCGAGCTCTTTTGAACCGATTCGCGGCGGTTCCGAACCGTCAACCGGCGGTTCACGAACCGTGGTCATGTCTAAATGGACGTTAGATTCTTATAATTCAAATTCTATCCATCACATTTTTATCTCAACCTCAAATCACTCGGTCTAAACGCAATCGAAAGAGAATTTGGAAATTTATCACTAGCATAATGTGTGCATATAATATAAAATTGGATGTCATTCTCCATTATTTTTCTAGTTTTAGTTGTCAATTTTTTGGTTAAGCCATTGGGGGTTAAGGTGTTGTTAGTAGTTATCATTGTATGCAAATATTCTTATTCAATCGTTGATCTGCCGCAACCAAACCCATCATGGGATAGTGACTTCAATGAAGGATAGACCAAGTCACTCAGTAGAGATGTAACTTAAGATTTTCCATTAAATGCACCATCTTATTTTATTTCATCAAGAAAAGAAGCAAAGCTGCTCAAATCAAGTATACATATGAAACATGCATATATGTTTTATTTTTGAATGTATATATATATAATTAATAATTAATAATTAGACGCACGATGATTTATAATTATAATCCCGATTTATTAATAATTTCAATTAAAACATAATTAATTATGGTTTAATTGCCTCCATGATTAGCATGTGCGGTTCCCTTGGATTTATTTATTGGATCAATCTTAGTTATGTCAATCTTCTCGCAACCCATTGTAGAAACATGACCACACTCTCCCTTGTATGAGAATGAACCACCATATGAAAGATGAACCGATGAAAAGTAGATATTTCTTCATTGTTGGCAACTGGCAATAAATTATCGTCATTTTTGGATCTCCGACAGTTAAAAATGTTAGGTACGGGTGCCGAATTATGATTATGTTGGAAATCGGGGTTTATTGAATTGAAATCGAATTATGATTTTGTTGAAAATGTAGTCATAATGAATTGAAATTAAGCAAAAAAGACACAAGAAAAAGTCAAATAGATGAAAACAAACAAAATAGTCCACAAATAAGATGGCGAGCACCTTCCAGGGGTGCTGGGTAGCCCCCTGGACTATCAGTAAAATTGAATCTCAATACCAAACTCAATGCTTTTTCATTAGAGCACTTATTCCATTATATAGTATAAGACTACATGTCTAAGAATCAACTTAAGAATCCCTAAGATTTTGCCAAATCTGCTAATTATCATCTATATTACATCAAATAATATCATATCAAATATTAACATATCTATCTATATAATATTTATGTAATATCCTTGACATCCCCCTCAAATTGATGTTGTCCGATCAAAAAACATCAATTTGTCAATCCAAATAATCCGTCGTAGAAGAATCAACACCTTAGTCCGGCAAATCCGTCGCAAACACTTGTGCAAATACGTCTCGCGCCGCGACAAAAGTATAAATGCACAACATTCATGCAAGGCCCAAACGCACAACAACCGTGCAAGGCTAAAATGTACAACTACCGTGCAAGGCTCAAACGCACAACAACCGTGCCAGGCTAATACGCAGAACAACCGTTCAAGGCTAAAATGCACAACAACCGTGTCAGGCTAATACGTACAACAACCGTGTCAGGCTAATACGCACAACTACCGTGCAAGGACACCACAAACGCCGCGGTAAAAGTACCGATCACCACACACACCAGAAGTGTTGTGGTCACCCAGGTCCCCAAAATCGAGCAGAAGCCACAAAACAAAGATTTCGCCCCCGGAATAAATGATGAAGAAGATATCCAGCGTGCAGTAACAACAAATCGTGAAAGCCAGATCGTAAAGCAACGAGCTTTGATTCTAAAGAAAGTGTCTCTGGAACAGGTACATGTGAACAATCATCAAATTAAAGTTGATGAGGTAAAGACCCTATCCGATCAATGCAAAAAAAATTCGAAAAGTCCTAAACCACCAAAAATTTCAGATATCAATGGAACTAAGAAAAAACATTCAAAACCGAAGACCCAGACACCTCTGCGCACCAAAAGCAAATCGTGGAACGTGCACACCCAAGAAAAGTTTTGCCCAAAGCGTCAAACAAATCGACCGAGATCAAATCCAATTGATTTGCGAGCACCCATAGAAAATTATTCCGAACAAAAAGATCGAACCACTCTGAGAACAAACAGATGGATTGTGACCAAATTCCAGGAACCCACACAACGCTTTGGTGATTTCACGAAGGAGTATTCCAATGAAAGTCACGATCACTCCAAAATCAAAGAAAGGAGATTGCTGACGGGAAAAATGCGATGATGAACAGTAACATGATGAATAGTAAAAACACGATGAATAGTACTGACGATGAACAGTGCGCGATGAATAGTATGCGATGAACAGTACGCACGATGAACAGTAATCGCAACCCCAAGACATCGTGCAAGATTCGGCCGTGGAAAATCTGACGAAAATAAACAGATTGTCGTGCAAACAGTACGCGAAGGGAAAAAAACAACAAAGAAACAGCGACCACTGCTTTCCCACTGCGCTGCCGCTGGAAAGAATGCGATTAAGCCTGGGGGCAGAAGCCCAGCGCAGCCTATAAACCCTAACTCCCTTTTTTGTTTTAAACTGGCTCTGATACTATGTCAATAAAGTCGTATCTCAATACCAAACTCAATGCTCTTTCAATAGAGCACTTATTCCATTATATAGTATAAGACTATATGTCTAAGAATCCCTAAAAATTCTGTCAAATTACCATCTATATTACAAATCAAATAATATCATATCAAATATTATTATATTTATCTATGTAATATTTATGTAATATTCTTGACATGGACAAAAGGAAGGTGCTAGAGCATTGTGGCGCCTCCTTTACATTTTCAGATTGAATAAACACCCCTTTCGCGTGTAGTTTTTACAACTTATTTCAACTTCAAAACAAATAAAAACAATACGGAAAAATATAATAAAACATAGAAACAATATCATCACAAGATTTGTTTTTGAACAGAAACATATATCATATTAATATAACCAACAATACCATCACAAGTTTGACCACGAACCCCTAGCAGTGACATTCCCAGTAGTTTCCCTCCATTTTATTAATTACTTAAATATTAATTGCCTGCTAATTCAAACTAAAAGATGTAAGAATACGGTCAGTATTGTTTGATACATGATATGAGATGATAGAATAATGTGAAAATGTAACATGAGTAATTAAAATTTGATATATATATATATATATATATATATATATATATATATATATATATTATTGTAATTAATTATATGACATTTGATGTATAGGTTGAGTGTGCACTGAACAATCAATATCATCTTATTCTCTACACTAAACAATCAATGAATTGTTTGTCACATGCGTCTATTTTGGACGAGTCTCAAGTTTGAGTCTGTAAAAATACATTTGTCCATCATCCACTAAAAAAAACACATATCCTAGGAATTTTTTAATTGATTATAGCACTTTTAGCCCCTTTTAAGCCGGACAAAAACTCAACTTTTACTAGGGGTGCTTATCGGACCGGGTCGATCCGGACCCGGTCCGGTTAGTCCGGTCCGAAACCGGAACCGGACTAACCGGTCCCGAACCGGTCCGAAACCGGACTAACCGGTCCCGAACCGGTCCGGAACCGGTTTGATACCGGACCGGATCGGTTCTACCGTTCCGGATCCGGTATCTTACCGGTTCCGGACCAAACGGATCCGGTTCCGGATTGAACCGGAACCGGATCCATTTTTAAAAAATAAAAAAAAAAAAAAAATTTTTTTTTCGATAACTCCTTTCATTTTTTTCCTTTTTTAAAAAAAGAAAAAAAAAGAAAAATCCGGTTCCGGGTTGGAACCGTTCCAACCCGGAACCGGATCCGATCCGGTTCCTTACCGGATCGGACCGGTTCCGCCCATAACGGGTCCGGAACCGGCCGGTTCCGGTCCGGACCGGACCGGTTTGATCCGGTAACCACCCCTAACTTTTACAAACAATATTTTGATAAAAAGGGCTAAAGCTGCTATTAATCGATAAAAAAAACCTGCAAATTAAATTATTCATCGCGTTATAAATATTTTTCAAAAAAATCCATTTATCCTGGAGTGGATTGGCATACCAACAGTTTTAACATTAACTTCTGAAAATAAAATTTATTTCATCAAATTTATCTGTATGTACTACTATAAACAATTTAAAAAATCGATCATAAATATGTGTCTGCGAGTGTGTGTATATATTTTACAGAGTTGACGAGAGCAAATGGTCGCAGTCGTTGTCAAGTTTGGAGTATGGACTGGTAATCCCACGCAATCAGCGACTATTTTGGCCAAAACAAATGGCGTATATTATGTTTTCTGGGGGCTGATACGAACCATTATAATACAATAGTTGGTTACGTGTTTTTTGAATGAGCAAGGAAAACAACAGACAGAGAAAACCTATAATCCCCAGCACTAGAAAAAACTAAAGGTCGTTATCATGCCCAATTTTGAAACTTGTAACGCAAAGCAATGACATCTCGACTAGTTTCCCCCAATTTACCTTGAAATTTCGTATTTCTTACATAGCCGTTTCTTGTTTATCTGTGAGATTGGTCTATCCTACTCGTGGGAGTGTTTCTCATCATATGACAGACAAATCATGTTGACCCATCATTTCCAAATGTTTGAAGAGAGAACATAGTCAAATCCTAAATTTTCCATTGCCTTATAAATATATTTCAAAGCCATTTATCCTATTCCAAGCCAATCATATTCATGTCCCAGTATTACTAAGAAGAAGTCGAAAAAGAACTAGGAACAACAAAACAAGGACATGGATATATTGAGGTTTGTTTATTCTTCTAACTGGCGACTTAGGTATATCGATTACCTTGTGGCTATAGCCGTGATTTACCTGGTACTTGGATTGTGTGCTATACAAACAACAGAGCTATCAAACTCAGTTCCCGCATTTGCCATGTCTCTGTTTAAATCTTTTTTTACTATGTTCACAGTCTATTCAGCTTCTCATGGGTGGTTACTCCTTTCGTCTGTGTTCGCCGTCTCTTCGCAGTTGGAGAGACCTTCTGCCGATACATATCTCGTTTACTCTGCTTTGAAGTTCTTGCATCTTGTTCTTTTTCTTTATTATTGCTCGTCTATAGCAATACCTCATTTTTTCCCCCGTAGTGCCATTATTTTTGATATTCTCGTATTCCCTTTGGCTTTCTTCCTCCAGTATCAAAGAATTTGGCGCTCCCAATGGATCGACCTATTACGCCGACTTCTCAATTCCTATTCACATAAGCCCTTCGTCACTTGGCTGCGGATATATATGTCAGACGGTGGAATGACTAACCTCATTAATCCCCTATCTACTGCTGCTGCCGGGACGGAACAAGAGAATAACAACTCCATCTTTTCCAGAAACAAAAAGATTGTGAGAAAGATTAAATTTGCAGTTGGAATGACGGTATCCATTCTTTTTCAGAATTACTTCAGATTAAAGTCTTTCGAAGAAATCGTGGCATTCCTCTGGATTGCAGTGTCCTGGCTTGCTAGCATCACGTTGCTTTCGGTTTCCAACGATTTTGGGGTTTTCAACTTTATACTAGGCAACGTGATCGTGGGTTCTATGGTGGCTGAAGCCGGGCTCGGAGCTCTTACTTGGATCACGTTCTCCGCATCTCTTCTCCTGTACCTTTTGCTCCTCCAGCTCCAGTCCTTCCCTTTAATACATGGAAGAATAAATTTTAGAGTTCCTATTGTTGTTTTTATTTTACTCTACTTAGTTGTCTACGGTTTATACCTTCTTCTGTCTAGATATAGGACTTGCAGATTCTCGGATCTCGGACCTTTGTCCAGTCGTTAAATTGTGTAAATTCTTGTATGGATAGGGTGTGTGTCCGGCCTATGTCTCAATATACAAAAATATCCAATCATGGTTTATCAAATCACAATTGACAAAAATTTATGGGTGTTGGTGAATGGATCGATGCAAATACCCGGTCCACGCAATCAAATTTTCTTGCTAGATACAAATAAGGGTTCTTAGCTATAAATAAATTTGTACATCTCTTTTCTATAATTATAACAGTTTATCAGCACAAATGCTTTATGTAGATGCTCCTGAAAGCAATTGCAGCCGCAAGTTACCGCTCGCGCACTACTCGCTACGCCTTGGCGTTATTTTCCGGTGACGACTGCCGGTCTATCCCACTAAATCGACCCTTCTGAATTCAATGGTAGTCTCAAATTTTCAATCCAGACACTCCTAAAGTCATGTTTGATTAAAAGTTCATACATAAGGAGGGTGAATCTGGAGGTTATTGTTCATTTTTTAATCTTAATTTTCCAGAATTTCCAGTATATACGCATGAACATATATATCAAGAATTTCAAAAATTCATAACTTTGTAAATTTTTCTTCCTAAATTAACATGCATATATGGAAGCGAAGCATGTTTCATGACATCTTGAAAAAAAGAACATATCACGAAATGGTGTATAATTTTTGCAATTCTCGGTCGAACTTACTATGAAAAATTGGACCCCACATGGGATTCACCCCATCAATACTTCAAACTACATAGGGAGTTTTATTCCACATATAGCATAGAATCTTCCGGAGTTGGATGTGGAGTAGAGTTAACTTATTTCAAAACTAGGATATAAGTTGGGTTAATCACGACCCTCGCGTTTTCTCTTTATTTCCAACACCACAGACCAAAATTGGTGGCCCGAGACAACCCTTATACATGGGTCATGCCTGGCACAACCTGCTAGTGTAGCAGGTGTCGTGCCACGGGCTGTCCATCCATTTTTGCCGCCTCCAGTGAAAACCACCTGGTGCCGATTTATGAACCTTTCGAACCTATCTGAGGAGGCGGCAGCACTGAAACAAAAGCCTTTATAATGAAGCCGAAGTAAAACAATGAAAAACATTTGTAGTAAATTATTATTTTTAAACGTACATCAATATTATAAATTATATTGCATGCACGATGATTTGTAACAACGTAGGCCACGCGGTATTTGGGCAGTTTTATAATCCCAATTTATTAATTATTTTAACTAAAACATAAGCATAATTGATAATTGTGTGATCGCCTTCATGATTAACATGCGTGCTTCACTTGGACCTTATTCTTGTATCAATCACAGTTAACTCAGCCGCAACAAGCCGGACCAGGTGGAGTCGGGCAGTACTTAGCGCAACCCAAAGTAGAAACATGATTATCCTTTCCATTGAGAACATTGTGTGGGAATTCACCTTGAACTGCACCACCATCTAAAAGATGAACAGATGAAGAATAAATATTTCTTCATTAAAGTCAAGAAAATATCGACAATTTAGGATCTTCCAAAGTTAAAAATGTATCAAGTATCCAATGTAGTCAAGCTTAGGTCTCTAGTGGTTGTCTCCACACAGAAGAGTACTAGAAAAGATAAGATAAGGTGCAGTAGAAGAACGGTGCTTTAAGTAAAGAAAAATAAGTGAATTCTTGATGAATGAAGGGTTTATTCAAATACCTTTTATTGATGTGGAGCTGAAGGAGGGTTAGGAGTATTGGAAAAAATGAGGTCTCTCAAATAAGGTAAAGAGAGAAAAAAGAAAAAGATTGTTAGATATGTTTCTAAATAAAAGGTATGATTCTATAGGCAGAGGTGAGGAACTTTCGGTAAAATCGAAATAATCAATTGAATAAATTTAATTTGGAAATTGGTTTTGATTCGTTCAGTAATTCGTTTTTTATTTTATTTTAATAAATATCGAGTCAATTGATTTAACTGAATCTGAACAAAGTCTTCAAAATTATGTTGTTGACATCTTCTAAGAAAGTCTTTATATTGATCTCAAGCTTCATATACATGTTCAAATTCAAGCTGCTTAAATGTTCTAATCTCAGTTCACAACACTGGGCTGACTTAGCTGGTGGAAAGAACTTGGCAAGGAACTTCTAATACATGTCCACCGATGTAGTGATTCTTCCTACTGAAATAAGAACAGGTAAATTTTAATAATGTCTTCAGAAACACTATTTACCTTAACCGTGTTGGCCATCTCCAAAAGCATAGTGACTACTGGATCCTTCGATGCCAAAACCTCAAATTGACTCTGTACACAATGTTGATCAATGCAACCTTAAGCTCAAAATTGTTTCCATTGATAGGTTCACGTGTAATCCCAAAATAGTTATCATTCACAACATAAACAAATCTAAGATGCTGAGTAACAAAATAATCACAGTAAATTCTAGGTAGAAAGTACAACAGGGCATAAAACATACCAGAGATTGCTAAACTTGTCATAATTTTTTCTCCTCTTCCACGCAGTATCAATATCCTCATCCATGGACAAGTCCCACAGCCCGTTCTATTTTCTCAAAAGTCTGCTTCTTTTACAATAAACTAGTAAAAAGCCATGCTTTGCACGTGGAAGCATTTCGAATTGAAAAATGGCAATTCACAAACTTAAACTCTTTGGCAAAACTAAGACTTAGGAACTCAGCTTCATCTTCAGTCCCAAAAATGGTAGAACTAGCATAAACCTCAAAATACTTTTCTTCTGCTCCTTCCCTTCTTGCGAACTGTCCCAGCCCACTTGATCCATGTTAGAAAATCTTCCCTCATCATTACCAAACACCCCAGAAAAGCACAGCTACACAATCCCATAATCCAATTTTTAACCTCTTTTCTCCACCTATTCACTGAAGCCCGAACAAAAGTAAACCTAAACTACTCAATAACAAATCAGCATCTATCATAATTTCTTTCCCCAAAACAACCCACAACCCCGATCAACACAATAAAATTCCCACCATGCCCATTCTTGTTTTACTTCTTTTTTCCGAACCATCAAAATCCCTCCGCCCATCCATGCCCAAACCCAATCCCACCCTCAGTTCCTCCACCAAATTCCCTAATCTGCATCACTAAAAGTTCCAATGCCCACTCCATTTTCACGGTGGTCTGTTTCTTTATTGTGAATTACAAATTTCATTAGGATTACTCTTAGTTATCTTTGAACCCTGAGCTAATGAAATTATAATTTGAAAGAGCACGACTTGCAGGTGATTACCCAACTGATTCATTTAGAATTATAATCTATGGCAAGTCGCATGTAAACCGACAAATGGGATTTTCGCCACATAGTCTGATCTTATATCCATGAACAAGTGAGTTGAATTATATGCATAATGAAGAAACTCAGGGTCATGAACATTACAAATTGACAAAACATCTGTTTCAATCTACTGGGGTGTGTTTACGAGATGTCGCGCCTAAGTTAAAGCTTATAAATACATTATTAGAAAAACACTTCAGTACTATTCAGCAGTAAAAACAAGTATTTATCGTCATGCTAGTTCCTGGAGTTAATTATGGAAACATTATGAGTGCCGCATTTCTTTCTTTACCTGCAGTAAGTAAGTGAAATCTGTAATTCATCAACAACATTAGTCCAACATTATTGTATTACTAATATGATCTACAGCAAAACTTATTCAAGCATACATTTGTTCATTATCTTAACTTACGAGCGATGAAAGAACACATAATACTTGATCAAAGTGAAGGAACCATGATTTTACCCAAAACATCACTTTAAAAAAATGAAAAACCACAAAAAAAAGGGAAATTCGCAAACTTAAACTCCTCAGAAACCAAAATTTGGGAAATCGGCTTCATCTTCAGTAACAAAAGAAAATATAGATCCTGTAAATAAACCTCAATATACTCTTCTTTTTCTTCTTCCTTTCCTGTTTACAGTCTCAAACCAGTTGACCCAAGTTCGAAAATCTTCCCTCTTCACTACCAAACACCCCAAAACAGCACAGCAACAAAATCCCAGTATCCAGTCTTTAACCCCTTTTCTCCACCCATTCACGGAAAGCCCAAACAAAAGTAAACCTAAACCTCCCAATAAGAAATCAGTATCTATTATCATTTCTTTCCCCAAAACAACCCACAACCCCAAGCAACACATCAATAAAATTCCCACCACGCCCAATCTGGTTTTCCTTCTTCTTTTCGAACCATCAAAATCCCCCCACACAAATCCACGCCCGAACCCAATCCCACCCCCATTTCCACCACCAAATTCCCTTATCAGTAGCACCAGAGGCGGGGGCAAAATCCCAAGCTTTGAGGCAATTATACAAGCAGATTCCAGCATAATTTTACTAGATCTTTCAAACCCACATCTCTTTCTTTTATTTATCGCACAAATAATGGGCTTGCGCGAAAAAAGACTGCTATACGGAGTCGGGCTGAACAATATTGGGAGGATAGGAGGAATATTGACATTGTTGCCGCCATTAGAAGAAAAGGGCAGAAATGGACCTGAAATGAGAGGAGGCGCGGTCCGCATCTTGTCTAGAAGCTCAGAGAAGCCGACCGTTGCGAAGTGTGAATTTTGAAATGAAGTTCTTACTGCTGATAAAATTTTTTTGGTTTGTGGACTGCTTTTATTGAGGTGCAGATAGGGAAATTCTTGTACTGACTAGATTGTTATATATCAACACACATAATACATATAGATATATATTTATATGCGTTGGTATATGACAGGACCTGTTCCAACAATAATTTCCCTGTGGCGAAATTACATATGATCATGTTTTGAAAAGAATGCTTGTTAAAAGGCTCACCAAAGTTTCAGATGTTGTTAATATACTCCTTTCACGTCTTCGTAAAGCCTCACACAAAAAAAGATGGTACAAAGACACTTAAAATGCAACTAACACTTCAAAATACCCCGAATCCTGTGGAATGAATAACATGGCATTCATGATCAAATATGCCACATGGCTTTTTTAGAATATTAAAATTAAGGACACATTGAATCTCCAACCTTAGCTAGGTGCTTTGGGACTACTCCGATTTGAATTTGTACGGTGACCCAAAATCTTGTTTACAATACTTATCTCCTATATAAAAAAATAAAATTTAACGACACGTTTTGGTTGCACCAAAATTTCATAATTCCTCAATGTTTTTTTTTTTTAAAAAAAGAAGAAGCAATACTACAAAAATAAATCATTTTGTTTCTCCTTCATATTTCATAATTAATTTCATATTCTAAACAATTAATCCAGTTGTTATAAGTTATAAAAGTGGGTATTAATCCACAATTGTATTTGTGCTAAGTTTCATCATACAAATTATCATGAAAATTTGGAAACGAGACTTGAGGGTGTTTGTAATTCCTAATTTATATGCTATAGTTTTAGGTTTTTAAATTATGTACATGCACAACTAGTCGGAATGACATATACTCGATGGTGTTAAATTTTGAAATACTATTGAATTAGTAAATTGATTTTTGATATTTTTTTGAACTAAATATTTTGATATTTTTCAATAATATGAGTTGTGTATGCATAATAACTAATATACTAGTTAGTTAGTATAGATCGGGATCCACGTGCCAACAATGACAAAAATATTCAATCATGGTCGACAAAAATTTATGTATGGGTGCATGTACTGAGGCCTACACCCAGTCCTCCATACAAGAATTTCCCTATTCTCATGGCATTAGAAATAATAGTGTTGCACTCACATTTTGATCAACATTATTCTAAAGACTTTGCATCCAAGGATGAAAGAAAATGAAAAAGTTTAAAGATCGGTAGAGTGTAGACCAGTGACAGATGGGGCATAATATGTTAGATGCCTTGAATGCCAACAACAGAAATGTCCAAAGATTCGTCAATAGTCGGCATGTTACAAGGAAGTGCCTTTACACAATCATTTTTTGAAACCAAAAATTCGATTACATGCGCTGAAACTCATTAATTTTAATAGAGTTCACATGGCCAAAATGAAATATCACAGAAGATTGTTTCGAATGCCAAAGAATAAATTCTATTGAAGCCGTTGGCTTCTGGCAAAGATATGCCCGTCAATGTTTGAGGCCATTTACGATCAAGCACTTGTGTTCAGTAAAAGGTTGCTCGTTAATGAAACAAAATAGCGTGGCTAGTTGAAGGAGCAGAAGAGAGTAACAGTTGCATGCATCTTGCCCCAAAAAAGCCACCATTTGCAAGTTGCTTGAGTAGACATAAATTACTCCATGGTTAGAATGGAAATGAAACAAAGCATACAATGATCGGATCTCGGATGACTTGAATGATCTAATGTTAACCGCTGTGATCTTTGAAGCGAATTTGGTGGACAATCCTATAGAATGGTTCATCGATTCCGGTGCAACCCCGGCATGTGTGCTCGGACAAAGCCATGTTCTCCATATACATTCCAATAAGTGGGCGCCAACTCTACATGTGAAACTCCACTACATCTCCGATAGTTGGACTAGGGAATGTGGTTCTAAAGATGACTTCGGGAAAAGAATTGACTTTGATAGATATGTTCCCGACATCCGAAAGAACTTGATATCCGGATCGACTCTAATCAAGGCGGGTTTTAGACTAGTTTTAGAATCTGAAAAAATTGTACTCTCCAAAATGGAGTTTTTGTTGGAAAGGGCTATATGGAGAAAAACCTTTTCAAAATGAATGTAATGACGAGTATACGTCAATTTGAAAGCAATAAAGTGAATGATTCTATTTATTTGATTGAGTTTTGTAATTTAAGGCATGATCGTTTGGGTCATGTGAATTATGGTTCACTTAACAAATTAATGAAGTTAAAATTATTGCCTCAAATGAATGTTAACTTGAAACATAAGTGTGAGACTTGTGTCGAGACCAAGTTAACGAAACAGTCATTCCATTCAATTGAAAGAACTACGACACCTCTTGAATTAATTCATACGGATCTATGTGATTTAAAGTTTTTGGAAACTACAGGTAGAAAAAAAGTACTTCATTACTTTCAGTGATGATTGTACGAGATATTGTTACGTCTATTTGCTAATAAACAAAGACGAGGCCTTTGAAGTATTTAAACAATACAAGATGGAAGTTGAAAATCAACTTAGCAAAAAGATAAAGAATGTTCGAAGCGATGGATGAGGAGAATATGGAGCACCGTTTGAAGAATTTTACACTGAGTATGACATTATTCACCACAATCAAATGGTATTGCCGTACGTAAAAATTGTAATTTAAAAGAAATGATGAATGCTATGTTGATAAGTTCTGGATTACCACAAAACTTGTGGGGAGAAGCAATTATGTCGGCCAACTACATTCTAAATAAAATACCACACAAAAGTAAGGATGAAACTCCTTATGAGTTATGGAAAGGCCACAAGCCTTCCTACAAATACTTGAAAGTGTGTGGGTGCTTGGCTAAGATAGAAGTACCAAAATCGAAGCAAGTGAAAATTGGGCCTAAAACAAAAGATCGTCTATTTATTGGTTATGCTAACAATTGTAGTGCATATCGATTGAAGAAGTAGAACCATGTCGTAGCAAGAGAACCAAAGTGACTAAGACATGTGTAAAACCCCAAATTTATGCTCCCCACTTTATTCTCTAAACTTATTACCCAATTATTATTCCCTAAACTTATTACCCAATTATTATTCTATCTTTTAAATACCTAATAATATTACCCAATTAATACCCCACCTTTAACACACCTTAATCCTTGCCATGGAAATGCTAGAATCTTGGGACCTTCCACCCCTAAATTTCCCACCCTAGCTACATATAACCACCATACCTTAACCCTAGACCACTACTCACCATTTTTGAATTTTGGCTCTCACACCACACACAAATTTCGAAAATCCTTCAAGGTAGATAGGAGGAGTTTCTCACCACTTTCCCAACCCGGATCTCGCTTCAGTTATCCATCATTGTAAGTGGGTTTTTGCTACAATTCTATTTCGTTTTCAAAATATTGTTTATGTATGTTTTAAACTTCAATTGAACAACATTATGAAAAGCATGTTTTTAAATCAAAAAAGTATGTGACATGATCATGAAAGAAGGACTTTGCGGAGCAAAGTGCTACGTGAGTAGGAGCCACCTCTTGATTCGGCGGGGCAAAGTGCTACATGATGTGGACGTGCCACATTTATGGGAGCCACCTCTTGATCCTTAAGAGCAAAGTGCTATGCCACGGGAGCCACCTCTTGAATCCAATAAGTATATGTGAAGATATGTGTTTATGTGTTTTTATGCCAAGAATCTATGATTTTAGAATTGTTTAAAATGATTTCTACTATGAAGATATATGTGTTTTTACTGTTCAATCGGGCCCTACTTGCTGGGTGTTTTCTCAAACACTCACCCCCCTTACCTCCCCTCCCAGACAAAATCGAGGAAGAAGATATCGAAGAAGAGGAACAAGAGCAATTCTGGGGATGGTGATCCGCTAGAAGTCTCAAGAAGATTTATTACTTATTTACGTTTCCGCAATTTGTTTTGAACGAGACATTTGGATCTCATATTTGAAGTTGTAATGACATTTTATTTGATTATGGAATAAAAGACTGGTTTTAATATAGATCTGTACACGAGGCTTGTTGTGTCCAAATATCATGTTTGGATTCGACGCCGGTGTCACGCGCTCCGATCTCGGGGCGTGACAATATGGTCCTGACTTCATGACATATATGTTGTACAATGAACCAAGCTCGGTTAGTGACACATTATCTAGCCCTGATGCTCCTATGTGGAAAGAGACTATTAATAACGAAATAGAATCCATAATGCAAAACCACACGTGGGAATTTGTAGACCTTCCAACTGGAAGTAAACCATTAGAATGCAAATGGATAAGTACAAGGCGAGACTCGTAGCAAAGAGATATAGACAAAAATAAGGCCTTGACTACTTTGATACATATTCACCAGTCACGAGAACTACGTCCATTAGAGTGATCATTGTTATCGCTGCTATAAACAATTTAGAGATACATCAAATGGATGTAAGAACATCATTCCTCAATGGGGAACTTGAAGAGGAAATTTATATGAAACAACCCGATGGGCTTGTGGTTCCCGGACAAGAGAAAAATGTGTGTAGACTCGTTAAGTCATTGCATGAGCTTAAGCAAGCGCCAAAACAATGCCATGACAAAACAATGTTGTCAGATGGTTTCTAAATTAACGAGTGTGACAAATGCGTATATAAGAAAAACACGCCTAAACCATATGTAATAGTATGCTTGTACGTTGATGATATGCTCATAGTGAGAAGCAACTTGGAGATCATCAACGCGACAAAGAAAATGTTAATAAAACATTTTGAAATGAAAGATATGGATGGAGCTGATGTAATACTTGGAATTAAGATCTCCAAGATATATGAAGGACGAGTGTTGTCACAATCTCATTATGTTGAGAAAATACTCGAGAAATTTCTCGCGAATGATACATCGTCTGTAAAAATATCCTATGACCCGAATCAACATTTGGTTAAAACAAAGGAGATCCTGTCATGCAATTAGAACACTCAAGGATAATTGGCAGGCTCATGTATCTCATGAACTGTACACGCCCTGATATTGCATATGCGGTTGGCAAACTAAGTAGATTCATGAGCAATCCAAACAATACCATTGGAAGGCATTGCCGAGGGTACTTAAATAAGATACACCTTGAACTATGGATTGCACTATACAAGATATCCTGTTGTATTAGAAGGATATAGTGATGCAAATTGGATATCAGACACTCAAGACTCCAAGTCGACAAGGGATTATGTGTTTACCATTAAACTAAGTAGACAAGGGATTATCCTTAGCCTGGCCACTATACCCACCAGAACTCCGATGAATCATAATCGAAACATTCGGCAAAGACTTCCTCTCACCTTTGCACCATCGGATAAGAGGAGAGAAGCCATTGATGCAGCTTGACCAAGACATATAGTATTGACTGGAGAGCGGATATACTGCAGCGTATCATATATGGCAAGACCTAAATAAAAAGATGAAACTTGAGGTGCATTTTACCAAAGTTGTTCCACACTCATTTCTTAGGGAAATTAAATTATCCGCAGAAAAAAACAAGAAAACACCTTTCAATCACCACTAACCTCTTTGTAAAACCCTTAATTATAACAATCACAACCAGAACATATGGAACATTAACTCCTCTCTTTTTAGGGGGAAAAAAACACCAGTAACAAAATTTGCCATGTCTTGCATATCAAAATTGACGTTAAACTTATTTTCAGTTAACTGACGCGTTCGGATTCGTTTTTAACGCAAAATGAAAAGAAAAAACTACGAGAAAGCGTAGGTACCAACCGTGACAGCGCCACCGGGGGAATTAAGGTACATGTGAATAGGTTTGGATGGGTTTTCAGATTCAAGGAATAGGAGCTGCACAACGACGAGGTGTGCAGTGTCGCCAGAAATTGGGCCATTGATGCAAATTATGCGCTCCTTGAGCAGACGCGAGAAGATATCGTAGGCGCGCTCCCCACGCAACGAGTGCTCAATCACCATCGGTATTCCGCCATTGATATATTTCGAGATTGGCGCGCCGTAGGCATGGTTGAGAGAAGAGGAAGCTCCTCCGCATCATAGTCACTCACTGTGTTGGGGTTTATTCGTTTCGCAGAAAATGGAATTGGAATTGGACGGTAAATGGTAAATGAGTTAACCGGAGAAAACTTTTAAACGATTGGACATAATTACCCTTCTTCGGTTCTTCCTCGCACACGGTTTTTTTTCAATGGATGCTCACAATTATAAATCCATATAATTTTAACTGTAATGAATGATGTTATCAAAATCAAATCGAAAAAAAGCGTATACACACCGGTTTAGGCATCAATTATATATCAAAATACAGTATTTTTTAAATAAAAATACATAAAATAACATAACAACCATTTTAAACCAATCATATTGAGTTGAACTCAAGATACAATTTTGATTTGGCTCGATTAAGAGCATTTTAAAAACAATATATATTAATATAAAATAGATAATCTTTTCAAAATGACATGAAATATAACCCCAAAAATGATATTACCTTGCCTTGAATTCATACAACCCTAGCATCCATCTCTATGCTGGGATATTACATCTCTATGCATGATATTTTGATGTTGCTTTGGCAACATCGACCATCTATTTGGAGCAGCATCAAGCAAACCTTCGATGTTATATCTCCTACTCCAAAGTTATAGAATATCCAAACAAATAGAATAAAAAAACAATAGCTCAAAAGGTGAGAAAAAATCTTAATATCACCAGGAACAAGACTTCCTCTCACTTTTCCAAACATGGGTTACATTGATATAATCATTGATGGTGATATCTCGTGATACATGTTTTTTTATCACGATCGAGAGGTGTTTTAGTAAAAAAATAATTAAATAAAGTCTTGGTGAAGTGCCAAATAAATTTAGTTGGGTGAAAGTGGATGCAAATTACATATAACATTAGAAGTATCAATTATTTTATAAAATGGTTCTTCTAATTTTTTTTTTGTTTTATTGTTTGTTTTTTATATTGTTTTTTATACAACTGAAGTCTAATAAATTTTTTTTTTAAAGTTAAATTTAGAAGTTAAAAAAAGTCAATTTACATTTATACCCCTCATATATAACCTTCAATGATCGCTTGTCTGTCTATATATAAACAGTAACACAGATAATAAAAAGGATAATAACACTATTCCGTCATTGATTCACAAAACAATTTGTCACTTATCCATTACAGAAACAAAGATCGAAATAATAATCGAGCATGTATAATCGCAGTAGAAGCAAGCATGGTTATGTTGTTAATGCGTTAATGGTGTTGCTGGGTTTGGGGTGTGTGGTGGTACTGGCCGCAGGGACTGAACCGACAGCCGGAACCACCACTAGTGCGGGCGGCGGAGGCAGGACGGAACAAGAAGCCGACCGAGTGGTAGAACTGCCCGGTCAGCCAGCGGTGAGTTTCAAGCAATACTCTGGATATGTGAATGTGAACCAATCTCATGGAAGAGCGTTGTTTTATTGGTTCTTTGAGGCCGCAAAGCTTCCTCAGAGGAAACCTCTGCTCTTGTGGCTCAATGGAGGTCAGCTTTCTATCCACATTTTAAATTATTTTATCCATCGCTTTACAAGTTTATTTTTTTATAATTTTTTTAACAAATCATTGATTTTTTTGATAATTAAATCTTTTTAGTTGTTTAGTTTCATATATGGCCCGACCCTTTATCGGCCTGAACTTTTTCTATATTTTACATATAGCAGGATATTCATGCACATAGTTTGATTGCGGATATAGATTTGGTTTGGTCCAAATGACATTTTATCACCTTGTTTGCTTGATTACTCGATGGGACCATCCAAAATATGTGTGCACCAAATTTTTGAGAAGATCGTTTTATTTATTTGGTGCTAAATGATTTTTTTAAAAAAAGTTTATAATTTTATCTCATTAAAAAAACTATTCATCATCATCATTTTTAGTAGTCTCAAGTGCATCAATAGGGTGTTAAATAATATGTAAATTGTGTTTATAATTATTATGGAATAATATGTTTACAACACGAACTAATTGAAAAAAAAAAGTATTATTTAAAACGTAGATATAGGAAAAATAAAAATAATTAAAAACAATGAAGTATTTTATATAATTTCAAACATATATTATTAATTTTTGTTCTCCTTGAAAATGGCATCGGAAGATAAAAATTAGTGGGGTTATGTAAAAAAGAAGAAGAAAACATTTCATCGCTTAGGAAAAAAAGTGAGGATTATTTAAAAAAAATACTATCCCTACCAAAATTAAGTTCTCAATTGTAAGTTTCAATATCTGTGTAATTAATTTGAATCACCAATTTTAGGTGAGGGTGAATTTATGTATAATAAAAGGGACATCTGCCCTTTGATATATATATATATATATATATATAATTTGTCCCACTTAAATTATTTACATTTTTTCTGTAATTAATTTTTGTATTCTAGATTGGTCCATATATATTTATTCTATCTTTTAACCAGTAATCATTATTTGTTTCAATAGCGATCGATTCCACTTTTATATATCCGATTTTACAAATACATATATATATATAATAATTATATATCTTGATTTTATAAACAGCCTATCCCCATAATTATTTTTCGAGTGCGATGTTGGAAGTCAAATCATGACGTTTATCTTTTGATTTGGCATGATAAATACCAAGAAGACAAAAAAATCAATAATTAAATTTTCAAATAACAAAATTATTATGGCATTTGAATGGCTAGCCCTGGGGCCTGCATTTACTGTTTAAGCTTATGAAAATATCTTCTTTTTCCATGGTCTACATAAGACTAGAATAGTGCACGCTCCATATATGAACAATCGCTATGAGATTCCCTTTTGATTTTACTGTCTGGTAGTATTTTTTTTATTTTTATTATTTTGGTGATGAAATATAATTTTGGAAAATTACTTTTTTCGTTTTTGAATGATTTTTTTTCTGCTATTGGTTTTCTTTTATATTAATCATGACATATATTTCAATGTTTTACCATTTTAATTAAATAAAATATTATGGATTTTAAGTTAGTAAAAATTTAGAACATAATTTTATTTATTTTCAGCATTATTTGTTTTTCAGTCTCGTGAAATTATGATTAATATAATTAGTTTTTTAAGAAAAATTTGATGTTAGATTTTCTAAAAATTCAAATTGCATATATACTCCCTAAATTGAGTGAGTTGTCCATTCATCCACCGCGATACGTGGGATCCGAGAAAGGGTCGGTCCACATTTGGGCCTAATATATTCATCATCTCATTGCACTGCACGATTCAAAATCGTGACCTAGGCAGTAATTTACCGTTGCGCCAATGCTCATTCATTCTTTCATGCCATATTGTTTCACTGGTCAAAATTCTTAGGCCGGAGCAGAATAAATGGAGAATCTAAAAATTTATATATTAGAATTTGTTTTTATGTTCCAAAGTAATCAATGTTATTAGAAGCCTTTGGTTGCAGGTCCTGGATGTTCATCAATAGGCTATGGTGCGTTAGAGGAGTTGGGGCCTTTCCTTTCACAGAAAGGCAAACCTGAGCTCAAATTCAACAAATACACATGGAATAAAGGTACTCTTTCACATACATATATATGTGTATATCTATATATGTTGGGGTGAAACATGGCATTTAGCTGCTATATGGTTTAAAAAATTTAAGTTGAACCGTTACAATCAGCTATAGTTTTTGGTAAAGCAATGAACATTTGATATATATATATATATATTTATTTATATATTTGGTGAGTTCACAAATAACTAACATAATATTTTCCCTATTTGTAGCTGCGAACTTATTGTTTGTCGAAACCCCTGTTGGTGTTGGATACTCATACACAAACACCTCTACTGATATTAAACAGCTGGGTGACAACATCACAGGTATATATCTATTAATAATAATATATATTTGTTTATATATATGTGGAGCATCATTAATAATATTTATTTATTTTTTGCATGTAATGCATCAGCCGTGGATTCATACATATTCTTGGTCAATTGGTTCAGAAGATTTCCACAATATAAGTATCACGAATTTTACATATCTGGGGAGAGTTATGCAGGTTACCATCTCTAAAGTCATTAATTTATTATTTTGAGATTATTCATTATAGATACTATGAATCGATTTAATATCGTTATGCATTATAGGACACTACGCCCCCGAGCTTGCAGAGGTTATCGTCGACAGAAACAAAAATTGGCCAAGAGTGATGACTCATACATTAATCTCAAAGGAATTATGGTATGATATGATGTACGGATACCCTTAAAATAGTCGTCATATACCCGTGTTGCATCGTGTTGATACGATATGGACATAGTCACATAGATATTGCATACTTGAGTACCGTATCCAATGTGGTTAACTTTATAAAGTCGTTAATAGATATTTACCCATGTATACATTTTACCCTGTTTTGTAAAATAGACATTTAAAAAAAAAAAACTATTTTTATGGAATGCATGCAGATAGGGAATCCTGTATTGGATGACGAAACAGACCAAAAGGGATTGGTAGACTATGCATGGCACCATGCTGTGATATCCGACGACTTATACCACCAAATCAACGTCAAATGCAACTTTACTCGAAAGAATCAGTCGGCCGACTGCAATCATGCGGTCCATAAGTATTTCGAGGTGTATAAAATCATAGATATGTACAGTTTGTACGCTCCAAAGTGTGTCCACTCCAATTCCAGTAATGCTAGTAGACCAGCTGCATCATTTGGTCCTCGCCTCTTCTCAACCTCTAATCATGTAAACTAGCACTAACTACCCATTATATTTTAATTATATATATATATATGTTATATTGAATATTATTGGTGGGGTGCAGGGGAGGAGATTCTTATATGCAGGTTATGATCCATGTGAGTCAGATTATACTGAGGTGTATCTAAATAAGGCTGATGTTCAGAAAGCCCTTCATGCCAATGTCACTAATATCCCCTACGCATGGACTCATTGCAGGTATGTATGTAGTCAGGGCGAATGTAGTTCATGGGAGGGGGCAGCTGTCCCGCTAAAAAATATATATATATTTTTATATATCATATTAATAAATCCTACAATTTTGCCCATCTCGATCACATTGCTAGATTCGCCCCGGTTTGTAGTAAATATATGTTTTCTTTCTTTTCGTTTCTTGTTCGAGTTTGATTAAAGGAATCTAATTTAGTTTTGGTGTGTACATATGTTGTTATAGCGATAACATCACGACTTGGGGTGATGCGCCGTTTTCCATACTCCCTATCCTTCGTAAAATGATCGATGCTAGTTTACGAGTTTGGGTGTATAGGTATGAAAATTTGTTTCCTAATTCTTTTTTATTATGTTATAAAGAATAAAGGATTGTAGAATAGCCAACCATATGGTCATGGTATGATCCCAAAATGCTTGATTGATATATTAGTGGAGATACTGATGGGAGAATTCCAGTGACATCAACAAGATACACACTAAGGAAGTTGGGATTGGAAATCACTCGGGACTGGTCTCCTTGGTATACTGACAATCACCAGGTATTTCATTTAGGCTATATTTGGATGGAAGAATTTCATAGATTTGGATTTCAAATCCATTCAAATTCGTTGGTTGATCCTCCATCTTCAATTTAAGGAATTATTTTTAACAATACGAAGATATTTCAAATTTATAATTATTGAAATCATTCAAATCCAAATTTTTAAATACATTAGTGAAATGAAATCCTTCCATCCAAATGTAATATTAATTATTTTATAAAACGTTAATTAATTATATATAATTTTTATATTTCTAATATGTTAATTAATATAGGTTGGAGGGTGGACTGTGGAGTACAAAGGGCTGATGTTTGTTACAGTAAGAGGAGCAGGGCATCAGGTTCCCTCGTTTAAGCCTAAGCAATCTCTTCAAATGCTCGAGCATTTCTTGGCTGGCAAAGCACTCCCACCAGCACCATTCTAGTTTAATCCATAATTTCATTCAATCCTAATCTAAATATATATTATAAGCTAAAAATATTAAAATGCTAGCTAATTCAGAAAAAAATACATTGCGTGAGTAGAGGTGGACCTTCAAAAGTAGACGGGGTGGTTTACTTTATAGTGAAATTTTATGTGTGAAACTTGAATTTATAGAACAAAATTATACGTAAAATTTCAATTTATTGTCTCTTGAAGGGATCATTTGTTTCGTATATGATAACTACATACGCTTAATTCTTGTGTTTGTCATTGTACATGTCGGAGTGGAAATTTTATATGGGTGCGAGATTAAAAGTCGATGAAATGTATAGATTGTGATTTAGATTAGTTAGTGACCACGGCTTAATGAGTTATTTCTTCCGTGTTGAACTGTTGGATCAGTCCTAATTTTGTCTGTGGCCGAGGAGAAAAAAGACTCAGCATGTACATGAGAGAAGCTAGTCATGAAATTCTACAATTAAAATTTAATGAGTGAGCGTATATAAAATTATATAAATCTTTACAAACAAAAAAAATTTAAACAAAAGAAGGATGACTGCCCCCACTCAGCCAGCCTGCCTCCGAGTCCGCCAAATGCACAACAAAATAACTAAATGGGATTAACAAATTTTGTGGGGATAAAATGTCACGCCCCGGGCCCAGGTCTGAGCAAGCGCGATTGCACAATGGGCTCATATGGCAACTATTTCGTATCCCTCATCGCTCTACGAAAATGGTTAACCCAAGTCGCTATAATAGTCCATTGTAAGCCTTTATAAACCACTTTAAATTTTCACCCACAACCAATGTGGGACAAACCCCTCATTTAGAACGCGACGTCCTCGTCGCGACCTAACTCATCGATCCACCGGCACCGAGAATCTAGAGGTGGCTCCTACAGGTTCAAGAGGTGGCTTCCGTCATGCAGCACTTTGCCCCGCGGGTTCAAGATGTGGCTCTCACACACGTAGCACTTTGCCCCGCATAGCACTTATCTCCCGGTGTTTTCTGCCGGTGACCGGCTCTGATACCATTCTGTCATGCCCTGGGCCCAGGCCCACGCAAGCGCGATTGCACAATGGGCTCCTATATTATGGTTTATTTACACTATGACTCTATTATGGTTTGGTCTCACTAAGGTTTAACTGATGACCAGTTGAAAATAGGCATGTTAAGATCACATTACATGAAATTTCCATGCTACGCATCCACGTCATAATACATGTCATTCAGTTGTATTGGTATATGTGACCATTGATGGGTCGAGTTACTATAACTGTAACAAAGGCCGCTTTGATCCTGCTGATATGATTGATGGATCGGATTGGTTATAGACACATTTCGATAATGACAGCAAAGTTGAGCTCATTCGGTTAATTTTTACAATTCATAATTATATAGTCTCACATATAGCCCAACTGGAAATTGTTGGATCATTAATCTAATGTTAAGCTTATATGTAAATAATTATGCATTATGGACTGTCTGTAAGGTTTAGCCCATAAAAATGGTCTAATAATGTTTCAGATTATTTGGGTTTTAATACAGCTGATAAGGGTGTGGACTTTTAATGTGTAGGGACAATTGTGCTTTTTTCTATTTGATTGATGGATTTAAATAGAAACCCAATATGTATATATAAATGGGTCATTGTCCTCAGATCACATGATAACAAAGTCATTCTAGAGCGAGAGAAAAAGTAAATGACTCTCAAGGCTAATCGTGATGATCTGGAAGGCCAACGACTCAAATCTACATGCATATCAACTATTATGAGTTAAGGTACGCTTCCGCTTACGGATCTACTAATTCTTGGTGATTTGACATGAGATTCTGGTTTTGGATATGATTTATGATCATAAAGTTTATTGTCTAACAATTTTCTGATAAGTTTATTAGGTATATTTGTGTAAACTTCTTACTGGCTGGAAGGGACACATCGTCAGTTGCATTGAGCTGGTTTTTCTGGCTTTTGGATGGGCATAGGGAGGTGGAGGAGAGGACAACTGAAAGTGTATGGGACAAAGATTCCATAGAGTTCAAACCGGAGATATGGCTAAGAAATCAACGATACTAGAGCTAATCGGCCTACAAGTTCATGGCATTTAACGGTGTCCCTCGACTCTGTTTTGTTACAGATTTTGCTTATTATCATATGAAGTTTGTGGCAGCTTCTATTTTTTTTATTTATTGGTATTCGAAAAGTAACATATCCAATTCATTGGGATTAAACGTTTGGTTGTTGTTGTATCGGTATCCGAAAAACATCCCGTGGAACAAAAAATGACATTAATGGAGATTTCCACAAGAAATCGATGCCAAACAAATTGACTTCATGTTATCTATTTCTATAGTTTTTTTTTTTTTTTTGTGTGTGTTTGGTACCTTTCTATGATATATGTTGTATTGATATTTTTTCAATGAGATGATTTGTACATTTATGAAGTAATTGGTGATATCTGTAGTAATATTTGTTATTGTTGCTTGGAAACATTGTACAATACAATTAGGGCTAGGATCGTGTTGGGTATTTTGGGGTTGGGGTAGTTTGTGTCAGATAATCAAAATTCCGGATACCTCTATGAACTACCCAAATTTTGACCCGAAATTTCGGGTACCCGACATTTCTGATATCGAGTACCCGAATTTAGAGTATTTGCTTTAATTGTTTTTTGTGGTACCTGTCTATTATATATGTTTGTATTGATATTCATTTCGACCTTTTCAATGTGATAATTTTGTACATTTGTAAGGTAAACAGAGTACAATACAATCTTTATTCATATCGATTAGAACTAATTCCTTTGCTTCGTAATTTGTTTTTCTTAAAAAAAATGTCATTTACATTTAGTGTCAGCATTTCTTATTAGAAATTTATATTTGTTAAATTATTATATATAAATTTAAAAAATAATTAATTGTACGGTTGAGATCAGTTTTTAAATTTTTTTTTTTTTAAAATGGAATTAACCCAAACATGACAAATTGGTAAAATATAGTTTTTTCTTGAAAACCAAATGCATATTTGATTCCAAAAAAGAAAAAAAAAAGGATTTATCCGCTGCCGGGACTCGAACCCGGGGTACAACAAGTGTACCGAATTCTCTATTGAATTTGATAATTCGCTACAGCGGAACTTGATGTTGTCGTTGGAATTATTTAATTTATATTAACAGAAGCTCGACTATTCTTAAAATATATATTCTAAATTTGTTTGTGATATTGTTTATTAATTTTAAATGATAGAATAGAGAATTGTTTACATGAACTGGAATACTTAATCTATAAAAATATATATATGTCAAGTTAAATCCTTAACATAATTAAAATAATTTAGTTAAGTCTACTAACTCTTTCAATATTTATAGACAATTCGACCGAGTTTATAAGCTGTTTCCAATATTTTAAAAGATACTAGGGCCGACTCACACGCATTATGTGTGTAACCTTATTCAGTTCATCATAACCTAAAAGAAATATTGTTCCATATTTAAAATTAAAATAATGGAGATAAAACAAACATGAAAAATAATGGAGATGAAACAAATGTGTTGATGTATGACATAAAATTTTCGTTAGCGATTTTCAACAAAATATGGAGTAGTTAAGAGGAAGAAGTGTGGTTGATGAGTTAAAAAATACGAAACCAATATTCAGAAAAATGTTGGCGAGGTATAATCATATGTAACAATAAAAAAAGGTTTCAATAAAAGTGTTTTGAGAGTGCATTTTTTGGTTTTTGAGAAAAGCTTCGCAAATTTTAAAATATTTAAAAATAAGCCACCAATAATTTATTAAGTATTTTTAAAAAGTAAGAGATAACAGCATAGCTATAAGGATAAATAGTCAGATGGAAAACGATATGAAACAGTATGGAGTATTTAAAAGACTCTTCTTCTCTAGCTAATGCAATAATAAAATGTCTTTCTAGTTGGACTTCAGGTCTATTAGAAATCTTTGAAAGTAAACAGTCTCTATTAATCCACTTCATTGCTAGCAAACAAAATTTACCAAGTAAAACTTCCTTATTTACATCTCTATTATAGATTGTTAAAATTGTATGTGGGGGCGAATTTAACATTTTTATCGAGGGAAACAAAAGATAATGACATGAAAGATATGAGCAATAAATAATTTAAGGAGCACAACTGCCCCTTCATTATACATAAAAATGAATTTCTAGTCTTTCGGAATATGCACTCAATTTCATATGTTCCACAATTACACTCGGCATAAAGTAAATTTCTTGAAATCTAGAATGCGCCTTATCATGAGCAATAAACCTGTGAAGTGTTCCAAGAACCTCCACAAAACTACATCCAGCAAACTTCTTCACCCCTCTTAATTCCATCGCTTCTCTAGTTCTTCTTGCCTCATCCCACCACTTTATACCCGCATACACGTTTGACAGCCCGATATATCGCCCATCATGATCACCCTCCAATTCAATCAGCTTTCTTCCAACTGCTTCTGCAACTTCCAATTTCCTATAATTTATACAACCGTTGAACAACGCTCCCAACATCGAAGCTGTGGGTTCTATTGGCATTTGAGATACCAACCGGTATGCCTCGTCTACATGACCTGCACGAGCTAGAACATCCACCACGCAGGCATAATGCTCAGCCTTCGGCACCATACCGTTCTTAGCAATGGCCTCCAAATATTTTCTCGCCTCATTCACTAATCCTCCATGGGCACAGGCATTTAGAAGGCACAAGTAAGTGATCTCATCCGATTTGATTCCCAGTTCCACCATTTCCTTATAAAGATCCAACGCCTCCAAAGCATAGCCATGCGTTGCAAGCCCTCCAATCATCGCATTCCATAACAAAACATCTGTGTTTCTCATTGAAGCTTCACGAAATACGACCAATGCGTCCTCAATTGCACCACATTTAGCATACATATCTACGAGGGCCGTCCTTAAGACGAGAGTTATCGGGAGCTTATTCTCGACTATGTGTTGGTGCATTGCCCTACCTTGTTGAAGTGCACCCAAGTGAGAACAAGCACATAAGACACTAATCATAGTCACTTCATTTGCTTTTGGTTTTCCATTTTCTCTCATTTTCTTGAAAACCGACAAGGCCTCCATGTGATTGCCATCCTTGACATAGCCATCAATTAAAGAGCTCCACGACACCACATTCGCCTCGGGCATTTTATTGAACACTTCCCTCATCGAAACAACATCCCCACACTTGGCAAATGCATCAAGAATCGAGTTCCAAGACACCAAGTTTCTCACCGGCATTTCATCGAACAAGTTCTCCGCATTTTGTATTTCACCGCACGTACCATACATATGGATCAAAGAATTTGATACAAACAAGTCAGACGCAAACCCATTCCGCAATGCATGCGCATGAATACATCCGCCAATAACAGGGTCCGAAAGGCGTGCTGAAGCTTTAACAAGAAAAGGGTAGGTTAGATGGTTGGCGACAACACCATGCAGCAACAATTGGACAAATATGAGGATGGATTTGTGTGGAGTTTTACTGTTTGAAAAGGCCCTCACGAGAGCATTGTAATGAAAAATTGTGGGGTTGGGGAGCTGAAGAAAATAACGATGAGCATAGTGGATGTCGAAGGAATTAGCGGCCAAAGATAGGATTTTGCATGGAAATGGATGGTTGTTGGAGAAACCAGAAGATGTTAGGAGACCATGGAGTTGCTTTAAGTGAGACAAGCTGCTGCATTTCTCAAGCAAATTTATAAAAATAGAAAATGATACATCAACCATTCTTGATAAATTAAGTATTAGTTCTCATCTATTCAGAATGGCAAGAGAAATGTGAGATAAATTGGACTGCGAGAAATATCATTGTATGGTTTTTTTTCTTCAACAAAATAGATAAAATAATTGATTGATACTTCACAGCTTAGTTTTTTTTTTTGTTTTTTTTTAAGCATGAAAGGATATCGATTAAGCTAAGTTGGCAAAGTCTTCGATTGCAAAGAGACGTGAACACTACAACACATAACATAGCTCAATGGTCTCATCGTGTTTCTGTTTTTGGAGTTGTTCCTAATTATTCTCCTATATGGAATATATATATCTTTAATCCTCCATGATTTTGATTGTATTTTAGCTTTTTGTCTAGTAGACTTGTTGTTCTCGAAACTCTGTATCTTTGATTTGGTTTAATTTAGATGATTTACCACACAAAAAAATAAAAATCTTCAATTACAAAGGGACTTAAAAATGAAGGGCAACATTCCAAACCCTAGGAATCGGCCCATGCGACACAGATCTCGCAGCTAACATATAAGATAAAACATTTGTTGATCGTCTACAAACCTAGTATTGAGTTGGGTTATGGAGTCTATAAGAGATGCATCAGCATGGCAATCAGAAGGACTATTTATACTCGTGACCACCATTTCCGCGTCTGATTCCACCACTCCATGATCCAAACTAAACTGTCTGGCAATCAAAAGTCCCTCATAAACCCGCAAGAAATCCAGTCGTCTGAGGATAAAAAGAGCCAGTAATATGGGGGAAGCATGCACCAACAAAATGATCCCATATTCATCCCCTAACGACCACACCAATCCCAATAAAATTAAACCGAGAGGGGCTAGCTGCATCGACATTGATTTTAATCATACCATACAAAGGAGGCTTCCAAACAAATCGGTTAGAACATTGGCGCAAAGCTAGACGGGATGAAGTTACTGATGGTGAATGAAACCAGCTAGCCCTACTCACAATATACATCACCGTTTCAGATTTAACGTTAAACACAAAATTATTACAATCCATCTATATACTCCATGAAACTAGTGCAAGGATTTCAAAATCAGCTGACAAACCATTATTAAGAACCCACCACCACAAATGGTACACTGTTGCCACAAAAAGGATGAAGCATAGGCCAAATCGCAGTAGCTTTCCAAATTTTTGAGCATATTTACAATCCCATAGTGCATGAAAAGCACTCCGGAAAAGCTAAACACCTCGGGCATTGGTTGTCAATCGAAATCCCACGATTTGCCAAGTTGAAAAGAGTGGGCATCATGTATTGCCCTCTAGTTATGGATTTTAACTTTACTAGGGATATTAATTTTCCACAACTTGCGACATAATAATGAAGAGGCAGAAAAAGTACCTTGGCTGCTTTCTACCATCGCCCTAATAGCCAGTGAGTATCCGGATTTAACTGAATACGCTCCGTTAGATGAGTAATGCCATATTAGTCGATCCCTACCATTCAAAAAAGAAATTGGAATTTTCATCAATTCAATATGGTCTACTTAGCCACAAAGTTTGATTAATCCTTGCCCAATTTCAATACCCTTGCTCAATCCTCAAGTCTTTAACAGTTAAACTTTCAAACCTTTGAGTAGGAGCAGTGATAGGTTTAAAAGTCAGAGGTCTTATAGCAGACAAGGAGAATGAAAAATCTTAATATTGGTACCATCAACGATTCGCCATCTAAGGCAACGACTTAGTAAAGATCCGCCCCACAAAATGTTACGCCAAAAATATGAAGGATTACCATCCAAAGATGCATTTAAGAAGCCAGTCGAAGGGAAATACTTGACTTTGATTATCTGAGTGAAAAGTGCATCGGGTGGTTAATTATGCGCCATCTTGTTTAGCCAGAAGCGCTTGATTGAAAGCCCGAATACAGCAAAATCCATTCCTCCAGAACCATTAGGTGAACACAATTTAGAACTTGAGATCCAATGTATACTCCTTTGTTTTGAAGAATTACACCACCAGACAATAGCGAGTAGCGATGGACCATTTTTGACGCCAGTTACCATATCCTTGATGTGTATCACCTTTTTGACACCATAACTTTGTTTGAAATTCAAACCAAAATTCATTCAAGATCTTCCGATTAATCATACTACTACAATAATCAAATGCACACACAGAGACGAAAATAATCAAAAAACAGAAACGATGATAAACAACTTTTAGTTAAGTGATCCATACAATGTTATCAAGGCATAGGTAAGCCTGAGTGGTTGTTATAACACAATTGTTCACATATAATTAATCTCCAGCAAAAATAAATTATGTAACAGAGAAAGAACACTTCCAAATATTGCCGGAATGTCTCGGGAATATATATTTGCTAAGGGAAAATATATTAGATAAAGCACCCAGATATACTTACTATTGTACATTAGGCGAAACAAAAAAAAAATGGAAACAGAAATGTTGTTGATACAAATAGCATTCAATAGGCAAAACAAAGTAGCATGCGACAATATGTTTTAGCTTTTCCCAGAGGTGGAGACTTCAGTACTGCACACAGGACAAACCTGCACGAACCCAAAATACATCCATTATTTCTCCAGTCTACCCATTCCCAATCCAATACAATTACTCCCTACCGCATTGAGAATATTCGTACCTTGTTTATTCTTAGCCAATTATTGATACATTCTGAATGGTAAGAGTGTTTGCAGGAAAGAACGGTCAAGGTATCACCATCCTCATAGTCCAACCTACATATAACACAGCTAAGGCAAAAGGGTATATTGCTGTCAGTTTATTGCCTTCATACAACAACCTAATAATAATTTCTTTATCTGCATCAGCAATTTATTTATACTTCCTTTTCTTTGCCTTTTTTTTTGGAGGTCGGTGTGGGAGGCAAGCATTTATATCAAAACAGGAACATGTTTACTTACGAATCACTTGTTCCTTCTTGAGCGCCCTGAGATTTATAGTTGACAGAAGGTAAGGAGGCAATAGTATCAACAGAAAGTCCCCTACTCTCTGTTCCAACGACTTCACCCAGTGCAAGTAACTCCTGTACCATAAAGTCACTTTTGAACTCAAAGTAAAATTATTCTGGGAAGAACCAGAACCCAACTTTGCAACCAGAGTTACCTCATACGACAGTTCATCTGGGTCCACCTCATCCCATGCATCCTAAAGATTCGTTAACCATGTCATGTACAACCCAAAATATATCGACAAATCTCAGTTGCCTGTTTCTACGATGCAAATGAATATCTTGACAATCACAAGCCAGTGCAGAAAGCAAATAAAAAACCCACAGAGGAAAAAGAAAGCACGTGTGCAGTGTTGTTATACTAGTTCCAAACTGCACATGACAAATTATTCATACTAGTTGAGCAAAAGCAAGGATAACCAAAAAAATTAGACCATCCATGCGCATGTTTATCCTAATTTCAAGTTAAAAGCAGTCATTTCATTGCAGCCACAGGACATGCAATCTTCAATGATCAACCAAATCAGGGGAGGTGGCCTTTGAGTTTTCTATTGGCAATAAGGAAATGAGATTGGAAATGGGAGGTTTGAGCCAGCCAATCCTTCACAACCAAATTCCTCCCCATTAATAGCAAGTTGGACTATGGAACGGAAATGGGTTAAGATTGTCCAGAATAGTTGAATTTCCAGGTTTACTAGCATCAAGAAGGGGATTTTGTCCTGAAAAAAGTTACGCTATAAAAATACAAAAATGTCACTTTCATTTTGGTTATGTGACTTAATGGTTTTAAAATCTTCTGGGACATGTATTTTCGAACCATGGCTGACAGATTAGCTCATTAAAGACTGAATGAGTTGTCTACAAATGAAAGAGGTCATTCATTCATTGGTGAATCAACTGACTAAGAATAAAGGTAAAAAAATAATAATAAAGATATGTTTGGATTCTTTTTTTGGCCCCTTTTTCCATTTCCAGAAAATGAAACCAAACAGTAGACTATTTTCTACTCCCAAAACATATTTTCCATGTTTTACTCCCTCCAACACAATCATTACTCTTAATAACCTTTCAACATTCCAAAGGGCTCTTATACTCTTAACCAAATACATTCAAGATACCCACACCATTAAAATAAAATGCATCTTATGATGCAACATCACAAATCCAATATATTCTTGGTATGGTTATCTGATATCTACAGTCATGTCTCCTTCAGAAAATAAAACCAACCATACATTACATTCTCCACTGCATTTCTAGGAATTATTTTCAAGAAACAGTGTTCTCTATATCATTTCCGAATTATTGCAGGTAGTTTTAAGCCACTTCGAAAAACTAGAAATTCTTGTTTGATATTAACATTTATTGTGTCTTGTTCCAAGAACCTGGTCTTTCGAAGTATAATCTGTTATCTTATACCCTTATTGATTAATTTCTGTTCGGAAGTTTTTGTTAAAGCAATTGAGTGATTGACAACTTGTGTTTTATGCAATTAAATTTAATTTCTGCCACGTAACAATCCCTGTAACATGAGAAAACCAGCATCTCCCGCTTCTCCGTCTGCTTAGTAAAACTAACATAAGCAACGAGTCTATACAACTGCTAGATAGCAGTTGTGGCAACATATTTCTATGCTTCGACGAACCTAAGAAGAAACCACTGGATCAGAGATCAAATAAGACAACACTGCTGACTCCATACCATGTGCAGGTAAATCTTCTATCAAATCTGACATGTTTTTCTAAAATATTGTAGATAATGTGAGTTCAATGCAAGAAAACTTTGAAAATTTGACTTGCAGCAGATGTTCTGAACATACAAGCTACGTTGATAATTACAGACGAGAATTTCCATCACGAGGAGCCTTTTGAAAGTAACATCTCCGTCCCTATATGTGTGCTTTAAAATTTTAAGCCAACAGAGGCTATTGTTAGTTGGAAATGTAGCTCATATGTTCCATTAAGAACAAGCTACACATTTTTTTAAAGTTTAGCTTCAATTTCATTTTCGGAATTACATAAATGCAGTAAAGTTGCGTGCCAAAAATGGATGAACCCGGACAAAAACTTCAATATTACATGCAAATAGAATATTCACTAGAAACTAGAGGAACTTTGAGAGATGCAAATGACATAAGACTACAAAGAAGGCACAATGAACCATAAATTTCTAATTAGCCAATGGTTCAATTTACATTCTTCATCTTGCATATCAAGCTAGTAATTCTAACTCAAGATGATACAACTTTTATGGCATGGTCATCGCTTTTCAGATATTCTACAAATTATGATCCGGGGGTTTAACAAAAATATTTTAATGAGGTCCAAGAATCTCTTCAGTCAGACAAACAGATAACACCAAAACTTGAAGAAGAGCATTTCCCTTTCTTACCCTCTCCTCTCCCACTCCATAAGTTTCTTTTCATCTTATTATAGCATCAAGCATTACTAGTTTTCTTTTTGAAACGAAGCTCATAAGCTCAAATCAAGGGAAATTGAGAATAGGTGTGGAAGAAATGCTTTTTGTTTTTGTGATTTAAACTTGAAAGCAGAAGTTCACAGAATATGATATGAGATGATTTTGGAAAAATATATCAGAGTTCACATAATATCGTATTCGAAGAAGCAACATTTATTTAGGTCAAGAAATTTGAGCAACCATCCAAACCTCATCAAGCTGACCTGACAAGGTTTCCTCGATCTACTGAATGAAAGATTGATAGCAAGTGTAAAATAACTTTTGATGATGAAAAGGTAAATGAGATAGCCATGTGCATCAATGTACCTGAGAATTACCACCGACATCATCTTCATCATCTCCTTCCCCAATAATCACTGTTAAGTAGGTACAATGGTGTAAAACATCCAAAGTTCACTCAGAGAAGCAGATGGGTAAATAACATAGCAAGTAACGAAAATATGGGCAATTTGGACACTCACTGTCATTTATTCCAGCTAGGGCCAGCAGTCTAGCTGTCATTACACGTTCTTCAGCATCTTGTAAAGCTCTCGCATAGGCTTCATCGCTGGAAAAAGCAGAGGGATCCAACTCAACGTTTTGGTTCTCATTTTCTACACCTTCATCATGATCATACATGTCAAAGACATCTTCACCATCATCATCCACCTCATTGTCCACCTCCACATCAGTAGCATTGTTATCCTCTTCACTTGCATCATCATTGTCAATGTCATCATCGTCATCATGCCCAAAACTCCCAGTTTCCCAACTTCCATAATCACTGACTTCACCGCCATCCATCCTCAATATCATATATGCCCTTTCCTGTTACATGAAATACAAATTATGCTATTCGGAAAGCAGAAAAGAAAAGCACAAATTAGTATTAAAGATAGACCTTTATGATTGCTCTGAGACATTTAATCAAAACCAGGAAACCTTAAATCACAATAGATGCTTTGTTCACCAAAAGAAAAAAAAAATCAGTAAGCAGAATGGAATCAGAACTTTTTACTAAGTTTCCCGAAGCCGAATTCTGGGTTTATCCAAAAAAGTAAGAGTCGTAAGCACAATTTCTCACCCTAAAATAAATAAGAAATAACAAGAAAAAATGATTAACGGTAGAACAGGGAAAAACAAAGAAGAAAAGAAAAAACCTGTTCTTGGAGGGTACGGGCAAGGGCAAGATCGGAATCGACTTGACTGAGGTCAGTGAACGGCGCTCTCCGCCTCTGATTTTCGCCGTCATTCCCGTTGGACGGCGTATCATTGACAACGTTGTTAGGGTTCCGTTCTTCTCCCTCCGCGGCGTCGGCTTTCGCATTCGTGTTCTCCATTTTCGGAGATTTAAATTCGCACCAAGCGATATGCAAATGCACGCGGAGATGTTAAATTGGAAGTAAAATTTACTTGGACTCTTTCATTTTGCCTTCTCATTTCTATTCTGTCTCACATTTTACATTATCGATTGTATTACTTTTAATAAAACAAGATTTATCAAATTCAATTTTAAAAAATTATAACTACGTCCTCGATAAATTGACAAAAAAATATACAATAATAAAAAATATATTAGTATTTATATTAAATGAAAAAATTCGTTATTATTCATACTAGGTCGAATCTATATAATAAACCAATTGAAATATTACATCACTAATTTTGTGTAAATATAATTTTTTTATATTATATGACATGATGTAGAAATTTAATACCGGGTATTAGCTTTCTGCAACATAACATCATCTAAAACAGTAACTGCTCATAAACTATAAGACCAGTTACTTTACTTAGCGTTAAAGATTATATTGAAAATAAGAATTTAGTATGCGATGTTTTATAAATCATTTTGTGAATATACATGGCACTATGGTGGTTATTTTATGCGTTTAATCTTTCTATTATTGTAGATAATACACTAGAATATACGTCGTATGTATATCAAGAATATTTTTTTATATAGTCATTATTTTATGTAAAATAAATGTATTTTTAAATGGTTTTTTTTAGTTAATTTGTTGAATGATTTTTGTGTTTTTAATTTCCTTAATAATATTATTTTTTTATTTTATATTATTATTTTTGTTGATAATAAACGTTTTGTGGTTTAAGGTAGCAATATTGTAAAGAAATATTCCTAAAGTTTTTATTGTTTTGTACGTGATATATGACAATTATGGGCGGACCAAGAAAAAAAAAAAAAAGGATGAGGTGGTAAAAAATATTTTTAAAAAAATTAAGGTACAAATTTGTTTTTTTTTAATTTCCATTAATTTTTTATTTTTTAGTATGGAGTTCTCCAAAGTTCATTTTCTTAATTTATTGCATCTTTCAAACTTACAAAATATAAAGCCAACACTCGTAATGATTCGTAACATTAAAGCAATTTCCAAAACGTTATTACTATTTTTTTTTCAGACTAATTTCCAAAAATAGTTAGAATAAAAACAAAAAGGAATTTAACACACACTACCAAAGTAAAAAAAGGAAATGCAAAAGAATTTTTGTGCTCAACCAAGCTTTCAATTTATTGTGCTCATTAATAATTGTTAAACTTGTTTTTTCAACCAAATATATTAATATAATTTGTGTAAAATAGAAATTATTATTATTAATTGTAATTAGTGCTGCCGCACACGCGTTAACATATGTGTAGCTTCATTCGGTTCATTATAATACAATAGAAATTTTGTTCCAAATTTGAATTTTGTGTATGTCATAAAGTTTTTCATTGTCGATTTTCAACAAAAAAACGAGAGTATTCAAGAGGGAGAAGTTTATTTGGAAAGTTAAAAATACGAAACTAATATTCAGAAAAATATGACGATTAATAAATCTATACTATATTATAATATTTAAACCCCTTATAAAAACTAACTTGGTATGACCATTTTTACATTCCAAAATTACCCTCATTTTCTTTTTAAAATTACTAATATCTAATTACACTCATGCCCTTACCAATCTAAAATATTACCATCACACTTGCTATCTATGTACCAATCAATTTACATTATGACATTCACAACCATACAAATTACTATCATACATATCATACAAATTATCATATTATCCTAAAAAATTTATTAAATTCCAAAACAATTAAATATAAAAATACTGTATAAAAAAGCTAAAACCAAAATAAAAACGACGTTACAAATCACAACAATTTACAAAAAAATATATATATGCACGCAAGACTTGCAGAATGAGACTAGTATATATAATAATAAAAAAATTCAATAAAAATGTGCGATATGATATTTTTGGATTTTTGAAAAAAATTCACAAAAAATCGAAATTATATGACATCGTCAGAATCTATTGTATTAATATGCTGAGCAAATAAATAGAAAAACACGAAATTTTGGAAACGAATATGGAGAGAGGCAATAGCAGCCACCCACAATGTTTGCCTTTGAAAGCGTCCACTCCTACCTCTACCTCCCCGACAAAGAAAGTATCAAAGGAAGAGCCTTTTGCTGCTTTTCTCTTCTTCCCTGGCCTTGGATTTTCTCGCTCTTCCTTTCTGTTTGCCTAGATTCTCTCTCGCATTATTTGCTGTCCATTATTTCGGCTTTCATTTAATCTGTACTGTTACTTTGAAATATCAGCTCTTTTCCCACATTGGGATTCATCTTCTTTTTCAAAAAAATAATTTTTTTGGAGAATTGATCAATTGGGGTTGTGGGAATTAATGAAGGTGTGCAGATATGGAGTTTCTTTGGATGAGTGACTTGAGGTTTTGGGTTTCAGTGGTTCTTGTACGTGTTTTTTCAACTCTGAAAATTTTCGTTATTTTTCCCCAATATTTTCGGAGTTGAGGTTTAGGGTTTGAGATTTGGTGTTGGGATGCTTTGATTGTTTGAGCGGTTAGGGAAGAGTTACATTAGTGTCTTTGGATATTGGGATGGATGGTCCATGCTTTGATTGTTTGAGCGGTTAGTGAAGAGTTACATTAGTGTCGTTGGATACTGGGATGGATGGTCCCCTCCATAACCATTTGGTTGGGTAGTTTGGAGTGTGGGACCTCAAAAGTTTAACTTTGATGCACTGATTTCCTTTGGATCCAGTTATAGCTCTGTGGGTGCGATTTATCGGGTTGGGAAAGGAAAAGGTCCGTTCTTGAGCGAACATGTCGAATAAGAAAGTTAGGGGGTCGCCTGCCTTTCAGGCAATTAACTCTTTGCCTGGAGATTTTAGGTACGAGGGTTCTCAGAAAAGTGACAAGATGATGGCACCTGATATTGTGTTCAAGAATGTTGAACAGTCGATTGACGGTAAGCAGGGCAATGGTAATGGCACTGGCAATGTTGGTTCGGATAATGATGAATCACCATATTGTAGTTTGGATGTACCAACAAAAGAGGAGTCTTCATTGGGTGATAATTTCAAGGCTTTGAGTACTCCTATCAGATCACCAAAACAGTCATATGTCGAGTCTAGGTGGAATGACACCAGCACCCCATATGCTTCGAAGAAGGTATGTACCGGAGTCTGATGTTATTTATTGTTTCTACTTATTTTCAGCGCATCCATGCCTTTGCCTCTCAAGATTTTTTTAGACTATGGGGGTAGGCGAGGAAATGATATAGACAACCCCCCTTCTTCTGATCGGATCTGATGATTCCTTATTTATATGACTAGTCGTTTGAATTGAATCATGAAATAGGAAATTAGATAACAATTAGGAACAGAACAACATCATGTGGTAATAGAGTTGATTCCAAGATTTTTCATTAAACTTTGTTTCGAGTTCCTTGGAGACAATGACTTGGTGTAGATGGTGGTCTCAGACTCTCAGACATCCTCTTTTTGCAGAGAATAGAATTGTTTTGATAATGACGAGTATAAATTAAATTTCTAGGTTAAGGACCTGGAACTTGCTTGAATGATTACTTACTTTGAAATTGTACCTTTAGCTGTGGAAAAATGAAAAAAACCAGTCCAGTTAGTTTTGCATTATGATATACCCCTACTGACATTATTGGATCATTTAATTCTTTTGCCCATCTTTCATTATGGCACGTGATACAATGAAGTACTGTAGAGACCATCTAGCATCATCCGGTGGATATAGTGTATTCTTCAAAAAATTATATTTCGATGTAAGGTTTCCACTTCTGATTGATGAATCAGATTTGGAACTTAGTATACTTTCATTTGCCGATTCTTTCACGTTATGAATCTTTATTAGTTGTCTCATACTCTCTTCATTCTAGCAATCAGGATCGATATAAATAAAAGTTTGGTATATGGAAGCTGCACCAGCATTACATTTTGTGGTGACTTATAAACAGATACCTATTTTGTTAGAATCATACTCATGTAGACATTATTTAGATTGCAGGTGGCTGAATGTGCAGGGTCATTGTATCATAAAGTAACTATTCTACCAAAGTGTTTCAATATAGGATTGAAGTCGATTGCCTATTTGTGCTTGAAAATATCTTTTAGGATATGGTTTCTATTTGTTTGAATGTAGTGTTTATGGGCATATTTGAAGTACGTTTTCAACAACAAGAACTGCAATTGTGTTTTATATTGAGATTATGCAAAATTCTTTCCAAAACTTTTTGCAGTATGAAACTCAAAAACTCGTAGTTAGATTTTGTGGTACGGAGATAAGACAAAGGAGAAACCAAAAACATTTTATTGGCCGTAGATCTGCATAATACGATTTTTGCGCTATGTAGATAAAAAGGTAGTACTTGGATGATATACCTTGTATTGCTCGTTTGAGACTCTTGATGAATGCGGTAGTGTTGGAGACAGCTATCATGCGTATGTGTTCATGTTAGTTGATCCATGACTGACTTGTTGGGAGAATGTTATCTACTATGTTTTAGTTTGAAGTAACCTTGGGAAGTCATCTTTGGTGATAAATCTAGTTATCATTGATCTTATAACCAAGTTATTTAAGTTTGTATATTCAGAAGCTTCAGTCGTGGTTTCAACTTCCTGATGGTAATTGGGAGCTGGGGACAATTATTCAGAACTCTGGAAGTGAGTTATTGATATCACTGCCTCAGGGAAAAGTGAGCACAACTTATCGTATTTGGATTAAAGTTTATATAAGTTAATTTTATCATTCTTAACCAGTATTCCTATGTAGGTATTGAAAGTAAATTTGGAAAATTTGGTACCATCAAATCCAGATATACTTGATGGTGTAGATGATCTGATGCAGTTAAGTTATTTAAATGAACCATCAGTATTGTACAATCTGGAATATAGATATAACCGGGACATGATTTATGTAAGTGTGCATCTTCATGATGAAAATTTATCAAATTTCCCGGTTTACTAACTGCCAGATATTTGATTTATGTCTCTGTTCATATTAGACCAAAGCTGGCCCAGTTCTTGTCGCAATTAATCCCTTTAAGAAGGTATCATTATATGGAAACAAATATATTGACGCATATAAGAGCAAATCTTTGGAGAGCCCACATGTGTATGCCATCACTGATACAGCTATGAGGGAATTGATCAGAGGTAATCCTTGTTGTGTGAACTATTGTACATTACTCCAAATACTAACTAAGTCTTGGCTTGCAATTATTTAGATGAGCAAACTTTTTTTCCCTGCAGATGAAGGCAATCAATCTATCATTATAAGGTCAGTTAATCACCAGTTGTTTTTCCTTCTTTCCATCTTTTGGATTTGCTAAATAAGTTTTTGTGCTTGTATAATGAGTTTGTAATACTCAAATCCCCGAACATGGGTTATTAGACAGATACTCACAGTAATAGCCTTTTTAAGAGCTTTAGATAATGATGGCAAACGGACCGGGACGCCTGTGAGTTGGCACAGCCCATAAATTTTTTTAAAATTTTTTAGACAATGACACATTAAAAATTATAAAATTGAGTGTGGGCAGGCCGACCCATGGGCCATACTGGGCCCAGGTTAAAGACAAACGGGCAGTGCCGGCATTGCCCGCTATAGTGGCAGGTGGCGCGTTTAGACACAACGTTTGACATCTCTAGCTTTAGGTGATCCAAATTTTCAATATCTTTTTTAAACTTTGTATCTGGAGGACTCATAGGGTGGTTGGCAAACTCATGCGGATCTTTTAATTTTATGTCACTGTTTTAAGATTTTGTTAAAATAATTATGGGAACAGTATCTGATAACTAGAGAGGAAACGAGCCCGACATTATGGAATTTAATACAAGAAGTATAAACAAGGTTCAGATGCTTGATAATGGTCATATACATAGTTAGCATGCATCTCCTTGGGTCATTATTGGGTATCACATTATAGGACTGCAGCAGTCACATTTACTTAGAAAAGCTTTGATTGGAGTTTAACCTTTTATTATTGGCTTATGTGACAATATTTAAGAATATGTACCTGACTGGCACCCTTGAATTAACATGGCCTACTAGACCAAGTTAATGTTGAAATCAACTGAAATTATTTTTGACGAGGTGCAGATTTTGTGTAAGGACCAGAACCAAAACCAATCCAATCCTTCTTTAATTTCTTGTTTTGGCATTTTTAAATTCTGATTGTCTAATGCTTAGAGTGGTGATCAATCCTACAGAAATTTTGAGCTACTGCTTTTACTTTATAGTTTCAGGATGCAATAGAACATCTTCCATTCTCTGTAAAATAGGCATTTTCTCTTGTGGGTTCACGGTCGTTCTTTTGATGGTCGTCTTTGAGCCTCTATGCAATTCATTGTCTTAGGTGAGGGTTCCGCACAAGCCAGATTTTCTGTGAGCCAGAGTTTCTGTGAATTGGCCACCATTTATTGTATATTAAGATAATATCTTGATACGACTCCTCTTCTGGATGCAGTTGTCAAGTAACAAGACACTGTTGTTATCTATCAAACCTTCACTTAACTCGTGCTAATTTTTCTTTACATAGCAGTAAGCATAGGTTGCTTAAATGACTAAAAACTATGACTTAAGTTAGACTCGAAAACGCTCACTCAAGCAATTTGCAGCCTGTATCTTGCAATGCATGGCTCTCAGCATAAATAGATATTCACTGGATATACTTTATGGCTTTCTTTCAATTCTGCTGATCAAAGTCAAATTTATACTATTTTCATTATATGTTACTTCTTCGTTTGGATTTGAGATTCTCTTGGGAAGGGTGTAGTTATCCCGGAGATACAGGGAGTCTAAACCTTTTAATTTTCTCTTGGGACTTAATTTCTGCTCAACTGATATATTTAATATTGTGATCCATGCAATAATGTGTGATTCTGGTCGTTCTCTATTTATCCAGTGGGGAAAGTGGAGCTGGAAAAACTGAGACTGCAAAGATAGCAATGCAGTATTTGGCTACTCTGGGAGGTGGTAGTGGTATTGAGTATGAGATACTGAAAACTAATCCAATTTTGGAAGCCTTTGGTAATGCCAAAACGTTAAGGAATGACAATTCAAGTCGATTCGTAAGTTGCTTGAATCATATCCTTCTTTATCTTCAGTGTTGACTTGCACGAAACTTCTTTATCTTCATAGTAGACATGCACAAAACTTTAGGACTTGTTTTGTGAAAGTGACTTCCTAGGTTTTTCTGCTTGTAAATTTGACTTAGTCTTTCCTGTCTGCAGGGAAAGCTGATTGAAATTCACTTTAGTGAAACTGGAAAGATATCGGGTGCCAAGATTCAAACTTGTAAGATTACATCCAGCATAATAATCAAAATTCCCATGTATCTTTGTGCAATTACAAAGACTGATCTAATTCATTTTATTTTTGTTTCATGGTCCAATGCATATGTCGGTCCCCATAGTTTTACTGGAGAAGGTAATTTTTCCAATATCCTAGTGGTGTGATTAAAATAATTTGCTTTTTGATACAAAAGACCCAGGCTGGTTGTTTTAATGGGCAGTCCAGAGTTGTTCAATGTTCAGAAGGAGAAAGGTCATATCACATCTTTTATCAGCTTTGTGCTGGGGCTCCACATATCCTGAGAGGTATAGCATTGTTTTCAACTTATATATGTTGTTTTGATAACAAACAGTCTTGCTGTGAACTAATGGAGTATGGAATTGGCTGGTTGCACTTTCATGATCGTCAGATTAAATACTGATTTATTTTCTGGTACTCTCAGTTCACCTCTCTCTCAAAAAAGTATCCATTGAGATTTTTCTTTGTTTCAATGTTTTATCTTGCAGAAAAAATAAA
Organism: Haberlea rhodopensis; assembly: GCA_907163345.1. NCBI lineage: Eukaryota > Viridiplantae > Streptophyta > Magnoliopsida > Lamiales > Gesneriaceae > Haberlea > Haberlea rhodopensis. The sequence goes on from CAJQUN010000030.1 coordinate 2,929,796, forward strand.
ATTGAAGAATGTGGATGAGTTCAGGTATTTGAGGCAAAGCAATTGCTTTACAATTCCTGGCATCGATGATGCAGAACAGTTTCAAGTTGTAATGGTACCTATCCCTGTGGACTAAATCTAATCATTCTCAAGCTGTTACCTTTCCATATCCTTATATCTTGCACTAAAAGACCTATACATAAATATTCCTCCTTGCCCAGGATGCTTTGGATATCGTTCATGTTAAAAAAGAAGACCAAGAAAGTGTATTTGCAATGCTATCTGCAGTACTATGGCTGGGGGAGATCTCCTTCACAGACATTGATAGCGATCACCATGTTGACCCAGTTGTGGATGAAGGTGATGAATTTTCAAGATTCACTTTTGAAATGATACTGCATGAATGCATCGTAAAGTAAATCAAGTTTCATGTGATTTGCTTGCCTAAACCAATCCCGTGTTGTTTCAAGAAAAGAGAGTTACGATTTCAGACTCGTCCATTTCACATATGAATGAGGTGCATCTTACTGCAATGATCATGGTGGAATTTCTGTAATCCTCAAGAGTACTGCCGTAACTAAATCCCTGTCGTGGGATATTTGCATTTCCGGGTTCTCTGATGATTGTACACAGGAATTAGTCAACAGTCAAAAAATTGATGTATTAAATTCGTGTTTATTTATTACTTTCTCCTTGAAGAGTTGGTTTCTTGTTTAAATTGATTATGTTTACCTGGACTACTTGTTTGATGTTCAATATCAAAATCTTTTGTGGTGTTCTAAAAATAGACTCGTCATCTCATTACCTTAAAGTTTTTTTCCAAAAGCAGACTTGTCGTTTCATTACCTCTTAAGTTTTTTTCTAAAAACAGACTCGTCATTTCATTACCTTAAGTTTTATTTTTTCATCTGTATACCGGTATTATAAAAAGCATGTGATATCTTTCATAACTCCAGCAAGTTGCATGGATTTTCTCCATGCTGTTTGTGCAATTTTCAGGTCTAATCAATGTTGCAACATTGATTAAATGTGATGTTCAGGAGCTAAAGCTAACATTATCAACTCGAAAAATGAGAGTTGGAAACGATGCAATTGTTCAGAAACTTACTCTGGCTCAGGTAAGTTATATAAGGGTACCAAAGACATTGAGGTTTTGTTATCTATGCACTTAATTTCTGTTACATTGTTGATTGATTCTTTCAGGCAATTGATACAAGAGATGCACTAGCCAAATCAATCTATTCTTGTTTGTTTGACTGGCTGGTTGAACAAATCAATAAATCCCTAGCAGTAGGTAAAAGGTGCACAGGAAGGTCCGTCAGTATTCTGGATATTTATGGTTTTGAATCATTTGAGGTGCGCACCTTTCCTGGTACTTCAATTACTTTTCATGTTATTTGTCTTTTTCTTTTATGACTACATTTACTATTTTGTTTTTTTAGAGGAATAGCTTTGAGCAGTTCTGTATTAATTATGCCAATGAAAGATTGCAACAACACTTCAACCGCCACTTGTTTAAATTGGAGCAAGAGGTGAACAATTTATACTTATCTTTGAATGTCTTTTCCTGGTGTTTGTAAATTCTATATTTATTTGTCAGGTTTAATTCCTAGTTTTCGTTTTTTTCTTAAAGATATTAATGGCTCCTCATTCCTCTATTTAAGTGAATCATTTGCGCTTAACATATCAAGAATATTCATCTATGAAGGTACCTGAAGCATTCCCAAGTAAATTTGATTACTATCTTAATATACAAGGAAAAAAGAAATTTAAATTATTTTTTGTTATATGTGTTGACAAATTAATTTAGACCTATTTTGAACATGCATGAAGAAATGAATCTGTGAAGTATGAGGTGCTACAAGGTCGTTTTGACACCTGCCACAGCCTCACAGGATGTGTGTAATCTTCTCTAGTCTCCTTTGAAAAAGCATTGATCGCGCTTATGTGAACAGTTAGAAATCTCTTCTTTCGTGTACCCAATCGCAAGAATTTGGTTACAGACCCTTTCTTCCCAGATAATCCTAACCACCTGAAACTAGTTTCAGTGAGTTTTGCATGACTAATTTTCTTGCTTGTAGTTAGAATGGTTGGGAATTAACTACATATTGATAAGGATACTAAGAGTTTTGTAGATCTTAGATTATAGATTTACTTATCTTATATTTAAATTGTAGATTAAGATTATCTTTTATAGTATTCTAAGATAGTAGAACTCTTTTCTCCTCTATATATAGAGGACCTTTCTTTGTATTCAAGTTAAGTTGATAAATTAATAAAAAAGAAGAAGTAGAGAGCACAGACTCTCTCGATTTATTCCTTCTCTTTTGCTTTCATGGTATCAGAGCCAGAAGATCGCATATCAACTTTTTTCTTACAGCAAAATTCTGTGAATTTCGCAGCGTCGTTCGTATAAAACTCGACGTAAATTGCGAATAAAATCTGTGATTTCTACAGTAATTCCGCGGCTTTGCTACAGTATTTTCGCGATTCTGCTACAGTACGCGCTACAGTAACTTTCGCTACAGTGCTTCGCGCGTGCTACAGTACTTCGCTACAGTGCTTCGCGCGCGCTACAGTGCTTCGCGCGCGCTACAGTACTTCGCGGCTTGCTACAGTATGCGCTACAGTAAATTCGCAGCTTTGCTACAGTAACTTCGCGAATCTCGTCAACCCTACTGTTGTCTCCAGCACCATAGCAACGTTTTTTTTCTCCCTTAAACATCGGACACAACAAATCTCTAATCTTTCTCACACATGGCCTCTTCAGACGATAAACCTACTCATATTCCTCCAAATTCAATCGCTGTTGACTCCTATTCTTTACAAATTACCAACCACAAATTGACGGGCAACAACTTTCTTCAATGGTCGAGATCCGTCCAATTGGTAATTCGTGGCAAAGGAAAATACGGCTTCCTTGATAGGTCTATTCCTCAACCCCCAACCACTGATCCATTGTTTGCTCCTTGGGACGTCCACAATTCCATGGTAATGGCTTGGCTTCTCAATTCCATGGTTGATAGCATAAGTTCCACATATCTCTTTCACTCCACGGCCAAAGAAATATGGGATGCTGTCTCCCTGGCATACTCTGACCTTGCTGATTCCTCACAAATCTTTGAATTGCGAAACCAATCCCGCAACTTAAAGCAAGGAGACAAGACAGTGACCGATTATTTTGGTTCCCTCAAGCGGATTTGGCAGGAACTTGATTTGTTTATGGTTTGCGACTGGAAAGACCCGGCTGACGCGGTTCTTTATCGTAATCTGATTGCTAAAGACCGCGTGTATGATTTCTTGGCGGGTCTCGGTCGAGATTTGGATGAGGCTCGTGGCCGTATTTTGGGGTTAACTCCGCTGCCTACAATTGATGAGGCGTTTGCAATTATACGTCGGGAGGAGAATCGCCGTCGTGTGATGCTTTCGCCTACTTTACAGAATCCTGAAGCATCTGCTCTTATTACTCACACTCCGGCTGATTCATCTACTCCACGCACCAAGGATGGGAAACCATGGTGTGACCGTTGTAAGCGGCCTTGGCATACTGTCGATACATGCTGGAAAATTCATGGTAAGCCAACCGATTGGGTCCCAAACAGGTTTAAGCCAAAGGATAGGAAGGCTCCACAGGTTGCTCTTGCATCGGAACAGTCCTCCTCCTCCGATACTTCAATATCGAAAGCCCAACTTGATCAGCTTCTCAAATTACTATCGGTCAGCAGTCAGAATTCCTCCTTAGGTGCCGCCACAGGTACTGTGCACGTTGCCCTTAGTGCTCTCAATCAGCCAGGTGAGCATTGGATCATTGACTCTGGTGCGTCCAATCACATGTCTTCAACTAGGAATATGTTTACTACATTTTTACCAGTGTTGGCTACTCACCGAGTAAAAATTGCAAATGGTTCTTATGCCCCGGTTGTTGGTCGTGGCAATATATCCATAACTCCTAATTTAATTCTCGTTGATGTGTTATATGTGCCATCTTTAGCTTGCAATTTGTTGTCAGTCCACAAGTTGACCAAAGATTTGGATTGTACTGTCTACTTCACACCATCCTCTTGTGTTTTTCAGGACCGGAATTCGAGGAAGAAGATTGGCAGTGCTAAGGCGATTTCAGGTCTCTACTACCTTCAGGAGGATTCCTTTGTGAGCCATGCTGTCCATACTCCAACATCTCCTCCTTCTCTTTCCCGCGTGCAACAGATTATGCTTCTCCATTTTAGATTAGGCCATCCGAATTTTGCTTATTTGAAACGTTGGTTTCCTTCTATGTTTAGACACAATGATCTTTTTCAATGTGAGATTTGTCAATTATCAAAACATACAAGAGTTTTTTTACCACCATCCTCTTATAAATCTTCTGCGCCTTTTAATTTAATTCATAGTGATATTTGGGGCCCCTCCCGTCTGTCTACAGCTTCTCATAAGAGGTGGTTCATTACTTTTACGGACGATCATACTCGTGTTTGTTGGGTATACCTTTTAAAGAAAAATCAGAGGCTGGAATTGTATTTCAAAACTTTTATTCGATGGTTAAAACTCAATTTAATACATCGATTAAAATTTTACGTACGGATAATGGCACAGAATTTTTTAACTCCATCTTATCTGATTTTTTGACTACCAATGGCATCATTCATCACAGCTCTTGTGTTAACACATCACAACAAAACGGTATTTCCGAACGTAAAAACAGACATCTACTTGAAGTTGCACGCTCTCTTATGTTCACCTCTAATGTTCCCAAGCTTTTTTGGGGAGATGCACTCCTCACTGCATGCTATTTGATAAATCGGATGCCTTCCCGAGTTCTGAAATTTAAGTCCCCCCTTGATTGTCTACATCATGTGTTCCCAGAATATCGGTCTTTCTCAACTCTCGATCTTCGGGTGTTTGGTTGCACTGCATTCGTCCATATACATGATCAAAATCGTAGTAAACTAGATCCTCGGTCACACAAATGCATATTTTTGGGTTACTCATCCACCCAAAAAGGGTATCGCTGTTACTCGCCCTCACTGCACAAATACTTTATCTCTTGCGATGTCACTTTCTTTGAATCGGCTACTTTCTTTCCTAAACCAGACACGACGGCTCATCATGAGGGGGAGTTTTTTCCCTCTCCTTGCCCAGCTTCTACTCAGCCACAACCTTTTGATTATCTACGAGAAGTCTCTGCCGTGCCTTCACAGCCTCACTTCCCAGACCCTCCGTCTCCTCCTCTCGAGCAGCTCACGGCAGGGGGAGATTTATTACAGCCGTTCCCTTTCCATTACTCACGCAAAGATCCCTCCAAAAAGGTAGCAGAACCTACACCATCCATTGGACTTGACACTCAATCTTCTGACTCAAATTCCGCGTCAAATGAGGTACCTACTGAACTTGATACTGATTTATCTCATATACCTAACCTTGAAGATCTTGACATCCCTATAGCATTGAGAAAAGGGACTCGGTCATGCACAGAGCATTCTCTTGCCAAATTTGTGTCTTATGGACACTTGTCATCTTCTATCCAAGCCTTGGTGACTAATCTCTCAAATACTAAGATCCCTATTACAATACAAGAGGCTTGGAGTGACCCGAACTGGAAGAAGGCTATCCTAGAAGAGATGAGAGCTCTTGAAATGAATGGCACGTGGGAGATTGTAAAAAAACCGAAGGAAAAGACCCCAGTGGGTTGCAAATGGGTCTTCACTGTTAAGTATACGGCTGATGGACAAATTGATCGATATAAAGCAAGGTTAGTAGCAAAGGGATATACACAAACATACGGCATTGATTACCAAGAAACCTTTGCTCCGGTTGCCAAGATTAATACAGTAAGGGTACTATTATCAATAGCAGCAAATCTTGATTGGCCTCTATATCAATTGGATGTAAAAAATGCTTTTCTGAATGGAGATCTCGAAGAGGAAGTATACATGACATTACCTCCAGGGTTTGATGAAGAAAGTAAGAGGGATAAGGTCTGCAAACTGAAGAAATCATTGTACGGGCTAAAACAATCTCCACGGGCTTGGTTTGATAGATTTACTAAAGCAGTAATGAAACTTGACTATCATCAAGCCAATACTGATCATACATTGTTTTATAGACATAAGAATGGGAAAAAAACTCTATTAATTGTCTATGTGGATGATATCATACTCACAGGTGATGATCAAGAAGAAATAGAAAGGTTGAAAGGAAGGCTTGCAGCTGAATTTGAAATGAAGGATTTGGGTAAATTGAGGTATTTCCTTGGGATGGAAGTGGCGAGGAACAAATCTGGAATTTCTGTCTCTCAACGAAAGTATGTAATAGATCTTCTAAAGGAGACAGGGATGCTTGGGTGCAAACCAGTTGATACTCCGATGGATTCTAATGTAAAGCTAGGAGAAACTATGAGCAGCAATCCCGTTGATAAGGGAAGATATCAACGTCTAGTGGGGAAACTAATCTATCTTTCTCACACTAGACCAGATATAGCTTTCCCAGTAAGTTGTGTAAGCCAGTTCATGCATGCCCCATTGGAGGAACACATGATTGCAGTTTATCGGATTTTAAAGTACTTAAAAGGGTCTCCGGGCAAAGGCCTATTCTTTCGAAAAACAGATACAAGAGATGTTGAAATTTTCACGGATGCTGATTGGGCAGGCTCAATAAGTGATAGAAGGTCAACATCAGGGTATTGTTCTTTTGTGTGGGGAAACCTAGTAACTTGGAAAAGCAAGAAACAACAAGTGGTAGCAAGAAGTAGTGCCGAAGCTGAATTAAGATCAGTGGCTCATGGTGTTTGTGAAGCCTTATGGTTAAAAATGTTGCTTGAAGAACTGAAATTGAGTATAATACTACCTCTAAAACTACTATGTGACAACAAGGCTGCCATTGACATCTCACACAATCCAGTACATCATGATCGAACCAAACACGTGGAGGTAGATCGACATTTCATCAAAGAAAAGATTGATGAAGGAACAATCAGCATTGTCTACATTCCACATCAGAACAGACTGCAGACATACTTACTAAAGGCCTGTTTCGACCCATGTTGGAAAAATTCATTGACAAGCTTGGAATGCATAATTTATACACTCCAGCTTGAGGGGGAGTATTGATAAGGATACTAAGAGTTTTGTAGATCTTAGATTATAGATTTACTTATCTTATATTTAAATTGTAGATTAAGATTATCTTTTATAGTATTCTAAGATAGTAGAACTCTTTTCTCCTCTATAGAGGACCTTTCTTTGTATTCAAGTTAAGTTGATAAATTAATAAAAAAGAAGAAGTAGAGAGCACAGACTCTCTCGATTTATTCCTTCTCTTTTGCTTTCACTACACAATTTGGGATATGAGGTTAAACGATGTGAGCCTACTTTCTGCAACTCTAGAATGAGACATTGTCCATGTTTTCTCTTGCTTCGATCTCTTCATTCAGAATCAATCTTTACAAATGCCTTTATAAATGACATCTTTTTTTATGGTTCCTGGATAGACCTGTTATCCTGAGAACTGGTTGTTTTGACACCTGTTTTGATCGATGCTTTCTTAGTATGGAAAGTTATTAATACCATATTCTAGTTTAAGTCAGCTAATGGAGGCAGAATTGCACTCGAAGAATCTGAACAACCATGCCAGCAAGAACCAATTCTTGTTTCTTCTTTCGTAGTTGAAACAGGGGCAGCCGTTTAATCTAGAGGGTTTTTATGTTATCACTACTTTGTAGGAGAAGATCAATATTCTAATCATCAGAGGGTTGGAGGACGAAAAACAATATGATAGATATCACGCTATAATTATAGTTTTACAAGACAATTGAAAACCTTAAATGCACTATGTGGGGGTCCAGAAATTTGTATCTACCAAATGTTTTGTCTTCATTCATCTGTGATTGCCTTTTTCTAGAATGTTGACTTTTCAAAGAAAGATCGCCAAATTAGGTAACATTTCTATTGTATCACATGCGACTAATACATATTCTTAAGAATGAAAATATTACCTAAACATTACAGAATACTAGAATATAACATGATTACTATGAAACTGGCAGGGACCTAAAGGTGGTTCCCATGTGATTGAATTAGGTTAATTTAATGTCCCTGGCTTTGCTGTATGTTGGTAAACTTTTGCATTTTAATGCTTTAGTTTTCTTTCACCATTTGAAGTTTACCTAATGCCAATCCTTCATCCTCCATTTATCATGAAAAACATGCATACCGATCTGTTTTAGATCTCAAAATATTTCTCTGTCATGTCCATAGAAAATGTTCATCAACTCTAAGTTGCTCTTTGGAATAGTCCTGATGGCTTTCTACGGTTAGAGCCAGTTTGCGAAGAGAGAATTATATTTTGTGTCGCTTGATTTCTTTGCCATTTTGCCTCAATTAATCAATTTGTCGAAAATAGGGCTAGTTTGGCAACTCTAACATAAAGATACAAAATAGAAGTGGTTTGGTTGTGGATTTAAAACTTATAAGATTAAACACACTTCTTTTTCATGTTTGGAGATGACCAAAAGAACAAACCTTCCTGCAAAAAATGATGGCTGTGAGTTAAGTCCCATGTATACTTGGGTTACTATGTTTTACTTATTGTCTTCATTAACCTGTGAAACCAATTTTCTGAAATGACTTCATTGGATGGTGTTTTTTTTTACTTTTAATTTTGTCTCAAGGATTGAATCATCTCAACGATGCATTAATGGTACTAATCTTATCAATTGGTCTGAGTATTTAGGATTGGAAGATGATCTCATTTTTAATAATTTTTTACTTAAGATTTCAGGACGAAGTTATAATATAACTGAAGGAAAAAGTTTGGTTTGCAAAGCATATCCCAGGGAAATGGATGAAATTGAACAGTTAATTCTCTTTCAATATTGTAAAGTTAAAAATCCTTCTCCAGGAATACATTCAAGATGGCATTGACCGGGCAAGAGTTGATTTTGAAGACAATCAAGATTGTCTTAATCTTTTTGAGAAGGTATGAAAGCTGATTCCGACATTTTAGACAACTAATTGTCTCATTCTATGCTTGTTAACCAAACTGCTGAAACTTTTATCTTTGATTCGCATAACCTTACTGAGTATAATTATAATGTGCAAGAGTATTTTCTTTTACATTCATTGTGCATGGATGTATGGTGAATGTTGAAGGCATGTCCGACACATGTTTGTTGTTAAATAACTTAAAAATTGGATTGGGGCATAATATGTGCTTCCACTCGGAATCTCCATTTGGACAAGGATTGTGGTAAGTCCCCCATTTTTAATATTAGATGGTATTTACAAATTCTTTTAATCAATGAGAAGTCAACTAGCTCCTTGTTATGTTCTTTGGAGCTAGAACCAATTGATAGAACGAAATCAAATAATAGTAAGCCATATTATTAAAGGCGCTAGGCATCAAAAAGCTTGGCTTAAAGGCTAAAGCGCTAGGCGCCGGAGGAAGTGTGGCCTGATAGACGTTAGGCGCGGAGAAAAAGAAATTTAATATTTAGATATAAATATCTCATGGCCAAACTACAAGGCAAAGAAACTGCTTATTTTGTAATATCTGTCAATTTCTAATATAAAAATTTACTACACAAGAGAGATTTGATATGATCTCATATTCAATTTTAAATCAGAATTATTAAAAAATAAAGAAGCATTGTGTTAAATCTCCTTAATTAAATTAGTGTTCAATTTATTCTCCAATGAACAACAATCTGCGGTGGCGGCGGCAATGGAAAGGCACTGAAAGAGAAATTAAATCAATATTGAATATGATATGTTTATTCCCTAATATATATAAATATAGAGTTTATGTTTATTTAGAATTGGATTTGGGCTTATCAAAAATAGGTTTTGGGCTTTTTTTTTTTTAAAGTAATCCGAGCCCAACCCTAACAACACTCTTCATCTCCATCAAGTATGGCTGCTTAACGGGCCGGGTCAATCCGGACCCGGCCCATAACCGGACCGGTTAGCCCGGTTCCGGGCTGATCCTGAACCAGATCCGTTATTTTAAAAAAATTAAATTTTTTTTATTTAAATAAATATATCCTCGATTTTTGGAAAAAAAAAATCAAAAAAAATCGGTTCCGGGTTGGAACCGGTCCAACCCGGGATCGGATCCGATCCGGTTCCTTAACGGATCGGACCGGTTCCGGGATTATCGGATCCGGAACAGACCGGACCGATCCGTTAAGCAGCCCTACCATCAAGCCATCGCCCAGGGCTTAAGTCCCAGGCACCTAGGTGTTGAATAGGCGCAGCTTGATGTATGTGTGGCACCTCTCACACATCAGAGGTGCCACACTCTCGCCTGGCTTGGATTCTCGTCTAAGCAAACCAGGCGAGAGCTTTTTACAACCATGGGTAAGCCTTGGCCAACAAAACATTTGATGTTAAATAAGGAAAAAATATGCTGGGGGCATCATAGGTGCTACCCCACAGAATCTCCATTTGAATAAATGTTGTGGTAGCTCACAATTTTAATATCTGATACAGGAACTTGATTATTTGTATTTTTAAATTTCTCGATTTACGGCTGGCATATAATCTGAAAGCATTTGACTTGGATATTTATTCTTCTTTTTCTTTTTTTTCCCTGTCATGAACGGTTTAACCCTTGTCTTGTGCAGAAACCTTTAGGGTTACAATCCTTGCTAGATGAGGAATCAACCTTTCCAAATGGCACAGATTTGACCTTTGCCATTAAGCTCAAGCAGCACCTGAATTCTAACCCTTGTTTTAGAGGAGAAAGAGGCAAAGCTTTTACCGTATGTCATTATGCAGGGGAGGTATTCACTTTTATCACTGAAATTTTTCACAGATAAATAACTGCAGTCCCATCCCATTTGCCAACACCTTTCCCCTCGCCAGCTCACGCATACACAAAGGTGGAAGAACTAAATGCAGTATACAATTCTAATGGCTATCTTTACATAATCTTGGTCGCTGTGGTGGTTGTGAGATTTAAATTCTTTGCTATACCTTGACTGTATAAATTGTAACATTGTGCTTATTGGGCTATATTTTGATTTATGTTCATATGTGCTAAAGTAAGTTCTAAAAATGTTTTAACCGACTGTAACAATAATTTCTAGAACTTTTTAATGTTTAATTCTCTTTCTCTGTAAAAGTTCACTAATTTCTTTGCTCATATCAGGTTACTTATGACACCACTGGGTTTCTCGAGAAGAATCGGGATTTACTTCATTTAGATTCCATCCAACTTTTATCTTCTTGCATATGCCACCTTCCTCAGGCTTTTGCATCCAGTTTGCTTACTCAATCCGAGAAGCCTGTGGTAGGTGCATTACATAAATCTGGCGGAGCGGATTCACAAAAACTAAGTGTGATGACAAAATTCAAGGTAACAATCACATCTCCTTCTTAAAGGATTACGAAGATTAAATTTATGTGCAAGTCTGGAGATATACTGATTTGGGGTTTGGACATCTCAATTGCAAATCGAAGATGCTACTGCTCAATACAAACAGTGAAACAGCATTTTGTAGCCATTCATTTATTGTCTGTTGTGCCCCCTGCAGTATTTATATCTCCTTTTAAAGTGCTGTAAAAAGTATGATAACATCGCATGGTACCAAGTGACTAATTCAATAAGTAAAAAATAAGCAGTGATATTCTCTTCTTTTAAACTAGAAGTCTAACGTAGCATGACATGATTTCAGGTCATGAGCATTCCTTGTGTTTGTATATGTGATTTCATGTTCATGGTTCTGTATCATGTCTTATAGATAAAAACCTGTTTCCTACCACATGAATAATTGGATAACATGCGTCAGTGGGCGGTGAAGACCATGTTCTGGTTTAATAGCATCACATTGTCTAAACAAAACTTACAAGTGTGATAGGTTCCTAGATTTGACACTGCCAAGGATGATCCTTGCCGGGGTGGTGTTGCATGATCATATTACATGTTTGGGTATGATATATGCTAATTTTGCGTGCTGAGCTTCAAATGTGATAGAATAGGGATCAACATCGAAAATTATGAAAACTTGGTATCAATTTGCTCTATTGTTTGTTTAAATTCAAACTTGTGTGCTCTTTGAACTTAGTAGATATGAACATGGCAGGATACCTATCCTTTTCTTGTTTGGAGAGTGGGAGGGTGTGGGTTGGGTGGGAAAGACAAGTTTATGAAAAAAAGTTATGATTGAGGCAATGCTTATATTACTAGTGTTGTTTTTGATGATGATGATAGTGGTGTTTTCTTTTTATCATCAGGGTCAGTTGTTCCAATTAATGCAGCGCCTTGAGAGCACAACACCTCATTTCATACGTTGTATAAAGCCCAACAACTTCCAATCTCCTGGTACCTATAATCAGGGTTTGGTCCTGGAACAGCTTCGTTGTTGTGGAGTCCTAGAGGTTGTAAGAATATCGAGATCTGGTTTTCCTACTAGAATGACGCATCAAAAGTTTTCCAGAAGGTAAAGGAAATGAAATGAGCCATCACTTCTGATTTGACTTCATACGTTCTTTTTTATTGTTCATTTATGTTCTCACCTCCCACCTTTGTCAGGTATGGTTTTCTTCTATTAGACCATGTTGCATCACAGGATCCACTAAGTGTTTCTGTAGCAATTCTTCAGCAGTTTAACATTTTACCGGAGATGTATCAAGTTGGCTATACAAAGTTGTTTTTCCGGACTGGTCAGGTGAGAACCTTACTATCTTTATCTATTTATCCTTTGCTCTTGGGTGACTAGCTCTTTGTTTGGGGAAACAGTAAAACATTCTGGTAATTAATGTAGAAATGAATAGGGCCAAACAGTTCTCTCTGTGCGTATGCTTGTATGTGATTTTCCTGTCTAGAGTGCTGGCTTAATTTTTTAATCAACACCCAGAATTTGAAATGCATTGTTGGTTATGTAGAAAGATCCTATAGGGTGAGAAAAGAAGTGATTGTGTGTGCCAGAATATTGTGTGCACGGACCTTTGAATTATTTATCATACCACCAAGTTATGGCCACCGAACTTATAGGTCCTAATTTCATTAGTGAGTTACTCTCTTGTGCCAAACAAAGGTTGCAAGAAACGTTGAGAAGTATTCTGCTTAAAAAAGATTTAAAATGCTTATCTGATGATTAACCCCAATATTTTTTTCAGAATCTTTGACCAATCTTGACATTATTATCTCTCTAAACTCGAATTACTATATTTAAGTGACAATCAACCCAACAATGTGGAACAGGTGACGCTTCATGTTTGAGTGTTTGGTTGGGCTTTCTTTTTCTTCGTTTGAGCATATGTGGGTGTGGGATTATTAGGTATTGAGCCTTCACCTCTTCCACATTGGGAAGAGGGGTTGCCACTTGATCACGAGGTCACTGGCAGTGCTTGGTTGGGCTTCTGAGTGAAACTTTCTCCACTCAAAGGCGTTGTACTGACAGTAGTTTTAAAATTCTTTTCATTTATTTATTTTTTTGCCAAATTTTCAATGAACATTTTGTTTCACGTTGATACCAAACAACAGAAAAAAATAATTTGAACACTGCATAGAAGAAATTCTGAATTCTTATTTTCGTATATTTACAACTATGAGTACAATTCTATAATCTGTCCCACTACATTTGGTAAATGAGAACCTAACTCCTAGAATCAAGGAAATATTTGATCGGCTAATAAAAGGAAGATATTTACAGCTGTACAAATCCCCCTAAAATATTCCTACACCCCCCTCACGCTGGACTGTACAAATTGTACATTCTTAGCTTGTCTATCAACTTCTCGAACAATGATCTACTTAATCCTTTTGTTAATATGTCAGCAGCTTGCTCAGTAGTTGGAACGAAAGTTATGCAAACAACTCCTTCATCGATTTTTTCTTTGATGAAATGACTATCAACTTCTGCTTGCGTAGTTCTATCATGATGAACTGGGTTATGTGATCTGATGTCACAATAAACTTTCATTGGTTTCTTAACCATCACTTTCAATTCTTCAAGAAGCATTTTCAGCCATAAAATTTCGCATAAGCCATGAGCTACTGCTCTTAACTCTGCTTCAGTGCTACTCCTAGCAACTACAGGTTGCTTCTTGCTCCTCCAAATAACAAGATTTCCCCAGACTAGTGAGCAATAACCTGATGTCGATCTCTGATCATCCAGTGAACTTGCCTAGTCCGCATCAGTATAGACTTCAACACTTCTTTCTTCTGTTTTTTCTAAAGAATAAGCCTCTTCTTCGTGTTCCTTTTAGATATCTTAGGATCCTCTGAACAGCTTCCAAGTGCTCCCCTAATGGAGCATCATGCATGACTTGACTAGCACAACTAACTGCAAAGGCAATATTCGGCCGGGTATGTGACAAATAAATGAGTTTTCCCACCAATCTTTGGTACCTTCTTTTATCCATAGGGGTCCTTGTGTTGATTTGGTGATCAACTTAATGTTTGGATCTATTGGGGTATCAACAGGTATGCATCCAAGCATGCCCGTTTCTTTTAGGAGATCTAACGCATATGTCCTCTGACGTATTGTGATATCCTCACGACTCCTCACGACTTCCATACCAAGAAAACGCAAGTTTCTCAGATATTTAACTTCGAACTCGAAGGGTACTTCGTCTTCAGCCGTTCTCTTTCTTCCTCATCATTACCAGTCCAAGATTTTATCATCTACACAAATAATGAGAATTGTTACTTTCTCATTTCTATGTTTATATAAAATAGTGTGATCTGAATGGGCTTGAGTATACCCTTGATGGGGTAGAGACTTTTAAAAATGATCGAACCATGGATGAGGGGATTTTTTCAAGCCATATAGTGATTTCTTAATTTACAAACTTTGCCAGCTTTGCTTGTTTAATTTTGCAACCAGAGCAAATATTTTCTGGTAATCAACACCATATGTCTAAGTACACCCTTTTGAGGCACGATATAAATGTGAAGGATAAAAAAATCCGTTATGTTTTGCAAATTGAAAAGTTCACATTGGAACGAGTCATTATTCTTAAGTAACGATCGGAAAATGTGTTTCAAGTACAAGAAATTTGGATGTCCTAGTCTACGATGCAAAAGCATTATTTGGTCTTCTCGAGAAAGAGATTGCAGACCACAGTATGAGTTTGTCCATTTTCAGAAAAGTCGTCCTCAAAATGGTACAATCCATTGAATTCCTTAGCACCTCCAATCGTCTTCCCCGAGATCCGATCCTGAAAAATAAAATTAGTGGAAGAGAATTAAAACATTCAAACAAGCAATTCAATTCTTTAGTAACTTTACTAATAGACAGTAACTTCTAGGATAAATCTGGCACATGAAGAACTACTCTTTGAAGAGAAATTGTTGGACTGATCTTAACAGTACCAACTCCTGCCACAACTGCATCCGGGGGCTGGAAGAATAAGTTCAATTTTTTTTTTTCGACCTGTCATGTGGTCTATAGCCCAGTCGATGATCCACGGTTCTCCTTTCTTGGTTAGACCACTAAATGTTGTTAAAGAAACACCTTGTCATGTGACTCTTGCCATGAGCGATGTACCAGATATCTGATTTCCAGAGAAGATTTTTACTGAGAAGTTCCATTTGTTATTTGGTAAGAGTAACACCAGATGTGTTCCTTGATGCATCTGTCTCTTGACTTGTTTGAAGTCCTTTTGTCCCTTGCCCTATTGCATTTCTTGGTACCCAATTCGCCGGTTTACCATGAACCTTCCAGCAGTTCTTTTTACAAAGTTCACACCCCCCTTTTTTGGAACAGTTTGTCAAAGATGCGTGTCAGTTTATCCTGTAACACTATAATAATGCAAATTCGGACAAGATCAATGAATTATTATATCCATTTAGTTTATTCGGATACTTGCACTATCTTATCGTTATCTTTTATGAACATTGTTTTGTGACATAATGGAGTT
Organism: Haberlea rhodopensis; assembly: GCA_907163345.1. Lineage (NCBI taxonomy): Eukaryota > Viridiplantae > Streptophyta > Magnoliopsida > Lamiales > Gesneriaceae > Haberlea > Haberlea rhodopensis. The sequence goes on from CAJQUN010000030.1 coordinate 2,945,635, forward strand.
GTTTCAGATTGGGGTACTTGAGGATACAAGAAATCATACTCTCCATGGTATCTTGCGTGTTCAAAGCTGTTTTAGAGGCCATAAAGCTCGTTGCCTTTTAAAGGAGTTAAAGAGAGGGATTGCGTCACTTCAGTCATGTATGTCTGTATGGAGAAGCTCATTAGCATAATATTTACCATTTAATATCCCTATGAGCGATGAACCCTTTCGATGCAGTTATTCGTGGTGAAAAATCAAGAAAAGAGTTTGGAGTCTTATTAAACAGGCATAGAGCTGCTATATATATCCAGAAGAGAATAAAAGCAAGGATTCACGGAAAGAGGTTAAACATTTTGAAGGAGGCATCTGTTTCAATACAATCAGGTAAACCATTATCTATATTTACTTGGTGACAGATGACTTTGCTACCCCTCTGGAATCTGGATATCTAGAAAGTGCCAGTTAGTCCGTGGAACGTTTTATTTTTATCTCAAATTTTAATTCAAACAGACAAGCATTCTCCTCTACTTCACATGATGATGGAAAGTCTACAGAATTATGTTTGAAGTCAACTGTCTACATGGCTGAATTTTAAAGATAGTGGCTCCGTGTCTTATTGAAATCCTAGATAGCAGGATATATCCTGATCCTCATGACTCATTGCTCTAACAGGCTAGGAGCGTACTAATACAATTTATTTTTTTCTTTTCAAGTAATTCGTGGCTGGTTGGTCAGAAGATGCTCAGGAGATATAGGATTGCTGCAGTTTGGAGGAAGAAAGGTACACTTGCCTCTGTTTTGGCTTTCCTAATGAAATATCATTCAGTGGTCCCATAGGGTAGCAATGGAGTCACTGGTGATTCAGTTCTTTTGCTTTGAAAAAAGAAAAGCAAAATGGAATCTTTAAACACACCCACGGACATATCATTGCGTTCCTAAACAGTTAAAAATCTCGACTTCTTCCAGTGTTCCACTGTGAATGTTGTGCTAGAGTCCAATCACTCAAATGTCAACATCCTTATCCCATCTTTGGATTTCATTTTGGCACAATATTTTCGTAAGGGTGGGAGACTTTACCTCAAATGCTACTGTTTCATTAGCATTTTTTCTTAACTTTAGTATCTTAATGTAAGCCATTCACTTCCCGGCATACCATTCAATTCCCACTGCAGTGTTTATATGCTTTATCTGCATCATTACATGTTGTGGATGATGATTCAACTCTTACCTTTTATAGTCCAGTATTTTTCCTCGAATATGGAGTCTGTTATGTTTGTCTTGATGTCTCTTCTCGATTGTTGCTATTTGAATTCTACAGTGAGATCAGAAATGAAAAGAGTGTTGTTGGCTGGAAGATATATTATTGAACATATGTTGGTTGTTCTTGATCAACTGGCGAAATGTGTTATTTCACATATGTTCATGCCTCAGCCTTTTGTCCTTTTTTACGAGTTGTGCATTTTGGAGTTCTTTTTCTTCACATTATTATGTTGCAAATCAGGGCAATGAGCCGGAAGAGGTCCTTGTGAAGTCATCTTTCCTTGCTGAACTGCAGCGTCGTGTCCTTAGGGCTGAAGCTTCTCTGAGAGTAAAAGAAGAGGAGAATGATATCCTTCACCAAAGGCTTCAACAATACGAGAATAGGTGGTCTGAATATGAACTAAAAATGAGGTCCATGGAAGAAGTGTGGCAGAAACAGATGAGATCACTGCAGTCTAGTCTTTCAATTGCAAAGAATAGCCTTGCTTTTGATGATTCCCACAGAAACTTGGATGCATCAGGGAACGGAAACGATGGCACAGAATCTAGCTGGGAGAGTGGTAGCAACTTTAGGAGTCATGATATCAATGGAGCAAGATCATCAGGCGCTGGTTCAAGTGTTATCAATCGGCTTGCTGAAGAGTTCGAGCAGAGGAGTCACGTGTTTGGTGACGATTCCAAGTTCTTAGTAGAAGTAAAATCGGGGCAGGTTGAGGCAAGTTTGGATCCAGATCTCGAGCTTCGAAGATTAAAACAGATGTTCGAAGCTTGGAAGAAAGATTATGGAGCCAGACTAAGGGAAACGAAGGTGATTCTACACAAGCTCGGAAACGAGGAAGGGTCATCAGGTGAAAAAACGAAAAAGAAATGGTGGGGGGTGAGGAACAGCACAAGAGTAATATAAGTCGCGTTGCATTTAAGCCAATATTCTTTTATGCTAGTTACTGACTTCTGTATTTTAGATTTAAGCTGATGCCGTCTGATGGAATATCACGCATAGCTGATGGTATTTGTTCCACTCTTGTAGAATTCAAATGGAAGACTTGTGGTAGCTTCGAGAATGTATATGTCTGCTTTTTTGGCCCTTTATTGATTGATTGAAAAATGGTATTGTAAAGTTTCTCTGAGCAAGATAACGTTGTGTGATCCTTCACCAGTTATGGAAAAAATTTAAAAGATTGTTTGTTCGAGATTTTAGGGAAAATATATCTTTGGTCCTTATGTTTTACTATTTAAAACACTATTAGTCCTTGATACATTTCAACTCAATAATTTTGATCCCTAAACTTTACAAAAACATAATACAACACTCAAAAACATTAATTAAATAGGGGTTATTGCAACAATGATTTGAAAATCGATAGTTTATCCTCGTGTTTCAAATAGGCAGTTTATCCTACTGTGGTTTTGAAAATATATAGTTTATCCCCTTATGGTTGTGAATATATGCAAAACACTACTTCGTATATGACGTGTGAGGGGGAGGTGTGCTATGTTTTGCAAATCACATAAATGTAAAATGTTTTTTTTACAAACCACAGGGGATAAAGTGCATATTAAAGATACCGTATCGGGGGCAAAATATATATTTACAAATTACATAGGAAAATATATTAACGATACTACGGGGGTAAATAGAGGTGACGAATCGAATCAAGCTCAAGTTCAATTCGATTCTCGAATAGTTTTAACATTTTGGCTCGAGTTCGGCTCGCAAAGCTCGAGTTCGAGTTCGGCTCGAAAAGATTCGAACATGTTTGCGAGATATTCGAACTATTGCTCGAAAATAAATATCCGAAAGGTTCGAAATATATTTATTTAATATATAATTATATTATATTAATAAAATATTGATGTTAGCGAGCCTATCGAACAAAATTATTTCGGCTCGAATTCGATAATTTCGAATACGAATCAAATATTTTTTGACCCGACTCGAAAAGCTCATGAACATGTTCGATTCGTATACACCCGAGAGGGTAAATTGTCACTCGTTAAATTGAGAGAATTTCACGAAGTTACGGAGGCAGCAACAGCGTGCTTAGCTCTGTCGGCGACCAATGGATTTTTGTGGATAGGGTCTTGTTCCATTTGGTATATGAATATAATTTCCTTCTTACACCATAGATTGAATGGAACATTTTTTATTTTAAATTTGAAGCTTCGAATTTTCCTCAATCATTGAAGAAGATGAGAGGGGAATGACGACAATTTCCTTTTTTGCTTCCAAATTTAATTATCTTTAAACAAAAATAGAATTGTTTTCTTCTGGTGTTCGTTTGCAATATCTCGTTCTGGTAGTGTGCTAGCTTACATTGATTTTGGAATCTTGACAACTTCTGTTTGGAAGGGGTTAATTTCTATATTTTCATTATTAATCTACTTGGGCAATTTCAGAGTTCTTTTAGATATGAAGCATTTGGGATTTTGAGACATCGTGATGATAGGATTCGGCCAACATGGTTGCAGTTTGGAAATTAGTTTTCTCAATATAAATGTTATTGTCTTCTAGTTATTTCTTGGCCTCTCAATGTCTCTTCACATTGAAGCTGATAATATATTTCGGTTACTATTTTCACTGGTGTTTGAAATCCATATAAGTTTTTTTATTATTAAATGTATCAAAAATAATAAATTTTACAATAATATAGTACACTTTAATATATTTTAAGTGTACTAACAAGGGTAAACTAACAAAAAAATCTCTAAAACCCAAACTTTCTTAAACTTTAATACCATTATCCATTATTCTATGTTCTAACTCCTCAACAATACTTTCATCTTCATCCTAACTTACTACCCCACAATAATTTACTAATTTACCCCTTATAAAGTTAAAAGGGATTATTGTATTATATCCCTAGATTTTTAAATACTTTTCAAATCTCACCAAAAGTTTTACTATTTTTTCTAATAACATTTTTCCTTCGCGACCCGTCTTCGTAAAATGGTATCAGAGCCTAGGTTTATCCTGGAAATATTATAATAATATCTTGAATATTAATTTGTAACATATACGGAGGAGGAGACGATTCAAGAAATATTATGGATCTGAACGAATGTTTGTGGTGTAAGTCATACATGTAGTACTTTCAGAAATTGGAAGAACTAAATCAAGGATATCTGGCCGAAGCTAAACACTTCAACCAGAAATGGAATACTCTACTGGAAATTGGTGTTAGCCCGCTAGCATATACCAATATCAAGAATAGAGGAAGGTAGAGAGGAACCTTTACAGGATGAACATCAAGCTACAATTCAAGATAATCGAGACACGGGAGAGAGATCATCCTGAGCACAAATCCATGATTTCAGATCCAAACAATCCAACAGGATCCGGAACAGACGAATATGATAGGTGACCCAACCTTTCTAGAAATCGAGCCGGATACTTCTAAGATATCCCAAGATCTTAGAGAGATCCAGAAGCCAGTGCAACGCTTTGGCTACCTGTAATACCATGTCCCTGCACAGGTCTCTAAGATTCAAAGTCAGATGGAGATTATGATCGAATATCAGGAGGAAATTCTTGAACACGTTCGAAATGTTCAAACCCGAGTTAAGAATCTGGAGGCAAGACCAAGTTCTTCAGGAATAAGGAGCGGAGGGTGATTACAACCATCCTATGGAACATAGCCTCTTTTACACCAAAAAAGGAAGGCAGAGGAGGTCCGAATGCCTTTAACTGAGACCTATGTTGCACCGATACTCCAAAAAAATTCACGGTCAAGTATCAGATACTTCTGGGATACGGATACGCGCGGATACGGCACCGATACGTATCGGATACGCCACATGGTGTATCTGGGGACAAAAAATAAGTTTTTATTTCGGATATATTTTGGATACGGTCAAGATACGCCGATGACCGTATCCGACACGGATTAGATACGGGACGGGGTTCTTTCAGAATTTTTTTAAAATATAGGGTTGAAACTGTAATTAAAATTAAATTATTTAACTTAATCCTTATTTCCTAACCATCATAATGTGTTTAATTTCGATTATATGCTTGAAATTTTTTAGATGTCCTTGATGAATATTCTACCATTTGTCGTGAATTTGGTGAGTTTGCAACTTTATTCTGATTTCTAATGTGTTTACTGTCGATTATATGCTTGAAACTTGATTTCTTACAAATATTATTAATTATATATATATATAAATAAATAAATAAAAATTGTCGTATCCAGACGTATCGTATCAGATCAATTTCGAAAATCCTGTGCAATCGTACCTGTATATGTATATCCACGTATCTGTGTCACGTAGACTGTGACTGAAAAAATGATTGCAGTCCTACAATGAGAGCAAATACTTCAAACAAAGTAATGGAAAGAATCAACCTGGAAGATCTACGTGATCTTGCTGATTCGTTTGCGGGATTAAATCTCGTATACTTGAAGATATGTGAAGTTGTAACCAGAACTCCATCACAAGAAAGTTTCGGGTCATACAATCCACCCCGAGGTGATCAAAGCATGCCCCACCGAGATGATTTTACCACTGGAGCAAACTTAGATCCTCCAATTGGAGTGAGAAATCGTCCTCGAAGGCCAGATATACATCAGACGCCCTACGGGAAATCTCATTTAGATCCAATTCATCCATATGGACTTATGCTCAACATGGATATCTTGGACTTTAAAAATCGAGAAGTTCTTATTAATGAATGAGCTTCAGCAATGAGAATAGCAGCAGGAGCACTTGATCTAAGTAAAGAATGATTCATTTTATTCCTTAAAATGTGTCTAGAATGATCGATCAAGATTGCCTGGGAACTCGGAGACCCAGGTACCAAAGAAGAAGTTTTAGCCGGAGAGTCCCTGAAAGAAATAATGGACAAGATGGCAAAATTCTTTAAAAGTTGTTTCATTTGAGTTGGTTACTTCAAAGGAATAGAGGAAGCAAAAGGCTAAAAATTATAGACAATCTCTAATTAGCCTGGAACTACATGATATTTGTTATGTAGACGAGTACATCAAGCTCTTCACAGAGTATAGATGAAAGGCAAAAATAGAAGAAAAAGATGTATTAGAACTGTTCTTTGCCAAAATACCGAGTCCATTGAGAGAAATGCTTATCTAGGAATATACACTGCAAGGAATTGAGACGGTGGCCAGGAAAATATCATTTCTGAAAATGAAGCTTGCGGAGTGGTGCTATCAAGCAAAACTCCAAAAGAATTACAAGAAGCTAAGATGAATTAATAAAACCGCTCATCTTTGATGTACATGGAATGATATCCCTACTATCATCGGAAACTATCCCCAAAGGCGGAAGAAAAATAAAACACATAAGTCATCATCATGCTCGATGAAGTAGTTCGAGAAGAAGTAGGTCTGCATGGAGACCTAGGAAGTTCTTGTCAAAACAAAAAGCCCGAAGTTACATACCGGGGCAAAGATCAGGACCAACAATAAATAGAACCTTGTCAACATGTTATAATCAAGCAAGCACTAGTAGAGCACCAACGAAGAATACTTTCAGACGCACTCATACTCATGCGAATGAGAGTTCCAAAGATTGCAACTGCTGGACATGCGGAGCAAGATGACATATCTATACAAATTTTTCAGAGAATCAAAGCCAAGGAGTAAGACAGTTCGAGCACACCAAGGAGGCAAGGAGTACGAGGATGCTATTTATTTCCAGGAATTGGTACAGATGTATCAATTTGATGACATTCCCTCAGATGAAAGAATCTACGAAGAAGATATTTATTCTGATAATGGAGGTGAATCCAGTTCAGAATCAGAGTGAAGGATAATTCATTCAACACATGATCAAAGAAGAACCGTCGGGATTTTTCTCTCACACCATCGTTTCTCATAAAACTCTTATGAGGATCATGAAGGCAGAACCAAAGCTTCAGATATATGATGGATTTACAAATTATATGTCAAATCAAATTTAGAGATCGAGACTTAACAAGGTTCTTACTCTTCATCAAGATTTTAAAAGAAGTGATTTGATGAAAGAAAGGGAACATGCCTTACTCGATCACCTATAAGGTGTCATACGCGCTTTCGAATACTCATCATTCAGAGGTATTCTTAAGAAAGGAATTCATCAAAGTCCCCAGAATCTTCGAAGAGTTCGCAAAAGCAGTATTGTCTGACATTATTGATACTCCGATAATATGAGAGATCGACATGAGGATACAAGACCAGCATGTTCTGAACAGAAGCAGGAGCCTTATGATCAAGGCGAGAAGGATGTCTTTCAACATGATAGATCATCAGCAACTATCCCGGGTAAAAACAAAAGGTCGTCTCGAGTAGGATTCAGAAGATCCCTGATGTCTTCAAAACAACAGGTATCCTGAAGTGTCAAGAAGGATGGCGCGAAGTACAAATAGTCTTTGACATTGCTGAATAGAACAATATCTTTCCTTGTGATGTCTTATATTATCTACAACAACCTAGGATGCTCAGATATCTAGGAAACCTAAAAATTGGTGAAATTGATCTAACCATTGAAGGAACAGCAGGCATGGTCCCAGAACATCTTATTCTTGGGATTGAATTTCTCGAGGAACATAAGCCTTGGGAAAGATTACAAGACATAATGGAATTCACGGTGGAAGGAAAGAGATATAGGATCAGATGACCACCAGTCCGTTCTCCATATACATCTCTGTCCGGATGTTATATGAGAAGTATCGGACAGAATATTTTGCAGCCTACATTGATTCAGGAGCTGTAATATGTACTGCCAGACGTGATATCTTCCCCAAAGAGGTTGGTGCAAAATTACCAGCCATTGCTGGAAGAGACTTTTTCAAGCGGATCCTTATCTTTAATGAAGGAGTCAAGGGAGCAGAAGTAATTAGCGGAGGAGCAGGCGGTACCCCGTGGTACAAAGTCAAGACTCCACCTATTTATTTCCATGATACATGAGCTGATATGTTGCTAAGAAATAATTTCCTATAGATATTCAAGCGGTTCACTCAGGAGAACGAGACACGGAGACTTATTTTCACAACCCTTTGTGATCATAATATTATTGTGCAAAGACTACGGGAGGCGTTTCATCGAAAGTTACCCATTAGTTTTAATAGCAAGCGTGGTGATGAAGGAAAAATTTGACACCCAAAATGAAGGATCATCGAAAATTTGGTGAAACAATCCTTCAGTTTCGACAACATCGTCCTAGTGAAAAGAATTCTCAAACTTTTGGCTGTGTCAATAATATGTCTTTCAGAGAACATGATGAGGAAGAAGTCACTCCAGATACCCTGTTGTTACTAAAAAAGGCATTACAAGACAAGGTTCCACAACATGAGACTACCATCGAAGAGCAAATTACTCTAGAGGATGTGAAAATGAAGATTCAGAAGAACTACAACGAGGATCCATTGGTATGGTGGAATAAGAATGAGCTCAAAACTACTTTGAAGGTGAAACCGAAAAAGAAAATGAGTTTGTTAGATTCAGACCAATCTCCCTGAATATGGAAGATCGGATGGACATGCAAAAAATACTTAAGGAACATCTCGACCTTAAGTTAATCTCAGCAGGTGTTTCTCCATATAGTAGTCCATGATTTCTTGTTCGGAATCATGGAGAAATCAAAAGAGGAATGCTAAGATTAGTAATCAACTACCAAGGAATCAACGACATCTTGGATTTTGATGGGTACTTTATCCCAAGCAGAGAACATTTGATAAATAGCATCAAGAATACCAAAGTGTTTTCCAAATTCGATTGTAAGTCTGAATTTTACCAGATTAAGATGGAGGAAGCTGGATAATCTTTTCAAGGATTACTTCGGCTTCATGTTCATGTATATTGACGACATCCTCATTGCGTCAAGAAACATGAAAGAGCATCTCACGCATCTGGAAATCTTTTCAGATGTTTGCTACAAAGAAGGATTAGTGCTGTCCGAAAGGAAAGTAGTGATTGCTACGAGACAAATCGAGTTTCTTGGGATAGGGATTGATGAATCTGGGATCATCCTTCAAAACACATTGTTGAGAAGGTGCAATGATATCTAGATGATCTCAAGGACTTAAAGCAACTTTAGAGCTTTATGGGGTTGTTAATTTTTCCGGAATGTTCATTAATAATCTGGCAAACCACAGAAAGGTGTTCAGTCTGTTACTCAAAAAAGACGTTAAATTTGAGTGGAATAAAGACCATCGGCAAGCTGTCAAACAGTTGAAAGAAGTTTGCAGGCAACTACCAAAGCTTGCAATCCCAACGACAAGGATGAACTGGTGTTATACACGGATGCTAATGATCATTGGTGGGCAGCGGTTGTCATGAAAGCCACACAAGATGGAGAAATGCCATGCAGATACTGTAGCGATCTCTTCACAAACATTGAAGCTATCCGATGGCATATCAACGAGAAAGAATTCTTTGTAGTCAGAAAGACTTTCAAAAATATCCATTATTCTACTTGCGAAGAAATTTATCTTGAAAATATATAATACAAGTATTTCTAAACACGAGATGGAGGGACACATTGGTAGCGATACCCTCAAATGAGTGAGGAATCTCAGGGAAAACCTGGAGATCCTGGAACGAGACTTTGGGACTCTTTGTCTCAATGATGAGATCGCAGGACGACTTCAACGAGCAGATCAGGAACTTGTTACTGATCACATATGAGCATTCTTTCGGGACCATGAACGTTTGTTTGAAGTCTTGAAAGGGTCCATCCTCCAGGCTGCACCTCCAACGGTGCAGAGAAAGTGTTTAGAGAACGGGGCTCATCTAACCCGGAGGCAAGGGATTCAATTACCTCTGTCACGAGTGCTACAGATGATGCATTACTTGAGGATGTACAAGCTGTAGCGAATGTTGAGGGTCATGTGTTATCACAATCTGAACCTTCAAGTCAACCCAGCACCTCTGGGTAAAAGAGGGAGAGTTGAACCTTAGGCCAATGACTGGCAATTCTAGGGTTCAAATTAATGATGATTTAGTTTCTTCACCTATGCAGGATTACCAACATACTTGGGAGAAACTAAATACCAGACGGGGTATCAACCCATACAAATCTATTGTTGATATCTCCGGAAAATATCCGAGAGTTTGGATGAAACAAGACAACAATCCAAACGTAGTTCAGGAATGGTATAATTTCGGAGCTCTGGCTTCGGTTTATACTGTGGTACCAGCATTCTCTGAAATCTCAAAATTATCAAAGTGGATCAGAGAAGCTGTTCACGAGACATGGGCCAATAATCCACATTTGGCCAGAGGAGATATTTTGAGTTGTATTTTTTTAGTGATGCTCCAGAACCAACAAAGAAAGGCTTTTCATTTCACAAACTCAGACGACCAGATGAAAACGCCTCAAAATTATAAAAATGACGCTATCAGAAGGTGCACCAATTTTGGCTTGGACTATCACAAAAGATGAAGTTTCAACCAGACATGCATGAGGTCTTTGGGTTTGTCTAACGGAAATGGGCAAAGTCAAATACTCATTTAAGTTCTTTCAGAATTCAGCCAACGGTACTTTCATGCTGAATTCCATGACAGGAACATCAACAAGATTTGCCGAAGAACTCTTTGAAACAAAAGGAAGAATTCTTTGGGAAAACAAGATTACGGCAAGAAAAGAAACTTACTGGAAATTCTGCAACATGACACACATTGACCGATGGATAGATCATATTTTCCAATCATGCTCGGAGCAGAAAGAACCAGAGTTCGGAAATAATTCCGATCCAAACCTGACAGATCAGAGGCAGGAAGAGACAAAAGACCTGCTGACAAGAGAGCCCATTTTCCTAAAGCTCGGGGACCACAAAAATCAATAATGTAAAGATTCCCCGACAAAGGAAAATGTGTGGACTATTAAAAATTAGTACGGTAACTATTAAATGCACTAGGACAAAAATAATGGACCACTCACGAGAAAAGTTGGCATACTCAGACAAAGATGCCAGACCACGTGAAAGTTAGGGCGTACTCACGGGCGCACTCAACAATTATCAAGATTTGGAATCCGAAGTTGAAGTCTGGATTCACGCCTATATAAAGACACTCATTCAGGAGTTAAGGACATAGAAAATTCTCCATAGTTTTATGAGAATAAAAATTTTAGTCTCTAAGCTTTGTAATATTTCAACTTTCCTAGCTTGGTAATAATTTCTTTCTTTCTTTTATAATCGTTTGTACTATTGTTATGTATTTCAGTTTATGTGTTCTTGAGTCAAGCCTCATCTATATGAGCAGCTAAACAAGTCTGCCTCCTCCCAAAATGAGACGTTTTAATGTAATAGATATTATAAGTATTTCCAGAATAAAACGAAGGTTGTTGCCCATCTATCTCCCAGATTTCTTTAAATCTTTCTTATATCTTGATTATACCTTACGGCCTAAGGTAGGAAACGAATTAGGGCTGTGTTGTGCAGTTTCTGAAGGAGTCGGATAACTTGGAGACTAACCTCGCCTGAGGGGCTGAGGTTGGATGGTGAGGAGCCATTCGTAAAACAGTTTGGGGGCAGTAATTTTTCTACTGGTGGCTTTACAACCCACCTCACCCGGTGCCGTTATGGTCAAAATGATATATTTCAGTTTGTTAAAATCTTATTGTAATACGGAAGCATGATGGACATGTTATTCATTTCCACATGTTCTTAGAATAAGGGAATTTTAGGGCTAACAATTCATCATGAACTGTGAGTCCTTTGCAAAAGTATGCTTTTGGGTCCTCTCAAGATGACAGAAACTGGAGGATCTCATGTTCAATAAGGCCCTGCATTTACGTCCCCTTATCAGGAGTTGTTTATTAGCAAAAATAGGATTTTGGGTGTTTTTGTAACAATCCTAAAAGCATTAGGGAGTTTTATGCAATTAAAGTATGTGTTTTTATGTCTTTTGAGGTATGTAGGGAGTTGTAATAAAAAAAAGAAGTATAGAATTGAGTTTTAATAATAATCCTTGACATATAGAGGAATGTTAAAATTATGTTTGGGTAGGAGAATTTTAAATGATTTTACCCTATTAATAATACAACAACTAAGTATTTAATTTCAATGGATTGTGCTAGACTACATGAACCATATAAAAAATCAAGTCGTGTCAAACACATGCTTCAGTCTTCTCAAAATGTTTTTTTCAATCAGAATATCCTCGTTAATCATTATTAAGTGAGTTGTAAATAATATGGACTATGACATACTTATCCCGCGATTTTAATATATAATCTATGTCCACGAATTAAGAAAAAAATAAAAAAAATCATGCATCTAACTGACCTTGTTGGGTGTTTTGTTTCCTGTTATTTGCGAGAAATTTAGACGTTTGACTATTTCGGTATATAACCTTATCAATTTTAATAAATCATTCTATATTTAGGGTGTTTTTGGTTTGGGTGATAGGTTTTTATTATCTTAGGATTAGCTTGTTGTCTCATGTTTGGTTTGTTTTTTTTAAAAAAAATTCCCATCATATTTAATCTCACTTTGCAACAAAATGACAGATATACCATTTCTCACCTTATTTTATTATTTCAAAATTTGAAATTCTCGAAAAAATCTGTAACTTATTTCCTACAACGTAACCACAAAAATTTGAAATTTCTTCCAAAATTTGAAATTTTCGCCAAAATTTAACATTCAAATTTTCAAGGGTATTTTATTTAGTATGCCAAACAATAAAATAATCCACCATTTTAAAAGCATACCAAACACCATATAACTTATCACATCATATTATTTATCATCATCTCATAATTTTAATAAATATATTGTTTATCTCATGCTTCAAACGAAACGGCACCTTAGTATTTTTTTACATGATATATTATTTTTAAAGCATGAAGTATTATGCGTTTTTGCAAATACAGATCATAAAAAAAAATTGACTTGGCAATGTAACTACATGCCCTAAAATTTTATCAAATTTAATACCTAAATTGTCACAGTTCTTCTTTCCTCTTTTTTTTTTTATAATGGGAAGGATCCAACATTTTTTTCAATTATATATAGAGCTTGATATCAAGCCATTTTCAAAGGGGAGACAACTATTATACCAACCGGATCAAATTGTCACAGTTATGGCATGATTTGGGACAGATATCAGAAAATTCATCTCCAACAAATTTGAGACCTAATTTCTCAATTTTGATAATATTAGGTAATTATATTACTTGCCCACACCTATCTTCTACAAGTAAAACAAATTATTAATCAAAAAAATAACGAGAAGGGGGGGGGAAGCCAGGATAAAGGAGTCGCAAGCAGCTACAGGAAAGAGTGATGTTCAGTGGGTCTCGTATTTCACAACAGTTGCGAGACCACCATTCTCTGCAATTAGGGTTCTATTGTCACAATTCGAAATTTAAACCATCTTCTTCTTTCTTTCCCTTTTCGTTTAGTTGTAATATTGTACAATTCCCATTCCCTTCTTCCAAAAGATTTTTCAGATTCAAATTATTGCCCACCAATCATTCCTATTCTTCTTCTCCTTCTGTTACAAATACGAATAATGACGACGACCCTGCTGGGGTTTCTTTCATTAATAATGACAATTGTGTTCAGAGTACAATACATCCTCCTCCCCTCCTTTCTGGTTGCTTGAGGTAAGTTTCACCATTGAATTGGTTTTCTAGTTTCGTGAATTGTTTCCTGTTGGAATATTGTTTAGCAAGTCATGTTTATTTTACAGTTTTGATATTATTATGAAAACGTGCAAAGTTTTGCATTTGTTTTGTTTAGTTTCGTCAAATACTTGTTAAGTCAACACAATCAAATTGTTTGCCCGTTTCATTTATTGACGTAGTTAAGTGAACAATCAGATATTCAACTTTGGACAGCGCGGGTGATTGATAGACTTGTGCTTCATTTCCTTCATATTGCTGCAATTTATATTTTAGGGACATTTTACACGAATTTTTTCCTTTTCGCGTGCTTTCGGCTTGTATATCTACATTATTGACTGCGATTAAATGGGGTCCGAAATTCTTATCCTCTTCTTAATCTTGGGCAAACGCTAATTCTCGATAATTCATGATTCTTATTACCACGGTGTATTGCTTTAACAGCCCAGCAGGCGATGTTCCAGATCCTCCATCTGCAAGATCTTCCACTGTGGCAGGTTGCTTCTTGGAAACATTTGCCAATTTTTATATACTTCTGCATTTGTTTATGCAGTCGGTTTTCTTGGAACATTGATTTGTTGGGTTTTTCAGTTTTCTACAAACAAGTAGCCATAAATATTCTAAGGCCACAAGAGTGCACTTAATGGGATATCTACCATTTGAGTATTGTGGCTGCAAAATTGTTTAACTAATTCTTTGAGAGTTATAAACGCCTGTTATGTAACGTTGTTTTGACTTGCCACTTTAGTTCTAACATTTTTTTTTGCTTATTGCGAATATATCTTAAACCATACCACGATATTTAGTCTACTTTATGTACTATTACTGCCTTAAAACGTTTGATGGTCAAATATTGTCACTGGTAAACTGAACTGCATTACTTTCTACAGTTTTTTTTTGTAGAGCTGATTGATATAGGCTGTTTCTGCATCATTTGGTGTGCAAATTTTCACGCTCATAAATTTGATGTATTAAGAACCCGTGCAAATTTGGTGTCAGCCATTTTTCATCTTCGTGGTTTTTTCTTTCTTTTTTTTTAGTGTGGTTGAAACTTCTCTTTTCCATGTAAAAATTTATCTTTCCTCATTTTTTTATTTGACCTGAGTAAGAGCCTTGACAACGTCCATATTTAGTTTGTCTTCATTTTCTCTGCTACTTAAGTAAATGTTATTTCTAATTTGCTGTAATTCATTACAGAAAGATCTTTAATGCATATTGCAGCTTTAGTGTGTGTGCTGTGTTATCCTCAACCTGCAATACATCATTCGGGAAATATCTTTTATTTCAAATCTCTTTTGGTTTGTCATTACCAATCAATATGAGAATTAGATGTGTTATTAGCCGATGAATTGATGATTGTTTGGTCATTCATCAAAATAGGAGGGATTGTAGCTTTGGGAAAGTTTGATGCCCTTCACATTGGTCATCGAGAACTTGCTATTCAAGCTGCGAAGATAGGAGTTCCATTTCTATTGTCCTTTGTTGGAATGGCTGAGGTACTTGGGTGGGAACCTAGGTATGGTATGCCCCCGTTCCTTTGAACTTTGTCGTCCTTGCATATATTGGAAAAAAAAGCTTGCATGTGAAGAACTAATTGTTTTATGAAATTTAATTTCTATTAAGGTCTACCGAAATATGTTGTGTGTATGCAAGACGAAGCCCTCTTAAACAACACATGCTTCAAACTACTTTTCAACTAGAATATTGGTGTAAGAATTCTGAAAGCAAAATAGAAGGAATAAATCGAGAGAGTCTGTGCTCTCTACTTCTTCTTTTTTATTAATTTATCAACTTAACTTGAATACAAAGAAAGGTCCTCTATATATAGAGGAGAAAAGAGTTATACTATCTTAGAATACTATAAAAGATAATCTTAATCTACAATTTAAATATAAGATAAGTAAATCTATAATCTAAGATCTACAAAACTCTTAGTATCCTTATCAATACGTATTTGGTTCGATCATGATGTACTGGATTGTGTGAGATGTCAATGGCAGCCTTGTTGTCACATAGTAGTTTTAGAGGTAGTATTATACTCAATTTCAGTTCTTCAAGCAACATTTTTAACCATAAGGCTTCACAAACACCATGAGCCACTGATCTTAATTCAGCTTCGGCACTACTTCTTGCTACCACTTGTTGTTTCTTGCTTTTCCAAGTTACTAGGTTTCCCCACACAAAAGAACAATACCCTGATGTTGACCTTCTATCACTTATTGAGCCTGCCCAATCAGCATCCGTGAAAATTTCAACATCTCTTGTATCTGTTTTTCGAAAGAATAGGCCTTTGCCCGGAGACCCTTTTAAGTACTTTAAAATCCGATAAACTGCAATCATGTGTTCCTCCAATGGGGCATGCATGAACTGGCTTACACAACTCACTGGGAAAACTATATCTGGTCTAGTGTGAGACTAGACGTTGATATCTTCCCTTATTAACGGGATTGTTGCTCATAGTTTCTCCTAGCTTTACATTAGAATCCATCGGAGTATCAACTGGTTTGCACCCAAGCATCCCTGTCTCCTTTAGAAGATCTATTACATACTTTCGTTGAGAGACAGAAATTCCAGATTTGTTCCTCGCCACTTCCATCCCAAGGAAATACCTCAATTTACCCAAATCCTTCATTTCAAATTCAGCTACAAGCCTTCCTTTCAACCTTTCTATTTCTTCTTGATCATCACCTGTGAGTATGATATCATCCACATAGACAATTAATAGAGTTTTTTTTTCCATTCTTATGTCTATAAAACAATGTATGATCAGTATTGGCTTGATGATAGTCAAGTTTCGTGACTGCTTTAGTAAATCTATCAAACCAAGCCCGTGGAGATTGTTTTAGCCCGTATAATGATTTCTTCAGTTTGCAGACCTTATCCCTCTTACTTTCTTCATCAAACCCTGGAGTTAATGTCATGTATACTTCCTCTTCGAGATCTCCATTCAGAAAAGCATTTTTTACATCCAATTGATATAGAGGCCAATCAAGATTTGCTGCTATTGATAATAGTACCCTTACTGTATTAATCTTGGCAACCGGAGCAAAGGTTTCTTGGTAATCAATGCCGTATGTTTGTGTATATCCCTTTGCTACTAACCTTGCTTTATATCGATCAATTTGTCCATCAGCCGTATACTTAACAGTGAACACCCATTTGCAACCCACTGGGGTCTTTTCCTTCGGTTTTTTTACAATCTCCCACGTGCCATTCATTTCAAGAGCTCTCATCTCTTCTAGGATAGCCTTCTTCCAGTTCGGGTCACTCCAAGCCTCTTGTATTGTAATAGGGATCTTAGTATTTGAGAGATTAGTCACCAAGGCTTGGATAGAAGATGACAAGTGTCCATAAGACACAAATTTGGCAAGAGAATGCTCTGTGCATGACCGAGTCCCTTTTCTCAATGCTATAGGGATGTCAAGATATTCAAGGTTAGGTATATAAGATAAATCAGTATCAAGTTCAGTAGGTACCTCATTTGACGCGGAATTTGAGTCAGAAGATTGAGTGTCAAGTCCAATGGATGGTGTAGGTTCTGCTACCTTTTTGGAGGGATCTTTGCGTGAGTAATGGAAAGGGAACAACTGTAATAAATCTCCCCCTGCCGTGAGCTGCTCGAGAGGAGGAGACGGAGGGTCTGGAAAGTGAGGCTGTGAAGGCACGGCAGAGACTTCTCGTAGATAATCAAAAGGTTGTGGCTGAGTAGAAGCTGGGCAAGGTGAGGGAAAAAACTCCCCCTCAAGATGAGCCATCGTGTCTGGTTTAGGAAAGAAAGGAGCCGATTCAAAGAAAGTGACATCGCGAGAGATAAAGTATTTGTGCAGAGAGGGCGAGTAACAGCGATACCCTTTTTGGGTGGATGAGTAACCCAAAAATATGCATTTGTGTGACCGAGGATCTAGTTTACTACGATGTTGATCATGTATATGGACGAATGCAGTGCAACCAAACACCCGAAGATCGAGAGTTGAGAAATACCGATATTCTGGGAACACATGATGTAGACAATCAAGGGGGACTTAAATTTCAGAACTCGGGAAGGCATCCGATTTATCAAATAGCATGCAGTGAGGAGTGCATCTCCCCCAAAAAGCTTGGGAACATTAGAGGTGAACATAAGAGAGCGTGCAACTTCAAGTAGATGTCTGTTTTTACGTTCGGAAATACCGTTTTGTTGTGGTGTGTTAACACAAGAGCTGTGATGAATGATGCCATTGGTAGTCAAAAAATCAGATAAGATGGAGTTAATAAATTCTGTGCCATTATCCGTACGTAAAATTTTAATCGATGTATTAAATTGAGTTTTAACCATCGAATAAACGTTTTGAAATACAATTCCCAGCCTCTGATTTTTCTTTTAAAAGGTATACCCAACAAACACGAGTATGATCGTCCGTAAAAGTAATGAACCACATCTTATGAGAAGTTGTAGACAGACGGGAGGGGCCCCAAATATCACTATGATTTGAATTAAAAGGCGCAGAAGATTTATAAGAGGATGGTAGTAAAAAAACTCTTGTATGTTTTGATAATTGACAAATCTCACATTGAAAAAGATCATTGTGTCTAAACATAGAAGGAAACCAACGTTTCAAATAAGCAAAATTCGGATGGCCTAATCTAAAATGGAGAAGCATAATCTGTTGCACGCGGGAAAGAGAAGGAGGAGATGTTGGAGTATGGACAGCATGACTCACAAAGGAATCCTCCTGAAGGTAGTAGAGACCTGAAATCGCCTTAGCACTGCTAATCTTCTTCCTCGAATTCCGGTCCTGAAAAACACAAGAGGATGGTGTGAAGTAGACAGTACAATCCAAATCTTTGGTCAACTTGTGGACTGACAACAAATTGCAAGCTAAAGATGGCACATATAACACATCAACGAGAATTAAATTAGGAGTTATGGATATATTGCCACGACCAACAACCGGGGCATAAGAACCATTTGCGATTTTTACTCGGTGAGTAGCCAACACTGGTAAAAATGTAGTAAACATATTCTTAGTTGAAGACATGTGATTGGACGCACCAGAGTCAATGATCCAATGCTCACCTGGCTGATTGAGAGCACTAAGGGCAACGTGCACAGTACCTGTGGCGGCACCTAAGGAGGAATTATGACTGCTGGCCGATAGTAATTTGAGAAGCTGTTCAAGTTGGGCTTTCGATATTGAAGTATCGGAGGAGGAGGACTGTTCCGATGTAAGAGCAACCTGTGGAGCCTTCCTATCCTTTGGCTTAAACCTGTTTGGGACCCAAACGGTTGGCTTACCATGAATTTTCCAGCACGTATCGACAGTATGCCAAGGCCGCTTACAACGGTCACACCATGGTTTCCCATCCTTGGTGCGTGGAGTAGATGAATCAGCCGGAGTGTGAGTAATAAGAGCAGATGCTTCAGGATTCTGTAAAGTAGGCGAAAGCATCACACGACGGCGATTCTCCTCCCGACATATAATTGCAAACGCCTCATCAATTGTAGGCAGCGGAGTTAACCCCAAAATACGGCCACGAGCCTCGTCCAAATCTCGACCGAGACCCGCCAAGAAACCATACACGCGATCTTTAGCAATCAAATTACGATAAAGAACAGCGTCAGCCGGGTCTTTCCAGTCGCAAACCATAAACAAATCAAGTTCCTGCCAAATCCGCTTGAGGGAACCAAAATAATCGGTCACTGTCTTGTCTCCTTGCTTTAAGTTGCGGGATTGGTTTCGCAATTCAAAGATTTGTGAGGAATCAGCAAGGTCAGAGTATGCCAGGGAGACAGCATCCCATATTTCTTTGGCCGTGGAGTGAAAGAGATACGTGGAACTTATGCTATCAACCATGGAATTGAGAAGCCAAGCCATTACCATGGAATTGTGGACGTCCCAAGGAGCAAACAATGGATCAGTGGTTGGGGGTTGAGGAATAGACCCATCAAGGAAGCCGTATTTTCCTTTGCCACGAATTACCAATTGGACGGATCTCGACCATTGAAGAAAGTTGCAGCCCGTCAATTTGTGGTTGGTAATTTGTAAAGAATAGGAGTCAACAGCGATTGAATTTGGAGGAATATGAGTGGGTTTATCGTCTGAAGAGGCCATGTGTGAGAAATATTAGAGATTTGTTGTGTCCGATGTTTAAGGGAGAAAAAAAAACGTTGCTATGGTGCTGGAAACAACAGTAGGGTTGACGAGATTCTGCGTGAAGAAAAAAACGTCAAAGGACGTCGCACTTGCTGCGAGAAACGATGATGAAGAAAAAATCGCGAAGTTACTGTAGCAAAGCCGCGAAATTACTGTAGCGCATACTGTAGCAAGCCGCGAAGTACTGTAGCACGACGCGAAGCACTGGAGCGAAAGTTACTGTATCAAAGTACTGTAGCAGATCGCGAAAATACTGTAGCAAAGCCGCGGAGTTACTGTAGAAATCACAGACTTTATTCGCAATTTACGTCGAGTTTTATACGAACGACGCTGCGAAATTCACAGAATTTTGCTGTAAGAAAAAAGTTGATATGTGATCTTCTGGCTCTGATACCATGAAAGCAAAATAGAAGGAATAAATCGAGAGAGTCTGTGCTCTCTACTTCTTCTTTTTTATTAATTTATCAACTTAACTTGAATACAAAGAAAGGTCCTCTATATATAGAGGAGAAAAGAGTTCTACTATCTTAGAATACTATAAAAGATAATCTTATTCTACAATTTAAATATAAGATAAGTAAATCTATAATCTAAGATCTACAAAACTCTTAGTATCCTTATCAATAAATTCATATTCTGAAATTTTTGTATTCTATAGTCACGTCTATTGAGCATTCAGTTTGATTATATTTGCATGAATCATTGAGTCTCTTAACTGGCTCTTGACTGTACATCATGGTACGTGCTCTTTTCATGTAAAGTAAGGACATGATTTAAATCTTGTTGGAATACCGATGTTGATTGATTGTAAAATCTTGCGTGCCATTACTCTAGCAGCTTTTGTTATTTCGAGATTATGGTCTATCCATTAATTTACTTTAAAGCCTGGGTGTCATAATAATATTAAAGAGTCGGATGAGTGCTGTTTTCTGTTATATTTCAGGGTCACGTATCATGTCAATTCCAATCTTCTAATAATTTAATAGTGAATAATTAGCCTGCTGTGGTGACATAAAGTAATAAGTTGATTGGACGTTTATTCATGGCCTTTTAATGAGTTTTTGAACAGAGCTGCTATAGTTGCCAAATGCGATCGAAAGCGAATTCTTTCCTCTTGGGGTCTGCTCTGCAATAATGTCATCCCTAAGGAGTTCCAAATTGAATTTTCTAAAGTTAGATATCTCTCTCCACGACAATTTGTTGAGAAGTTATCGGAGGAGCTTGGAGTTCGTGGTGTGGTTGCTGGTATAAAATTCCTGTATTGATATTCTAAATTTGTAAAAAAAATTTGGGTCCAAAAACAAATATTGTAAACGTGATCGTTAGTGTGGCAGGTCAAAACTACCGGTTTGGGTACAAAGCCGCTGGTGATGCATCAGACCTGGTGCAACTGTGTGCCGAGTTTGGCATGAGTGCTTATATAATAGATTCTGTCATGGACAAAAACCAATACTCTGAAGACATAAATTGTAGCTACTCAAAGGAGAAAGGCCAAGTCTCATCCACTCGGGTTCGTCATGCTCTTGCCAAAGGAGACATGAAATATGTTTCAGAGCTGTTGGGACGCCATCATCGTCTTATGCTAATGGTCGAAAACAAGGAATGGTTCTTTAGTGATGGAAAGAGGTTATCAGCTCCTAGATCTTGTTTGTTGAATCTTCCTCCCAGTGAAGGTATATACAAGGATTGTTTTCTGGTGATCGGAATGGATAATGTGGTGTTACCCTGCGGAGTCATCATTGATACCACATATATTCATTTGGAATTGGATGAACTAGCCTTAGCCCCTCACTCACATATTACTGCCCAAAACTTGGAGTTATTGGGTATAGAGTTTGGAGATTCAAAGATTCGTCAGTTTTAAGTTTAAGATATACATATATTGATATGGTGCTTTTGTAGTAACAATAATTATAATAAGTTTATTCATTCAGGATTAATCTGATGTACAATAAATACATACAGTTCTATTTGTTTACTGATTTATATTTGTCATTCTACAACCACTTGACTATCTATACTTCAATGCACTGTTTTATTCGCCGATCAGAAAACAAAAATAAATAAAACTTTTGTGCTGTTTTATTCATCATTCATTCTTTGATCAAGTGAACACTTTATATTGGAAATCCAAAATGTAGCTTTTTTTTTTATATTAAGGGGTGGAGATGGGAGGTCTCATACACGAGACTTCCGACCTCGAGTTGAGGACAAATGCTATCCGAACCAATGGCTCATGGCAAAAATTAGCTTTTTATTAATACCAAGCAAAGAGTAATTCTCTCTACATAGCATATACAAAGCGACATTATTCCATCTTATCCGTTGTAAGATTGGATTAGGGAACTAGACGTTTTTTAATGACTTACGACTGTGGATGATATAATTTGTTGTTTTTATTATATTTATTTATATATGTTCGGATACTTCTTGTATTTCTTTTTATATAATTAATCCTTAACCTCACCAAAAAAAATTATTCCATCTAATTAAAAACCAGAAGAATAATTACACTACATGCCAAAAAAATAATAATAAAGTAGCTAATTTTATTTAAAAAGACTCCTGAATGTGCCGAAAGTACTAGAGTCAAAAGTCAAACTTATCACTTCTCAATTAAATCTCCGATGGTTACTCCATTTCAGGAGTAGTGAGTAGGTTATCGGCGAAGCTTGGTTCTTGTGATGGCTTCCATAAACGACAGCCTGGGAGACGATGAACTTCAGGCCGTGCTGTCCAAGCTTCATCTGGACAAGGACAAGGAGATCTTCGGCCTCGTCTGCAAGCGGTGGCTCCACCTCCAGAGCACCGAGAGGAGGAAACTATGTGCTCGCGCCGGCCCCCACATGCTCAACCGGATCGCCGCCAGATTCACGCGCCTCCGCGAGTTAGATCTCTCTCAGTCCGTCTCACGCTCCTTCTATCCAGGTGTCACCGACTCCGATCTCTCCGTCATTTCCACCGCGTTTTTCGCATTGCAGGTTCTGAACCTACAGAATTGCAAAGGTATAGCAATCTCATCAGTATTTAATGCCTTTTTTTCCGATGAACGAGTGATATATCGTCACTCATTTTATGTCTTACTTCTTCGTTGTAGTCACTAAAGTCATAGTCGAAGTTTCTCGTCATTGTAATGATCAAATCGACTAATATGTTTCTTATGAAATCAAACGGATGAGATAATATGGTAATGGGTTCTTGGTGGTACATGGAAAATCTCCTTTATTTGTGAACTTGACCTCCCTTTATAGTTCCGATTTTTCTTCTATATACCTTTTATTCTCGTGTATATGTGTTGATATCACCAAAAAGTGTGATCTTTAATAAATGTCGTGCCATGATGCAACAAACGATTTATCTTCAATAAACTGAATCGAACCGCTCCAAAATATCTCTGTGTATCAAAGAGAAAGGGTAAGATGACTCCGCCCGTAGGCGAAGACACTCCGACGCTCAAGTCAGTATATGTTTCAATAGAAAACGTATTGAAATTGTAGGAATAGCGTGTAAGTATTGCGTAATTGAACGTACCTCAATGAGGGTAGGAGCCCTCTATTTATAGATGTAGATGTAGAGTTCTAATCAATATAGGAGAAGAATTCTAGTCAATCTCTAATTGTAGAGTTCTAGTCAATCTGGGGTAAGAGTTATAATCAATATGAAATAGTATTGTATATGGCAACTAGATCCATGTTTATCCCGACAATATAGATGTCTTCCAAAACCCTACAACTCCTTGCTAAATTAGATGTGGTCGGTTAAAACCCGTTAGGTAGATCGATCCTCCATATAGGGGTATCACAAGTCCCCCCTCCTAGTCGGACTGACGTCGAAGACCAGAAGTTCGTTAAATGTTTAACCGACCTGTTCCTAGTGCCCCTGCTGTTTACTTCTACGGGAATATGAGATATAGTCGAGCTCCGTGATGAATAAACATGCGGTGCTAATAACATTGGCTTTATGAATATTAAGCGTCCCAAGCTCCATAATTAATAGAAATCTCAAGCCCCAGCGATGAAAAATATACGATGCCAATGAAACTTGTTTGATTTCCAGCACCAGTAGAATCCTGAGCTGAGCAGATAAGCCCGATCGGGCACCAGAGGTAATACGGAGCAAATAAAGCTCATCTGAGCTGATTTGAGCTATATCGGATAAATATATGCAAATGATGCTCGACTAAACTAAGCTCCAGAGGTAATAGTATGTGGAGCAAATGATGTTCGCCTGATCCAAACTAAGCTCCAGATATAATAAATAGGAGCAAAAATGTGCTCGTCTGATCTGAACTGAGCTCCAGAGATAACAAATAGGAGCGAAGAATGCTCGTCTGAACCGAACTCCAAAGATAATAAATAGGAGCAAAAATGTGCTCGTCTGATCTGAACTGAGCTCCAAAGATAACAAATATGAGCGAGGAATGCTCGCCTAAACCGTGCTCCAGAGATAGGTTGCACACCCATGCTCCTGGCGTAACCAGGGCTGAGCTCGTGCTCCTCAGGCAGGTTGCACACCCATGCTCCTGGCGTGACCAGGGCTGAGCTCGTGCTCCTGAGGCAGGTTGCACACCCATGCTCCTGGCATGACCAGGGCTGAGCTCGTGCTCCTGAGGCAGGTCGCATGCCCATGCTCCTGGCGTGACCAGGGCTGAGCTCTTGCTTCTGAGGCAGGTCGCATGCCCATGCTCCTGGCGTGACCAGGGCTGAGCTCTTGCTCCTGAGGCAGGTTGCATGCCCATGCTCCTGGCGTGACCAGGGCTGAGCTCTTGCTCCTGAGGCAGGTCGCACACCCATGCTCCTGGCGTGACTAGGGCTGAGCTCGTGCTCCTGATGTGCCAAGGGCTTATTGACAACGCCTTGGGCTTCTGAATAGGTTGCACACCCATGCTCCTGGCGTGACCAGGGCTGAGCTCGTGCTCCTGATGTGCCAAGGGCTTATTGACAACGCCTTGGGCTTCTGAATAGGTTGCACACCCATGCTCCTGGCGTGACCAGGGCTGAGCTCGTGCTCCTGATGTGCCAAGGGCTTATTGACAACGCCTTAGGCTTCTGAATAGGTTGCACACCCATGCTCCTGGCGTGACCAGGGCTGAGCTCGTGCTCCTGATGTGCCAAGGGCTTATTGACAACGCCTTGGGCTTCTGAATAGGGCCTTACTGCCAGATGGCACGCCCGAGCTTGATGTAATAGGGCCTCACTGCAAGATTGCATGCCCGACCTATCATAATATGGCCTTACTGCTAGATTGCATGCCCGAGCTCGATGTAATAAGGCCTTACTGCCAGATGGCATGGCCAAACTGCCGAGTTGGGACTTATTGCGAGATTGCACGCCCGAACTACCGAACTGATAAATAGGGGCTTACTACGAGATTGCATGCCCAAGTTATAACTTTGATCGGCCTAAAAGTACTTTCAAGGTTGAGGATACATTTGATATACAGTGATGAATATCTCAAACTGAAATAGTCTTCAGGCATCCGTATCAAAAGGGTGAGCAAAATTTGACATATAACAAACTTGACATTTGTATATTCATCACAAGATTCATATGAAGCTGTGCTGGACTTTGTTCAAGGAAAATGACCAATTCCTTCATCAGATAAATTTTCAAGGACAGAAATAACCTCATCCCAATTAGGTGATTTACTAAGATCAACTTCAGGAGTAGCAGATAAGAATAACACTGACTTCTGCAGAATCGTGCAAAAACTTGATGCCATGTACATTGGAAATGGAAGCCTTAATCAGAATGGAGAGAAAATTCTTCAAATCCTTCTTGGCGGCATGCGAGCACCATGTATCAACATTTTGGCAAATGATCCACCACAATGCGCATGGCAATGACTCTTAATGAAAACCTCTAGTACTATCACGGAAAGCTCTTCCATCAACAACAATGGAGAAATTCTTGATAGTATAAGACTGTAGAGAGACCACACCACTCAAACTAGCACTTATCATTTCTATAAAATTCTTCACAGAAACACCAACAAGATAACTATTACCGGAACTGATAGTTATCGAGTCTAAAATGATTACATACACCTCAGACAAGGCCCTGCCTAGGATTTCTGATCGCAAATCGAAGTGCTCTGAGTCAAAACACGTATTTGATTTTGAAACTTCATCTCCACCAGCCAACTGAAGCTCAAACTTCATCCACTCCAGTGATTCCATGAAATCGGAACTTAACTGGTGGATGCATTCGGCAGCCCGCCCTTCTGCCAAAGTTCGCTATAAAGACCAATCAATCTGCATCCCAGACTGAGTATCTCTAAGGATAGAACAGGTTGATCAAACACATCTGTTGATCGATAGCTACAGTTCATGGAGGTCAAAACCATAGTCCATAATCTCTGTAGATCATCTCCAACAACATCATGCTCAATATTTAGCAAATGGTGCACAGTAACAATAAGCTCCTTTCTTGAAGAAGTCAATAATTCACTGAGTGATCTCAGCATATCTTCCCGAAGTTGCTCAATAATAGGTGCATCCATGGTCGTGACCTTTTGCCATATGCAAGTTCCATAGATGACATGACAAGATATAGTAACAAAGATATACTTACTCTCCCATTAATGTGAGAAAGCATACTACATCATATTCAAATCCCATTCACATCTCCAAGCAACAAATCATTTCGTTAAACCAGCACCATTTTCATCAAGTAACACGACCAATTTAATCAATATTGGAAAGGTGAAACCATCACATGGAACACTCTTTTTCTTCATCACTCCGAACCACCACCTCACGGTGGGCAGTGCAGCCCTAAGCACAGCGCGCCATAATCCACCAGCGAACCTCACTCAAACCAGCGGAAGGCCACAACCCACCGAAGCAGCCACGTGCAACCAGAACTCGTCGCCCGAAGCTGTCTTGCGAACCTCAGCACTCATGAGTCGAAGGTTTGGTTTGAAGGTGAAATTTCTCAAATGGAGAACTCTGATTCCCAGTCGAAAATATCAAACAAATTGCGAAGGCAACATCCTCTTCCTCATCACTGCCGCTGCCTGCGACGGGCAACAGCCCAACTGCAACCTCACGAGCAGTCCCATAAACCACTGATCCGAGCACACCCACAACCCGTCGCATCCCAAAGTCCTAACCTTCTGCCAAAAAACACCGCAAGAGGAATATAAACCGCGCCGAGGATAATGGTGTAAGCAAGTTGCAGCGGTGCAAGCACGTGCGTAGAGGAGTACGTCGCAGCGGCGTATTCGTAGAAGCCACTCGCAACCAGAAAACTAAAAATCTCGGTAAGAATAATTTGCATCAACGTAGGATCTATGTGGTGAAAAAAACTGAAAAGGATAAGGCGGGATTGTTCTTTTGTTGTTGTCGAAAAGCGAAGAGAGTCTGGGGCAATCGATGTCGGGTTTTAGGAGGAGAGTCGAAGGAAGCAAGCGCGGCGTCGGTACAACTGAAGCGGCGACACTTCTTGATCGGAGAAGCGGAGACAGCAGCGGATAATGCGGCGTCGATGGCTTGGAGTTCATCGTCGGTAAGTGGGTAATTCCAATTGGAGTTCGAAACGGGTCCTTCAGTTTCCATTTTCGATTGTATATATAATGAGAAAATTTCACACTGCTGATGAGTAGAAAAAGAAAGTTGGGGTCGGAGCAGTTGGAATTCGGAAAACCAGAATCACTCTTTGAAATTTTTCGAGTTATAACAAATTTTTTTTTTTTCTAATATCACGTCTTAGATCAAGTTTCCCACAGACGGCGCCAATTGATATCACCAAAAAGTGTGATCTTTAATAAATGTCGTGCCATGATGCAACAAACGATTTATCTTCAATAAACTGAATCGAACCGCTCCAAAATATCTATGTGTATCAAAGAGAAAGGGTAAGATGACTCCGCCCGTAGGCGAAGACACTCCGACGCTCAAGTCAGTATATGTTTCAATAGAAAACGTATTGAAATTGTAGGAATAGCGTGTAAGTATTGTGTAATTGAATGTACCTCAATGAGGGTAGGAGCCCTCTATTTATAGATGTAGATGTAGAGTTCTAATCAATATAGGAGAAGAATTCTAGTCAATCTCTAATTGTAGAGTTCTAGTCAATCTGGGGTAAGAGTTATAATCAATATGAAATAGTATTGTATATGGCAACTAGATCCATGTTTATCCCGACAATATAGATGTCTTCCAAAACCCTACAACTCCTTGCTAAATTAGATGTGGTCGGTTAAAACCCGTTAGGTAGATCGATCCTCCATATAGGGGTATCATGTGTGATAACTGATTGATCCTGAGATCTTTCTGCTAATTGCTTTGTGTTCTATTATTGGAAATTGTAGCAGAGA
Source organism: Haberlea rhodopensis (assembly GCA_907163345.1). Classification (NCBI taxonomy): domain Eukaryota; kingdom Viridiplantae; phylum Streptophyta; class Magnoliopsida; order Lamiales; family Gesneriaceae; genus Haberlea; species Haberlea rhodopensis. The sequence goes on from CAJQUN010000030.1 coordinate 2,973,894, forward strand.
TATGATTTTGGTTTGAATGCTAGTTTTCTTTCACCTGGCCCATAGTGCTATTTTTATGAGTTGCATTATCTTGTGTAAAAAGTTTTCGTGAAATTGTTTCTTTATTGTTATTTGTCTTTTTTTTTTATCAGTATACGATGCAATTATCTGACCGGGAACTAAAAAATATTTTAGAAACTGAAGTGAATTTTTTTGGGAAAATTGATATGAATTGAGATGGTTACTTTAATTTGATGGATCCACTGTCACACCTTTTCTATTGTTAAACGTAATCTCACCTCCAAGTTTGATTGAATGATCCAAAATATATTAATTTAATAAAAGACTTTAACAGGATACTTTTTTTCTTTTTCAGTTAAAATTTGAAAACGAATGGTGCGAAAGATATCTTTTCAGGACCTAACGGCGCTTTAATTATGAAGATATGCAGTGTTTAATCCACTTAAATTTTGTTCCTTGACGGATTTCCTCACAGGGACTGATCCTGAAATCTCAGATTCTACACTAATGGGAAAATTGATGTTTAATCCATGATTTTCTTTTTGATGGCGCTGATAATGCTTTTAATTATTACTGCACTGTGGTGCTTTCTACTCTAGAGGAAAATTGAATGTTCGAGATTGCAACTTAAGTTTTAGTTAGTCCTAGCAGTTACGACTTCAAAGAGGACTTATTTTGAAAGATCACATAATATTTTACTGATGATTTTAATAGGTATAACTGATAGTGGAATATCAGCAATTGGATCGGGGTTTCCATCGTTGTATTCCTTAGATGTGTCTTATTGCCGCAAGCTGACAGATAAAGGATTGTCGACTGTTGTCAAAGGTCGCCGGGATCTCAGAGTATTACATCTTGCAGGTTGCAGACTTGTCTCTGATTCTCTGTTAACTCAGCTTTCGATAAACTGCAATAAACTAGAAGAGTTGGGTTTGCAAGGTTGTACTAACTTAACTGACTCTGGTCTCACTGTGCTTGCTGAGGGTTGTCGGAGTTTGAAGTATTTAGACCTCAATAAGTGCATTAATGTTGGAGACCTTGGGATATATAGTGTATCCAAAGGTTGTTCCTCTTCCTTGCACACTTTAAAGTTGCTGGATTGCTACAAGGTTGGAGACGATGCCATCCTGTCCTTGGCCAAACACTGCAAAAATCTGGAGACACTCATCATTGGTGGTTGTCGGGGCATAGCTAATGAATCCATAAAGTCATTGGTTATGGCGTGTTACAGCAGTCTCAAGAATTTGCGCATGGATTGGTGTTTAAATGTATCTGACAGATCTTTAGACTGCATATTTACTCTGTGTAAGAAGCTTGAGGCTCTAGATGTTGGATGCTGTGAGGAACTGACAGATGCTGCTTTTCAAAGTTTAGGAAATGATGATTTTAAGTTGAATTTAAAAATCTTGAGGGTGAGCAACTGCCCTAAGATTACAGTCGATGGAATCAGCAAACTTCTGATGTCATGTGAAACTCTTGAATATCTTGATGTCCGTTCCTGCCCACATGTAACCAAAGTGAGATGCCATGAGGCTGGACTTCAGTTTCCTGTAGGATGCCAGGTAAATTTTTCTGGTAACTTGGCAGAGCCAGACATGTTACGCTAACTAGTGATAACATCACATAGCTGACATGTTTCAATCAGTTATGTGTAACATTCAAAACTGAAAAGTGTGAGCTTCTACGTCTCTGTTGTCTGGGTTGAGATCAAAGCTTCTATTGTAAGTTTCATGAGTTAGGAGTGTCTTTTTTTTCCTGAACAAATTTGTAAATTATGAATGTATCTTACTGATTCCCACCTTTCTTTGTGCTAATAAGATATTTATTGTGTAATGGTACCTGAATAAGTGAAATGCTCCCCCTACTTGTTAATTATTTGAAACTACATATTGACAGCATAATATTATTCATAACATCTATGGGCACCATAAATTCTCCATTAATTATGATTTAGAAAATTTAAATAAATAAAGATGAAGCTAGAACGAGTAACCTTGTATGGGGATATGGTACGGAATCCGACTTGAGTTTAGAATATTATTTTGTTGTGCGTTGATTCATGCTTACATACTAACCACATAAAGTAATCATTCTGGTATGTCTAATGTGCGTTGTCATTTTCTAAATTGTGTGATTATTCATATAAATAATTTCTTTACACAAACATGGTGTGATGTGCGGATAATTAGATTCTACTATAAAGTTGCACTAGCTTGGACTTAAAAATTGTTTCACTTCATATGAACTCTTGATTAATTTTCTTATCACTTAATTAAAATGAATACCCAAGATCCTTGTTATTTCAATATGGTTTAATGTTTGTCCTATATGCTCGTATGTTTTTAGCCTCTTGTCATCCAATATGAGTGTGCATCACACTTGGAAACACAATCTTAGAATGTGTAGGCAATAATCAGCGATCTAGGAGTGCCATCTAAAGCAAATCTCTTTCCAATGACCATAAGGTCACAAGTTCGGTCAAAGTATCACTTAAATTCATTGAAATACAAGAGAATCAACATGTAGATGCATATATGCCTCATAGCTGGTCCACAACCTCCACCATTCATCTCTAAGCTCACATGTTAAAACCACAAACAAATGGAATATAAATCAGACCCAAGAATAAACAGTAATATGCAATATGCTGGATGCTATAAAATGCAATGTTATGTGTGTTATGGTTGTCATCTGATATAGGTAGGCATTGGGAATACAGGATACTCCTCACGACCAAGTCCCAGTCCCGGATTGTCTGAGCTCCCGAGCTTCTGTCTTCCTATTTCTTATGTCAGTCTTGAAGCACATAGGAAAACAATTTTCTGATTGGTCGATTCCATGACCTGTTCAGCATACCCTTGGATGTCTGTGTATCCCAACAGATCAACCGATAATGTCCTCGGCAGATAAGATCCATATATTGCAAATCTCAGATGTGTATCTCGACACAAAGCTATCCTTAATAATAAGCCCATTCATACAAAGTACAGTGAATCCCCGCTCTGGCTAATCAAATCACATCGCATGGACAAGACAAGTTACAATTCAAATCCAAAGTTATGAACCCTCTACACCTATAAATACTCAGAATTAGTATTGATAAATTGACGTCATTTTAGTCTTCACTCATAATTTCCAGCTTTATACTCTTACATATTCTTACAGTCCATAATCGTAGTGCCAGGATTTCGCGGGTGAAAATTTCCCTGACTCCTCTTACCTGTTTATTCGTGTTTTCCAAACCATAATTAATCGTTAACAAAATATCATCTATTATTAACTACCACCTCATGTAGGTCATTCTAATTTTAGCAGTATTTTTAAGATTGTTCTCTGGAAAAACTGCTGAAAGGGTACAACAAGGATAGTCAAATCAGGTGGAGATCAATTGCAATCCTTTTAGACTTACTATAACCCCCCGCAGCTCTTGATTGTGAACATTGATGATGGTGTTCTGGATGGATACAGCTCTAGATGGATATTGTACCTAAATTAGGCAACTTTGGGTGGCCTTGTGAAGTAACATGGATGCTTTCTACATAAGAGGCTTATTCCTAACCATTTGTTGCATCCTTTGTTATAGATTATTAGAAGTTCACCCAGAATTTTCACTATTCTACTTCCAATGTTCGATGATATTCGTTACAATAGGCAGAAGAGAAGTAAGAGAAGAGATCATAGAAGAATGAAAGATTGTGGTTGATCTTCTGGGGTGACCTTACCTTCATCTACTTATTTGTTGATATTTGTACCACTTGAATAACATCGATACTAATGTGTTCATTTTCAACTTTGTTGCTGCTTTTGGCTAACATTAAAAAAATATAGAAGACACGGGAGAGGGAAGAATATTTCTTCATATTTTTTTGACTAGTCTGCTGGAAATATTAATAGAAGAGAAGTTAACAACCTAATCACCGGAGATCCCTATTTTTAAGTATCATCAATCTCTCATAGTCTCATTATTATCCCCTAATTTTATACAATAACGATAAAGATAAAAAATATCAGATTCAAAATGACAATCTTATCTCCTAGCTTGCATGTTAATTGCTCAAACTCTGCCTTTGACAACCTTTTTGTTAGAATGTCTACAATTCGATACCCTGAAGGAATATAAGTCAAGCATATATTTCTATCTTCTACATTTTCTTTGATGAAGTGTCTATTTATTTCAACATGTTTTGTTAGATCGTGATGTACTAGGATGTGAGCAATATTTACAGATGTTTTGTTGCCACAATAGAGCCTCATAGGTTCTTGGCTGGACATTTGTTTTTCCATTACTCTCTTTGGCCATATGCCTTAAAATAGTCCTTGGCCCGAAATTTCGCAGTTGGCACTGCTTCGAGCAATTACTGATTGTTTTATGCTTCTCCATGTTGCAAGATTGCTCCATATATAAGTATAATAACTTGTGGTAGACCTACTATCCATTATTGATCTTTTGCCCAATCAGTATCTGTGTAAACTTCAATTACTTTGGTTCATTTTTTCCAAAGAAAATACCTTTCCCAGGATTTCCTTTGAGATACTGAGTATTCTATGTATTGCCTCCAAGTGTTGGCTAGATGGAGAATGCATGAATTGGCGCAATATCAGGCCTATTAGTCTTCCTACGAACCGTTGATAACTTTCTTGATGAACTTTACTCTTATCATCACCTGGTCCAAGCTTCGAATTGTGATCGATAGGTTTTCTGTTGGCTTGCAACCCAACATGCCCATCTCTTTTAGCATATCCAAGGGATATGGTGATTCCTAGTTTTAGTAGTGCTACTTCCATTCCCATTAAATACCCAAGGCAGGAGTTCTTAGCACAGCTACTTTTGGTGAGTGCTATATAATACGCATGCTCGTTATTGGGGGAAAACATGGTGCACGAAGCTCCCGCGATGCACAGGGTCCTGGAGGGGCCAGGTATGCAGCATTCCCCTGCAATGCAAGAGGCTGTTTCCGCGACTCGAACTCGTGATCTCCAGGTCACGTACTATTGTGCCAAGACACGTTTAAGAGCATCTGCTTTTGGGAAGGGTTTAATGGCTCGAGACATGGGTATTGTGGATACTGCAAAGGGAAGGTATTTGTGGCCTTGCTATCAACATCCGATTTATCTGTATTTTATCAGTGTCGAATAGAATCTCATCAAGACACATTATACCCTCATTCTAGTAGAAAATTCTATCGCGAATGCAACATATATGGAATGGTGGATTTTATGTTTGGGGATGCCGCTGTTGTCATACAGGACAGCTTCATACTTCCCAAGAGACCCATAGATGGAAATGAGAATACAATAACAGCACAAGGAAAATCAAAATTGCTACTAATTTCTCTTTTATCAATAAGAGGTTAAAAAAAAAAATTTGGTGCTTCCACAAAACTTTAATGGCTATTTGTAGGATTTAGAAACTGGGAAAATGCCATAACACCTGAAGTTATCATGGATTTCCCATATTGTGACTACGTCAACCTTTAACATCAGATTACTTGAGGGATGCATTAATAACATCTTCCCAATGCATAATTTTTGGGGGGTTCGTTGCATTAAACACAGATTTTATAAACACAGAGTACATGCAAAATTGGCCTTTCAAATATATTTAATATAATAACACCCCCAACTAACCCCACAAGAATTTTTTTTTTAACAAAATTGGTCCCAAGTTTGGGACTATATTTGTTTTAAGAAAACAAATCATGTGGGACTATATTTGTTAAAAACATTTAAGTTGGACTATTTTGTTAAAAACAATTTATTTGGACTACTATTGCAAATGTCTGTCTGAAATTTCTTCTAAAAGTTTGGGACTACTATTGCAAATGTCTCTGTTCTATGGGACCATATTTGAATTTTCTTCTTATTAATAGATATAGATTTTATAAACAAAGTTACATGCAAAAGTAGTTCACCACCATTATATATTAGTATATACAATAGATATTAGAATTATTCCAAGAAACCAACTTTGAAGCATATATGGCCTCTCTCAATCCCCTGTGTTACATCATGAAATCTAGTATTTCGATTTTGTTATGATGGCTGCAATAGGAGACGGGGTAGGGCCTCTAAATCCCATTTGGAGTACTTCTATCAAAGAATTATGTGGGATGACACCATACCCAAATGCATGTTACCTTAACCTTGGTGCCACACCTATTATTAATTCGATAACTAAGTTGTGTTCTTCACAATTCCTCTAAAAGATTTCTGTGGAAGTCTCCATGGATGAGGTCTCTAAAGCGTTGAATGACTTTGTTCACGAAAACGGAACGTTAACAGACAATGCTAGTTTAACATCAATATCAGCACTGGAAACTTGTTACCAGCTTCTTTCTCTAGCATTGGATAATCTTAATTCTTCCTTGCCTACAACCGATTTCGATGTTGTAATGAATCATGAAACTCGGGATAATTTCAAAACATGGACAAGTGCCGCATATGCAGACTTGCAGACATGCATGGACGGCCTTGATGATGCACCCAGCAATGTGAGAACCAAAGTCATGGAAAAATTGAACAGCTCCACCATTTCTGTTAGCATTAGCCTTGCTATCATGTGTAAAATTGATGATCACTATATTGGGCAACGGGAATCATCGAGGATGTTATTGTGGCAAAAGACGGTTCAGGGGATTATAGCACGATAAATGCTGCGCTCAAGGTCGTACCTGATAAAAGTTTAAACAGGTTTGTGATTTATGTGAAAAGTGGAGTCTACAATGAAATTGTACATGTTGAGAAGAACAAAGGGAATGTGATGATGTTTGGTGAAGGAATGAACAATGCCATTGTCTCAGGAAGGCTCAGCACTGTTTCTGGTATAAAAACATTTCAGACAGCTACTTTTGGTGAGTGCTACATAATATACATGCATGTTTGTTACTATTATGCGTAAATTCCATTTAGTCACCTATCATATTTTTTTCCTAGAGATTTTTAAATACTTTACAATATGAGATGAATCAAATGCAACGTCAAATATCTTAATATGTCAAAAAAATACATTAGTACAGCTGCTTTCGGGAAGGGTTTCATAGCTCGAGACATGGGATTTGTGAATACTGCAATGGGAAAGCATCAAGCTGTGGCCTTGCTATCAACATCCGATCAATCTGTATTTTATCGGTGCCGAATAGAATCTCATCAAGACACACTATACCCTCATTCTAGTAGACAATTCTATCGCGAATGCAACATATATGGAACAGTGGATTTTATATTTGGTGACGCGTCTGTTGTCGTACAAAACAACTTCATACTTCCCAAGAGACCAATAGATGGAAACAAGAACACAATAACAGCACAAGGGAAATCAAACCCTTACTCAAACACTGGCATTTCCATTCAAAACTGTGTGATTTCACCAGGAGAGGATCTTGCAGGAGTTAGAACATTCTTGGGTAGGCCATGGAAAAATTACTCCACCACTATTGTAATGCAAACCCAACTGGACAGTTGATCCACGGGGATGGCTTGCATGGAATAATAAAAGACACCATACATTATCTTGAATACAGTAATAAGGGAGATGGTGCAAGCGTTAAAGACAGGGTTAAATGGAAAGGAGTGAGAGCTCAAAATAGTACTCGAGAAGAAGCCAGCGCATTCACAGTGAAGGAGTTTATCAATGGATATGAATGGCTTCCTGCAACGGGCGTGCCTTACCAATTAGAATTGTCAGTGATTTGTAGATACAGCTAGCTGAACGTGATATAATAATGGAAATCTTGTTCTTATATATTAGTTAGACTATTATTAATCTGTGTCTCAATCTATTAGGCACCGTTTGGTACAATTGACGAGACGTGATAAACGAGGGATGAGTAGTTAAAAATTATAGTTCATTCAATCATTATCAATGTATCAAAATCATTATCAATGTATCAAATGATCCCAAAATATATACATAGATATCTTACAAAAAAAAATACATAAAAGAATAAAACCTAAACACAAAATTTGACGTGGAACTATCAATCCAACATTTTTTGTTTTATTACAACAAAAAATTGATAAATAAAATTTTATTTTATGTTAAACTATAACATTTATATATAAACACATTGCGTGCAAATTGTATAAGCCAATTAATACATTGAACTTTTAATCGTTATATATTGCTCAACGCTATAAAAGACTAAAATATACTACTACATAAAAACATGTATGTTTTGATGCTATCTATATGTGCTGCATCCACCCTTGATTAGGAATATTCACAATCAAGGGTTTGATGTCTCTCTAACAACAGTGTCCTATGGGGCAGGATAAACTCCACCAGTAATCATCAAGAGAGAACATAATGCAGAAAAGAATTTTACATATTTAATAACAGATCATCTCTTATTGAGCTTTAGTAATCTCAAAATTCCTACAAACTCCATAAATCCAGGATACTAGAATAGCTGCTGCAACACAACATATGCCTTCATATACACATTCATGAAATTTATTCTTTATGTTATTGCAGTTAACAAACAATAAAATCAAACCTGGCCAACACATGAAATGGTTTGTAGAATAACAGAAAACCATTGTTTCTGCACATGAAGAAATCATTCTGTAAATGCCACACCGGAATAATCCCTACCATTCATTCACGAAGCTCGAAGAGCCAAATCAACCAGTGTCTTTCTTCAGTACACCTGTGACATACACTAGCAAATCTTGATTGATTCCCACAAAACCCACGAGTGATCACCGGCAGTAGCATGGAAAACACTCTCATCTACTCACGGATGGGTGGGGCATAGGGTAAGTCATTGGACCTATTGGGGCACCTGGAACAACACCATATGCTATATGTGGAGGAAGATTTACAGGAGTCCCAACTGCAGAAACGAGGGGTCCTCCTATTGGTTGTCCAATAGTTGGAGCCCCATACATGGCAACTCCGGAGGCTTGAGGAGTTTGTTTGTTTGATTTACCTGAGGAAACACCTCCCACAGTAGTCCCATTAGTTTGACCAGTGATTGGACCTTGGGGTAATGACACGTCTCCATTGTTGATATTAGTGATGTCGTGAATGCTGGATCGCCTCCTATCTTTGTTCATAGAGTTCAAACGAATAAAATACTTCTGGGCATGGCTGGCCACTTGAGTTGGTGTCCTTGTCACCACAAAATTCCGGGAAATGCTTCTCCAATCACCTTTTCCGTATTTTTCCAAACCAAGAAGAAACAATCTGGTTTACCAACAAAGAAAAAAAAAAGGAGCTTAATGACGAGCAACGTGCAACTTGAGAAGAGTAGCAGTGTGGAAGTATGGCATAGAGAACTAGACACCAAATTCCAAATGATGAAAACAACAACATATGTGCTCGAAGATACAATGAAATACTACAAAAGCTACTTGTGATCCCATGAATATCGATCTTCATCTGCTGGTAATCAAAATTTTCTGAAAATTGAGCAGTGAAAAGGAGACCATTCCAACTTAACTGCAACATAACATGGCCTTGATCAACACCAATGGAAATCTCAAGATATTGTCTAGATTGATTTCCTTTTAGGTTTTTATAATAAAAGAACGTCTAGTTAGGATGCCCATTTAAAAAAACTATGCCTCCTAAGGCTATCAATGATAAAGCATCACATATGTAGAAAATATTTCTCCCTTTTTCATTGTCACACCTTTATAGAAAATCTTGAGCTGACATGTAGTACAAAAGAAGACTATAAGATAGCAGTATAACATGCCAATTTTGTGATTCATATATTTTCTTTTAAACAGAGTTTGAACTGCCCACAAAGCATCACTACACACATGTATGCATTCGGAAATGAGACAAATCATGAATAAAAACAGTTGTGAGCTCAGTCGAACCGCAAGAAAACAGAATATGCCAAACTTTTCCAAAGCAACAACGTTGTCTTCAATAACTCATTTGCTTAATTTGTTTCGAAGTAGTTTTATATACTGGCCCACACAAATTGGTCGACTATTCTCAAAGTATAAAGGTGAAAGGCAAAAAAAGTGCTTTGGCAACATGGAAACATCCCAAATGATTTTATGAGGCCGTACGCAGCAAATAAAACTACACCCTGAGATTTGAAAATTCAAATCCCTCTTCACTAATCTGCAGTCAGCTTTGATAATAACTCATTTCTTCATTTCATCAATCCTTATCTGATAAGAATCTTTGGGGTCATATAGAGGCGTTCATCACCAGCATAGGATTCAAAGCACCTAATTTAAACAGACCAGTTAATGACTCGTATACAATTTGCATATTATAGATGTATTGCACATGTTGAAGTCCCAAGAGCAAGGTAACACCAAGTAAGTTCTGCCTATTCTGCCCCATTCTGATGTTTGAACATTTGGAAGTGTAGGCTAGAGTTCCTATGAAAGATGATGGAGGCCTACGATTTTTTATTCTTAAGGAAGAGGGGAAAATACTCTAGGAAGAGACATGAAAGAGGGAACAGCTAGGGTCAAAACAATCAATAAGTATTGTTGCATGAAGTCCATTTACTTGCTTTTTCTCCATTTAAAGACAAGATCCCTTTCATGTTTAAGTAACGACAAAAAGGATGACTACATATAATAGGATCACAGTGCCTAATCCAGTTCATAGTTCTTTTTTATCTGTAAATCCACACAATAGTTATTAGAAATGTCAGGTGCACTGAGGCACATAGGAATAGTAGAATGCACACGTTTAAGTGAAGATAATACAAGAGAGTTTTATCACATACAATTCAGTATGGACTTTACACAATATAAAATAATAATAACCATAATAGAAATTATTAGTGTACAAGTGAAATTAATCACCAATTATCTTACATTTTTCATTTTGGATTTACCATCCATACATAAGAGGAGCTTAGGGCGCCTTGAGATTTAAATGCAAACAAGGCTGGGCGTAACACCCCAACATCTCGAATCCATAACCAAACCCATGAGTGGGGATTAATCTAAGAGAAAAAAGTCCCAAAACATAAATCCTACTTAGGACACTTAAATAAATCTTGAAACCATATAACCGTTACACCCTCAATCCCGAATTAGTAATTTATGAAGTCAATCCGGATCTAGCACAAAAAAAATAGGAACACGATCAAAAAATGGCATAGCAAAACTTTAAACGACTTCACAGTCGAAGACAAAACAAGGAAACGAGCCTTACTTGGGGGCAGGAGAACTCCTGGAACATTGGCCAGAATCCCGAGGACACTTTGCATGACATTAGCCAACACCAAGTGCTAGACTTGGGCGTTCACATGGGCAAAAGAGTGAAAGTCCCGACGTTTCACCAGATACGATAAGGACAAGACACTCGCGAAAGGAAATTTCGGATAAGCTTACATGAATAGAATGCCCGGGGGATGCCTATCATTATTCGTGGCATTCGGGAGCAAAATTTGACTATAAATACAGCAATTCACAACCATTTCCTTGCACCACTCAATTATTTTTTCTCCTTTATAAGCTTAGACTCTGTATCCAAAGCCATCTTAGGTTCCCTAGGTCCCTCGAAGTTCTTGCCTCGAGCACAAACCCTCGAGGTTGTGCTCAAGTCCAAGAACAAACCGACTCCCAAGTACGGAGAATTTGCTTGAGTATGAGTAAGAGTACGCCCTAAGTATACCATCACCATCCTCCTGATGATCTTTGCCTCTGGCTGAAAACAAGTATACCAGGCACGGTCATCAAGTCGCTACTTAAGGGCTAGTGGGTATCCCAATGGACATGATGCATGCTCCGCTGGCCAACGGATGCCATTTCTAGCATATACAATGGAAACAAGAGGTATCGAAGCCACAGTCGCAGCACTCACGACAACAAGAGGTGACTAGTTGATAAAATCATCATCAAGATCAAAACAGGATGATGGTCTCTTTGTGCTCGGACTTGGGCGTACTCTTGCTCGTATAATAAATCATACTCGGTATTCGTTTGTGCTCGAAGCAAGCACTTCGAGGAACCTAGGCTGCCTAAGATGGCTTGTGAGAGCCATGAGCTTGCGAGAATAGAGTATTGAGTAGTCAGGAACGCCCCAAACATTCTATCCTTGTAGGTTTAGCCGAAATCTATTTTTCACGTGTCTTATAGCATTCGCCTTTTTTCCCGCGCCAATGCCCGAGCTAGCCCTCGAGAATTGGCCAAAAGGCAGAAAGCCTGATGTATTCTGGTCAATGCCCCGCACCTTCGCCTATCTAGACAAGGTCCATTTTCTTGTTTCGTCTCCGAGCGTGATGTCATTTAAAGCCGTGTCATACTACTTCAAGCTCTTTTTGCTTAATCCCATTTTAATGGTGCTAGTGCAGAATTGATTCATAAATTACTAATTCGGGATTCGGGGTGTTGCGGTTTTATAGTTCTTAAGGTTTGTTTAAGTTTCCTAAGTACGTTTACATCTTGGGATTTTGTTTCACTCAGAGTAATCCACACTTAAGGTTTGGTTATAGATTCAAGATTTATGGTTATGGTGCTAGCTTCATCAAAAGGTTGTGCTTTAACTTGTATTGAGGTGCAAGAACTGAGCCTACTTGGGCTTTCAGCATGGGTGCATGATTTGTGGGCATTTAGTAACTATGATGCCTTCACTTTCTTGCTACCCCACTATTACTAGAATTGAAACTGTGAAAGACATGTTCTAACGCTGGCAAAGACAATTTTCACAACAGATTTGGAAAAGGTTGTCTATAAGAGTGCATCATACTCCTTTGAATGTGTTACCTATTAAATTACGAAAAGGATTATCAACAAGGTTTCAGCAATCTGTCCTCCCAGTTACTCGGTTTAAACAATAACATGTACATTCATATTCACTAAATTATCTGACACAAACTCTTCTTCGATTATTTCCCAGATTCAGATGTATCCCTAATTCCTCCACAGTAATCATCATTCAAGCTACATTTACTGCAATAAGCTTCATTTCAATCTACTAAAATATTTGATATTTCTGCACTCTAAATTCATTTAAAGTGCAAGGACTATAATATTGTTCAATATTTTACAATGTACTTTGCGCAAGTAATAATATCTCCTGAGCCTTTAACATGGCCAGCAAGAGGAATTTATACAAGAAGAATACCCATGCATATGTATCTTTCAATCTCTACAACTCAAATATTCAGTTTTTTTTTTTGTATTTACTATAAATTGTAGATTACCTGTACCTTGAAAGAAAATAAGAGATCAACAATTTGACACCCCATTCTTGCATACCACCTACTTACAACAAACTTAAAAAATGAAAAAGAAAAGGTCTAGTCCACAACTGGACATATTTCTTTGTTGGAAACAGTCCCCAGGTAATAGAACATGAAACTTTAAGGGTCTGTCCAAAGAAAAGAAATATCAAAAGGGAAATCAGGCGAAAATCAAGCGCATGAGCAGAGACATTGAGTCGCACCGTTAATTCATATATTAGCAAAGCAAGCTCCAGATTCATTCGATCAATTCAGCGAAAAATGAAAAATCATGCTTAAAAACTCTAATCGTTTTACTAAGTAATAGTGCAATTTTAACATCGCGGATCTGAACTTTAATGCAGCATATTATCTGAACTTTCATGAACCTCAAAGCTAGGCTTTTGCTCAATTCTAGTAAATAGGTCGAGTCCATATCCCTTGCTACTTTTTCACAAAAACTTATTTCCAGAACCTCATAAATTCAGCTTATGAAACATAATTTGATGTTCTGCAATCTGTATATATTGAAACAGACTTGCGACATTCTGTGGATTATCCAAACATGTGGCATCTACTTTCTTGTCTCAGTGGTCTACTGGATATAATGAATATTTCTTCATGTTTAAATCATTGTCTTGTACAACTCTAGGCATTTTTCTTAAGATTGTCTCAGCCAATACATACATAATTACTTCAATTTTCTCTAATTTTTAATAGACAACTATCTAGGGTGTAGGCTATCGTTTCACAACCAATATTTGACAGCTCAGCCGTTGAGGCACTTTTTGTCACCAATTCAAGAAGCAACATTAGTTATGACCAATAAGGAAGCTTCTCTGGTGTAATTACTCATTCATTAGTTATTCACCTGCAAATCCTGTCAAATGTCAACTGAATAAAGATGATCGAAGGTTACAAATTTCAATAATTTTCTCCACAACTACTTTTCATGGTGTTGTAAAAATCCAAAAGCAGTATTTTGTTGGAAATTCAAGGGAGATGTGAACATAAAGCTGAAAAAGCAATGGTCGCTCTTATGTTCATTACAGCCAAGACACTTTTATATGATCAAGGATCTGTAGGGCATAGTTCGGTCGAGTATCCATGTGCAAGTGGTAAGTTTTATAGAACTCCAAGCAGGACATTTATAACTAGTGACATTATAAATCGACTCTAATGCAGGCTAGAAGCTGCTAAGAGTCAATGAGATGACACTATACACAGTGATGATTCAATGTGAATATCATTCATAACAGTAAGGTTATGAGAGAGTACAACAAAGTTTTATGGGAGACACCATAAAGTCCTTTAACATAGTGTTAAAGTACAGCCCCTGAATGGGGAAAACAGCAGGACATCTATAAGATAAAAAAGGACCGACATTTCCATCAATCTAAATCGTATTTTCTCATTCATAAATTAAAAACAAGCGTAGAACATAAAAAAATCTTTCTGATCCAACTTGAAGTTTAACCGAAATTTTTTGACTGGATCTTAGTACAAATGCAACTCTAGAAAGCGTAGATCTACATAAAGACTTCAAGTCTTTATTCTGATAAAAAAAAAACAAAAGAAATGCTAGAAAAAGCTTTGGACCGGTCAAGATTCGCATGGAAGGATATAATACAGTTCACACCATTTCCTAATATAAGATCTACCAAGATTATTACAGAAATTCTACCAAACAGTGATATAAGTGTAGTTATTAACAAGGATAACTGGCATATATCGAGATATAATAATATCACAAAACTATTAAGGACCCACTAATCAGAAACTGCAGTCATCAGAATAATATATTCAGCATATATTTGTGTTGAATAATAATTCTAGTTTTTAAAAAATAATACATTACTGAAAAATATTTCACCTATGTTCATCCTCCGTCCAAGCAATCCCCTTGCGTCGCTCCTGATCTGACCTGGAAGACTTACTTCCATGATTGGAGTCGTTGTTTAATAGCCCCAAGTTGCCACTTTTCTTACCAATTCCTTCATCACCGCCATGGCTGCTCGAACCATCCGAGGAAGAGTTATAACAAGGTAACTGTATGAAGCCAGACTCAATCCGATTAACATCCTCCACTAAAAGTTCATAGTGATGTTTAACCTCTTCCAGTGATTTTCCGGGGACATCAGCTGCGATTTTCTCCCACCTATCTGACAAATCCGCGGGGTATGTTGCTAATGCTTTCTCAAATTGAAAATCCTGCTCCCTATTCCAAGAAGAGCTACTTGATTCACTGGCCGGCATACCTAGACTTCTTGTTCAATATAATTTCAAGAAATTTACTCTCAGGTACTTAAAAATCAAAGCATAAATATCTCCTTTTGAAAATCTTGAAATCTGGGATCTATAAAGCAAGAGCTTTATGGGTGGATAAAAAATCAATAAGCAAGGAGATGGTGAAGAATTCAATGGTGATTTGCCTCATAATTCAAGAACTGAACCCTCGTGAACGGATGGCCCTATAGTTGAAGAAAAAGGCACAAAATCTGGTTGGAGCATGAGAAATATCTGAAAACCATAAAACCCAAGATTTAGAGGAAATTTTTAAAAAAAAAAACTGCAATAAATGTCACTGAGAACCAGGATTAGATGGTTAAAGAAATGATTACTTTAATTGGTGACGACGGATGAACTCAACAGTCAACACGGCAGTAATTATGGTTGTGCGAGAATTTAGATGTGAAAAAGGCCACCATTATATAAATAAGATAGCCGCAGCAGCCCGAAATGGATAAAAACAGGATTCAATTTGCCACATTCATCCCTACAAATTTCCAATGGCCAAACCCTCAATTTGAAAGCTCCGGTTTTCACAGCACAGGCCCACAAGAAAGATGAATTACACCCAACTTTTACAGTCAATAGCTTTCTCATCATTTGTTATCTTATGCACAGTCCCCACAGTTAAAATTACAAACAAACATCAATCTGATGCTAATTGAAACTATGAGCAGACTATGATTTTCCTTTTAAGGAACCAAAAAGGTATGTTCGTAATAAAGCGAGTAAAATCATTAAGTATAAACTTTCCACTACCGTACCAAGAAAAAGAAGGGAAGAAAAGCAAAACCCGTAATCAAACAAATACCCAAAATGTTACATACATAAGTAACCATTATAAATATTTAACAAGAAACGAAATCCACATCTACCCATTTCGTGATTTTCGAAATGCAATTAAGAACACACAAATCCTACATCCTTTCCTACACTGATTTTTACACCCAGACAGCGACATCAAGAAAATACGTACAAAACTTTAATGAGTACACTGACCAGAAAAAATTAACTACCCTTCACAGAATACCCTTTTTAAGTTTCAACAGTTTTACCAGCACACAAAAGTCACAACTTTTCCTTTGAATGGGAAATGCGCGACTAACATGAAGTTATCAGAAATAGTCTTTAAGGCAATAGAACTGCCCAGAAAGTTAACCTGCCTTGAACTTACCTTCAGTTTCGGCTCTCCCAGGTTTTTTCAAGATCAAAGGAGTAATTTTTTTAAAAAAAAAGAAATAAAAAATTCCCTCAAGATTGGAGACATCAGTTCATTATCTCCGCATTATCTTCTAATATTGTAAACCTTTTGTGGGTGCTCCAGAGTTCTATCAATGATTGATTATCCACTAATAATTTTTTGTCATATAATTCACTGTATTTTTTTGGGTATGGAATTTAAGGATGTGGCTTACAAAAGTTGACGATGTGTCAACCTATCTATCAAGTATTTTAAATATTCTTGTAATATGTTTGTTTGTGAGTTTCATTCAATATGACGAAATCTATAAACAAATATTATTTTTTAGTATAACATCACCAATAATTAAGTGATTAAAACTTGGCAAAACTGTTTAATCACTAATCAAATTTACTTCAATTTCTTCCAAATTTATAGATTTTATTAATTCTTTTTCTACTTCATTTTATTTGAATTTTAAATAAGTATAATTATACTGTGTCCCCTATTTCACAAACTTAAAGCAATGAGTATTTTTTATTCGTGTATAAACAAGATTATGTCATGAAGCGAAGAATTTAACTATATTATTATAATATACGAAAGCAAGCCAAGTACACACTACACACACTTTGGTTGTGTTGTGGGCCAATCAAATGATAATGAGTATGGGCCATTGCTAAAGTTGCAAAAGTGATTGCGATACGTCTAATCTAATGACATTTTTCATTTTCAGTTGTTTTTATTTTTTATTTTTTCCTGATTTTAATTCACGCGTTATAGGAGACCAATTGTCTAGGACTTTTTATGGGGTGACCACGCACCAAACTTAGTACAGCCAAGTTGAGTTATCGATTTATAATAGCATGTGTTCTTGAAACGATTATAAATCGATTTTAGTTTTCAAACCAAATGAAAAAAACATACGAACTAATATGTCTAAAACCGATTAACAAAGTAAAAATATTTTAAATAAAAAAAAGCAAGTAAATGAGAGAAAATAAATGCAAGTAAATTTATTTGAGAAAGTTTGAATGTGGTGTAATACATATAAGCCACATCTTCTTTCATTCCAATAAAAGACTTTGATACATACATCAACTGTACAAAACCCGATCCAGCTCGACATTCCATATCCAACTTAAACTCCTGGTATTTCAACTCAACCAAGTTACAGACACCATATTTCGCACAGTTACAAACTATGTATATTTTTGAGGTGTGCTCTCAATTCAGCAAATATGTATTTGAAGCTCTCCATTCATGGTGGGCCTATATGGGCTAGCATGTTTGGGCCACATGTTTTGTTTTGTTGGGTTAGTCCACACGTTGATGAGTTGTCCCACGAGTTAATGAACATAACCTAACTTATTTTACATTTTTCCTTTCTCATTTAGCATCATAATTAAATAGTTTTTTTAACAATATTACAAATTAGCCCATATTTTAAAAATATAAAAATATGAGAAGTGACATTTGGCGAATTCATTAGTCTAATCATTATTATTATTTATTATTCTTTGATTTTTTATGATAATTATAGTAATAATAATAACATGAATGATACATAACAAAACAATTTGCTAGTGCCTCTTTATATATTTTTGTAAATTTTTTTAATTTTTAAATTTTTTTAACAATTTTTTTTAAAGTTTTTTAACTGGTTGACTAGCGTAACTAACTGGTCCGCCTCAGGTTTGGGTTTTTTCAACTCGCCTGTAGGCGGGCTCAGCTCGTTTGGGCTGCAAATTAGGTGGGCCATGCGTTTAGGTCAGGTTGATTTTGACAAGATGTTTATTGATTCTGTCAATTTGGTTTAGTTGTCCCGTTTTGACAACGCTGACTGCAACTAGTTGTTTATCAACTCTACTAATAAACCTTATGATGTTAATGCCTGCTAATAATCAATCAGTTGGTCTCTGCATTTCTGCTTTGTGGTTATCGATTCGTCTTTGATGCTCAGTCAATTGTCTTATTTGACTAAACTCTGCTTGCTTTAGTTATCCCAAATATCATTTTGGTTCAACTAATTCGAATTAATCATTTCTGTTAATCATTCAGTTGGAAGACGTACTAATACTAATTAATTATTAGAAAATCAAATAAAAATCATCTTTAAAATTTTAAATTTTAATATAATATCTAGATAAGTTTCACCAAAATTATTTACCACCAAAATATTTTAATGACTTTCACAAGTCTCGTGCACAAAGGCTCTAGTATTATATTAAAATCGAGCACACGATTCCACATTTGGTGTTATTCATATTAACCCTACTCCATATGATAATTGGACACTACTACAATTTATTTTAAGAAGTTCGAATATAGTGTAATCTTTATAGGTCTCTCATTCTTTCATCGAATAGAATATCCACTAAAAGACTTTGATCCATTTATACAATTGTACAAACCCGATATAGTTTGGCATTCCCCATCCAAACTTAAACTTCCAATAGACTCAACATTTCTCACAGTTACAAACGATGTATATTTTTTGGATGTGCACGAAATTCAGCAAATATGTGAGAATCATTAGATCGTTATCTCTCTTTTAGTCATCAATCTTCAATTGTATTTATATGGCATTGATATGAATATGCCGTTAAATACAATAATATGTATGTTTGAAAGATTCATGTATAAGCTATGATTTCTGTGTATTTTCTCTGATTTTCCCAATTACCATAAAGTATCTAATGCAACTGTTATTGACTCTACCAATAATATGATATTAAAGCATGCTAATAATCAATCAGTTGGTATTTACATTTTCTGCTTTGTGGTTTATTCAACCAGCTTTTTATCTGTTTGACTATTGTCCATTGTAATAGCTTGGTTGAATATTATGCTGGTTTGGATGTCAGCACGACTAATTGTATCGATTCGTATTTGATACTCAGTCAATTGTCTTGTTTAGTTAAGCTTTGCTTGCTTTAGTTATCCCAGAGATCATTTTGGTTCAACTAATTTGAATTGATCATTTCTGCTATATAATAATTCTAAATAACTATTAGAAACTCTAATAAAAACCTTCTTTAAAGTTTTAAATTTCAATATAATATCTAGATAATTTTCACCAAAAGCATTTACCACCAAAATATTTTAATGACATTCACATGACTCGTGCACAAAGGCGCTAGTATCATATTAAAATTGAGCACAAGATTCTCACATTTGGTGTTATTCATATTAAACCTACTACAATTTTTTAAAGTAAAAAATAGTCCTACTCAAACAAATATTCTAATGAACTATAATTTTTTTTATAAATACCCCTAAAAGTTCTTAAATTTAATATAATATCTAAAAAAAATTTATATCGAAAATTATTTTAGTATTTCAGAATATTGATAGTAAGATATTGTGAAAATATAATAAATCCCTAATCAAGGAGCAAGGCACGCAAATGTCAAGGTAATTAAGCCCATCTGTGGCCCATTCGGCTATGGCATTTGCATCAAAATAAAATGATGGATAAAAGGCAAAGAAAAAGTAGTGGCCACACAGCAACACTCGACTGTTTCAAGAATTTGAAAATCACACTCCAGAAAAGAAGATTAAAGTGTGTGTTCTCCTATTTTGGTACGTATTTGTCTCTCCTTTTTCCAAGTTACTGATTTCTACCCATTGGCTATTGTTGAATTTATGAATTTAGAGTGGCTAAATTTGTTGAGACGAGCAGCGAGCTTGAGATATGTTTGTTGTTGGGATTTCTTCTTCATATCCTCTTCTATATGCTTGCTGTAGGAGGCGGAGTACATGGCAGTGGTTGAATTTTTGAAGACCTCATATGGCGGCAAATATTTGCCCCCTTTCTTCTAATACGAGTCAGTTATGCACTAATTATACTTCAAATTACTTACAAATTTTTGTTTTTGAATTTAACGAAAACGCAATCATTGTAGTGTGGATCACCTGGCGTCGTAGAATAGAGAGGACTCCTCGCAACTCAGCAAATAGACTACAATTCAGATGTCGCCATATGCTTTCATCCTGTCGTCGCCAGTTTGTTATATTGGCATTGCTAAACTTGAACTCCGAGGTAATGCCATCGCGTGCTTGGGCTAGAACAGAAGAGGGGGCCCAGGGTGGCCTATCGGGGGCCTTGAAGTCGTTGTTTGATCGATCCTAATGAGAAAACACAATCTGGGAAGGTGTTGCCTAAGGCTTACCTGAAATCTGCGCGGGACGTGAAAACTGTTGGGTTTCCGCACCCCGGCGCCAGATCCAAACGCAGCGGAAAAAATACAATAAACAGATCTGACTCGGGGACGGTCGATCGCGCCTGATTCATATATAAACATGCATAAATCGAATATAAATGCACGAAAAGAGATTACCGTTAACAGCGAAATCAATCTGATGTCGGTGATCCTCGAGTCCAATCAACCTGACCAGATCTACAAGCTCGACACCAGTGCTAGTGTGATGACGGCTATTCTGAGAGAGTGAGTGTATTGGAATGGTCTTTTTCCCATAGAAACAAGATTTTATATTTATAGTGACAATTAGTTAACTAATTGGGCTAGGGTCCATAAAGCCCATCGGGCCAACATTTGGCTTGCTGGGTATTTATGCTAACAATCTCCCACTTGCCCAAAAGCCAACACAAAAGTACAAACTCATAATCCAAGTAACTCAATCTAATTGAACAACTTGATGTACTACCAATGTACATAATTATGAGACATAAATATATCAAACGATTTAATTTTAGAACTTTCTATAAATGAAACAATTTCAAATATAGAAACTCCACTAAATTGAGGAGCTTTCAAAAATTAAATTCATCTCTTCTAAATCACTCAGTTTGAGCACTTAACATTTAAGTCTCAATTCTCATCGATAGATCGGCGGCCGGTTGATTGTGACCCAGCGAGGCTCAAGTGTATCATAGCAGTAGGATCACAACCTTTGTGATTTTAGAAGTCAAACAACTTCTTTGGGCTTACCCTGAATGCCTCATTGTCAATTAAACTCCTTTAATAGATAATGACCGAAATATAATTCCAGCAACAACCTACCGATCGTGGGTAGCGCCTAGCATCTGCGCTTCACGAAGACCTAGATACAAATGACTAGCAACGTACGAGAACCTGTCAGTCATAGTTAGCGTGCAGTACATTCCTTTCACTCAATATGTCCCGATTGAATCAAGGGCATTGGTTGATCGAGACCCTTTATGATTTCAATAACTATGTATTTGTTTCACGTTATATGATTCATTTGTGTGCGTATATGAAAAACTCTTTTTTCACAAGCACTACCCACTCTGGCCAGAGATTCCTCGAATCATATATAGAAAAACACATAGGACATCCTGGTTCATCAAGACCAGTGGTGAATCCCCAACGACAATCATAGGCCTCTGACAGCATCACTGAATACCCATAATAACAACTTTATGACCCGCATGTGATCAGTCATTAAATCAAAGTACACAGCTATCTGTCAAGACCTCAATGATGCCTCGGGTCATGAGGAGTAATGGTGCACAACTATGACTAGAAATTCTATACTCGACAAGTGGTAACCACTTATAGAATTCCGAGTAGGGTCGTTCAGTGAACTCATTCCTAATGAGCACCTATTCATGTGTGCTGACTTCTCCAAGCCAACGCCGATGAAACGCGGCGCACTACACTAGACACATCATGAATACCAGTCTCTAACGAGCATATATCGATATCCCATTCTCGAAGGCTCATCGACCAGGAACATTTAGAAATCGCAGTCTAGAATGTATTTCATGGTCACCATCATATGCGTAACCACATTCTATGGACTATAGCAACTTCAAGGACTTCATCAATATATCAAGATGCATGGGTAAACAGATGAAGAAGTGCCATATATATTAATATTCAAACAAAGATTTGTCATAATAAGATTATAAGTACAATCAATCAACTATTGATTTACTTAATCATGTATGACAACAATATCTTTCACTTTCCCAAAGCCAACTACTCATGTGTCTTAAGACCATCTTCCCAAGATGTCTAACAGACACCAATCATTGTAAATGCTTTGTCAGTGGATTCACTATATTTTCTGTTGAAGCGATTCTCTCGATAATAATGTCGCGTCTACCATCTCTCTCATTAGATAGTATTTTCTCAATATATGTTTGGATACTGATGAGATCTTGGCTATTCATAATAGCTCAACTGTTGTCACAGTACCATGGACTGTGTCAACTGCGTTAGAAATTACACCCAACTCTTGGATGAAATATCTTATCCAAACTGCCTCTTTGTTGCATCGTATGCTGCAATGTATTCAGCTTCAGTGGTGGAATCCAAAGTGATGTCTTGCTTGGAACGTTTCCAAGAGACATCACCATCATTGAGCTTAAATACAAATCCGAACATCGATATGGTATCATCTACATCCGACTGAAAAAACAGCATCAACTTAGCCTTCAACTTTTATTTCTCCACTTACAGATCCAAAAACCATGAACATATCATAAGTTCTTCATAAGAACTTGATGATTATTTTCACAGTTTTCCAGTGACCTTCACCGGGATCTGTCTGATGTCTGCCAATTACTCTAAGAACATACATCAGTCCAAGTACATACCATAGCATACAATAAGCTATTAAAAGTAGAAATATAAGGTACCAATGTCATCTTTTCTATCTCCTCATCAATCTTAAGACCCATTGACTCGAGATATGAATACTATGACATATTATGAAGTAACTCATTTTTCGACTACTCTATGCTAAACCCTTTTAGCACAGTGTTTATGTAAGTAGATTGAGAGATCTCAAGCATCCTTTAGATCTATCCCTATAGATCCGTATGCTAAGCATATGACGTTTCTCCCAATCTTACATGGAGAAATTAGTAGATAATCACGCTTTAATTGATTAATCCAATGTCATTCACAATGAGCATGATATAATCGACTTAAAGCATCACAAATGTAACCGTGCTCCCACTAACCTTTTTGCACACACATGTCACTTCCGGATTTTTAACAAAACCAAACATGTTGACGATGTTATCAAAACGGAAGTTCAAACTCCGGGATGCCTTCTTAGGCCCATAAATGGACCTCTGGAGTTTGAAAACAATTTTCTCACTCCAAAAGTTGTAAACACATTTGGCTGCTACATTTCTACCTCAATGCCACCACTGAGAAATGTTGTGTTCACATCCATTACTCATATCTCATATTCGTAATATAAAGATATAACTAATAAAATCTAAATAGACTATAGCATCATAACCGATGAAAATTTTCTCATAAACAACTCTTTGCCTATGAGAATAACTGTTTCTCACCAGTCAAGCTTTGAAGGTCACTACCTTCCCATCCACTCCAAGCTTTCACTTGTAAATCCATGCAGCCAATGGGAACAATTCCCAAAGATGATTTACTAAGGCCCATACCTTATTGGAGTACATGGAGTCCATTTCAGATTTCATGGCATCTTGCCAATGTCCCGAATCAATATCTGACATCGCCTCCTTGAAAGTCCAAGGATCATATCCATGGTCTATTTCTTGACTACTTTCAAGGAGTAGATTCATTCTATCAGGAGGTCTTGAAACATTTTCAAATCTCCTTGGTGTGTGTAAATCAAAGGTTGTGATTAACTAAATTAATTTCACCGTTTTCACTTTTCTAGTGGTTTTTGGTTCTTGAACCCTTTCAAGTTATATTATGTTGTCATCCTTTCTAATAGAAACATTTTCTCTAGAAAGATTGCACTTGCGAAAAAAAACTCTTTGCCTGCAATTGATAATATAAATTTCCACAACATAACATAAGATGGATCAACTATCCAACTCATCTCCCACTGGCTGCTTCACATAAGCAGAACAATCTCAAAATATAAATTTGGATTATTTTTCAATCCATATCGTATATGGAGTTTTGGTCAATGCATTTGTATGAATTATATTCAACAAATATGTAACTTTAGAGAGTTACTCAGAGAGAATCACATTCTCTTTAAGATAACTCAACATCATCTTGCACTAACATTTAGTGCTCCACATACGTCCATATGAATCAAATTCAATGGACATTCAGCACATGCTAAATATATGTTGGATTTAAGTTATCATTCTTTTTATATTCTTTGAATATAATCATACTAATCATTCATAAGTTCACCAGATTCAATAAAACATGCATTCTTAAAAATAATGCAAATCACATTCGCATATTTAAAAGAATATCATTCTCTATCAAAATAGGAACAATGTTCATGATTAAATCTAGAACAAATAAATAATTGCTCAAACCAGTTCCTAACCAGTTCAAGACTTTATATTAAATAAATGTTTCAAACAGCCATTGCAACAACTCTTGCTACAATGCTTAGCCTCAGGCAGGTTCACATTCCTAGGGCTCTCTACTTCTTCACATCACATGCAACTCTTTGCAAAAATGCGTGCACAACTGGCATCATATACCAAAGAAGTAGAACCAATAGAAACATTTAATTTTAATATATAACATACCATTTCTAGAACGCTTCTAGTATATGTATTCCTTACAATTTTGCGCTAGTGACCAGCAGTGAAAACATAGATGCCTCTCCTTTCTTAGTTGCTACTATATCCTTTTTCGTCTTTCAAGGTTGGGAACCATTTCCCTTCCTCTTCTTTATCCTTTAACTCTTCCTACCATTGGTAGAAGATTCGACAAGAAGAACACGTTTCTCCTTTTGAATCAAGGACTCATGAGTTTCCAACATTTTGACTATTAGATCAAATCTATAGCCAGTTAATGAGGATTTGTCACATTCAAATTTTCCAATTTCTCAACAAGAGATATTTTTCTTACACCATGCTCATAGACCGAAGCCCCATCTCGCATGTGAAATGAAAATAGCTCTTTTGAAATCGCGAGTCTCAGTACTCATTGGTGACATTGATGCTATCATATAGCACATAGTCTAGAGATCATCGTCCCATCACTTCTCAAGTGTGGCAATCTCTTCATGAGACGAACCGGGAGACACTTCAACAGGAGGCTCCCACCAAGGGTATATAGCAATCTTTTAGAAGCAAGCACTATTTTAAAATTATTAGTCAATCAGAATAATTTGGTGCGGTTACTTTGTTTGTATCGAGAATTGATGCAATCGGATTCACGGCAATCACAATACTGAGAATAAACAGAAAATACATGCAAACCGTTTGATTATTAATTAATTCAAAAACTATGGACTTTAGTTATTGAATGCTCCCACTAAATTTTTCGAATTCGTCACCCTCATGACAAATGAACGGAAAATCGTATTTTCTTAGTGGGCTTGGAGTCCAACTAGCTCATGATAGCCCCGGGCGAGGGTCCAGCCGACCTCATGATACTAAAGGTAGCTCACAATTGCATCATATGCAACCCCCAAGATATTCGTCTCGTGATTGACATAACCCTACGGAGGCAGGCCAATTATGCCTTCTCACGTCAAACTAACCCATCCCACGGATGGTAATGTTCGCCAATAAGACCCCACGAGGGTGAGTAATCTTAAAGGTTAACAGAACCCTATCCATAATTAAGTGGCAGTTAAACACACAGCTTTCCCATGCCAGATGCCCCCCACGAGGGTGAGACAAGACACCTGACACAAGTAGCGTCTCATGGCTTAACTGTTGATGGAAGACAGGAAACAACAAACTCCTTTGAGCTCCCTTTACAGTTTGATATTAAAATTTTTGAATCATATTCAAAAGAGGGATTTAATAATTTTCAAATCTCATCAAGTACTTGTTTGTTTGATTGCCGGACTCATGCAACTATGTTTTATTCATGCAGTCATATGTACTAATAAAACATACAAACAAACATTTATCATACATCACATGCATAATAAAAATAAATATGGACGATTACGGCCTTTTCCTAATTGATCCACGTGAGCCATACGTGGATCACAAGTCTGTCTAAGGTGATGCAGGTATGTAATGCAATCCTATTACATTTTTGCTTCCATTATACATGTCTTGATTCTTGGTGCTCTGTCTTCAATCTCGATCTCCCACTAATTCTAAAGATTTTACATTTAAATCGTGCAAACAAGAGAATAGGGATACAAATCCGGGGTGGGATACATCAGAAAATAGAGAGAGCAGGCTCGCAGGCCCGATAACCAAAATCACAATAATAATGAAACAATAAAAACCTAAACATTCACCTAAACACATTGGTCAAGGCACATAATCATCCATCATGCATTTACAACATATGTAATTAAACATTAAACTAAACAATTACATCATATGTAATTGTACTAATTACATCACATGTAATTAGAGCACAATAATTAATTTATTCTATCATTTCCCACTAATCGCATTATTAATTGAAAATAATATTAACAAATTAAATAAAACAATTTTATTTAATTTCTAATTAATTAATTTTCATTTAATTGGTAAAATCAATATTTTACCATTTAACCATCATATTAATCGAAAATAAAATTAACAAACTAAATGAAACACTTTCATTTAATTTCTAATTAATTAAATTATCAATTAATTGGTAAAATCACTATTTTACCTCAAATCATAATATTAGTCAAAAATAAAATTAATAAATTAAATGAAATATTTTCATTCAATTTTCAATTAATTAAATTTTCAACTAATTGTAAAATCTCCATTTTACATTTAATAAATTAAAAATCACATTTTTAATAAATTAAGTATTATGATTTATTATTTCAAAAATAATATCCGGATAAAACATCTAAAATGACCCAAATAATTTATGGACTCCAAACAATTTGGATCCAAAATTAAAAATGCAATTTCAACCCCAAAAATTATCCTTAATTTTCGGATTAAAAAAAAAAAATTTTTTTTTTTTTTTTAAATTAAAAATTATTCCCGAAAATCACTGTTCACCATCTTCCCCAATTTCAAAAAATTAGGGTTAGGGTTAGGGTTAGGGTTTGAAATCCGCCGCCACCCGTGCGCCTCCAGCCCGCGCGCCGGAAAGATATTACAAGAGACGCGACTCCATTGCAGCAGCACGTCGCTGCCGCTGCTGATAGTGCAAGCCGCCACCTCTTTCCCGTGGTGTTGCCTGCAAGCCGATGCGCATATACACAAATATGGCCGACGAGCAGACGATTATGAATCCAGAACATCGGTCCTGCAAGCAGCACACTGGATGGCGGTGAACACATTCCCCACCGCTTGTGCAGCCGCCTGCACTTCCGTCTGGTTCACACGTTCGACGGTGGTTGCACCAGATTTGCGCGAGCACTGTGCCACGCGACGGAGAACTCTTTCTCCACAGCGTGCGCCGCCACCCGTCGCTCCTCCGCGCTCACCGCCGACGGCTGTTCCTTCACCGGCGATGGCTAGTTGCCGGAAACAATTTCCGGTTAGAATTTGGGTATGGATTAAAACTCCTTCTATTCCAATTTTCTATGTTTTCCGGATTCCAAAATTTCTGAATTCAAACACGATTAATATTTGTGGGAAACAATCTAATAAAATTTACATGAATCAAAGCACAACCTGGCTCTGATACCACTGTTGGGTTTCCGTACCCCGGCGCCAGATCCAAACGCAGCGGAAAAAATACAATAAACAGATCTGACCCGGGGACGGTCGATCGCGCCTGATTCATATATAAACATGCATAAATCGAATATAAATGCACGAAAAGAGATTACCGTTAACAGCGAAATCAATCTGATGTCGGTGATCCTCGAGTCCAATCAACCTGACCAGATCTACAAGCTCGACACCAGTGCTAGTGTGATGACGGCTATTCTGAGAGAGTGAGTGTATTGGAATGGTCTTTTTCCCATAGAAACAAGATGTTATATTTATAGTGACAATTAGTTAGCTAATTGGGCTAGGGTCCATAAAGCCCATCGGGCCAACATTTGGCTTGCTGGGTATTTATGCTAACAAAAACGCTGCGTGAGTCGCTGAAGGAGGACACGAAGGACATGGCTAAGTTCAGACGGACCGCGGATGAGGCCAAGGAGTCGATCCGAGAGTATATAAATGGTTGGAGGGGGCGAAACATAGTTGGCAATGAGGTATTCGAGTATATGCATGTTTTCTTCTTCTGTAAATATATATGTATTATTAGGTAAATAATAATGTAGATTTTATGTTTGATTTGAATATATACGTGTGTGTGTTTTGTTCTATTTCAAGGCACTATTTTCTGCGGAGAATAGGAATCAATGTTTGTGTTCATCGGACTCTTGACTCGAGTTTTATAATAATTTGAGCTAAAAATAGTCATGTTATCTACATAGTTTAATTTATTATCCCAATATTATAGATGTCAACATACCCATGACCACGTAAAGCCTCAAATGGTGATCTCATCTCACAAGTCCTAAATGTTTTTGTTGATTGCATTGCAGGAATCGTATGCAATGATCGAGAATGCCATAAGATCTCTGGCCAACTTTTATTCGTAGGCTGGTCCATCTGCACCGCTTCCTGAGGATGCGAAGGCTGGGATTGAGCAACTTGTCCGCCGCTGAATAATATCATATGAATTATGAATAGTGGTTAAGGTTCAAAACCACGCATACTCAAGAAGAAATAAGGTGCTCAAGGAGGCATAAGCAACCTGGCCAAATTCCAACTCGATCAGAACATAGTTGACAATGGTAGTTGTTGCCTCGGATTTTGGTAGGGTAGACGTGTATTTCATCCGAGCACCAAACAATATACAAAAAGTAAATGAGACCAGATTTTTTACGTGGAAAACCCCAAAAGATGGGGAAAAACCACGGGACCTAGTCCGGTATAAATTTCACTATAAACAAGTGTGTGATTTACAGTGTTCTTTACAAGAAATGAGCTAAGAAATGAAAATGGTGAAGGGGAAAGACCACGGCTGCTGCTTGTTCTTGAGGAGGAAGGAGACATGCTCTCGTCCCAACCCCCCCCCCCCCCCAAGAAAGAGGTGTTGGCCTTCCTCATGCCCTCCCAACCCTCCTGCCTGCTCTCTCATGGAAAATCCCCCCTCCCTGCTTGGTGAGAGTTATCTGGTATTTATATGAGAATGGAGGAGACAACCTGTAACTACCTACCCAAGGTCTAGGGGACATTGTCTGATGCTGAAGGTAGGGGTCAGAGTCCTAGTGCTGGGGACCACAGACAACTATTGCACTCCTTGTATGATTTCTGCAGCTTTTAAGATATTATTCGTGTACGGAGATATGTTCTGTGCCTCTGATTTATGAGATCACTCCTCAGGTGTAGATCTTCCTGGAGGCCGACCTGGGGGTGGCCGAGGTGGAGGTCATCCTCGAGACCGACCTGGGGTGGCCAAGGTGAAGTCATCCACGCGGCCGAGCTGGAGGTCATCCTCGTGACCGACCTGGGGTGGCCAGGGTGTAGATCATCCCGAGGCCGAGCTGGAGGTCATCCTCGTGGCCGACCTGGGGTGGCCATGGTAGAGGTCTCGCCCAATCAGGTCTTGCACAATCCATACTTTTACCAGAGTTAGGAAGCTTGATATCTTGGAGATTTTGGAGGTTTGTAGATTTATCGTTGATAGGAAGCTTTGAAGTACGTAAAGGAAGTTGCAATTTTACGCAAATTATTTTGAGTATATTTTGTTGTTTATTTTGAAATGTTTTGAATAGTAAGCATGAAAGATTATTTTGAAGGATGATTTTTGATAAGAAATGTGTTTTGTTGGAAAATAGAATTTTGAATAACATTTTATTGTGTATGAAAAACTATTTTGAAATGCCATGTCTGTATTGATTCGATGAATATGATTTGAGGTTTGTGAACTGTGGATATTTTTGTTTCGTTGTGGCTCGCATTGCGACGAGGAAAAAAACGCGCATACTTTCGGCTCGTTGGCGACGAGAATAAAGAAACGCATTTCGTTTTGCCCGAAGACAGAGGGGGTATAATATCTGTCGATACCCTTCCAGCGGGTATAGTCTGGAATGATATCATTGTGTCACATCCGTAATTGAGTATGCATTTGTTTCATTACAGCATGGCTATGTTTAATGATTAGTTCTATAATGTTAAGACATATGATATTGTTATTCGTTTCCGTTACGTTTAGTTGGTTATCTGTGCAGTTATTTCCGTTATGATTCCGTTTTGTGAAATTTAGTTCCGTTGACTGCTCGGATTAAACCATATATGCGTGAAAGTTATTTTGATATGAAAGTATATTATTTTTCGTCACATTATGAAAAATGATGTTTTTGACCTTTTATCAAATGTTTATTACGCTTACTATAAAATGCTGCAACTTACCTTTACATGTAATGTGACATATTACAGATGGAGTTGAAGACTTAGACGATGCGGAGGATATTTAGATTTATTATGAAGTTTTGAGTATGTTGGCATGTTTAAGTTTTATTTTGATGATATGAAACATTTACTCATGTTTTAGTTGGATATTGATATTTGAAGTTTATTTTGGTTTAGTTTTTGTTTTTATGATTTTGTTATTGTGGTTGTAGTGATCTGGTAGATCACAGGGCACAATTTTTAAGAGGAGACTCTGCCCAAATTTTTCTAAGATAAAAGTCACGGGTAATAAGTTATTAAGTCAACATCCGATAAGAATTAAAACGTTTCCGCTAAATAAAAGTTCAAAGTGATAACAAGATTTTGAATTGAGTGAAGCCTTGTATTCAAGCAATTGAATACGGCGGGCGACCCATCTGGGCTGGCCGTCACACCTTAAGAGCATCATCAAACAAACCCATTTGGACATCCCACAATTATCGCCACTGGTAATCAGGATTAGTACTTGTTTCGCATAGCATTGGACTTTTCAGGACTTGACGAGCTTTCAGTCTTTTTTTTTTTCGTAATATGAATAATGAATGTAATGAGGTGTTGTTTTAGGCCATCATGGGTACGCGATAATGGATTGGAAATTGAATGGGCATTCCTTATGCTGGGTAATAACATTAGAATGAGAATGTTTATTTCTTGGATTACATATCCTCATTACTTACTTTTATCAATTTCAATAAAACTAATCTTCATTTTATTTATCTAACATAAATTAATTTTCAACCTAAAACTTAGCCTATCACCATCCTTTTAATAATAACGATGATGATAATGATCCGAAGAAAACAATAAAATAGTAATAGTTGATAAGATGTCACGTTTTGTGACTTTCTAGAAGATTTGGAGGCTTCGGAAAACTTGAAGAACATTTTGGAGTACCCAGAAGCTTCTAGATATTACTTGTAATTTCATTTGTAACATAGAGTATTCCAGAATGGTTTAGAAATATTATGAGACTTAATCTCCACCGTAAGATAGTTAAATATTAGCCATTCATTTGGAG
Organism: Haberlea rhodopensis; assembly: GCA_907163345.1. Lineage (NCBI taxonomy): Eukaryota > Viridiplantae > Streptophyta > Magnoliopsida > Lamiales > Gesneriaceae > Haberlea > Haberlea rhodopensis. Next base: position 3,005,816 of record CAJQUN010000030.1, read on the forward strand.
GAGAAGTAGTATAAATAAGTTTGCCCTCCTCATTTGATTAAATCCATGTTTTCTAGCATCCAAGCAACACACATGTTCTCTCAACTTTTCTTTCCAAGTTCTAAGCTTCCTTATGTGTTTTTAGGCTAATTTAGCATCCTCGCAAGCCAAGATCGCTTATGTGTCGCATGGTATTTCGGTCTGAATAATAAATATCATATTCTTATTAATCAACGATAGAAATAGTATATTCAACCAGTTAATTTATACCTTATCCATGTACATACCAATCATAATTTTATGTACTATTGTGCTCTTAGTCTGTGTGTATATATATGTGGGAGAATAATGCAATTGATAACTTAATTATACAATAAGACAATCGGAGTAAAATAGAGGGGCAAAATGTGTTAATATTTCAGGAGGGAGTTGTTTGCAATTTTCGTCACCCCTTCAATCGAACGGCTGCTAAACACGACAAGTCATCGATCCCGTCCAAAATTTCGCGGGATGAAAACTCGGCGCCAAATTCCCAAAAAATTTCAAGCGTCCCTCCATATCTTCTGTACAAATAAAGACATCGTATGACATTTCTACCTATTGCTAACAACATAATCTCCTTTTTGTTTACGATTTTGAAGAAAATGGAAGGCGGCGGAGCATCGAAATCATCTGCACCTAAGAGGGTGAGGAAGAGAGTTGAGGCAGAATCATCTTCCTCCGCTGCTGCGCTTAAGCGTGCTAAAGATGGCAGTGCTTTTACCAAATGGTATCCCCGCTCCCCTTTTTATTGTATTTACATGATTATGTACGTATGGATTCCCATGTTTTGTCATCGTTGCTATGAAATTATTGCTGATTTTGTTTTGCAGCGAAATGTTTAGCTGTAGATGGTTCAGATTATAAAACTGTATAACAAATTGCAATTTCATTTAGTTTCAGTTTTCTTATATGTTTCCTTTGATGTGAAGTTTTAGCAAGTATATCAAGTTATTGCTGATTTTACGTTGTTGTGAAATGTTGCCATTCTGCTACCAAAATAGTGCTGGAAATTTTTGGTTTCCTGGAGATGGAGATGATTCAAAGTATAAACTGTATAATAAGTGCATTGTTGATATAGTTTCAGTTTCCTTATCTGTTTTTCCTTTTATATGAAGTTTTTAACATGTAATGGAGAGCTGTTTTAACATTAATTTTTTTTATTTGTATGGATTTTAATGACATGATACGAAAATTGCAGCGAAGAATGCAATAAAGATGTTCCGGTGGCGTTGATAAGCTTTCATGATTGTAGCCTAGATGCCAAAATTAAGATGAATCTCGGTACTTAACAGCGATATTTGTCTCTGTAATTGATGTTGGGATTTGGATTGAATTTTTACCTGATTAATTATTTTGTCTTCTGTAGTAACTCAAGATGTGGAAGTGCCTGATGAGAACCGGAAGAAATCAACTGAAAAGTAAATATCTGTGGTTTATTATTTCTAACTTATCTATCGAAGCATTATACTATGTTTATAATCTTATGTAGCTGAGTTTTATATAATACTTATTCCCAGGAAGAAGGTGAAATCATCTGAACCAAAAACAAAGAAAGTGAAGAATCCAAATGCCCCAAAACGTCCTCCCACGGCCTTCTTCATCTTCCTGTACTACTCTGATTTATGCATATTTTGTTTTAATTTCATTTTAATAGGGGATTTGTCATTTATAATTTCTGAAAATTTTATAGGGAGGGGTTTCGGAAATTGTTCAAGGAAGCTAATCCTGACAACAAGAGTGTTGCATCGGTGACACACAAATACTATTAATATCCAGTTATTCTAAATAATGTGTTTTTTCCCAAGTTAAACCTGAAGTGTGTTGTCTTTTAGGTGGCTAAGGAAGGTGGTGTGAAATGGAAATCCATGACTGATGAAGTAATGTTTCTTTGTTTCTATTTGGAATTCATTCTTGAATAACTAGTTTTGTCATTCTGAACTTCTGATCATAAATGTGTTATAAAACAGGATAAGAAGCCTTACATTGATAGAGCTGCAGAGCTTAAAGCAGAATATGAAAAGGCTTTGGCATCCAATGATGCTGAAGTTGAACCAGTATGATTCTTATTTTGTTAGCAATTAGCTGATACTGCAGTAAAATTTGAATGAAGAACTATGGTTCTGGTTTTGTTAAAAATTGCTTTTTTTTGTTTTGTTTTGCAACTAAGTGGTACCGGAATATATCTTTCTAATTGTCAAACCTTTGGCATGCCATTATTTTCTGAATTTATGTTGTGTTTGTTTAGGATGATGATTATTCAATGGAGAAAGAATTTGAGGAACAAAATGATAAAGGGGTTGAGGAGGAGATTGAAGTTGATGATGAGTAGGACCTTGATTTGCATCTTATTAAGAACATCTTAAATTCTTGTAAATTTTCACTACTTATCAAGTGTATTAGGATCTCGTTTAGATGTTTTGCTGAGATGGGATAACTGTACCTCAGCTTTTATGCTTTGTTTCATTGTGCCAGCATTGCTTGCTCTTAAGTTTGTAATTGTTGGTTTAATGGAAGAATTTTAGAACTTTTAAAGCATCCACAATTCTTATTCAACAAGGCCATGTTCTCCAATTTTTGATTATAATTTGTTGTTACACGAGGATTGAACCATTGCACGAGGTGTATGTGCAGTAGAAAGAGGTGCAAGTGCACTCTAATGGAGGGGTGGTGGATATGTAAAATGTTAATAACAGGAGCAGACAGAAATTCCATCATAATATGTAGTAATCATCGAGTGTATCTTGATTTCTAAAAACATAGATCGAAGTAAAATAAAAATTCCATCATGGCAATGAGCCTATTTTGTTACATGAAGACAGGGTCAGCATATTACTGGCTCATTTTCTCAATTTCACCACCTTACAAGATAGCAAAGGCTTCCCACACAAACACAAATTATGAGCATATGCAACTGCAGGAAAAACATTAAATGGTCTTCCTTGTGGTATCTCTCCACACAATCTATTTGCTCGAAAACTTGCGTGTCTCAATGCTTCAATTCCCAACAAGCTATTTGGGATTTTTCCAATAAGTTTGTTGATGGACAAGTCCAGCCATTGCAATTTCAACAATAGTCCTAGGCTTGGTGGGATTGTGCCTGTTATTTGATTTCTAGAAATGTCAAATCTTACGAGCTTATCAAGGTTCGAAATTGAACTGGGAATATGACCTGCAATCTTGTTATTTGCTACGTTCAGCACTTTTATGTTCAACCCCCCATTGATTTCAGGAATGCTGCCGGATATTTGGTTACCTGATACATCTATATACTCCATATATTCACCACTTTTGTTGCTCAGTATCCTTGACAGAGAACCAAAGAGCTGGTTCGAATGAAGATCAAGAACCGAAATCTGGCGTGGCAATATGATTGAAGAAAGATCAGCTTGAAGTAAATTGTTTGAAATCTTTAACATCTGCAAATTAGTCATCTTTGACAATAAATTTGAAATCCCACTAGTAAAATAGTTGTCAGATAGGTCTAAGGTGGTCAAAGACTCGATCTTTGTGAAGTTTGGTAACACCCCTTGAAGCTTACAACCTGCTAAATGGACTTCAGAAAGTTCTCTATTTCTGATCCAATCAGGAATTGTTCCGAAATCGAGACCGCTGTAAGAAAGGTCGATGGACAACAAAGAAGGAAGACCTTCTGAAAGAGCAGAAGTCGGCAAAGGATTGGTAAGCAAATTTCTTGACAAATTAAGATTCCACAAGTTTCCTAAATGTGAGATAGATTCTGGAATTTGACCTGTGAGCTTGTTAGAACTCAATCTCAATACAGAAACAGACTTTAACTTCCCTATTTGTGCCGGAATTCTTCCACTCAGCAGATTCTGATCAAGTGAAAGCTCCGAGAGTTTGTTTAGGTTGCACAAAGAAATGGGTATCTGCCCCGACAACTGGTTACCGGTTAGCACAAGATACGTCAAATTTTGTAGCTTCCCAAGAAAATCCGGAATCGAACCAGACAATGAGTTGAAGCTCAAATCAAGAGACTCCAAGCCTTTAAGCAAACTGAGAGTTAATGGGATTGAACCTGTCAATAAATTCTTGGCTAAATTCAACTGCAGAAGGCCCTTGAAATTTCCAAATGTCGCAGGAATATTGCCTGTCAAAAGGTTCCCACTCAATGAAAGTGTTTGAAGTAGAGGCAAGTTGCCTAATTTTGCAGGGATGTTCCCTTTCAAAGAATTATCATCAAGAATAAGCTGAGTGAGGTGGGTGAGATTCGAAAACCCCTCGGGAATCGTTGCCGTGATACGCCGCATCCCACTTATCACCATCATTTCCAAGAAATGCAAATTGCTTAGAGAAGGAGACAGAATTCCCTTCATGAAAATGCCATCAGATGATGGCCTTTGCAGTATCAATCTGATAACTCGACCGGTTACCGGATCACATTCGATACCTTCCCAGCCGCCACCACAACAATCCGCACTCACCCACGTCGACATAATACCCGTGGTGTCCTTCAAAATTCCGGCTTTGAAGCCGAGAAGAGCAGCTCTGTCAGTAGGTGAACAAGTAGGGGGAGTTTCTGATTGGGAGGAGGATGGATCAAACAATGTTAGGATCACAAAAACCTTGAGAAGCCACATCAAAGAACGCATTTTGGGGAAGTGGGTTTCTACCAGAATGGAAATATTCTGGCAAACTTGTCCACTATTTTCAAGCTAAAGTAAGAAGAAGGAGAAAATGTTTTGAATTTTTAAATGTGGTGCTAAAACTTTACAGAAAAGGGTGCATGTAGTATTTTTTGTAGGCAACAATGTAAAATAATGATTAAAAACAAAGTGTGATAGCTCTGGAGGAGATGAACTGTCTCACTCCCCTTTATATACAGTTTGTTCAGTAAAATTTGTACTGCAAGGGATGAAATTAAAATGTGTCACATGTCAATTTTCTGACCGTTGATGTATTATCCATACACGAGTAATATGAATGCCAAATTGAACGTTGGAGCGTAGTGGTTCAAATTCTTTAGCCACTCTTCTTCACAAAGAACAGCTACACACTCTTTTGCCAGCCGCCCCCCCCAATATAATTTTTTCCAATCCTCATTTCTCGGACTTGTCAACAAACTGGAACTCAAAAGCGTATGAAAGTTATATTTAGATTATTTTTTGTTTCAACTTTAATATTTTGGAAATTTCATATTAGTCGAAAAAATTTAAATTATACAATTAACTGTCAAAAGTATATTTTCCGTGTCGGACAAGCCACTAATCCAATTTTTTTTTTGAAAATGAAGGACACGACATGTGATGTGTTTCACACGTGACTCGATTGTGTCTGAGGCATGCCGATGTCATGAAAGTGTCTACCGATGATTATTAAGCGTGTCCATGTAGCATAACTTTTCATTGTATTATTATAATTACAATGTGTATATAAATTATGTTTTTTTATTATTTATTTAAAACCAACTTTATAAAATATTTAAAATAGTATGGTGTAGCTGAGTCTCTAAGATTGAAAAGATGTGACAAATCAAAATTACCTTATTTGCTTGGTTTAGGAAGATCGTTATTAAATTTGGAGACCCTTTGTATAGAAATATCTATCTCTGTGTAACTTTTATTTAAGCGGATATTCAGGCTTTTAAATTTTATAAGTACAAAATAAATATATTTTAGATTGTAATTTCAAGACAAATATGAAGTTTTTTAAGCGGGTGGGTCCTTTTAAGGTTATAATAATAATGATAATTGATATTCCACACCACCTGTAAAGAACAAACGTGAAAGGATAATTTGCCTGTCATCTCTTAATTTTCAACTTCCTGGAATTCTTTTCTTAAAAAAGTTATTTAATTTTTTAAACAAATATTATTAAAAATACCCCACTTTAATAAAAAAAAACTAGTCCATATCTGATAATCGTAACACCCGTTTTTTTATTTGGTATTAGTTTTATTTTATTTAAATTATGAAATTATTATACAATATTTTTATGTTTAATAAATTTTTAGGGTAATATTGTAATTAGTATGGTATGTGTATATATAATTTGTATGATTGAGAATGATAATGTAAGTTGGTGAACACATAGATGAGTAGTGTGATGATAATATTCTAGATTGATAGGCAGGGGCGTAGATAGAAATTTTACATAAGGGGGTTGGAGGCGAAGGCATTGCGAGATTGAAGGGGTCGGCGACCCCCTTGTGGGGGTTCGGGAGCTTCGCCCCTGAATTTTTTTTTTGGAGATCCATTGCTCGGGGTTGATTCGGTCCCTTCATGTCCTATTGGGAAAGATAAAAAATGGATTCTGGCAAATAATTTTATAATTTTCAAAATCAAATATAATTTTGGGTAATCTTACCTTGAAGTTGAAGAAAGCTTACATGATTGGCTAATTATTGGATGGATGATGGAGAGCCGATGAAGAAGAGTGAAGGACCGATGATGAAATCGTGAAGAATGATAGGTGAATTTGGAGTCTGCCCTGTAGGGTTTTGATCAGAGGGCACTTACTCGGCCTGGTTGTGATACGGTGAATCACTCTTTTGTTATCCCTTGAGTAGGAATTAGATTGACCGCTTGACTCGGTGCTTAAGTCAGAAATAGAATTGAAAACGTGTATAAAAATATTTGGGTTGAGCTGTGTATTTAACCTCAAATTTTAGGATGCATACAACTAAAAAAAATAAAAATTGGGGCTTGGGGGTTCAAGACGGCGGATTTTTGTGACTTTCAAGAATTTAATTCTAAGTTCGTGGTGCTTATTGATATTTGATAGTGATCATATGTGGAAGTTGATGAAATTAAGATATTTATTTCACCAATTTATATATTTAGCGGAGTACTATTTACTATTTGGAAAAAGTATTTAATTTAATTTTTTGGGATAATTTTTTTTTTTTGGGCTTGGTCTGTCGGGGAAACCGCCCGTTCTCGCATTCTCATATCACTTAAATCTTTTTGGAGTGCTTGTGGTTCGACCTCTAGTATAACCTAGGGGAATACGAGGAAGGGATATCCTACTCGGGGCTGGCTGTCCCGAAGACCTTTGGGATGCCATGGAGCTCGGGCTTACAATCCATATGTTCTAACACAGTAGCAAGTGTGTCTCTTGTCCGGTAGGCCTACTAGAACTATCTACTTCATGGAACCACTCCTGATAGATACATGTCTATGTGGGGATTCTGAGGGGAGAGTGACTTACAAGGATTTTCTGATTCGGTCTATCGAGTTGATAAGACCAGGGGTTATCAAAGGATAACTGTTGCATATAGCTTTGCTGACACCAACATGTTAGCATGTCATACTTGAAGAACAATGGCTCCATACCGGAGATGAGCCTTTCCTGCAACAGAACAAAAGAACATTCTCTAAAGCAGTAACTGCTCATAAAGTATAGGATCAGTTACTTTACTGTTAGCTACTTACTGTTAGCTACTTTAGTATAATTAAACATTGATTTGAAATGATAGGATTATTTAGGTTCTTACGTATTATATATAGTATATGTATTATATGCCCCTTCATTCAGTTCGTATAGTAGGCCATCATTGTAACTTAGCTTAGATGTGAGCCTTCATCTTGCATAACTATGAAAGTGCATAGCCATTATGAAATCTTGATTCAAAAGAAATAAATGAGTATATTGGTAATTATTCATTGATTTTTAATCATCAAGATTAGCAGACAATCAAAGAGCGAGGACGGATTAAATGGAGTGTAGCTAAAAAGCAAGTTAACACGATATGAACGTAACTAACAGGAAGTCTTGATCAAGTCTTCTCTGTTTTCTATATTTTTCTCCGTTTTAAATAATATTACGCCATGTTTTTTTTTTCCTTCAAGATGGTCGTATTCTAAATTTTTCAAAATTTTAATTAATATGGCTTTATGAAAGATTAAATATTGATTTCACGAGATGTCTTGATTTTTTTAATGATAGAATTATTTTCTTAACCTTAATCTGATTTGTCCATGAATATACACAATTAAGTGAATCTGTTTGGGTACATTGGGATTTTCGATGATATTGATCTGGAATATTCCTTTTAAAATATTTTACATAGTACGTAGATATTTCATTGGATGAGTTTAAGTTATTAAAATGATTAATTGATACCTTATCAAATTTGGGTTGCAATCAACCACCCTAGGCTATCCAAGCTCGATCAAATTCATAGGAAGATTACCCATAAATCACGGATGTCACAATCATTCAACTAATCTAAAACAAATCTATTGTTTTCAACTACTTTCTATTTCTATTAAAATAAATCAAATACACATAATATAGTTTTTATAAGTTATTTATACTATATTATAATGTTTGAACTTTAAACCCCTTAGAATAATCAACTTGGTATGACAGATATAAAATTTCAAAAATACCCTCAATATGTTTTATTTATACTTTAATATTCATAAGTGGAAGAGATAGTATTGTCAAATCGATTACCCATTAACTTCAAATACCAGTTTTTATGTGCAGCAGTTTTCTCCTCTCCCCACCCCACCACCGACGAAGAAAACTTCTCATTCCAGCCTCACTCCTCTCCACATTCTATGCTCTCATTAAAAAAAAAAAACCCACCACCTCTTTGTTATAAATAATAACCATCAAGGGATCGATTGTGTGGTTCTGAGAAAATATGTCAATGAGATATGGTTCTTTATACAAAATACTCATCTAACAAAATTTATGCATATTATGTGCACTATATTATACACACGCAACGCGTGTGCGTCGGCGGCTAGTATTTATAATTTTTGAATTATATTGGTTTTACCAATTTATGATTTGGCTTGTTGATTTTCACTAGTTATTTACCCTTGCTTTGTTTTGATACCTTGTGGTTTGTGCTCATAGCAATACCGTGGGTTATCTGCTTCTTGGGTTATTACAACAGCTGCTCAAACCAAATTTTCAAAACCAAAAGCACTCAAAATAGTAAGGATCAAAGTCCTCTTTAAGTAAGCTCGCGTGTTCGAAGTTCATCAATGAGAAAACACATTTGATCGGAGAGCTTCCCTGCTAATGTATACGTCTCGTTTTGGTTCTATATGTCAACCGTCAAGGGATGGAAGCATGGTTCGTTGACATAATTGTAGATGTTGTTGTTTCAGATCAATTGATATTTCGTGGAACGATCATGATTATTCTCGCGGAGTTTCTTTAAATTAAAAATAAAATAATAGATAATTTAGACAAATTATTCATGAAAAAAATTAAAAATCGCAATCACTGTTCTAGGTTGCGAAATCATCGTTCCATTCCGCGATGATCGTGAAATCACAGTTATAGTTACACATCCGTTTTAGCATTGAACTTTACCGCGATAGCTAACCGTTTTCTTCAAACCATGGGTGGAAGCTAAATATTTTGTGTATGCAAGTTTCTTCTTCTTCTCCTTCTTTTTTTTTTTTTTTGCTTTGAGCTTTAGGGAAGGGGGCATATGGGAAAACACATGCAAGTTTTTTCTTGGATACAAAACATGGATAGAGAGCTGAAGCCAATGCTTCTTCATTTGTGGAGGGATTGTGCCACTCTAACCTAATGGGTGGTGGTGTTTTACATTAATTTTTTATTAAATAAAAAAAATTAATATTGAGTAATAATCGTAGTAATTATGTTATTGCATACAAATATAAAAAATGGGCACCCCGACCAATCTGACCCTGTAGTTCTTATATTAATATTAAAAAAGGCTATCATGAAATACTTGTATGCATTCAATTTGTGCCTCATTTATACACCAGGTCAATATTAAAATATACACTCTTTTCAATAAAATAATAATAAGCTAACATACCAACTATTTTAAATTAATAATATTGAGTTGGTTCATAGATGAGTTCACATCGGATCCATACAAACGTATTCAACAATGAAGGGTGACAACAATTGGCCGTAACTATAAAATTAAATTAGATGAAAATGATGAAACCAATAATGTTTATAAAAAAAATAATTATTAAATTATTAAATGGTATAACACAGTAACTATACTAAGATAAAAATAATTCTGATAAAACGATCCCTATAGTAATACAAATATATAATATCTGTTAATTTTAAAATGATAGAACGGATATAAATTGATTGATATGAAAAAAGAATGCCATCTATAAATATGAATTGCAAAAACTATTTCAGTTGAGAAAAATAATAAATATTAACTAACTAATAAAAAGAAATATTAGACCATCATTTCTTTTATTTTGAGCTAAAATAAAATAAAATCACAGATTTATTTATTTAATTTATGAGAAAATTGCGGGAAGGTACCACTTTCGAAACAACTTTTCAACTAAATATGCAAAAAAACAACGGTGCATATAAATTCTCTTTTGAAGAAACTTAATTCATCTAGGTCCAAGTTTTAAACTTAAGGATATTGACATTTTTTTGAGAAAAATGCCCCTAAAATCAAAATTGTTACTTCAAACACATTTCAAATCTCAAAATTCTCTTGTCATCAACATATGTTCTTCACCACATTCTTCAGCTCATCCCTCCCACCACCATCAGTACCGCCACTACATAAGCTCCCACCACCGTCGTCGCCGCCACGCTCTTGTTCCGCGCATCTTCTTCACCGGTGCATCACGATTTGCAAGAATTCCTGGAACTGTAAATTCGAGAAATTCTAAATTTTGGAATTCTTCTATATCCTACCAGATCGTGAACTTCCAATGAATTTTTTCTATGATTGGATTAATTATAGTGTGATGTACGTTCACATAAAACTGTAATACACAATTTGATTTCCGTTCCTTTCCTAATTGCTCGGTTTTCTATTTATTTTTTGTAATACGATCTGTATATATGTAGGGATTAAGAAGAAAATGATTTGAAGATGTCATTGAGCTTGAGTTTGCATCTTGTTGGGTGGATGTGGAGAGTTCTGAATATTTTCAAAAAAGAACACGTGTTTTCAAACATGCACCAATTGACATCGGGTACACTAAGCACATTGGGTGCACTTAATCACAATGACAATGGGTGCACTAATCACATTGGGTGCACTAAATTCATATTGGCATGGGGTGCACACTTAATCAAGAAATTTTTTTTTTTTTGGAACTACTGAATGTATACACTATATTCGTACTTCATTCGCACTGATATAATCATCATTAAAGCGGTCAAGTTCGGTGATATAATCTGGTGTCAAATTATCATTTCTAAATTTATTAAAGAACAAGTTACAGATTATCAAATTAGTTTAATTTTAAAAGTTTGGTTCGAATTCAATCGTGCATCATGGGTAAAAAATCGTGCATCATGAGAAGTTTGATGCACGGTTCACGATCAAAAAAATTTAGATTTTTGGGGCCAAAATCGTGCAGGGCTGGAAATGTTTTTAAAAAATTTGGCGGCAAAAAGATCGTGCATCATGGGTAAAATTCGTGCATTGGAGATGCGTTAAAATTTGTCATCGGTGCACTAAAATTGGATATTGATGCACTAAAATTGGATATTGGTGCTCTAAAATTATTGGATGCATACAATGTTACATTTGGTACACTAAAATTGAACATTTTGGCATGTGAGTGCATGATGTTTTTTGCCTGATGGTGCACGATTTCTTTTGCCTGGTGATGCACTATCTATTTTGGCATGTGGGTACACAATTTTTTTGCCTTGTGGTGCACGATTTATTTTGTCTGTTGGCGCACGCTTTTATTTTGGCCTCTGGGTGCACGATTTGTTTTGCCTGGTGGTGCATGTATATTTTTTGGCCTATGGGTGCACGATTTATTTTGGCATGTGGGTGCACGATTTATTTTGCCTGTGGGTGAACAATTTTTTTGGATGTATGGGTGCACGACGATTTTTTTTGGCCTGTAGATGCACGTGCTATAGTGATCAGTGCTACAATAATATTGATGCACACGCTACAATGTCGTGCTACAGTAATCGCTCGAGGGTTATTATTATCATTTCAAGAGGAAATGAATTTAAATAAATAACTATTTTTTTAGTAGATTAAATTGAATTGTTGTCCAGGCAATAGCCCCTCAATTTATTTACCCTAGAAGGAAGCCACATATAAGAGCCCATTACGCGCCACAATTCTTCATCCTCCTCCTCCTCGCCTCTCCTCTCCTCAATCGCATCTTTGTTCAGGTTTCATCAGTTTCAGAATGAGGAAGATTTCGGGAACTGTTGTGTGGACAAAGCCCATGTCCCTCTCTCGAGCAGCAAAGCTACTGTCTCGATTCGCCGCCGTGGATAATGGGTCTTCCGCCGCCGTATCCGTGTATCTGCAGCGAGCCTCCGAAGCCTTCAACCACCTAGTGCAATTTCACAGCAAGCGCATTAAGATGGACCATCTTGAAGAGAATATCGACAGTTCACGTGGAGGGATTCCGTCCGTTGATTCAGAAACTGGAGATAAGCCAAGGATCGTTAATAATGGAGACGAAGTTGTACAAATAGGTGAGCTGGAGAAAGAGCAGTGGAAGGAGAAGAAAAATAAGAAAAGGAGGAATACAGAGGCTGATTCTAACAGAAAAAAGAGGAGAATCGAAGGTGCTGAATTGTAGGAAATTGTTGGTATCTTCTGTTGATTAATATTCTTATTGTTACTCTTGTTGTGTTAATTATACGTTATAATGTTTTGCTAGCTAGATTCCTAGATATGATGGCTAGTGTATATCTCTTCAATGGAGGAGAAGTATCAATATATGTAATATTTACGTTCCTCAAGTATGGATTTTGATCAAAGCTTGAGCCTCAATGACTGCATCTACTTAAATTTTAGCACATTGTGCTGCAATCAGTGGCACATAAAGTTTCTATTTTGACAGTAAAACGTGCTTTGGAAAAGATTTTAGTTGTAGCCTTTCTTATGATAGCAAATGTGATTATATGTTGTTGCTTGCACCCTTTTGATTCCAATTCGTTTGTTCAAGTAGTTAGAGTGTGATGTTTGGACTTCCCCTTTGGCAAGAATTATAGCGCAATGTTTCTTTCGTTTGTCATAGTAACCTGATGCAATGAGATTTATTTGTTTTTTCTTGAAAGAAGTGGTGGTGTGTGCTGGAAGCGATTCTGCTCTGTCGCGTTGTTTTTAAGCTTTTCTGGAAAGATGACAATCAACTTTGTTTTTAATAAACTCCCTGATTCCTGGTGCCAATTTGGTAAAGATTAATCCGAGATTAAGCTGTAGGAGCAATTGTAGTGAAGCTTTCCAAACGTGTGCCTCCTCTCCATATGATTTGAAGACTTTAAAAACCATACCCACTGTGATTAAACTAGTACCAGAGTGTGTTCTTATTCTTATCTGCAAAAGGAAACTTGGGCTCGCGAACAAACAAGGACGTTTCTGGACTACAATTCGAATGGTAAAGACATTTGATTCTCAAGCTGCGCAATTCCTGTTTCACTTGCCGTTACCAGGAACATCCATTTAAGTTTCTTTTCCCATTTATTGATAATTTTAAAACTCTGCAGATGATCCTGGTTGACTTGGGTTCCTGTCAAGGGCATTGTGCCATTGGTTTGCAGGTGATGCTCAAAAATTTGACTTTGTCCCACATGATAGTATGCAAGTTTAGATAACAATTGCCATGCGTTGTGTGTGCATATACCCCTCAGCTTATGTTGGGAAGGGTATGTGAGGAAGGGGGCGACACGAGGTGTATGCGCAGGCAGATGTACTTTTAGCATGATGGTTTTGAGCTCAACTTACATACAAAGGCTCGATGGTCCCTAAGATCAGCTCAACATGAACAAAATTATATGGAGAAAGTTCATTTTATTTTGATTTCTGGCACAACTATGAAAAGTTAGATTCGACCTACCGAATTTTAAGCTAGAGGTGCTAGGGAATTTTTATATGACCAGTCAGTGCCGACTTTTGATGTTGAGGTATACAACTAGGTCATTCAACGTAACATGGTTTCACATTGGGAAAAGGGAGAACCACACACATCTATTTTATCTGTCCAAGAAATTTCGTTGAACAACATTGCGTGAACTTCGTAACCATTCCCCTTTCTTGCAACATTCCCATCTCCATTGTGCTATGAACTGTTGTGTTGAACTAATATTTGTGCAATTACAATCATCTCTATCAATTATTGTTAGCTTATTCCTATGAAGTAACAGTTATTTGTAAGCCTATTCTAAGGCATCCTTGGAGGAATGAGGTTATGAGTTGTGTTGTGGAATATTTGAACACTGTATTTGTACAGTAAAATTTCTTACAAACATTTGGCACCCCCATCACTTATCACTGGCTAAATGCTAAATTGTGTTAATCGATGAGACTAGAGTATGTGTAAATGCTAAATTGGAGAGTGTTCTAGATTAAGTAGGTTTAAAACAAAATATATGAAAGTACAAATTTAGTGGTCGTATATCTCGGGGATCCTGTTGTTGTAACGCTCGTTGGCCAAAAGGTATTGATGGATATCAAATTTCGATACCTATGTTCTGTTATCCAAAAGGAGGGGAGCTTAAAACCACGGAATATAAGTGGGTTGGTTGAAATGAAGAACTCTTCTATGTGATCATAATATCCAGCTGAGATTGAATGAGAAGTTTTATAGAACTATCATCAGACTGCAATGTATGTGACGGAATGCTGAGTAACTAATAGAAATCACGTCCACAAGATGAGTGTGATATAGATGTGTATGATCCGTTAGATGTGTGGTAAGACCAGAAGAGATAAAATAAGAAATGAAATTATTCGGACTGAAGTATGTATGACTTGTATATAAGAGAAGATGTAAGAAAGTCAGTTACGCTTGTTTGGCCACTTACTACGTATGTCCAACAATGCACATGTGCGTTGAGTAGAGTCCATGTATTTCGGCCCTTTCACGAGAGCAATATGACGATCGAAAAAAACATGGCTCGAAGTTATATACAAAGATTTGGAATCCAAATGGATCAACGATGATATTCTGACCGAAGGAAGCTTTTTGAGAAAACTGACGTATGTGCATGACCTGACTTGAGTACTCTAATGGTTCATATAGTCTATCCAAATCGATTGGGATTAAAGACTTAGTATTTTTTATTGTTGATTAAACCAAATATGAAGAATCGGAATGAAAATATTTCTAATTTCAATCTAAAATTACATAAACCCAAAACCAAATTTGGAAAAGGAAAAAAAAGGTCAATATAAATACTCAAGGGTATCTAAAAAATTTTTCCCTACATTTTTTATTTTAAATTATTTTGCACCCGTCCTAATTTTTGTGCGCCTTCCGCTCGAAACAATTGTCTTCCTTTAAAAACCATGAACGGTATGAGACATATTTGTCTTAAAGAACTAGTATAACACTTGCCTCAACTTTACTTGATAGTCTATCCAAGTTATTTTCTGATACAATATTTTCCCAATTCCACTCGCCACATGACGTAAGGATCCAGTTCTAACAGTGGATTCCCCATATGGAAAAGTTGGTGAATGTAAACATATAATAAAGCATAGAGAATGT
The DNA here is from genome assembly GCA_907163345.1 of Haberlea rhodopensis. Classification (NCBI taxonomy): domain Eukaryota; kingdom Viridiplantae; phylum Streptophyta; class Magnoliopsida; order Lamiales; family Gesneriaceae; genus Haberlea; species Haberlea rhodopensis. Next base: position 3,021,262 of record CAJQUN010000030.1, read on the forward strand.
GTGATAGAATCATGCAAGATTTAGAAGATATCAGCTATGTGCTTTGGAACACAATTTAGTGCTCATGCTTGTTGGTTTCTTCAAATTGATACAGTGCATGATATAATGTTCATAATTTATAATTAGAATCTGAATTAGATAATTGCATTGGACATAATGTGGAGATTCATCCAATTGATGGCACCGTTTAGTATGTTTATAATATAATGATAGGATGAGCCATAGTCTTTAACTATTCACCATTCACATATCCCATCACATCCATTGTATCAAACCAGTGTCTTGATGTATATATAATAATTATTATATAAGGATTATCGTAACTCCGAAAGAAATCAAAAATGAAAAAATACCATTTATTGCAAACTTCGGTCGCCAGCTATGCATAAACCCAATCACACCTTTTCATCACAGTTTAGAACCAATCAATCTCCAGGTCAAGAATTTACATTGTAAACAAGCTGATTAATGGAAATGAAATGAATGATGCTCCACGCAAACAAGTATCTGAGTTCTACCAAAACTTTTCTACACAGAAGTCTAGAAATCGACACTGTACACATACCCGGAAGAGTTCTCTTTTTCTTGGCCAGCATTTCGGCTTTGCCTGGTTTGGTATATTAAATTGGTGGAGGAAGCGCTGTATCTTATTGTACAGATCAATGAATGAATGACGGAGAGGTTCAGCCCTGGCGTATCATAAGACTGCCACTTGACTATTCGGATACGAGAGGGAGAAGAAACAGTTGGTGGATGAATTGGAAGTTGGGCTTCGGAGTTCCGGGCAAGGTTTGGGTGACACGTTGGTAGATGATCCTTCGACATTGGAGCATACCCACGATGTGGATGAATCGGAAGCGACAGAGAATGATATGTTCGATAAACATATAGAAGTGAAGGGAGACTCATATATTCCCAAGAATTTACCGGCTGTAGTAATATTCACACCAACAATGTTCTTGAAGGTAATTTCACTAACCACCGGCAATGCAGCGGGGTCGAATTTATCATCTGGATGTGAATCATACTGACCTGTTGCTTTGATTCCTTCATGTACATTTAAGATGTAAGCATCTGATACATATATGCCTTTGATATAGCCGCCTCTTCCTCTTGTTGTCTTTAGCTGAACTCCAGTAGATGAGTCCTGCACGTGAAGGTGCTCCACCATTACATTTGAAATGCCGCCAGACATTTCGCTGCCAAATGCAATTCCCGATCCTGAAGAAGACTTTAGGCGAACCCCTCGAATATGGACATTGCTGGTTGGTTTCCCGTATGATATTCCATATTCATCCCAACCACTCTTAAGCGCAATTGCATCATATCCCATGGTAATGTTGCTATTCTCAATGCACACATGCTCAGAAGAATCTGAATTTAACAAATTTTATTTAAGATTCCGAGCACAACAATAAAGCCACTTTGACTAGCCAACACTTTTGAAACATCGAATACCTTCTTGTAGTCGTGATACGTGAACATTAGAAAATAGTCAAGAATGAAAGGTGAGATTCAGATAAATTAAGATCAAGAAGGATCATTTAAAAAATCGAAATACATGCCATGAGGGACAAGCCATGAACTATCAAACAGACCTGGAACTATCCCACTGGTGTGTGGAGACTCAGGCGGAGAATATACTGTAATGTTCTGAACTAGCAAGTATCTGCATTACAGAACAAAAAGAAACAAAAAATATGCATTGTGATCAAATATAGCATTCCAAACACGACATACTGAATATCATGTGTTTAACAGGCACTCACTTGCAATAAACTGGATGTATATTCCAAGCAGGTGCATTTAAGAAGGTTAAGTTTGATATCAAAACATTTTCAGAACCAATCAATTCTATTAAATGTGGTCGACTGTGATTTAAGGAATGTGCATTCGCTTGTTCCCACCAAACCCAGCCCTGGCCATCAATAGTCCCATTATTGCCTGTTTAGATGGTAAGCACAAAAATATCATAAGAATGCCAATACTGCTAATCGTGAGAAAACACAAAAAGTAGCAAATGGATCAGTTTCAGGCATAATTCCATTACCCGTTACAACCACATCAGTTAAATTATATCCCATGATCAAGCTGCCGTATCTGTTACCGGGTACCTCAAGGCCCCGACCATAAGAAGGTAAGGGTCCAACAACATCCCAGTGACTATAATCCTGCAAAGACACTTGTTAAAAGATCAACAGAACTCATATTCCCAAATTACCAGGTAACTCAGTTGCTGTCTTGATAGCAAGATTAAAATTTTTGTTTCACGGTGATCACCTGAGAGGCAAGAAGAACAGCATCTTTTTCAAGGAATAAAGTAAGATGGCTGGTGAGATTGATGCATCCGATTACCCACTGGCCAGGCGGAACATAGAGCTGTGCACCACCCTTGTCAACAAAGGACCTCAGATAGAAAATAGCATTCTGAAATGCTAACGTATTTACAGTTTTCCCATCTCCCACCGCTCCGAATTCGGAAACAGAGACACTGTGAGGTCTGGGAACCAATGGCCAAGAAGAGTTGCAATCTCCATTGTATTCTGCAGTATAACTCGACACCAGGAACAGAAGCAAAACTGCCTGAGAAGAAAGGATTAACAACGACACAGGCAGCTTATCAAACCTTAAAGCCATATTCGAGACAAGCTTGATATTTGCAAGCATAAGCCCCCATTATATTTACTGCATATACTAACTAAAAGGCAAAAAAACCCAGAAATAGCTCAATCATCCACATTACAGATTAAGAGAGCATACAGAACATTAAAAATATTTAGTCCCTTCACTGCTACTTACAAATAAAGCATCTTTAGATCTAGAATCCAAGAATTAAGAGTCTGTTACAGACAATGTAGACAGATCAACCGGCACCCATACTCAGAATGGTGAAGATCAAGCCCAATTCGAAGTAAAATCTAAACTAAAGCAAACAAATTGACACTTCACCAAACAAAAGTAAGCAAAAGCAATCCGATAAAATAAATAAATAAACAAAAACAGCAGAACAGCAGTTCAAGTTAAGATTCATAGTCTTGGAACTAGAATTCTAAATAATTTAAAACTTAATCCAACACAATTCACTGACGAGATTTAATTTTTGCAGGGTTCCACATTCCCACAAAGGAAAACGCTATTACCGGATCCAAGGATCTTATAAAGAAACCCACAATCAAGAAACTTAAACAACTCACATTAATCAATTAGAGAAAGCAAAAATACAAATCATAACGTACTTACTAGCCTCTTCATGTCTCTCTTCTTCAAGCCCTCATTCGAAGCCACCTTCCCAAAAAGCTTTGACAGCCCAGTAAGCTAAAACTGGAAGGAAAAAAAAAAAGCAAGAAAGAAGGAAGAAGAAGAAAAGAAACGGGATGTGATTGAATGATGATAAGTGGCAAATAAGGAGGAAAAACATAAAAAGAAAATATTGGTAAATGAAACGGACAGCACATAATGAGAAAGAGACAGCTATAACTTCAATATATAACACAATAAAAATGGAATTTTGTTTTAGTCGTATGGAAGGTGGGATTCAATCAATGGTAAGTAGTTAATTTTACATAATTATGAATCATCAATTACTCCCGTAGTCTTCCATGATAATTCTTCGGTTGGCCATCGTTTGTTTGCAGACAACACGAATTTTTTTAACGACGAGGGCCGCTGTAATTGAAATGCACATTCGGTAAACTTTCACATAGCCACATCAACAAGTAAATCACACTGGGTAAATTCGGTGCGGCAGGCTTAGACTGAGAAATATTAGTATGAAAAATTGAACTCATAATCTTACGGTTAAGAGCTCACTATACTCCACCAATTCGTACACCTTTAGAGCCACACATTATTTTTCTTTCTTTGTTCTTTGCATATGGAATACTATATTCCACTTGACCCATCCTAATTTATTAAATGACTTTAATAAACAAAATTCACCTTCAACAAATTAATATTCAATTAAGGATAATCTAAAAGATACAATCGGCAATTTAAACAACCTATACACTTGTTTTTTTCTCCTTTTCTTTCGTTTTATTCGAACAGTCCACAATCCATAAGGTTAAATCTACGTAAATTGAATTAATAGTCTTGTGATCCTATTAAATTAATAGTGAATATAACCTTCAGGGATTGGCCTGGTGGTAGATATCTAGAACTTAAGAGTATTGATCCTCTCTAGGTCACATGTTCGAAATCTCCATGATACTATCAATTCCTTTTGGGTCAGTAGATACGCTGGCATAAAGCCCCGACTTCAATTGGGACCTCCGCTAGTAGACGGTGGGATTGGTCTCCGGGATTAATCGGTTTTCGTGCCAGATACCGAGTCATAAAAAAATTTAATAGCGAATATTAAATAATCGATAAATTAATCATTATTAAGATATAGATTATTTAATACACCAAGTTATTAATTTGTCAAAGTATTACTTATTTTATTAATGACTACATTATTCAATTTTTTTATGTATTATTATTCAAAGTATCATTTTGTTTAATATATTTCATTGTTCAATGTACTTCATTGCTTAGTATATTATATGTATTGCTCAATGTACTATATATGTTAATCCATTTTATGTACATTATATTAATAAAAAAATTATAGATTAATTATAAATGTATTATTTATTAGGAAGTTATTAATTTATATATTGAATGTGATCTATATGAATTCTCGTATATATGCATTATCTTATAAATTTAGCAAATTATTAATATAGTATGTTGTCCCCAAGTCGAGATCGACTGGAAATATTATTTAAGCGATATTATTCATAATCGAATATTAAATCACCGAGGTTCTATATTACTAATATTTCGGGAGTACTTATTATGTATTCACTATAATTTTTGTATGCAGTTAATATTTATATAAATAACTATATAGTGATACAATAATTAATATTTTATTTGCTTAAATATTTTTTTTGTGCTTATAACCTTTTAATCAAGTTTATTTCGTTCATGTAGTATTTTTGTTTTCCGTTTTTTAAAAGTGATGGGTTTTTTATTTGAGTCTAGTATTTTGTGTTATAAATTTTCTAATGAAGTTCATAATGTTTATTTTGTGTGTTTTTTTTCTGAGGTGTTATGATTTTTTCTTATTTGATGGGTGGTTTTAGAGAGAAAAAAATATTGATAACTATCAATATTTTAATATTTAATAAATAATATAAATATGATAATAGCTTTGGTTGATTAAAAACATAAAATATTGTGGGTTTTATGCTACTCTATTATATATATTACATTTAAGCGTACAATCATTGAATGAAATATTTTTATCAAACCGATTTCACCTAAAATAGAGAATGAGACAAATTATAATTAATTTTTTTCTTAAAAAAGGAAAAAAATAATTGATATGCATGAAGTGAATGATATATGGGAAATGCTAGGCTGGCAGGAGTGTGTTTGCCATATCACAGCCCAACAGGAAAAGCCAAGACAGCCTACTCCGACTTCCCTCTCTGTCCTTACATTGCTTGGCTAGTTGGCTTGCTTCACTTGTTTTCTTCCTTTTAATAATAATAATAATAATATAAATTCCACTTGAATTCTCTGGTTATTCTTCTCATTTCCATATCCATACATATATGTTCTGCTTTTCTTTTATGTTGTGGATACATAAATATAAACACACACATTAAATTGATGAACAAAAGTCTTAAACTATTATCAAAATATGTGAATTAAGGTATAGTTACTTAGGAAAAATGGAAATGGAAACCATTTTCAAGGTGTTCACGACTTGTATACATGATGGAAGGAAACTTTACAGTATATTTTTAGTGAAAAATATAAAATATGAGACTTACGGCCTAGTCGAACTAGCAAAAGTCTCACGTTCACTTTGGACATACTCGGTTTCTGAGTCGGGCATATGCCCAAAAAATTGACGTTAGTCTGCAGATATTTTACTGAGCTTTTCTGAATTGATGAATACATGTATAAGACTGTGATATATAGTTCAGGTAGATAACAAACTCCTACGTATATGGAGGATAGAATACAATTTAAATACAAGATAATGCTCTTCATAAATCTCTAAGATATGTTGTCATTTGGTTCATCCTTATCTTTATCGGATGAAGATATTTATGATTCCACACCACATAAAAAAATAAAAAAAGCATGAATTTTTTTATTTATAAGCTTCCTTACATACATACACACACATATATGTATATATATATATGTATATATATATATATATAAACTTATTAGTTATTACACACAGTGGAATGAAGTGGGGAGTCTGTCATCTCTTAAGTAACAACAGTGATGTAACCGAAAATCAGGTTTCTTCGGGTGAGAAATTAATTTGAAATTTTAATATGTTTTAATGGTATTTGGTGGGTGTTTCTTGATCAAGTAACCTGCATTCCGGTCATTTTCAGGTGCACATAACCTGAAATCCACAAATAAATGAGAAGGTGCATGAGAGTTATCCGGCTAAACCCCTCGTATGCTAAATCGAAGGCTGTAAAAGTAACAAAAAATTAAGAATGTATGTGGAAGACTTATAATGATTCGAATAATATGTTGAACATACTTGATTTCTACCTCAACTGGACTGATGCGATATATAAAAATGATTAGGATTACCGCCCCGAAGGGGGTGTCCTAGTTGTTGGCGTGGTTTAGAAGCTAGTGTGTCAGTCCAAGGGTATACCAAATACGCAATCCAAAGAATAGTAGCTACGAGTTCCCTCGTCATAAAAAAAATGAATTGGCATATCCAGAGATATTCTTAGCGCCTGAAGGGCCCTTGCTACTTTATCTCTGATCATTGAGAGACCCACTTTTTAGAATGTGATATGATCAATTTTGGGGGTTGCTCAGTCCACCAAACCGAGTCCATCCAACTAAACTGCAATAACTCGTGTTCTTAAAGTGATTACACCGAGAAATTATTTATAGTTTGATTAAGAAATCAAGCGGAAGAAACTTGAATTAACATGCTCTGAAATTGATTAAACACGTTAAATCATTTAACAAATACTTAGTTGAAATTTAATGCGAAAAGTAAATATACAAATATTTGTTTCTGAAAGTTCGAATGTAGTATAACCCTTCTATCTCACATTCTTCCATCAGGTGGAAGGATAAAGTAGAAGATTTTGATCTATACAGTCCTTTGTGCAAAACCCACTCCAGTCGAACATTTATGACTAGAACTCCTAGCAAAACATTCAATTAGTTGAGGTCATACTTACAGAAGAAAACTAAATCTCTTTCTGTGTAGACAACATGCCTCACAGTTATAATTCACTCTTTACAATTTAGTTCTCAGATGCAACGATTGGTGAAATGTGTCGGCACAAATGATCCTATACATGTTCGGATATAACAAGGTAAGATGTGCTTCTTTTGGGTTACTCAGTCGACTCAGTTCATCTCATGATGAGTTATATTTCATTATGGATTCCATCCATCGGTATTTGAAATCGGCTCGGTAAGCTTGGTTCAGCTTATGATGAGTTATATTTTATTAGTGTTTTCATCCATCGATATTTGAAGTTGGCTCAATATTCAGTCGGCTCAGTACATATCATGAAGAGTTATATTTCATTATGGATTTCATCCATCAGTATTTGCGGTCGGCTCAGTTCAACTCAGGATGAGTTATATTTCTTTATGGATGTCATCCATCAATATTTGATTTCGGCTTGGTATTTAGTCAGCTCAGTTCATCTCATACGGAGTCATATGTCATTATAGATTATGTTCATCGGTATTTGAAGTCAGAAATATTTAGTCGGCTCGGTGCATCTCATGATGAGTTATATTTTATTATGGATTTCATCCATCGGTATATGAAGTCGGCTCGGTATTCAGTAGGCTCACTTCATCTCAGGATGAGTTATATTTCATTATGGATTTTATTCATCGGTATTTGACGTAGGCTCTATATTCAATCGGCTCAGTTTCATCTCATAATGAGTTATATTCCATTATGGATTCCATTAATTGGTATTTGAAGTCGGCTCTATATTGAACCGGCTCAGTTCAGCTTGGGATGAGTTATTTCATTATGGATTCCATTCATCAGTATTTGAAGTAGGTTTTATATTCAATCGGCTCAGTTCATCTCAGGATGAGTTATATTTCATTATGGATTTCATCCGTCGGTATTCGAAGTCGGCTCGGTGATCAGTCAGCATGGTTTATACTTCATTGTATATTGAGAATTTATCTTGTAGTGGTGGCGTGGTGCTTGAAATCAGTTCGGATATAGTTTATTGGCTCTTCAGTTCTGGAGGTTTATTATTACTACAATTTGGACTAGCTTTATGTGCTCGGGATCTTTATGAAATCTAGAGTTCGAACGAACTTTATTTGCTCGACATATGTCTTATGTAGTGAATTCAGAATTTTTATTAGCATAGGATGTTTATTACCTCTGGATTAATTTTCCAATTACCGGTATTGGTTCAGATCCCAGTACTATTGAATTTAGTCGAGCTTTATTTGCTCATATCTAATGAAATTCATTTGCTCAGTGTAGTTATTAGCTCGGGAGTCCGAATAAATCCGATCACACAATTGTTTATTCTGGATTATATAGCTCAGGATGTTTATTATCTCTGGAGTTCGGTTATCTCGGTATGGTTCTTATACATTGTTTTATTCAGGACACACATAAGACCACTCAGCGACAGGTTAAGTCTCATATCGGGAATCCCGAGTATCACAACTTTAATTCGGTATTTTCGATTACCTCACGCTTGTCTGATGAGCTATGGTTGCGCCGAACAAAGTATTGTATGTTGCATCGAGCTCCCCTCGACGCGCACAATTTATCAAGAATTTTCACCCGAATTGTTATGGTTCATATGAATAAGATGACTTGCGAACTATCGTAATTCCGAGCTCAACTTATTATGCAGCTCAGACTTCATCTATAAGTTTGGCTATTGGAAAATCAGTCCATATCAGTTTTTGGAGTCGACTTGAATTAATATTACACTGTGGCTTTATATTGGACATATTCAATATGTGAAATTCATATGTTCCAAGAATGTTAAGTGATGTGATTCGAGATTTTTGAATATAAGGTAGAATAAAGTGTTAACGAAAAATAACGATAAACACACCAAGATTTTTTACGTGGAAAACCCTCAAATTGAGAGAAAAACCACGGGACATTGTCCAGTATAAAACTTCACTATAAACGTTGATGATTTACAAGACTCTCTTGACACAAATAACAATCGCTCAGTGACTTGTACGAATATTTTAGAAAAATAACAGAAAAGACCGAACAGACATAAATTTGCTCTCTTCGGAGTCTTTTTGCCCAGAAAAATCCAACCTTTACTATGATGACATCCGTGGGTATTTATAGGACTGTTCCCAGTGATTGGCTCACGGGGGATCCGGAACACGATGTCCTATGATCGTGGCTTAACTGGAGCCCAACATGTCCGAGAAATCCGCGCCCCATTACTGCACGCTTATTCACGCCGGTTGATTTGTTGGTTATTCCCGGGTCTTCCGCTAAGCTTTGACCGGAAAACCGAGGAGGGTTTAGCAACTGTTCTGTTCGGTGTCTTTATGTTCGGTAAAACCCTACTCGGTACTATCTGTTCGGTGTATGACTTGTTCGGCTCTTGAGAGGATTTTACCCGAGGAAGTCAATATGTCATATGACATCACCTCACCCCCCTAAAGTAAAGCAAGACGAGACTTTGAAGTCTTGTTTTATTGTCTTCGGGTAAAATCCTAAACTTAACCTGCTCGGGACACTTTTGCCGCCCTTTTTTCCCACCCAAAAATTTCAAATGCCGCGCGACGTTTCGTTTCCCGAGGCACCTTTATGACCGTTCATCCCTTATTTTTGGACGGTGAAGATTGAATGACTGTTCATATGGTCCCCGCTATAAATACCCATCCCTTTTCTTCATTTGTCTTTACTTCGCTGCATTTTGCTTCCGAGCTAGCACCAGACGATCGAACACTTTCCCCAGCAATCCTTTTTTAATCACCAAGTATGGTTTCTTCCTCCGCCGACTCTTCATTGCAGGCGATAGATATGTTCAATGAGGGGGACGCTCTTAGCCCCTCTCCTCAACCCTCTTCCTCTTCTTCTGATAGTGACAGAACTCTAAGCTCCTCTGCCGCGTCAGCTACTCGTATACAGGAGCAGAGACTTGCTACAGAGCGAGATTTAGTTAAAGCCCACGTTCCCTGGTTCGAGATCTTCGAGTCTGAGGTCAAATTGACTCAGCACCTCAGCAATATCCGAACTAAATGGGGGATTTCCGAGGGGGCTTCTATTATTGCTCCCCCTTCTGGATCTCGTCCTCAGTTACCCCCTAAGGGGTATTTTTCTTTTTATATAGACCAGCTCCGAGGAGGCCTTCGTTTTCCTATCCCTCCTTTCTTTATTGAAGTAGCCTCATACTTCTGTGTTTCCCTTAGTCAATTATTTCTCAATAGTTATCGACTATTAGCAGACTTTTTCATAGTACTTTCTTATCTGGGTTTTACCCCAACTCCTGAACTTTTTCATTGTTTTTTTCAACTGAACAAGAAAGAGATCGGGCTCTTTTATTTTTCCTCCCGGACAGGGGTTGGCTTCCTTAAAAAATACCCATCGTCCATAAAAAACTGGAAAAACTCTTACTTTTTTGTTCGTCCGCTCCAACCTTGGGATTGCCCTATGGAGTGGAGGGAAAATCTCCCGAGGGGCAAGTCAATCAAGGGTCACCTTGAGGAGGAACCGTATTTGTCTGTTCGTCGTGCACTGGCGATCAGTGTTTTAATTTGATGGAGCTGATTGACGACGGACTGCTATACTTGTTCCAGTTGAGCCCCAAGGGTGTATCCTTGAAAATGCCCCTCGGTGAGTGCTTTTCAAGCAGTCTTCTGCGTTTTACTTTTGACTTATCATGTTCGGACTAATATTTCTCTGCTCTTTTTAGAAACAAAAATGATGAAGGCTAGGATGGCCGAGAAGCTGAAAGAAAAGAGCCAGAAAGGCCAAACTTCTAAGGCTGTTACTACTCCCCGCCCCTCCCCCGTCCGTCGAGATTTTGACTCCTCCTGAGGAGAGGGCTTCTCCTGAGAGGACCAAGCTCTTCATCGTCGGAAGAGGGCTACTCCCGAAGGTCCAAGTTCGCCCCAAGCACCTCCCATTAAGAAAAATTCTTCTTCTCTTATCCCTTCCGAACCTCGAGCCTCCTCTCAACCCGCTCTTGGTGTTTCTCGGCCTACCTCGAGATACCATATCCCTTCGTGGACGTATTCTCCCACCGTTCCACTACTGAAAAAACCCGACCCCAAAGCCTCCCACTCCATTTTGTGCTACACCCCCAACTCAGCCGATCGTAAGTACCTCGGGGAACTGACTTTCAGCAACTTGGTGAACGACTTCTCCTCCTCCTTTACTCAGGTAACTACTTTTACTAACTAATCTGCTTTGCTTGTCTTTTTACAATACCTTTCGTTACTTTTATTTTGTATATGCTCCGATGCAGGCCCACATGATGGCGGGTGAGCTTCTCACTCGTTTTCATTCAGTTCGATTGGCTGATGGGCAGAACCAGAAGCGCATCAGGCAGTTAGAGAGTATGGGCAAGGAGCTGAAGAAAACAGTGAGCCTTCTGGAGGAGCGGCACTTGGCCCTGGTGTCAGCTCGGGACAAAGCGGAGAAGACCCTGGCAGAGGAGCGGACAAAATTCACCGATCTGGAAGGTGCTAACTCTACTTTGTCGGAGCAGTATAAATCCCTGGCTGAGCAACATCAAGCTGTCACTGAGCAACTTGCTCAAGAGAAATCTTCCACTGCTGCTCGTGTGGAAAAACTCTGGCTCTCGAAGAAAGCTGAGTTTTTGAAGTCTCCGGAGTATAGCAACATGGTGGCTGACCGTGCTTACAAGTTTTTTGATCATGGCTTTGAAGCATGCGTCAGCCAATTTGGATCTCAAGGCTACCCTCACGAAGGAGCTTCAAAAGATTTCCTTGATGTAAGTGCTGCTCTGGAAAGCCTCCCCGAGGAGCTATTTAACCCGTAGGGTAGAGCTTTTACCATTTCTTGTATTTCTTTTTCGTTCACTAATAAAATTATTTACTTGCAATTCGGAACAAGCTTGCTACCCCGAGCATAAACACTTAGGCAATTTTAGGTTTAAAACGTGAACCAAACATCCCGATCCCACGAGTAAACCGATGATAATTTAATATTTAAACGTGGACCAAACATCCCGATTCCACGAGTAAACCGATGATAATTTAATATTTAAACGTGGACCAAATCCCATTAGTAAACAACTAAAATTCCGAACAAGCTCGCTACCCCGAGCATAAACACTTAGGCAATTTTAGGTTTAAAACGTGGACCAAACATCCCGATCCCACGAGTAAACAACTAAAATTCCGAACAAGCTCGCTACCCCGAGCATAAACACTTAGGCAATTTTACGTTTAAACGTGGACCAAACATCCCGATCCCACGAGTAAACAACTAAAATTCCGAACAAGCTCGCTACCCCGAGCATAAACACTTAGGCAATTTTAAGTTTAAACGTGGGCCAAACATCCCGATCCCACGAGTAAACAACTAAAATTCCGAACAAGCTCGCTACCCCGAGCATAAACACTTAGGCAATTTTAAGTTTAAACGTGGACCAAACATCCCGATCCCACGAGTAAACAACTAAAATTCCAAACAAGCTCGTTACCCCGAGCATAAGCACTTAGCAATTTTAAGTTTAAAACGTGGACCAAACATCCCGATCCCACGGGTAAACAACTAAAATTCCGAACAAGCTCAATGAATCAAATGCTTTTATTTTATTACTGCTGAATTCATAATTAAAATAACAAAGAAAGATTACACAAAATATTTCTTCAAGTTATGAATGTTCCAAGGCCTTACCAACTTCCGGCCTTCTTTATCCTCCAGCCTGTAGGCTCCTCTTCCGATTACTTCCTTGATTTTGTAAGGGCCCTCCCATTTGGGTTCCAACTTTTTCACCTCACCCGCAGGATTTGTTCTTCGTAACACCAAATCCCCGACTTGAAATGTTCTTGGGCGAACCCTTCGGTTATAAGCATTAGTAATCCTTACCTTATACAGCTCTGTTCTTGCTACAGCTTGTTCTCTGAGTTGACCAATCTCATCTAACTCTTGCTTTCTTCTACCCTCATTCTGCTCTGGATCATAACATTGTACTCGGAGAGACTCAACCCCAATTTCTGCTGGAATGAGGGCCTCCGAACCGTATACAAGACTATACGGAGTCTCCCCTGTAGATACCCGAGGAGTTGTTCGGTAAGCCCACAAGACTCCAGGTAGTTCATTTACCCATTCTCCTCGGGCCCCTTCCAGTTTCGTTTTAATCCCATGTAATAGAATGCGGTTAATAACTTCGACTTGCCCATTTGACTGTGGGTACGCCACTGACGTGAATACTTGCTTGATTTTCATATCTTCGCACCACTTATGTAGTTTCTTTCCCTGAAACTGTCTTCCATTATCAGAAATTATTCTCCTCGGTATTCCAAACCGACATGCTATGCTTCTCCATAGAAATCTAATAATTTCCTCCTCAGTTATTTTTGCTAAAGGCTCAGCTTCCACCCATTTCGTAAAGTACTCAACTGCTAGTAGGATGAATTTTTTTTGTCCCGTGGCAAGAGGAAAAGGTCCGACGATGTCCATCCCCCATTGATCGAAGGGACAGGAAGTAACACTGCTATTTAGGACCTCTGCGGGTATATGAGACAAATTTGCATGTTTCTAACAATTGTTACATTTTTTAACAATTTCTTCGGCATTCTCTCTCATACTGGGCCAATAGTATCCTGCCCGAAGGGCTTTCTGATATAACATATTACTTCCCAAATGATTCCCACAACAGCCTTCGTGAATCTCCTTTAGCAAATGTTCTCCTTCTTGTACTGATGTGCATTGCAAGAAGGGAGCTGAAAATCCCTTTTTGAACAATTTACCTTCTGCTAACACAAAACGCCTCTCCACTCTCTTCACCCGGGCAGCTTCTTTCGGATCTAATGGCAACACCTTTCTTTTTAAGAATTTAATGATATGATCTCGCCAATCGGATATAATACAAGGCTCCAAATTCATTATACTGTTGATAGCTATGTGCGAGACCAAAAGATCTTGTACCAGTACTTTCCTGTTCTTCCACTCATGAATGAAACTGGCCAATTTGGCGAGTGCATCTGCTCGGTTATTATCTTCTCGTGGTATTTGCTTCAATTCCACTTCCTGGAACTGAGTCATTAATACTTGAGCCTTCTCCACATATTTTTTCAACTTTTCTTCTTTCACCTTGTATACCCCATTTACCTGCTGAACAACCAGTATTGAATCCATGAACACTTTTACTTTCCGAGCTCCGGCGTCTAATGCTACTCGTAAACCTGAGAGGAGAGCTTCGAATTCGGCCTCATTGTTTGAGGAATGAAAATCGAATTGAATAGCTATGGCAATTTCCTCTCCTTCTGGACTGATAAGTATAATTCCTGCACCGCTTCCTATTTGAGTAGATGATCCATCTACAAATAGGCTCCAATCTTTTTCTTCACGAGTATGAGTCACTTCAACCAAGAAATTCGATAAGGCTTGAGCTTTGATGGTAGTCCGAGGCTGATAAGAAATATCAAACTCACTCAATTCTGTAGCCCATTTCACCATCCGTCCTGAAATTTCTGCTTTTGACAAGAGCCTTCCTAAGGGAGTGCTCGTTACCACCACGATAGGGTGAGATAGAAAATACGGCCGAAGCCTTCTTGCAGTGATCACGAGAGCCTAGGCTAATTTTTCAATTTCAGGGTATCTCTGTTCGGCTCCTTGCAAAGCTCGACTGACATAATATACCGGTTGCTGCTGCCCTAATTTCTCTTGAATTAACACCGAGCTGACAACTTCCTCGGTTACCAACAAGTAGACGAGGAGGGTCTCATTGTGCTCGGGTTTATTCATTAAGGGTAACTGAGCTAGATATTCTTTCAAGTCTTCGAAAGCTTTCTGACACTGATCATCCCACTCAAACTGCATTCCTCGCCTTAATGCTTTAAAGAAAGGCAAACTCCTATCAGCCGATCGAGATATGAATCGACTAAGCGCCGCTATTCTTCCTGCTAATCTTTGTACTTCGTTCAAGGTCCGAGGAGGGTTCATTTCTCGGATTGCTCGGATTTTCTCAGGGTTAGCTTCCACACCTCTCTCTGTTACCATGTATCCCAAGAATTTTCCACTATGAATTCCGAAACTGCATTTGGCGGGATTTAATTTCATGCCAAATCTTCTTAAAGTGGCAAAGACCTCCTCTATATCTTCGATCAGATTTTGGGCCTTCTTGCTTTTGATCAGGACGTCATCAACATAAACCTCCATGTTTCGTCCTATTTGATCTTTGAACATCTTATCCATCAGTCTCTGATAAGTGGCCCCAGCATTTTTCAATCCGAAGGGCATTACAACGTAGCAAAAAGTTCCTCCCGCTGTGACAAAGCTAACCTTGGACTGATCCTCGTGGGCTAAGGGGATTTTATGATATCCCTGATAAGCATCCATAAGATAATAGCTCATGTCCCGCAGTAGAGTCCACTAATTAATCAATCCTCGGCAATGGATAACAATCTTTGGGACACGCTTTGTTCACGTCCCGAAAATCTACACACATCCTCCACTTGTCTCCTGCTTTAGGTACTAGAACCACGTTTGAGAGCCATGTAGGGAAACTAATCTCTCGTATATGGCCTGCCTTCAACAACTCCTCTACTTGTTGAGCTATGACGGCATCCTTCTCGGGTCCGAAATGCCTTCTCTTCTGCTTAATTGCCCGAGCACTCGGGTCCACATTTAGATGATACTCAGCAATCTCAGGTTTTACCCCAATTAAATCAGAGGTATTCCAAGCGAACACATCCATGTTATCTATTAAGCACTCAATCACCCTTTTCCTCAATTCTGGATCCAACTTGGATCCGATGCGAGTAGTTTTTGCCGGGTGACCTAACTCGATACTCATAAATTCCTCCTCGGGGACTATCCGCTCCTCCGCCTCAGGCTGTCCATGTTTCCTCTTATTATTTCCTCGCTCCCCTTCTTCTCTATTATTTCCCTTATCTTGCTTTAACTCTTGCACATAGCATTTTCTTGATGAACTCTGACTTCCCGTCACTTGTCCAACTTCCTCTCATACTGGGAATTTTATCTTCAAGTGGTAAGTAGAAGCAAGCTCTTCGAAGGCCGTTAATGCCGGCCGACCCAATATTATATTATAGGAGGAAGGTACATCCACTATGAGGAAGGTGATCATCTTCGTCTTTGTCTTGGAATCTTCTCCTAATGTGACGGGTAATGACACTTGTCCTATAGGACTTATGAGTTCTCCGATAAACCCATGCAAAGAAGTATTCACTTTTTGTACAGCTATACTTCCCAATTCCATCTGTTTCAAAGTATTAAGGAAGAGCACATCTGCCGAGCTGCCTGTATCGACGAAGATTCTTTGCACATTGTAGTTGGCCACTGTGGCCGAAATAACCAATGCATCCTCGTGGGGAAAATAAATCCCTTGTAAATCTGCAGGTCCGAAAGCTATAGAAGGACTCTCATGAGTATGACTTGGATTAATGGATAACACTTCGAGTCTTCGAGCATAACTTTTTCTTGCTCGGTTAGAATCTCCACATGATGTTCCTCCCGAAATCATATGTATAGTTCCTCGGTTAGGAACATTGCTCACGATCCTTTCCCCGGTAACTTGATTTCCTCCCTCCAATCTTTCCCCCCGTACTGCCCAAGGAACTGGCTGAAGTGCTCCTCTCCCTGGATTAGCATTATTCCAAGGGAAAGGAGCACTGCTCCTCAGGTCACCGTCAGCTCCTCACCTTATACACATTCTTCCTTCATGAACGTTCCCTCCTCGGGTGCTTTCTCCTTGGAATACTCCTCTTCCATAAGGTCCTCCCCGACCCCTCTTCGGCATAATTTGGTTCATGGCTACCTCCCGATAAGATCTCATCGGTAGGTATTGATCAAAGTTCCTCTTAGGCTGTTCCAGTGGCCTCTCTTTCCTATTGACTTCACCACCATTTTTTATTTCCTTCTTCTGTTTCATCCTCTGCGCTTCCTCTAAATTAATATATTTAGAGGCACGCCCTAGTAATTCATCATAATCCGACGGTGGCTTCTTGGCCAACGATCTGAACAGATCCCCCTCCCTCAACCCTTGGGTGAACGCGCTGGCTAATATTTCGGACGTCACATGCGGAACATCAAGGCATGCTTGATTGAATCTTTTCAAAAAATCCCGCAGGGACTCTTTATCCATCTGCTTGAGACCGAACAAACTCAAGGTTGTTCTCTTGCAACTTCTACTGCTCGCGAATTGATGGAGGAACAACGAGCTGAATTTAGGAAAGGAATCCACTATTCCTGATGGTAATTGGTTGAACCATGATTGAGCAGCGCCAGCTAGGGTAGTCAAGAACACTCTACATTTCACCCCATCGGACAGCTGATGAAGGAGTGAAGCATTCTCAAATCGAGACAAATATTTCTCTGGATCCGTGCTGCCATCATAATTCCCCACACTTAAAGCTCTAAAATTAAGAGGCAGAGGATCATTAATGACTTGAGGAGTGAATGGGGTGCTCCTCCTTGCCGAGTTAATACGACCTTCCATTTTGTTGCGCATTTTCTGTAACTCCTCCTTTAAATCCTCCATTTGATGGTGCAAAGCCCTATCTATTTCATCATTTGAATGATTAGGAAAATCTTTCAATTCTCCTGCCTCCTCCTCCGACTTCTTTATAGAGGTTGAGTTTTCATCTGCTTCCTTATTTTCTTCCTGACAGGGGGGTCATAAACTGCTTCATAACTTCTTCGACAGTTTTAGCAATCATCTCAGTTAAATGTTCCATGGGTATTCCTCCGGTGGGTAATACTCGTGAAACATTCTGAGATGATCCAGCCTCCCCTGCTCCTTCTGGTTCTGGGCGTGAACGTGGGGGGGTTGTTGGTTTATCCCTTCCCGACATTGGCCCTCGTCCTTTGCTTCTAACCATCTCGCCTTGGATTCTTAATGAAATATCCTTGCTTCAACGTCTTTACTCTTTGTTCCCCCAGACGGCGCCAATGATGTGAATCGAGATTTTTGAATATAAGGTAGAATAAAATGTTAACGAAAAATAACGATAAACACACCAAGATTTTTTACGTGGAAAACCCTCAAATTGAGAGAAAAACCACGGGACTTTGTCCAGTATAAAACTTCACTATAAACGTTGATGATTTACAAGACTCTCTTGACACAAATAACAATCGCTCAATGACTTGTACGAATATTTTAGAAAAATAACAGAAAAGACCGAACATACATAAATTTGCTCTCTTCGGAGTCTTTTTGCCCAGAAAAATCCAACCTTTACTATGATGACATCCGCGGGTATTTATAGGACTGTTCCCAGTGATTGGCTCGCTGGGGATCTGAAACACGATGTCCTCTGATCGTGGCTTAACTGGAGCCCAACATGTCCGAGAAATCCGCGCCCCATTACTGCACGCTTATTCACGCCGGTTGATTTGTTGGTTATTCCCGGGTCTTCCGCTAATCTTTGACCGGAAAACCGAGGAGGGTTTAGCAACTGTTATGTTCAGTGTCTTTATGTTCGGTAAAACCCTGCTCGGTACTATCTGTTCGGTGTATGACTTGTTCGGCTCTTGAGAGGATTTTACCCGAGGAAGTCAATATGTCATATGACATCATTAAGCATACATTTTTTGTTTAATACTGAAGTTGAAACATCGAGCTGCACTCTAGCTCGACTAGAGGAGGATGCTAGTGTTATACCTATCATACATAGCACATACAAGGCCCATTTTTCTTTTCCCTGATAGTTTGATCGCTTCAAGCAACAAAATTATTAACATTTTTAATGCTTCTTGCTGATAGGTGTGACACTACCATTTGTTTTTTTTGTTTTACACGGTGCAAGCAGACATAGTTACCAATCTAGATATAAGCAGGGCGTTATACGAACAATCCAACAGCACATACAAGACAATAAAACTATATTCCGGGATGTGGCATGGCTTAACTTCAGGTGAACTAGACGACAACATTGAGATTGTTTTCTTGAAATTATATTTTGGCTCGACAAACGATCCACAAATGACCACACTCAAGACACAAGATCACTACATGATTTTTGTTATAACACGATCCGATAATATAAAAACCATGCCCCAGGGGTTGGCCTAGTGGTAGAGGCCTGGGACTTAGGAGTCTTGCTCCTCTCTAGGTCTCAGGTTCGAAACCTCTATGGTGCTATCAATTCCTGTGGGGCCAGTCCATACGGTGGCGTAAAGTCCCGTCTTAATTGGGCCCCCCGCTATTGGACGGTGGGATTGGTCCCCCGGATTAGTCGGTCTTCAGGCCGGATACCGAGTCATCAAAAAAAAAATATGTGGTTGGAAGGTCGTAGCACGCACACTCAATCACTCAGCAATGTAACATAGAAACAATCGATCCCTTTGTTGGAACATCATATATGTTTTTTTTTAAGTTTCTCTATCTGTTTCTGGTTAGTTGTTGAATGTATGATTCAGAAAAATAAATATGTTTTCTATAAACTAAATTGACCTTAATATTGTTCATAATCTCAATGTAAAACACATAAGCAATATTAAAAACCTCCCCATTGAATCCTGAAATTTTGCTCTCATTCCTTGCTTGGAGTGCCCCTAAAAGCTTGAAACTACGTACTTTCCAAACTCAAAGTCATTTCCTTAAAAGAAATAAATGTTTTCCATCTACACATAATCCTAAGGTGATAAACACGGGTTTTTTAAGCTCAAAATTGTCGATAACTCACTCCCTCTCCATGAACGTGAAAGCAAAAGTGTTTTTATTTTTTTATTTTTTTATGATGGACCAAATATATATGGCTTGATGATTGTCATGGCCTTTATTTACTTTGCACGCATGCAAGCACTGTTGGGATAAATGAGTTGGCATTGGGATTAATAATTTAAAAGCCCAAGAGTTTGTTACCAAGAACCCAACAATTAAAGTCAAAGTCTCAATTACATATATTTTCATACGCCCGAGATCATAATAAGCATCGCTTAATTAGTTAAACAACATATATGTAGGCAAAAATAAAATTAATGTTTTGTTTTTGAACGCTTTTGTTATTTTTAATTATGAAGTTAATATCAAGAACTAATTGTATGATACTTTTGAAAATCTAAGTGAAAGAGTCGGGGACTAAAATATATTAGTAACAAAATATTAAATTCTAAAAGGGATACAATTATCAAGTGTCCATAGTGCTGAAAATATTACGATAAAGTATAAAGATTGAACTTCATATAGACCCTTTATAGTTTTTATAATTATCGTTTTAACCCTTTAGTTTGAACAATAACATCTATCTCTCATACATTGTATTTTTATGTCAAATCACAAGGGAGATAATTGTAATTTTTTTTTTATATATTTACAAACTAGAGGGGATCTCCCTTGTGGCCCAATTAATGGCCCTCTAACCTAAGCCCATTAACCCACAAATTACTCTACCATAATCTGCCTAATTAAACCCCCTTTAATATGACAAAACAACGTCTCCTTCATTTTTTTCTTTCCACCTTCAGTATGTTCGCCTCCCAGTCTCTCTCTCTCTTTCGTCTGAACTGTTTCTTGGTGATTCCGGTTGGGACTTTGTGTCATGTTCGTACCTAGTCCGAGTGTTGTGTGTGCTTGGTGGTGGTTGCTGGCCGTGTGTTCTTTGTTGTGTGCTTGGTGCTTCAGTGGAGAATATTGGTGGTTCTGGCTGTGTGTTTGGTTCTGGCATGAGGGTGCTGCTAGCCGTGTGCTATCATTGTTGTGTGCTTGGTGCTACTGTGTGAGTAGCTTGACGCTCGGTGGTTCTGGCATGAGGGTGCTGGCTGTGTGTGTTCTTGCTGTGTGCTTTGTGCTTTCGGGCAAAACGTGGGTGTTGGGTGTTGTCAACACCTTCAGGTCTTTACATTGGATTCTCGGTGACGTAGATTGGGGAAAACGGCATATCTGAGCCGACATTATATCCTTTGGGGAATTACTGTAATATTTGCATATTATGATTTATTTGTCTAATATTGGCAGGTACACATGGTGATGCCAATACGAATATCCACATAACAGTGGTATCAGAGCGGCTATCCGTGCTTGGTGGAAGAACATCGATGTTCGGGCAGCGGCTATTTGGCGGTTTAGATTCTGCGCCAGTACGACTTTCGGTGGAAAAAACCCCAGAGCGTTGGCCTATGGGTGGTAAGTAATTGGCTAGAACCCTAAAACTTTTACTGCTTTGTTGAGCGTCTAGGTCATAGGTTCTGAGGCTTGCTTGCTGAAGAAAAATAGGAATTTGTGTGATTCTGTGTTTTCTGTAATTTTCAGTGTGGCTCACTGAAATTTTAAAATTGTCTAAAACTTTCGATTTTTTATTATCTCTGCCTATTTTGTGTGGTTCTGCTTCTGCTGCTTACTTTATGTAATTTGTTAGCCTGTGATTTAGTGTGCCTTATTTTACTTGCATGCGATGTCTTCTATTTCTGGCTATAATATGGAACATTTTAATGGAAAATAAGATTTTTCTACTTGGCAACAGAAAATGAAAGGAATTTTGATTCAACATAAAGTTTTTAAGGCTATAGGTGGTAATTATGCTGATGATGTAACCACTGCTAAGAAGGCTGAAGATGATGAATTTGCTTACTCTTCCATATTCTTGAATCTATCTGACTCTGTGCTTAGAAAATGTGGTAAATTTACTTCTGCTAAACATATTTGGGAAAAATTAGAAGAGTTGTATACGGAAACCTCTTTGCCTAGTAAATTGTTTTTACTTGAAATTTTTTTCTGATTCAAGCTTGACTTGAACAAAGATGTTGATGAGAACCTTGATGTGTTTACCAAATTGATTCAATATATTAAGTTAACTGGAGATTGGAATATTGGTGATTATACTTCTACTGTGCTTTTGAATGCTATTCCTGAGACCTATAGTGATGTCAAATCTGCTATTAAGTACAAATTCAATTACACTTGACACTGTGATTAATGGTCTTAAGAGCAAAGAATTAGATTTAAAAGTGAACAAAGGTAGTAAGCAAAATTCAGGTGAAGTTATGCATGTTAGAGGTAGGTCTCAACATAGGTATAACAATAATCATAAATCTGATATTAACCATGGTAAGAACAAAGGGAAAAGCAAGACTAGGTCTAAGTCTAAGCCTAAGAACAGAAAGTGCTTTAACTGTGGTGATCCTATTCATTTTATTAAAGACTGTCCTAAAAAGAAAAACCAGAAACAAAATGATAACAACCAATCTTATGAACAAGTGAATCACGCTTCTTCATCTGGTGAAAACTCGGATGATATCTTTATGGTGTCTGATTTATGCCATTCTTTGAATTCTGTGCATTCGTCTACTGTGTGTGAAAATGAATGGCTAATTGATTATGGTTGCTCTTATCACATGTCACCTCTTAGAAATTTGTTTTCTAATTATAAAAAAGTTGAAAATGATTCTTTTTGTATGGCTAATGAGAAACTTTGTAAAGCTGCTGGCATTTGTGATGTTTACTTGAAATTTGATTTTGGTTATTCTTTGACTCTAAAAGATGTAAGACATGTTCCTGCTTTGTGTAATAATTTGATGTCTTGTGCTGCTTTAGAATTTGGTGGTCTTGAGGGTAAATGGGGAATGGAATAATGAAAATCTTAAAGGAATCTTTGGTAGTTTTCAAAGCTGAAAAGAAAAGAAACCTTTATGTTTGCAAAACTGAATATGTATATGATAACGTGAATTCTGTGACTTATGACTTGACTGATTTGTGGCATAAAAGATTAGGCCATATGAGTTCTAAAGGTCTAGAAAATTTTGAATAAAAAAGGTTGATTTGGTAAAGACAAGTTGTCTTGCTTGTCTTTCTGTGATTCTTGTGTTTATGGCAAACAACAAAGAGTGAAATTCCCGGTTTCCCCTTCCCCTAATGTGACTAAGAGTTTTGTGATTCTTGAGTACTTGCATGCTGATGTGTGGGGACCCTCTAGTGTTCCTACACAAGGTGGTAATAGATACTTTATATCTGTGATTGATGACTTTTCTAGAAAAGTATGTGTTTTTCTAATGAAAAATAAATCAGATGCTTTAGAAAAGTTTCAAAATTGGAAGACTTTAATTGAGAATCAAACTGGTAAAAAATTAAGAAACTTAAGACTGATAATGGCTTGGAGTTCTGTAATTCTTTATTTGACAATTTGTGTAATGAATCTGGGATTCAAAGGCACAAGACTGTTCCTTATACCCCTCAGCAAAATGGTGTGGCTGAGATGATGAATATGACTCTCCTTTAGAAAGTTAGAAGTATGCTTGCATCTTATGGCCTCTCAAAGAAGTTTTGGGATGAAGCTGTTGGCAGCTGCTTACTTGATCAATAAATCTCCTTCTGTGCCTTTAAATTGATTATGTCCTGAATCTGTCTTTGTTGGTAAAGAACTTGATTTTTCTAATCTTAAAGTATTTGGTTGCTCTGCTTTTGTGCATGTGAAAGGTGATAAACTTGAACCTATTTACTAAGTGTGTCTTTCTAGGTTATCCCGAGGGAGTTAAGGGATATAGATTGTGGCTAATAAGTGAATCGGGTTTGAAAAGTATTATAAGCACGGATGTAATTTTCAATGAGTCTGAAATGCCTTGCTTCCTTCCTTCAGTGCATGTTGATGAGTCTGAGTCCAGTGCTACTCCTAGCAAGGTGGAGCATTTGCCTGGTGTGCTTCCTGTTAATGGTAACAATGTACCTTTTGCTGAAAATCATGTGAACTTGCCTGTTAATGAACTTGAGATTCATGAAATGCCTGGAAATCATGACATTGTTGTTGAACATGAATATGTTGTGCATGATGAATTGGTTGCTGATGAACAATAAGATTTGCATGATTATCAATTTACTAGAGATAGGAAAACATAAGACAACCTGCTAAGCTAAGTGACTTTGACCTTGCTTATTATGTTTTCAATGTGTTTGAATCAAATGATAACTGTGAACCTAAAACCTACAATAAAGCTTTGAAATCAAAAAAATGCTAATGATTGGTTGTGTGCTATGAAAGAAGAAATGCATTCTTTGATTGTGAATCATACTTGGATTCTTGTTCCTAAACCTATTAATTGCTCTATTGTTGATTGCAAATGGTTGTTTAAGGTTAAGAATGAAAATGATTATGTTAGGTTAAAAGCTAGGCTTGTAGCTAAATGTTTTACTCAATAAGAAGGAGTAGACTTCACTGAAATTTTTGCTCCTGTTGTTAAGTTCACTACTGTGAGAATTATGCTTTCTCTTGTTGCTCAATTTGACTGGGAACTTATACAAATGGATGTAAAAACTGCCTTTTTGCATGGTGACCTTTATGAAAAGATTTATATAAAGCAACCTGAAGGTTTTATTGATTCTAAAAACCCTGAAAATGTGTTTTTGCTCAAGAAATCTTGTATGGTCTAAAGCAATCCCCTAGGCAATGGAATAAAATGTTTGATGAGTGCACGCTTTCCTTAAAATTTAAAAGAAGCTCTTATGATCATTGCTTGTATTTTAACGATAAAGTATATGTGTCTATATTCCCGTTGATTTATGTGGATGACATCTTAATTGCTAGTCCCTGTTTGAAATCAACTGAGCATGTTAAGAAATGTCTACGTGACAAATTTGACATGAAATTCTTAGGAGATGCTGGAAGAATATTGGATGTGGATATTGTGAGAGATAGGAAGATGTCAACTATCTACTTGAACCAAACTTCTTATGTTGAAAAGATTTTGAAGAAATTTTCTATGTTTGATGTTAGCCTATTAATGCGCCATTAGCTGCTCACTTTGTGTTGAGTAAAGATCAATGTCCTAAATCTGAGTTTGACTTTGATTCTATGAAGAATGTGTCTTATTCAAATGCAATACGATATGTTATGTGTTTGATGGTTAGTACTAGGCATGATATAGCTTATATTATTAGTTGCTTAAGTAGGTATATGTCTAACCCTGGCATGGTGCATTGGAATGCTGTTAAATGGCTATTGAGATACTTGAAACACTATGTGCATTATGACTTGAGTTTTTCTAAGTGTTCTGAAGGTGTTAAACTAAAAGGTTATGTGGATTCTAAAAATGCTAATGATAGGGATAAAAGAAAATCTACTACATCATATTTGTTCACTTTGTGTGGTGCTTGCATTAGTTGGAAATCCCAGTTACAACATATAGTTGCGTTGTCTACAATTAAATCTGAGTATGTTGCTGTAACTGACGCTTAAAAGAAGTTATCTGGTTAAAATGATTGATTTCTGAAATTGGCTTGCTTGAAGGTGATGTAGTTGTGTTTTCTGATTCACAATCTGAAATACAATTGTGTAAGAATCCAGTCTTTCATTATAGAAGTAAGCATATTGATGTTAGGTTTCATTACATTAAAGATGTTGTTGCCAAATGCTTAGTTTATCTTGAGAAAACACCTTCTGAGTTTAATCCTGCTGACATGGGTACTAAGTGTTTGCCCTTAATAAGCTTCAATCATGTTTAAAAAATTTAAAATTTGATACTGGTGATTGATGCATGTTTAGTCCTTTGGTTAGTGTTTTATAACATGATGTGTGCTCGTTA
The DNA here is from genome assembly GCA_907163345.1 of Haberlea rhodopensis. Taxonomy (NCBI): domain Eukaryota; kingdom Viridiplantae; phylum Streptophyta; class Magnoliopsida; order Lamiales; family Gesneriaceae; genus Haberlea; species Haberlea rhodopensis. The sequence goes on from CAJQUN010000030.1 coordinate 3,046,955, forward strand.
CAAAACTGTTAACCTGATTACTTTCCAACTTTAACTTGTTGTGTGCTTGTTATTATTTTTTCCTTGTCTTTTATTTTGTGTTTTGACAGAAACTTGGTCCACACAATTACTTTGTGTATTGTGGGGACTATAAGACGATAATGATGTCTGCATGTGTGTTTTCCCTACTTCTGAAGAAAAATCGGTATTTGGGATTTGTTGGGTATTGTGGCCCAATTAATGGCCCTCTAACCTAAGCCCATTAACCCACAAATTAACCTACCCTAATCTGCCAAATTAAACCCCCGTTAAGCTGACAAAAAAAAAAGCGCCTCCTTCATTTTTTTCTTTCAACCCTTAGTACGTTCGCCTCTCAGTCTCTCTCTCTTTTTCGTCTGAACTGTTTCTTGGTGATTCTGGTTGGGACTTTGTGTCATGTTCGTACTTAGTCCGAGTGCTATGTGTGCTTGGTGGTGGTTGCTGGCCGTGTGCTCCTTGCCGTGTGCTTGGTGCTTCGGTGGAGAAGAGTGGTGGTTCTGGCCATGTGTTTGGTTCTGGCGTGATGGTGCTGCTGGCCGTGTGCTATCCTTGCTGTGTGTTTGGTACTACGGTGTGAGTAGCTTGACGCTCGGTGGTTCTGGCGTGAGGGTGCTGGCCGTGTGTGTTCTTGCCGTGTGCTTTGTGCTTCCGGGTAGAACCATGGGTGTTAGGTGTTGTCAACACATTCCGTTTACCTTTTGGATTATCGGTGACGTAGATTAAGGAAAACAGCAGATCTGAGCCGATATTATATTCTTTGGGAAATTACTGTAATATTTGCATATTGTGTATTTGTTTGTCTAATATTTACACGTATACATGACGATACCAATGCGAATACGCACATAACAAAAGATATATGTAATTATCCCAAAGTATAAACAAGTAAATCGATATAGTGACAAATAACGGCCAACAATTGTGTTTACCTGCCATGATTAGGGTGTGGATGAGGTCATCAATTTTCAACTTCAAAATGTGTTAGTTCCGGACCTTATCGATGAGATTTTAAAGATGACAAAACAGTTCAGACCGGATCGATAGAAATCAGATTGACCAGATCAATCGGACTCAACAGAGCAAGATGGCAAAGCATTTCAGACCGGATCGATGGAAACTAGGCATACCAGATCGATCGGACATATCAGAGCAAACTGATAAAGAATAGTACATATCAGACCGGATCGATGGATTCCAGAATGACAAGATCGATGCTTCAGATCGATCTCAACCTTTATCAGATCAGAGCAGTCAAGGATACATAAAGGATGGCTTCTCAGTCCGAATCATCAACGGATATTTATTGCAGCATTTAATGCTGCAATTAATGCTACAAAGGACCAAAGACTGAAGATTGCCATAATAGGTAAGAAGACAAAGAAGAGCTTACCTGACGGTCGCCGAAAGCATATACCAGAACGGCAAGTATCCTGAAGAAGAAGACTGTAGCTTTCTCAGAGTCTAAAAAGAGTCATAGCTGCACATTAAGGGAAACAATGCCGTTGCCACCTTCAACTATAAAAGGATGCAACAAACAGATGCAAAAGACTCTCGACTCTACAACTCACGCTGATCAATTGAAAAATATACAAGAAAGCTAAACAGCACACGCTTACAAAGTACAGAAGCTTTCGAGCTGAAGTTATTCATTTAAGCGCAATTACTTTGTAACATTTGATCATTGTAGGATCACTGTGCGCATTGTGTATTGAAAAATAGAAGTGAGCAACATTTTGTAACTGTCAGACAGAGTGTGTCTGAGCAGGTTGAGTGACTAGGAGTTTCAGACTGGTAGTGAGGTAAATCCAGCCTGAATCGGGTTTGTACAACAGGATTGTATAAATCAAAGTCTTCTAGTATAAACCTTCCTTAATTGGAAGAAGGGGAGACGTAGAAGGATTACACCACCTTCGAACTTCCAGAAACATATCCTGTGTCTTATCATTCTGCACTTAGCCATCGAGCTGTTCTTACTTATACAAGAGCAGACCGTTTCCGCACTTACTTATTAGTGGTCTGTTCTGTTCAAAGAGTTGATTAAGTAACAGATTTCTTTCACTAATCAGAAAGAATTCACAAGGGATAAACTTTGTAAGGAGTGTTCATTCACCCCCCCCCTCTAAACACTCCGGACCGATCCTAACAAGTGGTATCAGAGCAGGTCATCTTAATCAGCACAAAGAATATTAAGCTGATGGCATCATTCAACAAAATCCCCATGTTCTCAAAAGAAGATTATGATGACTGGAGAATCAGAATGCAAGCTCACCTGGCAGCTCAGGATGACGACATGTGGTTCGTCATCACCGATGGACCAATGAAGATCCTAAAAATAAATACAGCAGTCGCCACTACCAGTGGAGAACCACAAATGGTAGAAAAAGACAGATCCCTCTGGACGAATGAGGATAGAAAGAAAGCAAACCTCGACAATGTGGCCAAAGACATCTTGTTCAAAACTTTGGACAAGAACATGTTCAGCAAAATCAAAATGTGCTCTACTGCCAAAGAAATTTGGGAGAAGATAGCACAGCTATGTGAAGGCAACGACCAGACCAAAGAAAACAAGTTAACTGTGGCTCTTCAAAGATTTGAGAGCATAAAGATGAAAAGTGGTGAAACTCTAAATGAGTTTGATGAAAGAGTCACCAGCATCATAAATGAACTGAATGGTCTGGGGAAGGAATATTCTAACAGAGAGATCGCTCTGAAAGTAATGAGAGCTCTGCCAAAGGAATGGGATGTAAAGACCATTGCCATGAGGGAATCAAAAGACCTTAACAAGGTTGAACTTCATGATCTGTTTGCAGACCTCAAGGCCTATGAGTTTGAACTAATAAGCAGAGGTGAAGCAGAGCCATTCATCTCTCAACCCAACAAGGCCCTGGCAGCCATCCCAGACCAGATCGCTTCAACATCAGACCGATCTGCTGAACAGATGAGTAACGATGCTATGTCATTATTTATAAAGAAATTCGGTAAATTTATGTCTAAAAATAAGAGGAACTTCAAACCCTCTCATCATTATAAATCAAGAAAAGATGATACTGTTAACGATCAGGCTTGCTACAATTGTGGTAAGACCGGACACTTTATTGCAGATTGCACCAGACCGAAGAAAGAAGAAAGGAAAGAGAAGCATCGTGATGATAGAAAGAAGAAGCACCACAAAGACCGCAAGAATCATGGAAAATCCCAAAAAGTCTTAGTTGCTGAGGAAGGAAACAGCAAATGGGCTCAGACTGATTCCGATTCAGACAGCTCTGAATATTCTTCCAGCGAAAGCGAAGAAGAGGTTCAATGTCTGATGGCAGATGAAGAAATGAGTCAGACAGATGAGGTATTTGAATTTGAATCAAATGATTTTACACGAGAAGAGCTCATGTCCGTACTGCAAGACATGGCAAATGATTATAGGATCTTAGCTGAATCATTTGAGAAGAATAAAGCCAAAATCAGTACTCAAATGGATGAGCACAACAAACCAAGCTGCTCTGAGCAGGGTGAGTGCAAAAATCTCCAGATCGAGCTGAATAAGCTGAAAATCTCTTATGATCAGCTCCATGAAGAAAATAAGAGAATTAGCACACAAAATGCTAAGCTCTCACATATATTCAAAACATGGACAAAATCCAGAACATCATTGGAAGAATTACAAGAAGCTCAAAGAAATGTCGGTGATTTCACCGGCATAGGCTTTGACACCAAAGAATGCACCAAAGATGAGTCTGAGCTGTTGCTGGTAAAGAATCAAGTCAAACAAATGACATTTGTTAAATCCAGCACAGTATATGAAACTGAAGCACCTAAGATTCAAACAGGAGTCTCTTACGTAAATCAAAATTTGAGAAAAGGGATTGGTTATGTCGACCAAGCCAACGATAAGGCACCAGCAAGATTTGTGTTTGTGAGACCAAATTCAAAAATGCAAGATCGAAGGCAAGGAAGACAATACAATTACTATAACTCAAAACCGATTCAACGAAGATATAGACTACCTTATGAAAATCAAAGGTTTTCACAGCGCACACATTATCACACACAACATCGAAACAGACCAGCACATAGCACACCCTACACACACAAGCCACTAAAGCTGATACAGGTGTGGGTTCCCAAAGGGCTAATCCGTTCTGGACCCAAATAGGATTGGGTACCAACAATAAATATGTGTGATGACAGGTACAGAAGAATCTCGCATCAGATTGGTACTTGGACAGCGGGTGCTCTCGTCACATGACTGGAAACATCAAGCTGCTGTCTGAAGTCACAGAATGCACTGGACCCAAAATCATCTTCGGAGATAACTCAAAGGGTAAGACCGTGGGCAAGGGTAAGATTGTCCATGGTAACATTATTATCAATGATGTGCTGTTAGTTGAAAATCTGTGCTATAATCTGATTAGTATCAGTCAACTCTGTGATAATGGTTATGCTGTAGAATTTCATAAACACACTTGCACTGTTAAATCATCAGACGGTATAACCATGCTCGTAGGAATTAGGAATGGAAACACATATAAGATTAACTGGAATCATGCTCAACCTGATAATCCTACTTGCTTCATCGCTAACAATGATAATAAACACTGGCTATGGCATAAGCGCTTGAATCATATCAACTTTAAGACCATTGCTAGCCTGTGTAAACATGATTTAGTTATCGGTCTGCCCAAGATCGACTTTGCTAAGGATAAGATCTGCGAAGCTTGCCAAATGGGCAAACAGATCAGATCATCCTTCAAAAACAAGAATGCCAAATCCTCCTCCCGCTGTTTAGAATTACTGCATATGGACTTGTTTGGTCCTATACCAATAACAAGTTTAGGGGGAATGCGGTATACTCTTGTTGTTATTGATGATTATTCACGCTTTACATGGACTATATTTCTGAGCAGTAAAGATCAGACCGGTCCGAAGTTGATCAAGCTGCTGAAACGCACTCAGAACGAGAAATCATCCAGCATAGACAGGATTCGAAGTGACAAAGGCACTGAGTTTTCAAATCAGAATCTTGAATCCTTTCTAGAAGATCACGGAATCAAGCATGCGTTTTCAGCCGCCAGAACTCCTCAACAGAATGGAGTTGCAGAACGAAGAAACAGAACGCTCAAGGAAGCAGCAAGAACAATGCTTGCTGATTCTGGAATCTCTCAAAAGTTCTGGGCAGAAGCTGTAAATACTGCTTGCTACACTCAAAACCGATCTATGATTAACAAGAAGCTGAATCTCACTCCATATGAAATATGGACTGGTAACAGACCATCTGTTTCTCACTTTCATGTATTTGGCTGTAAATGCTTCGTTCACAACAATGGTAAGAGTCATCTTACAGCATTTGAAGCTAAGTCAGATAATGGTATATTCTTAGGATATTCATCAATTAGCAAAGCTTATCGAGTGTTTAATAATCGAACTTTAACTGTAGAAGAATCTGTTCATATAGTTTTTGATGAATCATTATGTGTTGAGGGCAACAAAGATTCAATTCAAAATCAGATGGAAAGTATCCATCTCGAAGCTAACAGTGATGATGAGATTGTAGCTAACAGGTCAAGAGACAATCCACCAGAACCAGAAGTGCCAGACAGACCGGATCAGGCCATTGAAGCTTCTTCAGATCGAGCTGATCCAGATGCTCCTGACTCAAATATTAAAGTAGATGCAGATCATGCTGCTACTATTATTCCGACCGAACCAGACAATCCAGAGTCAAGCTATCGATGGACTAAGAAGCATCCACCTAATCTAGTGATTGGTCGTCCTTCTGCACCGATTAGAACCAGAGGACAGATGATGGATGAGTTCACTCATGCTGCTTTCATCTCAACTCTGGAACCCAAGAAGATCGATGAAGCTCTGACTGATTTCAACTGGATTAAAGCAATGCAAGAAGAGCTTAATCAATTCGAACAAAATCAAGTTTGGAGTCTAACTCCCAGACCAAGCGATCTGCCTGTTATTGGAACCAGATGGGTTTTCAGAAATAAGCTAGACGCCGATGGAACTGTGGTTAGAAACAAAGCCAGACTGGTGGCACAGGGATTCAGACAAGAAGAAGGAATCGACTTCGATGAATCATTTGCACCAGTCGCCAGACTTGAAGCAATCCGAATCTTTCTTGCATATGCTGCCTTTAAAGACTTCAAAGTATATCAGATGGACGTCAAGAGCGCCTTTCTTAATGGAAAGCTTCAGGAAGAAGTCTACATTGAGCAACCACCTGGATTTCAGAACCATTCGTATCCTAATCATGTATACCTACTGAATAAAGCAGTGTATGGTCTGAAACAAGCTCCAAGAGCCTGGTATGACACTCTATCTCAATTTCTGCTGAACCATGATTTTCAGATCGGTTCAGTAGATAAAACTCTCTTTAAATTCATTAAGGGGGAACATACCCTATTAGTTCAAATTTATGTTGATGACATAATCTTTGGGTCAACTAACCCCAAATTGTGCGAGAAATTTTCTAAGTTAATGCAGGGACAGTTCGAGATGAGCATGATGGGAGAATTGTCATTCTTTCTGGGTCTTCAAGTAAAACAGCTCAACAATGGCATTTTCATCAATCAGACCAAGTATACCAAAGAGCTCCTCAAGAGATTTGGAATGGAAACATGCTCAACTGCATCAACTCCAATGAGTCCAACAATCAAGTTAGACAAGGACGAAGGGGGAACGGCAGTTGAAGTAACCATGTATAGAGGACTCATCGGATCGCTATTGTATCTTACAGCGAGCCGGCCCGATATTATGTTTTCAGTCTGTATGTGCGCCAGATTTCAGACAGAACCAAAGCAATCACATTTCATTGCTGCCAAGCGTATTCTGAAATACTTAAAAGGATCTCAGAACGTTGGTCTTTGGTACTCCAAAGATTCAAACTTCAGCTTGATCGGATATTCAGACGCAGACTACGCTGGGTGTAAGATCGATCGTAAAAGCACCAGTGGAACATGTCAATTTCTAGGTGAAAGATTGATCTCTTGGTTCAGTAAGAAGCAGACATCTATTGCCACATCCACAGCTGAGGCAGAATACCTAGCCGCTGGAAGCTGTTGCGCTCAAATGCTCTGGATTCAACACCAGCTCAAAGACTACGGCATTCAAGCTGTTGACTCTCCGATATTTTGCGACAACACAAGTGCAATCGCTATAACGTATAATCCAGTTTTGCACTCTCGAACAAAGCACATTGATATTCGACACCATTTTATTCGAGATCATGTTGGCAAAAAGGAAATTCGGATCGAACACATTTCAACAGAGCAGCAAGCAGCAGACATCTTCACCAAACCACTTCCTGAGGCTAAGTTTAATTATTTCCGTCAAAATTCTTGGTTTAATTGACTTATCTTAATTAGTTTAGATGTTTTTATTCTTTTCGCTCTTAAAGATTTTTGTCACTACAGATCGATAATACAATGTTCAGAAAGACACAGACCGGTCCGAACTTTCAGACCGATACTTGTCAGTCTGATTTTATTCTATGATCTGTTTGGACAATTATTTGTTTTTTTTAAAAAAAAAACAAAACAGCCCGGACTGATTAACCTTTTTAACTAGTTGTACTTTAACCGCCTTATCTTTCTTCATCCTGACCGTTTATTTTGAATAATTTATTTCTCAGTCTTGGAGATAAAGACACGTGTCTTCTCTCTCCTATTTAGCGGGCTGAACATTTCATACTTTTTCATTTTTTACAGTTTACCGCTTTCTACCTTCTTACTCTCCTACTCTCTTACTCTTCGCACCTTCTTTAAACTTCTTTCATATGGCTACCATCACTCATAACTCACTCTCCGTTGAGTTTGATGACATCTACAGGGGAGAAGATGCTGCGATGGTGTCCATTTTTAGAGCCCTGGAATCCTCTGGTTTACGGAATTTTTTGGAGTGCGGATCCGTTGTTTATGAACCAGAAATCCGCGAGCTGTTCGCCAACGCCGTCTCCCGGAAGTCATCCATCTCTACAACTGTCCAGGGCAAATCTTTCGAGATCTCGCCAACAACAATGGCCAAGACCTTTGGCCTCCCCAGTTCCGGCCTGACAGAGTTCGGACAGACTCCTCCAGCATCTCTCTTAGATCTTCAGGGGAAGATTTCTATTTCTGGCCACCGATTGCAACCCTCATTTAAGAAGAAGGAAATGCTCTTCCATTTCCAGGTGCTGTGCGAAGTGGTAGCCAAGCCACTTTTGGGTAAAGCAGGAAGCTTCGATGCTGTAACCGCCGAGAAGTTCAGGGCTATGGCAGCTATTGTATCTGGACAGAAGATAAACTGGTCCATGATTTTGTTTGGAGTACTGCTGGAAACGGTGATTGCATCCAAGCACGCCGTCTGCTTTGCTGTTCCTCTCAGCAAGCTCTTGGAGTCCTTAGGCCTCGAGCTGAGCAAGCCGTATGCTCTCCGCCCCTTTAAGGTCCTTAACTCCAAAGGGCTTGCACTGCTGAAGTCCAAGAGTGCTCCGCCTACTCCTACAACTCTGGTCTCAGTCAAGATTGAGAAGGACGAGGAACAAGCTGATGTGCGCAAACCTCGGGTCAAGCGGAAGCTGACCATTCAGACTGACTCAGAAGAAACCCAGTCTGCTCACTCATCCCCAACCAAGCCACTTCCCAAAAAACCCCGAACCCAGATTACCAAACCAACCAGACATCTACCTCCACCCATACTGCCACCCACTAAAGCAACCCCTGCACTTCAACCCCCCACTCAGCCTTCACAAGCCTCAACCCCTGCACCCAAAGTCACCCTTAGAATTCCCTCTGCCAATCCCGTGGTCAAAGGGATAGTTATCACTGAGTTGGGTGACTATACCCAATCAGGGATTAAGTCCCCTTCCTCCATCGGCAAGGGAAAAGCCATTCTCACAGAACCCATCTCTTCTAAACCCAAATCTGCTGCACAGACTGCCATCGACATCGCTATGGAGGATGTTGATGAGAAGCTAGCTGAACTCCTTGTGGTCTTTGATGAATATGTCCAGTACCGGACTGTCAACCACATTGATATGTTCTACGGAAAGTTGCACAGACTGAAAAAGATGGAAGACGAGGTTCTGAGAGGCACAGAAACTGATGATGTTCGACTTGCGGTGCAGCGCAGAGAGTTATTTACGGCAAAACACAGATTCAGACTGGCCAATCTGCTTTTCACTGCCAAAAAGAAGAACTTCGATCCGCTTGCTCCTACTGCCAGAGATGATGGGGCTGTGATTGCTCAACTTGAGATGGATATTCATGCTCTATCCCTAGCTGTCCGCTTTCAACGACAGATGCTAGGTATCTCTACTCCAGCCACAAGCCCGGATCATCCTTCTGTCAGCAAGACTCTGGCAGAACCTTTTATCGAGGTTATTCCTTCTGCTGAAGCAAAACAGACAGAAGATCAGCCTGCAGAACTCGTACCAGAACAGACAGCGGAGCAGCCATTGCCTAATGCTCCGTCTGCAACAGATGATGAATCAATGAATGTTCTGTTGGATTCTCCGACAACATCTATTCCATTGAAGTCATCAGCCTCCCTTGCTCAAAACAGTCCAGCTGAAGCATGTGCAACAACTGAAGTACCAGACCTCCTCGATCCGGATTTGGTGGTATCTACAGTGGTTGCGGCTCTCCAAGATGAGGAACCTTCCAGTCCCCACTCTCCTCCGGGACCATCAGATGAAGATTTGGCATTCATTCATAGTTTTTCTTCGGATCTGGTCACTCTGATCCGATCCGAAATTCATCAAGCTGCCATTTCTTCCATCGTGCCGATTGCTGAAGCAGATGCTCCTGCTATGTCATCATCAGATCACTCTCCCAGCCAGCTATCTGATGCACCTCCATCCCTGGCACGGACTATCCAGCACTTTTCTGATAACTGTCTGTCATTAACTCAACGAATTCTCGAAGTTCATCAAAGTCAAAGAGTCACAACTTTGGACTTTAATTCTTTCAAAGAGAAAATGACTGCCAGTATCGGAAGCCTCCAGCGCGGCATCAACGATCTGTTTTCTCAACAAGCCTCCTACAAGAACAGTCTGAGGAAAGAGCAGGTCGAGTTAGCCACTGAAGTCAGAGCATCTGTTTCTAACTCCCTCCGCGCTCAAGACGTTCGTCTTGACGCTATCAGCGCGCAGCTAGCCCAAGTTGTTGAATTCCTTCAAGAGATTGCTGCTGACAAAAAGGGGGAAAAGAAGACAGACTTCAAGCCGCCTCCAAGCTCAAGAAGATAGCAGTCTTAGTCATTTAACTTGTCAGACTGTCTGTATTTAGGATTTCTTGATGATCAATAAAATCCTTCTTTTGATTAAGTCCTTGTTCATTTATTTTGAACTTTAATAAAGGCTTAATAATAAAAGATTGAATCGATCAAACTTAATGATGTTCATTTATTTTGAACAAAGAAGTAATCGATCCAAAAGCATTCGCTTCAGAGCTCTTATCAAGACTGGTTAAAAAGACTTAGAAGCTAGGTTTTGTCATCATCAAAAAGGGGGAATTTGTTAGTTCCGGACCTTATCGATGAGATTTTAAAGATGACAAAACAGTTCAGACCGGATCGATAGAAATCAGATTGACCAGATCAATCGGACTCAACAGAGCAAGATGGCAAAGCATTTCAGACCGGATCGATGGAAACTAGGCATACCAGATCGATCGGACATATCAGAGCAAACTGATAAAGAATAGTACATATCAGACCAGATCGATGGATTCCAGAATGACAAGATCGATGCTTCAGATCGATCTCAACCTTTATCAGATCAGAGCAGTCAAGGATACATAAAGGATGGCTTCTCAGTCCGAATCATCAACGGATATTTATTGCAGCATTTAATGCTGCAATTAATGCTACAAAGGACCAAAGACTGAAGATTGCCATAATAGGTAAGAAGACAAAGAAGAGCTTACCTGACGGTCGCCGAAAGCATATACCAGAACGGCAAGTATCCTGAAGAAGAAGACTGTAGCTTTCTCAGAGTCTAAAAAGAGTCATAGCTGCACATTAAGGGAAACAATGTCGTTGCCACCTTCAACTATAAAAGGATGCAACAAACAGATGCAAAAGACTCTCGACTCTACAACTCACGCTGATCAATTGAAAAATATACAAGAAAGCTAAACAGCACACGCTTACAAAGTACAGAAGCTTTCGAGCTGAAGTTATTCATTTAAGCGCAATTACTTTGTAACATTTGATCATTGTAGGATCACTGTGCGCATTGTGTATTAAAAATAGAAGTGAGCAACATTTTGTAACTGTCAGACAGAGTGTGTCTGAGCAGGTTGAGTGACTAGGAGTTTCAGACTGGTAGTGAGGTAAATCCAGCCTGAATCGGGTTTGTACAACAGGATTGTATAAATCAAAGTCTTCTAGTATAAACCTTCCTTAATTGGAAGAAGGGGAGACGTAGAAGGATTACACCACCTTCGAACTTCCAGAAACATATCCTGTGTCTTATCATTCTGCACTTAGCCATCGAGCTGTTCTTACTTATACAAGAGCAGACCGTTTCCGCACTTACTTATTAGTGGTCTGTTCTGTTCAAAGAGTTGATTAAGTAACAGATTTCTTTCACTAATCAGAAAGAATTCACAAGGGATAAACTTTGTAAGGAGTGTTCATTCACCCCCCCTCTAAACACTCCGGACCGATCCTAACAAAATGTATTAACAATAATATTCTTGATTAGATATTTGGGGCGGAGTGATAACAAATCCTATTTTGTATGAGTTTAATAATCATGAGTTGCGACCCATGAAAATTCCTCGTTCGCCCTCGTGTTATTTTATTTTATATTTTTGTTATTATTTAAAGTTACATAAAATAATTAGAAACTTAATTTATAAATAAATGTACTAAATTCGAAACATGTAAAAGATCTAATCTAATGAATAATATTTATTAATAAATTTTTTTTTAAAATGCGTACAGATTTATAATTTATTTTAATAATCTAAAATATAAAATTATGTAATATTTATTTTGATAGTGAAAAATAAAATAGATATAAAAATAAATAAAAATGGTGAAATTTTGATGAAAATCTAAATAATAAATAAAAAATATTATTTAAATAATAAAAAATAACAAAGAAATAAAATAAGTGCTTCTATTTTCTATTCTACTTGTAATCACGTGTTTATTACGAAAAACAAATAACGATAATATAATAACCTAAAGAACATATTTTATTCTATAAATATAATCATAATCATAATCTCAATCTAAATTATTTAAATTAAGCATACTAATATTTCCCTAACTTTATCCGATTGTACTAAAAATTATTATAATTATATTTTGCCCGGCAACCCTCGAAGCCCTAATCGCGTCGAAATTCATTCCCTCCATCTGCTTTGACTCGGCTGCCGGCTCCGTTGTCTACTACTGCCGGTAAATTCCCCATTGCAGCCGCCTGTTGATGATTTAGTTTCATACGTTCGTAGTTTGAGCTTGACCCTCTGGTTTTGCAAATTAGCGTTTGTAGATTTGTAAATAATATCTAGATGGAATTCGTTGTTCTTTAATTTTATTGACGAATCTTTTTTTCCTTCAATAGTGTTGAAGGATTTTTTGATTAAGTTGTTCATTTATTTTAATTCAATTTCAAGATAATTTTCTCTACTTTTAAACTCTTTTATTTTCGTTCTTTTTTTTCCGATGTTATAAGCATGTTTATGGTGCACATACATGTATTCCTGAACCCTTTTGTGTTCGTGTGCTGTAATAATTTCTATATATGTCAATCGTTTGATTTGTGAACTGATTGCTTACAATTCAATAGGAAGAATGAGTCGCTCAAGTAGAAGTGACCGAACCCTCTATGTAGGTAACCTTCCTGGTGACATTCGCGAGCGGGAAGTGGAAGATTTATTTTACAAGGTAGTAAAAACATTTTATTGAAGCCTATTGGCTCCTTAAAAATTTATATTTTGAATGAATCACCTGTCTTTATTTATTGTAAATTATTTTCCAACCATAACCTACTTCATCATGACCGTGCAAAAAATCTGTACATGTGCTGTGGGTTTTGCTTGCATATTCAGTAATTACAGGAAAACCTCTTACCTCCCTTTGTATGTTCTTTTTGATTGTATGTCCATTTGAGATAAATGTAATTGTTTCTTTTGATAAACATGAGTCACTTTTCAAATACTCTCCTAGATATTGCATGATCGCATCCACAATGTGTAAGCTGGTGAGAATCTTGTATGTTCTTTTCTGATGAGTGGCACTAACATAGTTGATAATCATACAGAAACTAATATCTGAGAAAATAAAATGTTTTGTCAATTAATACATTTGGAGAATACAGAGATGCTGGTAAAGAGCTGAAGAAACTTAATAGATATGTTCAAAAAGTTGGATGTATTGTAGTGGGATTTTGTGGAGCCTGAATTTTTCCGGAAAAAAACATGATCTCATCGAATTTCTGTATCCTGAAGTTGTCCGAGGTACTTGGATTCGCATTCATGTAACCCAGCTAACTCGAGAAAATTGTAGCTTCTGTTAGTCATCTACAGCTAGCCGACTCCTGCATTTGCAGAATTACTTGTTGAATATTCTTGTAACTGGAGTTACTTTAAACTTTAAGCTTCTGCTACCCCTTTCTTCATCCTACATGGTAAAGCACCCACTGGGAGAGAAGGACTTACAATTATCCAAAGTTGCAATATTCATAGTTTTTTTTCCTGATGATATGAGTTGCTTACATTTTATAAGGTCTGTTTCTATGATACCTCAGTGAAACATTAAACTTTTTAAACTTACCATTTGCTTAACCTCTTATGATTGGGATAATTATCGCAGTACGGACCTATTGTGCATATTGAATTGAAGGTTCCTCCAAGGCCTCCTGGCTATGCCTTTGTTGAGGTAAGAGCGCGGTTGCTTCTGGTGCCAATTTCTTCAGTGCCTAGACTTTTTTAACCTACACCATGTGTTGACAGTTCGAAGAGGTTCGTGATGCTGAAGATGCCATTCGAGGACGTGATGGCTATGATTTCGATGGGCATCGTCTACGGGTTGGTTGCGTTAGGACTTACTTATTTTGATTTTCATTTATTCTCTTAGGTTACCTCTGGTTTATATTTACACAGGTTGAACTTGCGCATGGTGGCCGTGGCAACTCATCAGCAGATCGTCATGGTAGCCATAGCAATAGTAGGGGTCCTCGTGGTGGAGTTTCCAGGCGTTCCGAGTACAGAGGTAGGTGCATTATCCTCTTGTGAGTGTTTCAGAATGTCATGTTTTTTCTGATATTGTCTCGCTTTCTAATACAGTTATGATAACTGGACTGCCCCATTCTGCATCATGGCAAGACCTCAAAGTAAAAGTTACTATACATGTTCTTTACCGTGTTCAGCTACATTATTTTTATAATTCTGATTTGTCGAATCTTGGTGGTCTTGTGCATTTGATATTTAGGATCACATGCGTCGAGCTGGTGATGTTTGCTTTTCCCAAGTTTTCAATGAGGGAAGCGGTAATATGATTAATCCTACGTAATCATCTTATAATTTGGAGTATCATTAACTTTGGTGTTCGGAAGTATGAGTAAGTAATTTCTTATTGTTGCTTGCCCTGTGGTGCTGCGACAGTTTGGTTGAGACATGGGCATGGAGATGGTGAGGAAGTTTCATCCTTGATACAGATGACAATCAGGGGCTTTATAAAATTAAGAGAGGGTTCTCTTGTTTGATTGCAAAAAAATGTTGACCTTTGAACTTCCTGAAAATAAGTTATTTGTTGAGGTTTCTCGTTTGTATTCAGGACCTTTCAGATAGCCTGAAAACATATGTGGCTTCTGGATTGACTCCTACAGTTGGCTGCTAAAGTGTTTTTGGTGTCTCTCGGACATTTATGAGGCTGCAACTTTAATGGGCATAAAAAAATTTTGCTCTGTGGGGAACATCTTATCTGTTTAAGGCGATTATACCAGGCATTGCATGTGTTTTGCTGCGAGCAATTGTTTCCCACTTTTTCTAACAATGTCTGCGAGTTCCTTCAAGCTGGAATTGTTTTTGTGGTGGAATATTCTTAAGCATTGCCGACTTTTTGTCCCACAGGCAAAACGGGGATAGCAGACTATACAAAATATGATGACATGAAATATGCTGTAAGATAAAATTTTCTGTTATTTTTGCTGTTGAATCTGCAGAATCCATTTGTAAAGTGCTGTCACATATTTTTTTTGCTTATGCAGGTCAAGAAACTTGATGACTCTGAATTTCGAAATGCCTTTTCTCGGGCTAGAATTCATGTATGATGATATATCATTGCGGTAGTGTTGTTTTCTTTTCATACTATGATTACAAGCACTCTCACAATATCTTTTATTCATGTCCGAAGGTTAAGGAATATGATTCAACCCGTTCCAGAAGCAGAAGCAGAAGCCGAAGCCGCAGCCCTTCTTACTCAAAAGGAAAGAGCAATGGTCGTGGCCGGAGCGCAAGTCTGAGCAATAGAAGGTCGAATTTTTGACCATGTGATTCTTGTTTGCTTCTTGGTCTGGTGGCTTTAACTTTTATCACATTTTTATCTTCTCGTTGATTCCCTTACAGCAAGTCACCAAAAAGAAAAGCATCACGTCGCACAAGGAGCCGTTCAAAGTCTCTCTCTTCTCGGTCTCGTTCTGGGTCGAAAGCACGCTCTGTGTCAAGGTATACCTTTTTGGTGATTATTTTTAGCGCTAGTAGCAGATATATTTTTAGAGAAGGCACACCTTTTCTTTGCTTTCAACTATATGTTTTGACTTTTTACATTCTATTGCTTTAGTTGTTTCATCTTTATGGTTTAAGTGAATAATCTTTTATGGGGCTTCATCTGGTTTGTTGTCATTTTTCTGCATAGTCTGCTTCTTTAACTCTTGAGTCTTGACCAATGTACTGTGTGATGCATTTTGTATATGTTCATCCTTGTAAATCTCAAACCAAGGAAATTTTCTTTTATTGGAAGAGGCTGTTCTGGTATATGTTTGTAGTGACTTGGGTTGGTATTTGAGAGTTGGAATCTCTTATTATTGTTGGTCTGGTCAGGAATTTGCTGATGGTGAATAGACCAAAAATTAATTTAGTTGATGTGTATCTTAGTTTGATTCAAATTTTGTTCGAACATGTTTGGATCGGCTTCCTCTCATGTATTCATGCTTTCTCATTTCGGTTTACTTCAATGAGATATTCTTTTGAACTTAAGTTTTGACTGCTTCATTTGAAAGTATGTTTTAGAATAAAGAAGTATTTCAATGTGGTGTAAACATAGTAAACAAATGCCAGAAGCCCAGGTTAGTGTTGAGGGTGTTTGTTATATGGATTGGCAGTTGGGAAGTGTTACTGATTCCTGTTTTGGTGATGGGAAAAAGTATTGCAGTGAAACTTTCTTTAAAGATTATGACTACCCTCCCACCAGTCTCTTTTGGATCTTCCTGCACTTGGTTCAAGAGAGCTTTTACAAATTATACACTCTTGATGCTTCTTGGGAGCAGCCTCTTGAGGGGTGGGGCACTGCATGTGATTTAGAAAGAGGTCAATTGATGCATTTTTAGGAGGCATCTGCAGTTCATATACAGAGAGTGCATGAATAACATGAAATCGTTGTTCTTATCAAACATGCCATGGTTTTTTAGTTGTCCGTATTTTTCAGTAATTTTTAAAGAACTGTCATACTGGATAATGGCAGTAATATTCTTTTCTGGAACAAGTCAACTACTAGGTTCAAGCTGGATCCTAGGATTCAGTAACGTGGGAATGATTTAGAAAATGCCCATTCAAAATACCTGCCATCTAATTGACTGAACTACAAGTCGTTCAGGTTGTTTGTGGCACTTGCTGGACATGGTAAAGTGTCTTCTTTCAACCCCCACCCCACCCTGAAAAAGTATTATACGCCGTTCTCGATTTTTTATCTGAGAGTTGTGTTAGGAACTGTGTCCACTCTGGAACAATATGTTTCTAATTCTTTCTTTGTGAACATGGGATTACCTCTTTGTTTTTCTAGATATGGATATTTGCACTTTGTGGGGATTGCATATTAGGATCTGGTTGGGTGATATTGATTCAGTTGCTGCAATTCTTTTTTGTTTTTGTTTTTGTTTTTTGGAGGTATTCTGTTATAAAGATGGTAACTTAAGAACCTTCATGATGTCTCTTATCTAATGAGCATCACAAATGTCCATAGATTGGAAATAATGAAGACTATGGATTACAATTATGAAGCTGGGCAGTGAACTTTTTTGTTTTTTGTTTTTTGGAGGTATTCTGTTATATAGATGGTAACTTAAGAACCTTCATGATGACTCTTATCTAATGAGCATCACAAATGTCCATAGATTGGAAATAATGAAGACTTTGGATTACAATTATGAAGCTGGACAGTGAACTAATTGCCATTTTATTTAAGGAACCACTTTTATGCGGTGGAAATGTTAAACTGTCTCCAATGCTGCTAAGCTACCAAAGCATTCGGTCAGAGTGTTTTTCATTCCTTTGACATCTGTCCTATAGGTCTTTCAAAGAGCGTTTGTTGGCTCTGTGTCGAGGTTTCATTTCTTTTTCATTAGGTAGGTTGCTTGCATAGGTGGGTTTTGTTTCTTCGGTTCTTTCAAGTTTTTTCTCTTACTGTTTGCTAAAATATTTTTGAGTTTCCTCGTCTATATTTTTGGTCATGGTTGCTCTGACATGGAAGTGGCATCAAGGAACTTGGATCTTGTTATGTGGTTCATCAGGATTTTAAATTGGGTTTTCTGCAACTTTTGCAGATCTCCATCAAGATCCAGATCTCCAAAACCATCTGTAAGTCCTTGAGTCCGGTTAATTGTTTGTATATTTGTCTTCCTTTCTTATCTTTGCAGTTGGACTGTTATTAGCTTGAACTTTGGGCACTTGGTGCTTTTCTGCCACAGCGCCCTTTTATTTGCTTCTCCCTTTTTATATTTCTGACAAGTTTCAGCACCAGAAACATGTCAGTAAGAGTCCAAAAGGACGCAGTCCTAGCAGGAGCCCTAGCCGGAGTCGTAGCAGGAGTCTTTCTAGGTTCTCATATTCCCGTTATTCATACATAGCAGTAACATAGTAATTTTATCTTGATTGAATACGTTTCCTAATTTATTTCGACAGGTGAATTGGCTGATCTGATGAATGGCGCTGTTAGCAGATGAACTACACCTGTTATAATCTATAGACAATTTGTTGAACTTCTTGATGAAGTATGTCGGTGTTGAGACGTGTTTATCTATTTTGTTTCTTGTTTTGTAGTTCTAAACACTATGAAAAGCTCTGAAACTTGAAAACTGCTTTCCTTGACCATTATTGCGCTTCCTTCCTGAGATTGCGATTGTTCATGACGCTTGTGGTTTCAAACTCTTCCACACGCTGAGTGCTGCATATTTAACTTGGTACTTTTATGTTTTGTTCTTTAAAATCTTAGGAGTGGATGAATTCTTGGATGTGTCCTGTGGTAATCAGTTAGCTTCATTCGAGTTGGCCCTTGCATATTTGCCCTCATCATATTGGAGAAATTATTTGTTGCAGCCAATATTCACAGCTATGGTGACAAAAACTACATTTGATACCTGACATGAGGGTGTTGCTTGTCCTGGAGGCTTGAATTCATTTTTTGGTACAAATTGTGTGCAATGAGCAGTGACAAATATATGTTCATTGATGGAATGGCAAATAAAAATATTTTACATGCTAGTTTAATAAAAGTTTAGTATTTTATACTATATTAAATGAAGGGATATTTAAATGATGGATTTGAGTGGGGGATTGAAATCTATACAGTTTCAAATCCTTCGATTCAAATACAATATATGGCAATTCGAAAAGCTGGAAGGGAGGGCAGATGATGATTCGAAGGGAGGATCTACAGGACAAAGGTAAAGAATTGGTCGACGGGCAGCATTAAATTGGCTGATGACAGCAGCTTCTAATACACCCAACACTTTTAATTTATACAATGATAATATATCACATCCAATGCTATATGTTCTATACATGTGGTAGAGAAAAGACGACACCAAATAAGTTCTGAATTCTTTCATCCAACCAGCACTCAATGCTGAGAGGCAAGAATCTTGAATTATACAATGCGATGTATCTTAATAATAATTGATCTTTATTATTCACTGGGATAAGGAACTAGATTCAATGAGCCGATAAATATCGACCACAAAAGGATCCGAAATAACACCTCGTCAACATACTAATTTAGTGGAGATCGCTGCCACCTAGCTAGCCACGCTGCCGGCCTTACTCATCACGCCTTTTTTATGGATATAGTCCAAAGAAGGTCGGAGTCAGATCGTACGGTTACTATATCCTCTTTGACAATGTTAGATGTACTAATGAGACCACCGAATCTCATTTCCGTTTCAGCTGAAACACAATGTGTTATAGGCAGACCAAGCTCAAAATTAAATATAACACAGCAACCAATTAGAGCACGATGAATAGTTTTGACAGGGTAGTATTTACCAACACTTACTAAGATTCCACTGGAGCCCCGTGGTTGAGGTGCTTTTAGAGGGTGTACCAATAGGGACGAGGCCACAATGTGGGCCCTCAACACTAGATTGGATATGGATCTCATGATGATGACTACATGGAAGAAGTTGGACGTGGCAATCATCAGATAGAAGAACTATCCGTGTACTTGAGAAACTGCATAGAACATTGATATTTCCAACCTCGTGGTCAAACCTTCCACCGAGTGCTCCAGCAACAAGAATGCATAGCTGAAAGAAATATTCAGTTATAACTATAACACAAATGCAAATAGTTACATAAATGTGAACCTCAACAAAAAATAAAATATAAAAAAAGAGAGGAGGATGGAATATCTATTCACTTAATACCCTTCCATATTCCCATAGAAAATAGATATCATAACATGAAGGAAACAATTTGAAAGGAAAACCCTTCGAAGGTGGATTCTGCAGCAAACAAATATCCACAAAAGCAAGATTTTGACCGTAACACGTACATTTTGATTACGCGGATCTTGTAAATCTCGAATATATGCAACACATTTATGCAAATCTGTGGTATCCTGATCATGGGAAGCATCGATTATCTGGGTACCCTGCATTTGACAAGCAAATACTCATAAATCTAAATCTAAATTAAAAGCTCCTAGAGAACGATATACATTACTTGTTTTTAGCCTACATCAATTCATTGGCTTAAATGCTTAGTTGTTGTTTTGAGAAGTATATATGTTAAATGACAAAGGTAAATTACCTGTGAAAGTTAACTGACTATATATTCATTTGATTACTAAACTTGCATCTGGCTAGAAAATATTTAATGTCTTTAAATCACCTAGCAATCCATTGGAAAATACTAACGCTCTTCTAGTTAAGCACAGAGATCAAAATTTGAAAAGAATCTGACTATCAAACCGTAGCATTACTAAGCTCCATATCATTCACTAGAAGCGCAATTTAGGTCACTACGTAAATATCCTGTGAAGACTCGCATCCATCCAAATACTTTGGAATCTTATGTATCACATTCATGAAGGCAGTATGTAAGATGCCAAGGCCAACAAAATCATAAAAAACATACCAACATGAACTTTTTTAAAAAAATAATCTGCAATCATAAATTATACATGAATCATTCAGAAATGAATAGACAAATTTAGGACCATGTTTAAATGATTGAGCATGTTGAGAGAAGCAAATAATTAACTAACTGCATTTTTGTAGAATTCCAAAACTTCTGATCTAATTGAATCCATGTCTCCTTTTATCATGTCTGGCTTATACCTGGATAACACACAAATTCCAAACATAAGACAGGTGACTTCCAATCCTCTCCTTAAGAAGCAAATCACCACCATTTTCAGTTAAATCTTGGGCGTTGACAAACATTCATTCAATTAACCAAAGGAATATCTTATCATGCCTGGAAATGACAATATACCTAAAACAAATGAGCAGCGTAAGGGGAACTTAATATTATTTGATCCATTGGTTTTAGTTCTAGCATTCATTTCTTCCATACCATGATACCAACACAATGTATGGAGTTGATCAATTTAATTTATTTTCTTTCAGAATCACGATGTTTGCTATCGTAATTCCTTACCGATTCCAGAAACATAAGGTTTTATTTACTTTCTCCAAAACCAACGCTAAGGAATCAACTCGTGTATGAAACTACAAACCTTCTGCGAATATCCAAAGGCTCCGCCTCAGGGAATAACAGCGGTAATTCATCATACACTCTGTTCGCTCCACCGTCCGCACAGACACGAAATTGTGCTGTTCCACACAAAAATCCAAAAGAAAAAACTCAGAATAATTCGAACAAGCAAGCCATAGGAAAAACACAAACTCGATAGTTGAATGCATGTTAATTACCGTGGTTCCACAGAAGAGGAGTGAATCGAGGCAAAGGTTGGTTAAGCAGAATCAGAGCGTAATCGCAATTGTGAGAAGAAAGATTGGGAAGGAGGAAGGTAGAGGAGTGGATCATCATAGATTCCTCCATGCGAGCTCTCTTTTGTGGGGTCAACACTCAACACATATCTGCCATTATTAGGAAGTTGAGATATTATTATAAAATTTTTAGTCAAACAAATCGAAATTTATGTTTAAATTATATAAATAAAATAATCGTATTAATTGGTCAACTGTTTCCCTCTTTATTAAGAAGAATGGCGTGTCTTTGATTAATACCAATCAATATAACGTAGACCCCGCCTCGATTTATTTCACATATTATCCCAATTTATACAAATTTAATTTTAAAAAATCATTTTAATTTAATTCAAATTTAAATAATCACATAACTCTTAATTCAACATATTATTATAAAATTAGTATTTAATTTATTATTGCATCCGAACAAATAAGCTAACGTGTTACGATATTATTGCAATCAAAATTTATGAAATGCACGATCTATCGCGCTAGGCAGAATTTTAATACCTATTTTTTCACATATTGGGATCGATCATGCCAACACATGGTGAATAATTGCGGTTGGTGAACGATCGCGGCCTCCAGAAACTACGACATATAGATTTCTCTCGTTTGGCCTCCGATGATTAATTGTAATTCAATACACATCTTTTTCCAACATGTCTTCTTTCTCGATCCCCCTTCTCCATAGAGTGGAAGAGCTCGTAAGTGTTTTATGATTCTGATGATACTCCATAGAGTTGGTTCTGGAGGAGCTCGTTCGTGTTTTATGATTCCGATGATACACTTGCACAAACATCTTTTTTTTAATACAAAGCACAATCGTTTTATACCCAGGGTAGGGGTGTTTAACGGGCCGGGTTTGTAGGACTTTTTAGTCCGGTCCGGAACCGGACTAACCGGTTCCGAATCGGTTCGAAATCGGTATGATGCCGGACCAGATCGGTTCTACCTTTCCGGAATCGGTATCTTACCGGTTCCGGACCAAACGGATCCGGTTCCGATTTGAACCGGAACCGGATCCGTTTTTTAAAACAAAAAAATTTAATTTTTTAGGTAAAGTTATCCTCGTTTTTTAAATTTTTATTTTTTTAAAAAACAAAAATCGGAACCGGAACAGGATCCAATCCGGTTCCTTAACAGATCGGTCCGATTCCAGGATAATCGGATCCGAAACAGGCCGATTTCGCACCAGGTCGATCCGTTAAGCACCCCTACCCAGGGGAGACGACATCCTAATGGATGGATAGACAAAAATGTTAAATTTACTTGAAATTAACTAATGCACTTGATTTTACTATTTTGCCTCTGTTTGTCTTGTTTTTTCTTCGTGTATTCAGGTTGTATCTTGACCATTCAAAGTGGAAGGCTAGTGAATGGCTGTGATTAAAACTTACTTTGGATTATAAAAGAGGGAGGCGGCCGAACAGATTGTGAGAGGAGAGAGCAAAGTGAGCGAGTAGTTATTCCAGATTTGGGGCGTGCGGTTTTTCTCTGAAAAGTGGAGAAGAGATCGAGAGAGCTTCAAGGGGAAATCAAGAGTGGGAAGATTGAGATTGAGAGCACACACAGTCACACACACAGGAATATCTTGTGAAATTTTCTTGTATCGGTTGTGATAGGGATAAGAGAATTGAAAGAGATATTGAGTGTGTGATGTAATATGTAATCAACTCTTGGTTTGGTTCTAATGGAATCGTCCCCCTCCCGTGGATGTAGTCTGAAAAGATTGCCGAACCTGAATCCGTTGTACTTCTTTCCTTGTTTTTATTTCTATTATTAGTGCCCATAATCTGTCGGTGACATGCTGTGTGCGCAAAACTACTTTCAGGAAAGGTGTGATTTCTTTATTGCTGTGATTCTTCATGATTTATGTATGATATTGGAGAAATCTTGCTGTGTGAATACTTACTGCCGTGAAACACTGAAATTATGCATTGAGAATCAAATTGGGTGCATGAGTTCATATTATGCAGAAGTGGGTTTATGGAAATTATTCTGATTAAAGGAATTAGTATTGAATCTGAAATCTTGGGCCATATTGTATAAACTCATGCTTGAAACAGAGAATTGAACATTTTGATTCTTGGGTTGTAACAAAGTGTTCTTGAATAGAACATTGTAGTTACTGTTAGGCATAAACTTAGGTGCATAAAGAGTTTTTGTACGTCTGTTCCGGTTCTAGAAAATCAACTTGGCACTACAAGAATTTTCAGTTGCCTAGTGGAATAGATATATCGTATAGATTGGTGTGATTTGAGGTCGGATTCATAACAATTTGCGCCGTCCGTGGGAAACAAGACCACGGCGATGGGATCCACCAAGTTCGATATATAAAAGTTTTCTGGGCAGAACGATTTTGGATTATAGAGAATCTAGGTGCGAGCAGTTTCAGAGATAGGCAAGAACCCGGTTGCAGATTCTTGGAGTCTTTGATAGAGCACATGAGGTAAAACCGAGAGGTTGAACACATGAACTGATTATTCAAGAAGAACATGGATCCATATCCTTTCTTGAAATCCTTTTAAGATGCAAAAACAGAAAGATAGGGAGGTGAGATATACACTGGAGCAGTTTCTTAGAATTCTCTTGGGTCATTGGATGATAGGGAGAGAATTGAGGAAGAAGATGAGCATGTTGTAACCTATAGACATATTTTGTTTTGTGGATCGTTGTCTAGAGGAACTCAACAGGGGAGAAGGGCTGGGTATTTCTTGGGGGAGGTTCTTGGGTATCATTGGATGATAGAAGGAATTTCAAGAAGAAATTATGCTCTATAATCTGTTGGAGTGGAAAAGAGGATACTCGGATCGAGGTGGAGCTTCGAGGGTGAGATTAAAGCCAGGTGGAGCTGCGGTTTCAGGGAAGAATGAGCAGTAGGCTTCAATCTTGGATACATCTCAATGCCATCGGTTGTTCCGGAGCTTGATCATCAAGAGGGTTCAGTTGAATGAACATTGAGCAGAGTATGATGTATTAGGATACATGTATAGTAGGAATGGAGGATTGAAGTAGTCCTGATTTGGCTTATGCTGTAAGTGTCGACAGCAGGTCCATGTCAAATATAGGGAGAAGCCATTGGGAGGCACTGAAATGGGTTCTGAGATATGTGAGAGATTCCGTTGGACTTGGGTTAATGTCCAAGAGGAAAGAAAACAGAAGTGACCACATAGTTGGATATGTGGATTCAGACTTTGCAGGGAGTATAGACACTAGGAAGTCCCTAACAAGAGCTATAAGCTGGAAGGTCAATCTTCAATCTGTGGTAGCATTTTCACAACAGAGGCCAAGTATATTGCCGTCACCGAAGCAATAAAGGAAGCTACGTGGCTACGTAAGATGATTGAAGAGTTGGGTTGGCATCGAGATGCTAGGAGGGACTAGTGACTATGATGAAGATTCCTACAGAGGACAATCCGGTATATATGCTTACTAAAGTGTTGCCCGCAACTAAGTTCGGACATTATCTGGACTTAGTGAATATCCGAAGGAAATGAAGCCCTGAGGGGCTGAGTGGAGGAGGGTGTGCTTTTCATAGGAAAGTTAATTATAAGTCTAGGTGGAGATTTGTTAAATTTAGACTTGAAATTAACTAATGCACTTGATTTTACTATTTTGCCCCTGTTTGTCTTATTTTTCCTATGTGTCTCCAGATTGCATCTTGACCATTCAAAGTGGAAGGCTATTGAATGGCTGTGATTAAAACTTACTTTGGATTATAAAAGAGGGAGGCAGCCAAACAGATTGAACGAGAGCAGAGAACAAAGTGAGCGAGCAGTTATTCCAGATTTGGGGCATGCAGTTTTTCTCTGAAAAGTGGAGAAGAGATCGAGAGAGCTTCAAGGGGAAATCAAGAGTGGGAAGATTGAGATTGAGAGCACACACAGTCACACACATAGGAATATCTTGTGAAATTTTCTTGTATCGGTTGTGATAGGGATAAGAGAATTGAAAGAGATATTGAGTGTGTGATGTAATTTGTAATCAACTCTTGGTTTGGTTGTAATGGAATCGCTCCCCCTCCCGTTGATGTAGCCTGAAAAGATGCCGAACCACGTGAATCCGGTGTACTTCTTTCCTTGTTTTTATTTCTGTTATTAGTGCCCATAATCTGTCGGTGACATGCTGTGTGCGCAAAACTACTTTCAGGAAAGGTGTGATTTCTTTATTGCTATGATTCTTCATGATTTATGTATGATATTGGAGAAATCTTGCTGTGTGAATACTTACTGCCGTGGAACATTGAAATTATGCATTGAGAATCAAATTGGGTGCATGAGTTCATATTATGCAGAAGTGGGTGTATGGAAATTATTCTGATTAAAGGAATTAGTCTTGAATCTGAAATCTTGGGCCATATTGTATAAACTCATGCATGAAACATAGAGTTTAACATTTTGATTCTTGGGTTGTAACAGAGTGTTCTTGAATAGAACATTGTAGTTATTGTTAGGCATAAACTTAGGTGCATAACGAGTTTTTGTACGTCTGTTCCAGTTCTAGAAAATCAACTTGGCACTACAAGAATTTTCAGTTGCCTAGTGGAATAGTTATATCGTATAAATTGGTGTGATTCGAGGTCGGATGCATAACAAAAAAAAACCAAGTATGCTTGTTCCCCCTTCTTCCTTACCCGGCCCGGCTAAGGAATGAGAAATATTTCTCCTGAATCCAATTTTAATTTCACCCGGAACTATTTTGGCATGTATACTAGAATTGGAGCCTTAGCAATTCATGGGAGGATGGGTCATTGGGACGGCCGTATATCAGCGCTGCAGTATAATGCATGTGATGGTCTCTTCTCTGCTTGTGCCAATACTTTCTCCTATAAATTTGCATCATTTTAACATGTCATATGTCTGTATAAATAAGTTTACAGGCTTACCAGTGCTTCGTGTGTAAAATATAGGAGAAAGATTGCCTAGCAACTTCTACAAGACAAAATTCTGGATGTACCATAAAATATACTCAACCACAAACCTTTTTCTCCTCAATTTCTCTTATAAGACAATGTGCAACTGTCACGCAGAGATTCTGGAAAAGGAATTTTGAGAAACTGAAACCAAGTCGAGATGAAAAATAAAATGCAAAAATCTCTTGAAACAACACCCTACACAAACCTTTAGATCACTTCCCGAATACCCTTATGTCATGTTAGCAATAGCTTGGAGATCATTGATGGAGCCAATTCTTCCTTGGCTAATATCACCCTCAATATTTTCTCTGTTTTGAGCATCTGGCAAGTTGACCATCAACCTGCGCCAAACATAATAATATTTTAGAGTGGTGGGGATGCTGCTAACATGTATTAAAAGCTTTGCTCTGGTAGGAAAAAAACACAAGTTACCAGGTTTAGAAACAATACACCTCCGCGGAAGCCTCCTAATCACAGCCTCATCAAGATCAAATGGTCTAATTTCAGCTGCAAGTACTAGAACACGCCCAGTTCAACCATAAATCCATTCTCCATTTTGCGCATTGCTTCATGCTCACCAGGGTTTTCCCGTCTCCCTAGCATGCTATCAACCTACGGCAATGAACGAGAAAGAAGGTGAAGGAATATAAAAAGTACCGAGAAGAAAAATAAGTGGATTATCGGAATATTACACCAACCTCATCAACAAAAACAACACCAGGGGCAATTTGCTAGCCAAAGTGAAAACTGCTTTCACATATTTCTCTCCTTCACCAAACCAGTAATTCAAATGTTAATTTTTAAAAACCAAGAGAACTGTGGAATACAGGATACCTCTCGAGGGCTAATATGATAAACTTTTGATGTGATATTTTAAAATCCCCCTCCCCTATGATGAAAAAAAGAAAAAGTGAAACCACATTTACAGCCTGCTTCTTAACTTATTATAGACAGACACATTAATAGAAATCAAAAAATTTTATTCTACTTCTCAAGACTGCCGTGGCCCTTGATTGAGAATATTTTACATATAATATTTTTAATTAAGGGTTTGAGCTACACGTAGCATTGTGTCCAATGTATGTTCTGATTAATATCATTGTTTAATGTTTTTTACAAAAATTTTTTAGAGTGGATGTACATACACCATAGCTCAACAATGAGGCCAAAATGTGTTATATAATGTACTGCGTGGTTCAAGTGAATGATAATCGAAGTATATATGATAGGAGTGGTAAAAAATTGAAAGGTATGGATAAATAATATAATATGATAAAATACATGATGTTTGGTATGATTTAAATATGATCTAATTTCAACCAAAACAAAAAAAATTTAAATTTGTAACATGTTTAGATTTCTAATAAGTGTAAACAATTTCTCCACTCCACTGCACATTTCCTCTCGATTATTGATAATTTTTTAGAGTAAGATCGAAAATTGAAGACAAAGGGACTAAATATCAAGAACCAAAAAAAGAAACAAATTGTGGAAATGGCATCTGCTTGTGCATCATCAGCCATCAGCAAAGAAAACAGACATGAGAAAAAACAATTATATCTTCAATCCACGAGTTACTATTGCAAGGCATGAACATAAATATTTATCAAATATTCAATGACTGGATATACTTATTTCGTGTGTGTTTCATTTCTTTGATGATCTTAACTACAATGCCCTTGGATCGACATCTTGCAACATATGTATGCTTTTTGTAAAAGAAAAAAGAAATATATTATAAGGTAATATGGGGCAAGATGTCGTCGTCAGGGCACCGTCCTCAAGGCGATATCAAACCCAGGGATGGAAATAGATAAGATGCCAATCTATTATTTATCACAAGAACCAAACATGCCTAAGATATGTAATATCCATGTCTTAGCTCTAATGGCTGTTTATTTTGTTTCCATTACATCGGAACAATTACTAAATATTTTAAAGAAACACACAAATGCTACTTCAAATTCAAATCTGCAGACACATAAAATTTCTTTATTCGGGTGAAATACAAAGCAACAGATATCAGTACTTCTTTTCAAGAGCCTTCTTCCAAGACGGCCGGGCCAAGATATCGGCACACCACGCACTCACATGGGGCCGAGCATCAAACAAAGATTTAACCTTTGTTTTCATCAAGTTATTAATAACTGGAAGATGATTCAGATCAGCCAATGTGAAGCTGTCTCCTCCTAAGTATTTCGACTCGGCCAATCGGGCCTCGTACACGTCGAGAACCGTAGCCAATTGGGCTTGCAATTGTTCAACTGCAGCTTCATCTGTAGTCATGCCTTTCATTGGCTTGATTAAGATCTCAAAGCTAAGCTTTTGGGCTGAAGCATCAAATTTTTGAACTTCAACTTCAAGCCATACAAACAGGGTTCCCAGTTTCTTGGGATCTTCAAACAATAGTGGGGTTCCCTTGTGAGCATATGCATGTGCAATGTAGTCAGTGATTGCCCTGGATTCTGTAATTCAAGTTTTTCATAAGTCAATCAAATGGGTTATAGTTTTAAAGTGCCTTAAGTATAAGATAGCAAGGGAATGTTACCAAAGAGCTTCAAGTCTCCATCTTCAAAACCTGGCACTTGACCAAATGGCTGCACCAATTAGGAAGAAAGGAAGTTACAGTGTAAAATCAATGATTAATATACCAAAAAAAGTTGTATCTAAACTATATTAAAGTTGAATTAATATAGAGAACCAACAAAAAGTTCTTGTAATATATGCTTACATTGATGGAAATTAAGGGTTCCTTCTTCTGCTGGCCAGCTCGTAGATCGACCAAAACAGTCTCATATTCAAGTTCTTTCTCTTCTAGGCAGACAAGAACTCTCTGTGCTGCTGGAGAAATAGGGCTCCCATAAACCTTGATTGCCATAAGAACACCACACAAACTGAAGAGTTTATGATTTAGGGTGAATCAGGGAAGAAAATTATTGGGTATTTATATTGATATACAGTCAATGATATTTCTTAACTAATTTCCTTCCACTTGGCGATTAAAGTAAGATATTTAGTAGCATGATTGCCGCTCTCACAATATTTTATGCGCAACATGTGAAAGTTTCCCAAAAAACAAAGAGAGTTAGATAATGATTCTCTTTGACTTATTCTACTTTTTCTACATTTACAAAAAATGATGCTGCAATTCCCGGATTGTATCATGGCACCAGATCTCTCCTTGGGCAAATGGGCAAGCAATTTCCTGGATATTGCAATAGGAATCATGACTTAAGACAGTCAAAAAATATATATATCATAAGTTAAAATTATGCTAATTATTAGGCAACAACGGTCCCACAGTAGTCTCAAATTTTTAGGACTAATCAAATATAAACTCAAAGAAATTATTTTGAATAAAAGAAATCCACGTAAGTTTTTATCATATATAGTTCTACATACTACTATTACAAATATTATATTCTATGAAATCGTTTTTATAATTTTCAATATGTGACCGATGTTAAAATAGTGTGGTCCCTAAAATAATCGTAACCTTTGAATTCTATACAAAAAGTGATGTGTATGTGTTAGGAATTCGTTCCGCTTTCCAATCCCGATTGATGCCTGCAATCAAGAAACAAAAACAGATCACAGTATACAGTTTCAACAAATAAAACTATAAACTGAAAATGCAAAGCAAGAGTAAAGAATTAGGGCTCAGGTCGAGCTGGGTATCCTTCCAACGTCGTCACCGGGGAACCAATGTATCGTATCCAAAAGGGGAGACACACACACTGCCCTAAGACACTACCCGAAGACCCCACTGCCCGAAGCCTCCTGCCCGAAGCACACAGCTCCGAACACACGGCTCCACCAAGCACTCCACCACAAAGGTTAAGACCCACGACAGACACCACAACACTCAGCCACTCAGCACACACAGTGCACACAGCAGCACTCACGGCCACACCACACAGGCACCACACTCGGCCACCAAAGTGCACACAGCACCAACCCAAGCACAACCAGCGCGCACAGCACCAGCCAGGGACAAGCCAGCGCACACAGCACCAACCACAGCACAACCAGCGCACACAGCACCAGCCAGGGACAAGCCAGCGCACACAGCACCAACCACAGCACAACCAGCGCACACAGCATCAGCCAGGGACAAGCCAGCGCACACAGCACCAACCACAGCACAACCAGCGCACACAGCACCAGCCAGGGACAAGCCAGCGCACACAGCACCACCCTCAGCACAACCAGCGCACACAGCACCAGCCAGGGACAAGCCAGCGCACACAGCACCACCCTCAGCACAACCAGCGCACACAGCACCAGCCAGGGACAAGCCAGCGCACACAGCACCACCCTCAGCACAACCAGCGCACACAGCACCACCCTCACGCACAAGCCAGCACACACTGCACCAGCCACACGGCCACACCAACCACCACCCTAAGCTCAAGGCCACACACACACAGTGCAACCACTCTCACACAGAAAGCACAAAGCACTCAGTCAACCACAAAGGAAAACCCGAGACTCAAAGACAAAGGGGGGGGAACGAAAATCCTCCAAGGGATTTTCGGGGTTTCAGACCACCCTCCTCATCATGAACCCAAGGCCATCTTAAAGGTACCGAAGGGGAGACGAAGGGGAGGGAGACAAGTCCCAAGGGACACGTTCAAAACCAACCGAAGAGACAGCACACAGAAGCTTCTGGATATGGGAGATGAAACGTGAAAGGGTTTGTGGAATGGGGCTAGGGAGATTGAATGGAAAGGGATGGGGGGGGGCTCGGTTATGTTGGGGAAAAATAAAGAGGGGCCAAAGCCCAATAGGAATAAATAGGTAATGGGCCAAAAACCCAACAAATCTCCACCTTGGCACAAAACCGGCTCCACCTCGACGTAAGGAAAACCCAATAAATGACTCATCATCGCCCAAAGGGTCCCCACAACACACACAGTATTGTGTGGACCAATTTCCTGTCATAGCACACAGCACAGACAAAGGAAAAACAATAACAAGCACACAGCAAGTTAAAGTGGGAAAGTAACCAGGGTAACAGTTTTATAACGAGCACACAGCAGGTTACAAAACACTAACCAAGGGACTAAACATGCATCAATCATCAGTATCAAATTTAAAAAATTTAAACATGATTGAAATTTACTAAGGGACAAACACTTAGTACACATATCAGCAGGATAAAACACATAATCACTTAGATTATCACCTACAGATAACAACCATTGAACAACATTCCAATGCACCATGCTAGGATTAGTCATATACCTACTAAAGCAACTAATAGCATAAGCTATACCATGCCAAGTACTAACCAGCAAATATATTAAGCAACTAATAGCACAAGCTATATCATGCCAAGTATTAACCATCAAATACATTAAGCAACTAATAGCACAAGCTATATCATGCAAATCTTCATGTTCATTCGCAACCAATTCATCATGCACAACATGTTCATGTTCAACAACACTACCATGATTTACAGGCATTCCATGAATTTCAGGTTCATTAACATGACGTACACCAGTTAAATGCTCCACCTCGCAGGGAGTAGCACTGGACACAGACTCGTCAACATGCACAGGACACATAGTCACATTAGGGGAAGGGAAATCCGGGAATTTCACTCTTTATTGTTTGCCAAAAACACACGAATCACAGAAAGGCATGCAAGACAACACGTCTTTACCAACGCAACCTTTTTCATGCAAATTCTCTAGACCTTTAGAACTTAAATGACCTAATCTCCTATGCCTCAGATTAGTCAAGACATCAGTCACAGAATTCACATTATCATATACAGATTCAGTTTTGCAAACACCATTTCCCCATCTACCCTCTAGACCACATGATTCTAAACCAGACAAGACAACAAATTATTGCACAAAGCAGGAACATGTCTCACATCTTTTAGAGTCATAGAATAAGCATATTCGTCATCTTCAAGTTTCTTAACAGTAGTAATGTTCTCAGCCCAATTACCATCAATAGCTTTAAATACTTTTTGCAGTATTAAAATTCCTTTCAATTTTTTGTTGCCATATAGAAAAACAGATTTTCCATTAAACGGTTCAAGGTTATACCCAGAAATTGAAGCCATCACACTAAGCAGAGAGGCACACACAATTTCAACAACCAAACAGCAGAAGCAAGGACCACAAGGCACACAAAACACAATGAAAGAATTTACCAAGCTAAGGGAAGGAAAAATCGCAATCACCCACAAGATCACAATACACTCAACGGTGTACGAGCATGGGGTTTCAGATTGAGATTTTCCTACGGGTAAGGGACACAATTACTTAGAAACAACGTAGTAAATAGATTATGGGTCAAGATAATCACTTACTACCCAGAGACAAAGCTCTGGGGTGACGAAACCACACTGACCGAAGCACCGAAGGCACTGCCCGAGATCTGCCCGAAATCTGCCCGAGATTCCAGTCGCTGCCTGAGCTCTCCAGCCGCTGCCCGAAGCCACCAGCTGCTGCCCGAAGCCCACTGCTGCTGCCCGAAGCCCAACAAGCACTGCCCGAGCCCAGCCACGCTCTCCAGCCGCTGCCCGAGGTCTACCCGAGCACTCTTGCTGCTGCCCGAAGTCCACCGAGCACTCCACCAGGCACGGAACGCTCTGATACCACTGTTAGGAATTCGTTCCGCTTTCCAATCCCGATTGATGCCTGCAATCAAGAAACAAAAACAGATCACAGTATACAGTTTCAACAAATAAAACTATAAACTGAAAATGCAAAGCAAGAGTAAAGAATTAGGGCTCAGGTCGAGCTGGGTATCCTTCCAACGTCGTCACCGGGGAACCAAGGTATCGTATCCAAAAGGGGAGACACACACACTGCCCTAAGACACTACCCGAAGACCCCACTGCCCGAAGCCTCCTGCCCGAAGCACACAGCTCCGAACACACGGCTCCACCAAGCACTCCACCACAAAGGTTAAGACCCACGACAGACACCACAACACTCAGCCACTCAGCACACACAGTGCACACAGCAGCACTCACGGCCACACCACACAGGCACCACACTCGGCCACCAAAGTGCACACAGCACCAACCCAAGCACAACCAGCGCACACAGCACCAGCCAGGGACAAGCCAGCGCACACAGCACCAACCACAGCACAACCAGCGCACACAGCACCAGCCAGGGACAAGCCAGCGCACACAGCACCACCCTCAGCACAACCAGCGCACACAGCACCAGCCAGGGACAAGCCAGCGCACACAGCACCACCCTCAGCACAACCAGCGCACACAGCACCACCCTCACGCACAAGCCAGCACACACTGCACCAGCCACACGGCCACACCAACCACCACCCTAAGCTCAAGGCCACACACACACAGTGCAACCACTCTCACACAGAAAGCACAAAGCACTCAGTCAACCACAAAGGAAAACCCGAGACTCAAAGACAAAGGGGGGGAACGAAAATCCTCCAAGGGATTTTTGGGGTTTCAGACCACCCTCCTCATCATGAACCCAAGGCCATCTTAAAGGTACCGAAGGGGAGACGAAGGGGAGGGAGACAAGTCCCAAGGGACACGTTCAAAACCAACCGAAGAGACAGCACACAGAAGCTTCTGGATATGGGAGATGAAACGTGAAAGGGTTTGTGGAATGGGGCTAGGGAGATTGAATGGAAAGGGATGGGGGGGCTCGGTTATGTTGGGGAAAAATAAAGAGGGGCCAAAGCCCAATAGGAATAAATAGGTAATGGTCCAAAAACCCAACAGTATGATTCATGTTCACTAATACGATATGGCCCTGAGTATCAAAGCACTATCTATAATGATATATGTCGGCAAAATATCATCGTTCTGCCATCCCACGTTTTTTTTCAATGAGATAAATATATGGTTCCTAAGCTTTTATGATAATACAGTACGAACTACAAGATATTTTTCTTAAGTTCCTTGATTTTATATCATTATCAAGATCCGGTTTAGTTGATAAATTAGTGACTTGTAGACTAGAACGGTTTTTTGTAATATATATATATATACGCCCAAGACAATCATGAGAAACGATAATCTTTCAGAACATAAGACTAAGAGGTAAGTTCACTTATGAGGCGCATGTATATATGGAATATGCAAGAGAATACCTTAGACAATTTCGATACACCACCATCACTATCTCTACAAATCCAACAATTAAAACTCCGATAAATTGGATACCACCGCCACTTGGAATTGTTAAAGTGAATTGTGATGCTGTGATTTTCCGATCAACTTCATCTGCAGGGCTTGGGATTATTGCTAGGGATCACAAGGGTCATTGTCTCGCTTGCAATGCGCAAACCATACAATCTGCCAGCAAATCCCGAAATAGCAGAGGCTTTAGCGTTACGGGAAGGAATTGATTTAGCATGCCAAAACAGATGGCACTGTATTTTTCTAGAGAGTGAATGTAATAATGTGATCCAGGCAATTAATTAAAATACTGAAATTTTATCCCCCTTGGAAATGTCATTGTTGATATACAACGACTTATGATGGAATTCACAATGATAAAGGCACAACTAGTTCGAAGAAGTGGAAATGCAGTGGCGCATCATTTTGCCAAGAACGCAATTAAGTTAACAAGTGGATCTTCAAATTATCCGAATTTTATTTATCACATAGTTATCTGGAACTTTACATTGAGTAATATATCACCATTTAAAAAAAAAAACCAAAAACAAAAGGTTACCAGTAGTTAGGTATGATTGGATAATTTAATGATGTATAATTAGGATGACAAAAAAAATCGAAAGTCAAGGATAATAAATGTAATATGATAAAAATATCTAGTGTGGTGTGATTTCAACCTCAATGATTTAGTTTGTTTTTTTATTACAATTACCTCTATACCCTTTATCTATGGTAAAAATTACACCACTCACTTGTATTTATGATTTATGCATTTCCCTCTTCCTGCCACAAAATTCTGCCACAAAATTAAGAACATTTCCTACCCCGGTCAAAGGGGGAAGGCGTGGCAGACAGATGACAGCCCTTCATCCAGAAGGAGATTGGCTTCGTCGAGGAGCCTGTGGGTCAACCCAAAAATACTTTGAAAATATGGGCACTATAATGCAATACTCATATTTTCATCCAATGAAAATGTATTTTTTGGGTTGACCTAGTGCCACGCCTTCTCCCGATCAAAGACCCTATTGAGAAAGATGACATTTTTCCGAATTGAAAAGATAGAGGACACTTTTGTTCACGATTTAAGCACCGCTTGCTTTACGACTAAATTTTTTAGGATTGTATTTGATGTAATTGATAAGATGATTATTGATTAGTTAATACACATACCAAATATTATATAATTAGTCACACTACATAAATATCGTATATTTATCAATTTCTTTTATCACTTACATTACACACTCACATATCATAATATCTCGTTCTACATCTAATGTCAGATGTTGAAATTTGGAAGTAGTGGTCTTTTTTTTTTCAATACTGAAAAAAATAATAGACTTTAGTGTGACGTGGAATGGAAATTTTTTGGTTCAAGCGTCCCTATTGTATTTTACTCGGAGGGGAAATTGACGGTTAAGTGCTTCAAAAAAAAAAAATTGACGGTTAAGGCTGGTGGGTTTCAGACTTGCTACTCCCTTGATACAATATCTTCATCTGTGATTTGAAGGGTTTTTTGGTAAATTAAACAAATTATCGCTCCCACCGTTGAAATGAGAGATGAAATCCCAAGATGGGAAGGATGTCTCCTAACACGCTTTCAGAAAATTCTGACGGGCAAGTGATCCAATGGAGCTTACTAAAATCTAGAAGAACATGAGATGATGGATAGATAGTTCATCAATCCTTGCCTTATCCACTGGACCAAACTGGTAGAATTCAAGATATAATTAGGACAAAGATTCATGAATTTCTAAATTCTATGATCAATACAAGGAAAAATGGAGAACATATACAAGATGTGAGCATATTTTCGCACCACTTCATTATATAGATAACGAAAAGCAACATGGCGCATACATATATTTTACATTTATCAGAGAAAATTCATCTTATTAGACTGATAGACAATGAGTAGCAAAAAACACTATTTGTCATCAAACAAGAACAGCGAGCAAAATAATCCAAGTTCATCCCTGAAATCACATATGGGAGGGGATAAAGAGAAACACCAACAAATAATCGAGCCCGCAAAACAATCATCATATATCATGGATGCTACGGATTATCATCGCCTACTAAAGCAAGGATGCTGATCTCTAACATGAGAGGATATAGATGGAATAAAGAGAAGAGTCGAGGAATGTGAATGTGGACACGGATTGACAATTAAGAGCCTTTGGTTAAGAAGGGTAGGGCCGGTAGGCTGGTGATTTAAGACCGCAAGACCTTCATCAATCACAAATTTCGTTTCTTCGTTGAAAAATGTGAAAACTTTTTGATCAGATGATATCAGTAGCTACCGCTGTTTGAAACATGTCATGTTCAATATTATGCATATCAAAATACAACAATTCTTTAAGCAACCAAAAAACCCAAGGTTTTTTATAGTCAGATGATATCAGGGCTATCTTCTATAGTCACGTGCTCCACCAGTTCTCTGGTCCCGGAAACCAGGAGACTGCGCCAAGTTCCTAGGCATTTGTCTCTCTCTTTCGGGTCTCACATTCACTCTTGGTTCGGGATAATTTCGCCCTGGAATATATTCATAACGTCTTTGTGGACTATTTTCTGGGCTCCATGATTCGAATTCGGTCCTCTCTGCGGGTTCATTTCTCTCCCAGGTCCCTGTCGGCACTGCCGCGCGGACAGGGCCCCCGTTGCGAACATTGTTTATAGTTGGATTCTTTTGATGGTAATTAATTGGCTCATTACCCGGTCTTGCTCTTAATGAATGGGGAACTGTAGACTCGTGAGTGTGAGACAGCTGTGGATGTAATGGTGCAGATGTGGGAGTTGGTAAGAATCTGGCCGATGAAACGCCCAGAGACACTGCTGATGTATTGATATTGCCAAAGTTTTCGACTCGACGTAAACTAGGATTGATTACAGAATTCTGGTTTAGCATCATCGCTGGAGGCAAATGGTATACATTGGAGGATTTCTTATTTGTAAAAATATTAGCACACGGCAGCGTCTGAAAAGTGGATTGCAAAGTCGTTACTGCTGGGGGTTGAGAGATAAAAACAGGAGCAACTGGAATATGAGCAGTTTCCGGGGCTTGAAATGCATTGCCTTTCACCATTGTGTGCTGCCGTGAAAATGGGTTTCTCATACAGTCGCGCTTCACTCCATTCTGCAGTGAACAAAAAATAAAAAAAGAAAAGACAAGAAAGCGAGAACTATAATCAATCAGTTCAGACCATAGTATATGAAAATGCAAGATAAAATTAGGTAATGTGAGAAGCTTTTCATCATCCCATAAGCGCTGCTCAATTGTTTGCTTACAATTTAGTTAATGTTTGGTAACTACACAACATTCTTTGACGCATGCTCACTCCATTGACCCCTATGCAGCTACCGTTCCGACTAAAACGAAATATTCTGGATTAAATTTGGCAGTGTCTCTGGTTTGATTTGAATTTACTTGAACTAGAAGTATTTGAGCTCGACTCGAGAAAAACTTTGAAGGGATTCCAAAGTTTTCAACTTTGAAGGGACTTCAACGGAGGGAAAATATGCCATGAAATTTGCATAACTTTCTCAAGAAACTAATGCGTATTTGGTTCACTTTGATTATATATTTTTTGCTTCAGCCCTTCTCATATTTAACTAAGGACCGACGACAAGGTAGTAGGTCGACAAGTAAAAACGGGATATTATTGTAGTTATGTAAGGTAAAGAAAAAAATTATATTAATAAATTATGTGTACAAACTTTGTTTAACTTACGCACCGGCACAAGGTCGCTTGATGGAGTTGGAGAGGGCAGAGAAACCTCAACTTTATTGCCAGCTTTTGTGCCTAAACCAGCAAAATCACTTAAAGAGGTCACCCCATTAACCTTAATCATATCAAGAAGCTTGACAGTCTCATTAATCGATAAATCACCAGCCTGGCCCGATGTCAATGCATAAACTATTTCCGGGTTTTTAAGCAACTCAGCTAGCAGTTCAAGATCTGGTTCAGGCACGCTACCACCAGCACCATTCAATGTTGTTGAGACTGCAGCTACACTTCCTTTGCCGTTGTTAACAGAAACTTGTGGTGTTTCGAGTGGCTCAACATCTGGTAACTGCTCTATTGGAATTTCGAGAGTTAACGAGTCATCATAGTCCATTTCGTTGTCCCAAGGTTCTCGTGGGTTTGTTGGAATTTCTTGTATTGTCCTGTAAATTATTTCTCTTTCACGCTGTATTCTAATTTTCTGAACTTCAACTTCTTTGCTGCTTTCTCCTGTACCGACAAGCCATGATTCCCTAATTTCCACTTCTGCGTGAAACAAACAAATGCCCGGTATGAACAAAGACGAGACAAATGCTAAATCAAGAAACCAGGATATCACAACAGTAACAAAGGACAGAGTGTTGCCTATAAAATTCTTTTCTTGAAACTTCTGGAATGGTGTTTAAAGCCAATGTATTGAAATATTACTGCTCATGTTTATCTGCCCATAAATCAACGCCAACATTGTCCATTCATGTGTTATTTAGATCGCATCATTGATATATAGAGCAATAAACCGAACAAAATTGCATGTGTTGGAAAGGTGTAGTGAGATTAACTTGTTCATGGAACGCTTTAAAATGCAGTGGCACTTTTTACCCTGTTTAAACATGAAGAACCAGCTTTTATGAGGACGTTAATAATCCACATCCTCGAGCCTTTGATAATAGCAACGTGATCAAGTTCTCATATCATATGTTTGAATTCTGATTCTCGTTGCAATTCAACACCAATTTAGGGAGGGGTATTGCAGGGAGGGGAACATATGGTTAATTAGCTGAGGAAAAGAGAATTTTCAGTAATTTGATTGTTAACATAAGACATATACCATTCCAAGTAAGAGCTCACGTGTTTTAGCAGAAGGGAAAATGCATACAAGTAACACCAAAGGGCTGGAGGAATGAGATAGAGAATGACTACACATAGCACCTCAAGGATGACGTGAACCAACAGCGGTTAAGGCATAAAACGAGAAGAAAAATAACAAAATATTGGTACAACTGACGCACAGCAACTGTGGATAAGTCATAACAGGGGAACAAAAATAAAACACTATTTGTGCTGAAAATTCTCCACCGCACTTCCCCTTCTTTGCTTCTGACTTCTGTAACAATTTAAAAGTATGAGAAAGTCCACACGTAAGGATAGTATCCCATCAAAATAACAACACGTTTGTTGTAATGCATTTCCTCTCCTAATTACAATCATATATAAATCCTATTCGATTTTCGCATAGAATCCCATCAAAATACAGACGTTTGTTGTATTGCAATGCCTCTTCTAATTACAATCACATATAAATCCTATTCATTTTCAGTCAACATATTAATTTCAGTGATTGAGAAACACATGCAACACAGTTTATCCAAAATGACATCAATTAATATGGACCTCACAATTACAAATCCATAATCCATACAAAAGGAGGGAAAATGTGTCAGGTTTCATCAGCCATTTCACCAAAATGCATACGTCAGCAAAACCAAGATTAGTTCACTAAATAAACAATATAAAAGCCAGCTCATCTGCCCTTGATTTTAGTAACTTACAGTAAAAAACTTCACATTACACATAATTTTCCTAATACCATAGAACAAGGGTAAGGCAGATAAGAAGTCTACTTAGTTTTGAAAATGGAAAAAATGAAATTAAAAACCAAGAACAATGGTATCAGGGCAGCCGGTTAATGGTAATGTCTCCAAATGTTCTCAAACTTCTGAAAGCAAGCCTAATTATCAATAAAATTGTAACTTGAACGATCAGAGGGAAAAAG
This sequence comes from Haberlea rhodopensis, assembly GCA_907163345.1. Taxonomy (NCBI): domain Eukaryota; kingdom Viridiplantae; phylum Streptophyta; class Magnoliopsida; order Lamiales; family Gesneriaceae; genus Haberlea; species Haberlea rhodopensis. Next base: position 3,087,227 of record CAJQUN010000030.1, read on the forward strand.
GACCACAAGAATGAGAGAAAGAGGCAACTGTACCTCGGGGTGTCCGCCATGTCCGCCATGTGATCGGCATTCTCTTGATCTTTTTCCACGGAGGTTCCTCGAAATTTGAACAAGTAGTTTCCTGCATATGAGAAACTTTGAATGTGGCATTATCAACTTCCATCAGCTCATCAAGATTTGCCCGAACAGATTTAGGTATAGATTGAGGGGCATTGGTCTGGGACGTGCTACAAGTCTGTAGATCATCAGACTTTACTTGGGAATTATCATCACTCTTCCCATGTTTACTTTGCATAAATTGTGCACGCAATTTTGCTTTCTGTATATCATCAGCCGAAAGTGGCCTGCTTTGAGTTGCAGGTGTTGATTTCACAATATGTGGGCTATTCGCAACTACTCTTCGGCCAGGGGGCTCAACCATCATAACCTTCCTCCGCTCTCGAATTTCTGTTACTAGTTAAGGCATAGTATATACAAAACAAAAAAGAACAAAGGGAAAGAACACTCTGAATGCCTTAGAAGCAAGTATCATAAAAAATGCAAAGTAGGACAAATAATTCTTAAAGCACATTAATACCCCACATAAAGACATTAAGCTATTCTATCAGATTACCAACAGATTAAATCATTAGCAAAAGCCAGGCAGTATTAATGCTCATGTGCTCATGAATTTGACTCAGTTTGCAGCTAGATGTTATTTTTTCGTTTTTGGCTACTTTCTTTTGCACAAGTGAGATAGTGAACCTCAATTCAACTGTTAACTGATCCCAATACCACTGCCCAAACATATAATTTCAGTCTCTCGGTCTCACTGAAAATGGTGAATTCCCATGTATCCCCAGTGAGTTAAATCATTTATTGTGATCCACACTTTTAATAATGCAAAATATTGCTTCGTAAATTATGACTCAATTTTATCCGTACCATCCTCTAACTAATTCCTACTATGTAGCTAATAGAACTCAGCTGCCCTAGAGGTTTATAAGATGAAGTATCCATCTTTGGCGAAATTATGCGCATGTATAACCCGAATTAGAACATAGTTCCATTTGAAACTTTTTTAGTTTGCAATTGTCACAAACTTCTGAGTCAGGTTAGCCTTCATCACAATTGGTGAAAACTTGATGAGCTTAAGTAATGATTTTGTTAATTTAATAGTTGAGTAAGAGGGTTGATATTTGAGAATGTTGATTTATGTCTAATTAGCAGCTGTATGGTGGCCATTTATTGAAGCTGCTAAAATACGATCATATCAAATAGGCCAGGGAAATAGAGATTGGCTAGAAATTCCAAAATATCTGATGTTGATAAGTAAATAATCAACCATTATCAATAACTAGGAAGGCTAGAAATTGCCACGTATCCCACCCTAGAAGCTGCTTTACTCCAGGAACGTATCAAATGAAAAGCAGGGGGAAAAAGAAATAGTAACCTACAAATAGGTATTGCACAGTCCATGGAGGAAGCTGTGGCAATACATGAGAACCAGAAGCAAAAACTGAAAAATTCAGCTGGCCGTCCACCGAGATCTTCAATCAAGTCAAACACATTCATCTTAGTTATCACTTATCCATGATCTTTCCAGTTCTGCCACCAGTTATTCTTTCCAAAAGCCTTTTTTTTTTAATTTCACATCGTCGTTGTACAAGTTGGGTAGTTTATAAAACCCAAAATGTTTAATATTCATATTAAAATTCAATGCAGACTTTGGATTTCATTCCACAATTTCCTGGTGAAACTTTCTTCAACCAAAGCAGGGACATCTCGACTCTTCCCATTTTGTAGTATTTTGTTATCCAGATTAGTTAACATTTATATTTTACCAAGAAAATAAGCGTCCGAATTTTGTTACCTAACCAAAAGAATTTGGTACATAAAAGAATAGAATGATTATTTTAATTTAAGATAAAAATATGTATAATATTTTATATATCAAGGTGAATCAAGTGGCAAGGGCATCTTTTAATAGATTGCGAAGTATAAAAGATTTAATGCATGTCAATGGCCCAACCAATCGCTCCCACATGGTCCCAAAAAGAAAATCAAGTATAGTTCTCCAGTTAATTCATAGGCGACAAGAAGGATACGAGATGACATGACACCTCGCCTTTTACTAGATTCGTTCCCTGTTGATGTAAGCAGCTTCAACTTCTGTGGAGATTCCAACTTCCTGGGAGAGAAATCCAGGCTATAAATAAATAAAGAAAAGTTTGCAAACAAGATGATGTCGGTGGCAGAAACAAAGTTGGATACCTAAAGTTGTTTGCATTTCCACTTGCTATTTTCATATCTGCTGCCTGTAGTATCAAGAACGAACAGTGAGCAATATTATCAAAGTAAACATGCTTTTGAAGATGCTAAAGTTAAATACGGAACACTTACAGAGTTGTCAACATTTGAATCCCAAGTTTCTTTGCCCATAACTTCTTTAATGCTGCAACAAATAACAAACTTATTTTCAAAATACTTGAAACAACACTTTCTACAAATACAAGTTGAATGGGCTTGCCTCTGCTTCAACAGCATCGCTTCCTGTGAATCACCGGCAGATTTGATACCATTGAGTTTGTTTGAATTTTGGCTACTTGCAAACATTTTGCTCCACGTAGATAATAAAATTCTTGCCCTGTTGGAGATATCTGGTCTTCGAATCAGGAAAATATGAGACAAGTAGCCAAAAACAAATTCCGGGAATAATCTAACCTTTCAATGGTAAAAACAATAGAAAGTCAACTATGTCATAAAACACCATGCAAAGAAATTTTATTCATTATTGATAGAATGCCAAAAAAAAACAAAACATCCATGATTTCCAGACAAGCCTAAATGTCTGCATTTGATGTCCACACATCTGTTTTACAGTCTAAAGCAGACTACATAGGCATTTGAATGCGGTCGATTAATTTATCGTACATTCATGAAAATCTAGATAAGAGACTAACAGAGACATGCATAGGCCGAAAAGTTAATAGCAAAAAAATGCACCTGATGCCCTATAAAAGCGCAGTTTATTAACACTTTGCAATATAGCTGACATATGCACGGGGAGAGCCTTGCGTAATGGCAGATGACAAAGCACCTGTAAATACAGGAATATCCTTTTAAGCCATTGATGGCTCTTAAAGGTTAAGTACGCAATAAATAAATATTATGACTCAATCACCATCAGAATAAGGTGAAGAACACTAGTTTGTTCTTTTGACCGCTCGAGTTAGCCATGTTGCTAATATCATCACTCCGCCTTCAGCCAAAAACCTGGAAATACAAAAGAAATTAGAACATGCAGAAAAAACTACCCATTTGCATAAATTATCATAGTCATGATTCCCAAGACCAAGTTCAAAGTACCAATGAAGAACTGGGATTTTTTGGATCCGCAAAATCCACTCCAGCAATTTAACCTGCCCAGAGAAAGATTCTTCACTCCTCATCAAGCGAAAGATATTGTCCACAAAATGACTATCCGACTTTTCTTTGCCAAATGGGACCACCTCAGGCTGCATCGATCGAGACGAACCTTCATGACTATCTGGAGCTATTGTGTCCATCGGAACAGGTTCTGCAGACACATTCGGATACGAAGTTGAGGGAGTCCCATCATGACCCTCATCACAGTTCCTAGATCTGTCAGCCTGCTCTCCAGACAATCTGATGAAGTTCCTTACTCTTGATCGCTGACCAGCAAAAAACTCCCGGACCTATAAGGTATAAACATAAAGTGATATTCAGTAACTATTTCAAATCACCAAAAGCAAATTTCTACAGCAGCATACGGTCATATGGGACCAAGTTTCCAATAGAACCTAAATAAAACTTGGCCGTCATCATAACAAGTATATGGTTAACATTTTACATTCAATAAGCCCGTGAGAAACATGTCAAATAGTATTATAGGTGCTCACGGAACTTCTGAAAAGCAGGTATTCCCTGCCCACAGGTTGGGATTCAAGAGAAACCAAAAAGAGGATAAGGCGACCTGAGTAGCCGTAACCCCAAATTGAGAACTGATCTCCCGTGTTTCCCTTTTGCAAACTGCATCTTTAATAGAAAATACAAATTGCATGTACTTTACAGCCTTTGGATTCAACAAATCTCTAGGTCTCTTTCCTGAGAAAATTGATGGCAAGCAAGTAGAAAAAAAATAGTGAAAATCTAACAATTTTAACAAAACTGAACTGCCAATTAATCAACAATGTAAAACCGATAACTTCAGGGCTGTAGATCGATTCATCTCGTCACGTAATCTTGCAATATACTACATCTAAAACAGTTTTCTCATTGACAATAGTGGAAAAGACAAATAAATTCATTAATCAATCATTGAATAGAAACCTCTAACTGAATCCCAAAACCAATTTGGCACACAACTAAAATAAAATCAAATAAAAACTCACCGATTTTAATAGATAACGCTCCAGCAGCCTGTATAATTTCATTAAGCGTGATCAGAAAAGTAAAGATAAACAAATGATTGGAAAATCAGTTAATTATCCAAAAAGCACAAAAAATTTAATCTTGACGCAGGAAATCAAATAAATGAATAACCAAACAAACCATTTCTTGAGACAGAGGATTGACGCCAGTGAGTTTACATTGGGTGGCAACAATTTCTTGGAGCTTTTCAATCTGTGTCTGAAAAAGATCGTTCTGAGCTTCCAACAACCCTTGATACGACATCGCAGATCTCGTCGACACGACCAATTCCAATTGAACGTCCTTCAAAGACTCCATACCTATCTCCACGGTAGAAGGAAACATACCTACAGGCTCAAGATAACACTCGCGTCAGTTCAAATTAGCAAAAAGGAGCAAAATCGTCGAATCATGGACCCGAAGGTTTCGGTTCTGCAGAATGAGGCTAGGGTTAATTAATACAAATTTATCCCAATTCATAAATTATATACTTAAAGATATTATATTTTTAAAATATTTATAAATATATAATAAAATTATATTACTTCTTACTATATATTGTAGTACTATAATTATATAATAATACAATTATGACTCAATAACTAAAATCATATAATATAATAAAATAAATATATTTTATTTATGTAATGACTCTAATAATTTAATATTCTTTAAATTTGATTTAACATGAATATTGTTTTATAATGTATTACGTAAGTATATTAAAAATAATTCTATGCATAAATTTATATGGTGTTTAATATTCATATTTATATAGTACTATGATTATATAAGAATACATTATGACTCAATAACTAAAAGCATATAATATAATAAAATAAATATATTTTATTTATGCAATGACTCTAATAATTTAATATTCTTTAAATTTACTTTTAACATGGATATTGTTTTATAATGGATTATGTAAGTATATTAAAAATAATTCTATGCATAAATTAATATGGTGTTTAATATTTCACATATATATATATATATATATTTAAACTTTTTTTTAACAAATTTATAGAAAATATATTTTACCGTAAAATGGCTACATCAAATTTTTGATTTCAAATATAAACACATTTTGTAAATTAGTACTCTTTGTAATACATTACTATTTTTAGGATCGAGCGTTTGTCAGTTTACAAAAAAAATTATAGTTTATAATAATTAATTAACTTCAATCTTTTAAAATGATTGAAGTGTTTATAGATAGATAAAATTAATATTTTTATTGCATATCTATAAATATTTTAAAAATATATTATGTTTGAGTATATAATTTATCAATTGAAATGTATTGTATTAACTAATAATTTTAAGATTTTAATCAATAAAGTAACCTTGAAAAATAAAAAACATACCTAGTTGAATTTAATTTAATAATAATAATTGGACTTCAAAGCAATTTTGATTAAGTATAAAATTTATTTTTTAGATGGATCATGAATCAATTAAACTATTTACCATATCAATTTAACAAGTTATCAATAGTTCATACACCAAAATAAATTTAGATTTTAGTGAAATAATATGAGTCAATTTCAAATATAATCCATCTTTTAGATTCATTTATTTTTAATCTTTTAACTTTTAAAACAATTTTCCTTTAAATCCATATCCTCAAATTCATCTAAAACCCTAAAACTATCTAAGGTTGTGTTTGGATTGAAAGATTTGAAATGAGATCATTTCAAATTCTTCATTCAAATCCTCTTTTATATTTGTGTACAAAAATTGATGAAGATATTCAAATTCCTCATTTTTTTTGCAATCATTTCATTTGCATCTTGAATGGATTTGAAATGACAACGATTATATTACATTTCAAATCCACGAATTTCAAATTATTAGATTTCAAATCATTTTCTTCAAATCAAATCATTTCATCCAAATGCAACCACATATCTCATTTTCATAAGAAACTTTTCTACCTTTCCTCAATACTATAGCTTCACTACTCAAATATCATATTCTAAATTTTCAGATATCATTTCTTCTGTTTTTCACAAAAAAATTACACTTTATTGAAATCAAGATTTCTACATTAAATTGGTAAATTATCCAATCAAATTTTAAATTGAACCCAATAGCCAATCTCGTTGGTCTAGTTTCGCTCCTTAAACCATGCAAAAGAGGGGTAATTAAGCTACATATTTACTCAAATAACCAAATCTTAATAATACCGACCGATAAAAAAATATTATATTTTAGTAGTTGGTATCTTACTAAATTCAATATCAAAAGATTCCATATTAAGATCATTGTGTAGTCCCACAAATATGTAGGATCAAGCGCTTTCGTTTTACCGAAAAATATAATTGATATTAACGATGCAACATAATCTTTAAATCGTATAGCAACACAACTGTCATGTTTCGATTGCTCTCCAATCTGACACAATTATTGCACTGCATCAATCTCCCTCCCAATAATTACATTATCTTGTAACTCATGGGAATCGAGCATGTGACATTGGCTCTGATACCACTTATTGGATCAAGCGATTGTCGCTTTACCAAAAACTATAGCTGGTGATAACGATGTAACTCTAATCTTTAAATTGTATAGCAGCTCAAGTGCCACTTTCGACCGCTCTCCAAACATGAATAATTATTGCACCCCAACAGAATCACTAACCAATAAAATAATGGGCAGCTAATAGAAACCTGAGAGACTCGAGAGTCGAAAATTTCGTAGTGTGTCTTGAACATCTTGTAAAATAAATAGCAAATCCAATTTTTAAGTTGGTTTGTCGATAATGATTAATTTGTTTGAGCACACAAAATTGGTGGTCGTTTCACTGACACTGTGACCGGACCACACGTTATTTGATTGTTTACCTTTATGAACCGATACAAGATCAAAAAAGGCTGAATCTTCATATTATTGCAGTGATTCAATCTTTTGTGCAACTTTTTTTCTTTTTTCGAACCTTGGGCTCGATCTTATGAGGTTGTACATTAAATATAACGATGTATATGTGCGAAATCAACCTCTAGGACAGAAATTAAAGTTATAAATTATAATATTTCTTACATCACATTGCACTGCTATCTCTAAAATTCGATCTACCAATTATGAAATGAATTCAAAGTATGCAAATGTATTTAGAAAAAAAGGCTCGATTTCTTTCATCTCGGCCTTGCATTTTTCCAATCCATTGGGATTCCAAGTGTTATAGTATGTAACTTCTTTTTTTTTACACCTCTTCATCTATATGTTCATGTTATTGCATAGATTAGACCTTAATGTTGCTGTAGTCCAAATGAAATGTATTTCCACGAAAGATGATGAAATATGTTACTTAGTGACCGCAGACCGCGGTCTCTAATTTTTAGTCGACGAGTTGATATTAACTTTGTTCATTTGAGACCGGCGTTCAAGATATGGCGTTATTCCATTTTATGAGTACCTCCAGATCAAATGTTTTCTCGGATAAATTCTATAAGAATATTGAAGCTGGCCGGTAACTGGCAATGGCAAGATCCGATTCAACTAATACACCACTGTAGCTTTATTTGACGAGCATCTGGCCATTAAGGTGGCAACTTCTATGCAATTGTAAGTCAAGTATGAGCTAGTGAATTATGGTTGAGGATTCATTGCTTGCATACGTGCCTCAATGTCTCCTATGTGTTTTATCAAATTAATTACCCATTGAATTTCTGGCCGGATTATGATTATGTTATAGATAAAAGAGTTTCTTTAGTCATGTAGAGACAAGTTATGACACTTAAAAGTGTTTGTAAATTTTTGGATTTATATTGAGATCTTGAAGAGTCAATGCCTAAATATCCATAATAAGGGTATATCAGTTGAAAAGATCATTACTGCATGTTAACTATAACTGAAGGCTCTTTGTAGATACTATTAATTTGTATTAGTGGGTTAAACCAAAATATATTTTTGATGATGAAACTTGAGGTATGCCTGCCAGCAAATTAGTTTAGCTCTAATTTCATCAAGTTGCGATCCCACGTCTATAACCATTAAGAGTCACACAAATAGTTAATATGATCTACCCGAATAGGTTAGTTAAACTTCAAGGCAGATTGCTTCTGCTCACGATTCCATCATGGGTGCGATTAAAACCAAGATTCACCACCGAAATCCCTATCAGATATTCTGGTTCTTCATTTTTTTTTCAGTGATAGAAGAATCTGTATCTTACATAAAAAAGGGATGATGGAAAATATCATAACAGAATTGACTGAGAAGCCTTTATGGAAACTTGGTTCTTTTGGTGCAATATTCACATTATTTCCTCATTTGCAGAATGATTAATTTACTATAAGGTAGGCGCGCAACGTGGTTCGAAAATCACCAGTCCAATTCTTTTCAATGATTCTCGGCATGTATTTTTTTATTAGATTTATCAGTAGCAAAGATTTTGGATATGACTCTTCATGGCTGCATGCACGGTCTATAATTTTTCCATTACAAGAGAATCTATTCAAAAGTGGTGAAAAGATAGAAATTTCTTGCGGTCCAACAAAACTATTCTTATACAATGTTTGGATCCAGGACTAATTAATAATTATTTGTGCTCGATAAACTCATTCTTCAAGCAAAAACATAGCACACTACATACAAAATTTAAAGGAAGTTTTTCTGGTTTATTTTCCTAGTTGAAATGTTGAGCAAATGGACGTAGAATTGTCTTTAAGATAGGCACTAACTTGGTAATTTTGAAAAAAAAAAACTCAAAATTTAAAACTTATAATTAGTTTGTGAGATAGATCGCTATCGTTCCACTCTTGATATTGGAATCCAGTATCTAAACATATCTCTAGTTTCTTTCTTGAAAAAGTGCCTTTAAACATGTTTTTTAGGGCATCCGATCCAGTTAGCAGAGACCATACACCTTCTTTTGAAGGGAAAAAGCAGTCCACTCGAACAAAATCTTCCTTTATAAATACAGAGGCAAACATCTCAAGCCTCATGCAGTTTTATCAAACCTTCTCTTCCTTCAAATCCCATAATACATAAATAATCGACCACCATTTCTCGGATCGAATTCCATGGCCGAGAAGGTACTAAAACTGGCATCAGAAAACGGTATCATGATCTTCAGCAAGAGCACTTGCTGCCTATGCTACGCAGTGCAGATACTCTTCCAAGAACTGAATGTAAAACCTAATGTCTACGAAATAGACCGCGATCCCGAGGGAAAAGAAATCGAGAAGGCGTTGATGAGGATGGGATTCAGTGGGCCTATACCCGCAGTTTTCATCAAGGGAAAGATGGTTGGTTCTACTAATGAAGTCATGTCTCTCCACTTGAGTGGCTCCTTGATTCCACTGCTCAAACCTTATTATCAGGCTAATGTGTCTTAAATTGCGCAGATTATGTTTCAGCACAAGGGTTTTATTTATAGTAGAAGACTAAATAAGATTTGCTCCGTGCATGATAATTGTGAGCTACCTCCATCTAGCTAGAGTACTTGAACTGGAGTATTCTAATTATAGAGTTTAGCTTTGATATGTCAATATATAATTAAGTATTCAGCTTGGTAAATGATTCTTTCATATTTTGGTTGTTTCTTTGATGAAACATTTTCATATGCGGACGGTAAAAGAAGTTGGACAATTAATTTTAAGTATATTTACATATATGTATATCCAATTTCATTAGTGCTGTATAACATAGTTGCAAAATTTTGAGCCATCATTGTTGCAGTTCGACAGAAAAAATTAAATTTGCATATAATAATCAAACAAAAATAGTTTCTATATGGTCTTTATAGTTGAATTACTAATATTTTCGATGAATAAGAACTTCTTGTCCATTCTCATTGATTCACGGTAGGGAGCAAACACAAATAGAAAAACTCGCATCCACCATACCAAGAAGACACTCTATCCCTGACTGCACCCCCTCCCAAACGCCCATTGAGAACCAAAAAAACCAAATAATTCTAAGGCAAAGGATCGAGAAATTCAGTGTCGAGACGGTTTACCTTATTTCTACTCGATTATCTTGCACAGTGTTTTCGATACTGATCCTTGTGTTAGATCAATAGATAGAATCTGCGACATGGCCATATTAACAGTGATCTGGCTCAAGTGAACAATTGAACCAGCATGGAAACTGCAAGCCTAATGTTGGTCTGATGTTATGCTCTAAGTCCCATTAGTAACACACTAGCATCTATAAATATATTATCACTGTCCTTAAACAAGATAACAAGAATAACATATTTCTCGTTGAAGAAACACAAATACAAAACTAGCATTGGTATTGAGATTATAGATTTGGTCAGGTTGTTTGAACTCGAGGATGATCACTTTCAAACTTTCGACATACAACGATAAAATATTTATTTACAATTAATATTTGAAATTTACATGTTATTTATGGGTCAACCGCAATCGATTGTCCCGAGTTTTTTGCTGGAAAAGGACACGTTAAATATAATGCTCCACTTATGTAAGAAGACATGCAGATTCACTTGCTTTATCTTCGACAAGGAAAGCTAGGGATCGAATCCCTCTCATCTTTTCTATTTCCTCTCTTTCCGAATCATGATATGTTATTGCATATGATCATATACTCGGAATATTCATATACCGAATAAAAGTCACCATCTGCTTGTTTTTATAAATTTTGCGAATAGATTTTTTAAATTTTTTTTATTCGAACTCTTTAAAATTGTAAATTTTTCAGATCATGTGGACAATGGGTGTGTTGTCTATTCATACTTAACATTCATATGTTAAATATTAATGTACGAAAATCGTGGATTCTCCTTTGGGGGCAAAGGTGGTCTCTTACCCACCAGATTTGTTTGTCCTAGCACTTTGCAACACATTATATTTTCTAATTGTTAGTTTTTTATATACTAATCTTGTTTATCTTTATCACTTCTGCTATTTCTATGTTTTGGATTTCTGGACTTTTGATTTAAGTTTATCTAGTGTACATTAAAAGTGTTTGCAGAAAGATTTATATTGAGTTCGCACATCAATTAAGTATCTTGGGTATTATTAAAGAGGACTGAGAAAAAAGAAGAATAGATAATCTCTCTCACGACACATATTGCATGTATATAGGTGAAAATATGTGTGTTCCGAGCCATGGTAGCTTGTCCAAATCAGATCACATTTGTAGATTTTGTCGCTTCACACAAACTATCAATATATACTTTCCATCAACCTATTGGATTTTTTTAACAAGAAACACGAAATATATTAAACAATCTAAGGTACATCATCTACAACTGACAAGCTTCAATAATGAGACAACGACACCAAGTAAAAAAGCATACAATCAGTATAATGTAAGGCTTGCAAAGCAGAACTGCTAAAACGTGACCGGAAGGATGCAATGACCGCCAGAGCGAAGTCTGGTCCCCTCAAACCATGTGATCCAGGATGAGGTCGAAAGAGGGAGCTAGCTGTCTATATCAAAATGAAAGAACAAAGACGGACATTTGTGAGACGCAAACTGATAAAGGCCAAACACGCGCGAGCTCTCGTATCCAAATCTCAATCTGAGATCCATCTACCAAATACCACCACTGAATGGCGCACGAAACCAAGTAGTCCATTAATCAAGCCCAACCGATGCCCCAGCTGAGAATCCAAGCCAATAAACCACCATTGAACCAGCAAAATAGTGTCAGCATAAGCAAAACTCATACCGTCCAACCAGAGCCAAAAAGATATATATTTAGATACATACTCCCTATAACAAAAGCTGCCAAAAACCTATCTACTTAGCAACCCATAAAAGATATAAATATAGCATAGAGAATGATATAAAACCACCAAAGTGGAGAGCTCGCGCGTCGAAACAGTCGGACTCAAAGAAATGCACAGGATGCTCTCCAATTCGGTAGGATGATTGTTGGATGCAACAACTGCCTTTGCTGAGAAAGCGATCAAAACATTATGTTTGAGGTGCCGTACGGTCAGAAAATTTTGATTTATACTGTTACTACTAGCTATAACATTTGGTAGAATGACAAAAATTTGATCATATCATTATTCGTAAATCCATCTAAGCAACTTGATAGAGAAAATTTGTGATTGCTAGAATTTAAACCGTGACAATTACTTACTAGTAACATGGTCAAATAAATTGTCACATATCCTAATCCACATACTTATACTTGGATCCAGACTATTCAATTAGAATAATTAAAGTGCAATTGTGATATGGCCATAATTAATCATGCAATTTTGGTCAGAATGCTAAAGCGGAAAAGGTTTTTATTTCCTAGTTAAGTATTTCCTATTAGTTTGACACAACTTAAAAGAAGTAATGAACATTGGCGTTGCTTTGGGTTTATCATCCATGCCGAGCTACTTGCTATCCTAGAGCGTTTACTGATCTATATCGATTTTGAGCCAGCTATGAAGGTTCCTCTAAAATTAGCTGGGTGGTCTCTCATCTGATCTACATCTCTCATATTTTTCTGAAGGGAATGTAATTGCGAATGTTCTTATTTCATAAGCTCACATTCCAAGAGGTTTTCCATTATTTCTTTGTAATGAGTTTTTGGGGGAAATAACTTGAATACATCTATCTGACTATGTTTGTTAATTTAATATTAGTAAACATGTTGTCACTATGATCTTATCATAATCAGGGGTAATACACTACTTGGTCCCTAATGTTTGGGGTAATACCCGATTAGTCCATATTGTTTGCATTGACATGATTTGATCCTTAGTGTTTCCAAAATTAATCAAACTTAGTCCAACCGTTAAGTTGGCGTTAATTTCACAGACGGAACTCTCCAAAAATCTGATATCTCCCCAAAACTCTCCTATTTTCAACAGCTTTCGATTAATTCATGAGATTTTCCCCAAAATCAATTGTCTTCAACGAATCGGCCATTTGGATTGAACGCAGCAGCGACTCAAACGAATCTATAAACCCTAGTTTTCTGCGTTTTGTAAGAAACCTTCAAATTTGAAGCCTTTATTTGTTATTGTTCATAATTTCTGGTGATTTTCGAGTGTTAGTGTTTGGATTTTTTTAGCAAAAACCGATTCTTTTCCAATTTGTTAGTGTTCCCCAATCAGATTTTTTTTGGATTTTTGCCAAAATCGATTTTTTGAATTTACACCGTTGGAACGTATTTGAAACCCCAACATTGAAATTGGCATTTTCTGCAATATATGTGCTGTGTTTGAACGAAATTGTAAATCCAAAATTGAATTTTGGATTTTCGCTAGTGTTATGTTCTCTCTCTCTTTGCAGCATATGGATTTGAGTGGTTATGATGATGTTGATGGAAGTCCAAATCCTAATGTTGGTGGTGAGGATGATTGTGGTTATGATGATAGAGGTTCTGATGTTGTTGGAAGTCGAAATCCTAATGTTGGTGGTGAGGATGATAGTGATTTTGTTGATGAGGAGGAAGATGCTGAGGAATTCTATGACAGCGACAATGACTGAAGAAGATGATAGGTTAATTGATGATTTTGTTGATTATGATGTTGAATTTTCAAATGAAAGTTGTGGATGATATTCATAGTGATGTCTTATCTAAGATGCAAAATGAAGAAAGTGATGACGATTGTGTTGACAGTGATGATATGTGTAGTCCCGGGGATTCGGATGAAGATGACTGCATAAGATATCCATTGTTCGATCCCGTTAAGGATTCAAAGAACCCTCATTTGGAGGTTGGAATGATTTTCAACACAAAAAAAGAGGCAAAGTTTGCCATTGAAAGTCATTGTATTAGAAGATGAATGACTGTGAGATTTGTGAAAAACGATAAATTGAAGCTTAGAGGTAAATGCAAAAATGAGGGTTGTGGGTGGTTGATTCATGTGTCAACCATGAGTACAGATAGTTGTTGGCAGATTAAAATATTTCAATCAGAACACATCAACTGTTACTGGAACTATAGGAAAAAAACTGTCAATGCAACGTGGTTGGGTAAGACTTTTGTCAAGAAATTCAAGTCAAATCCCAAGTTAGGTACAACTGAATTTCGCCATGAAATTTGCACGTCACTAAAAATTAATGTTTCTAGGAGGCAATCGTACCTAGCCAAGAGAAAGGCTATTGAGATTTTGGAAGGCAAAGTCTTGGAGCAATTCAGTAGGATTAGAAACTATTGCGCAGAGTTGAAACTGGTTGATCCAGAAACAACAGTGATTCTAAAATTGAGTGAGGAGAATGATTGTCCAAGGTTTCAATGCATGTACGTCTGTTTTTCTGCATGTAGAGAAAGATTTAAGGTATGTAGACCATTGATTGGTGTAGACGGATGTTTTTTGAAGGGTAAGCATGGTGGCCAATTGTTGACTGCGGTTGGACAATATCCGAATAACAATATCTTTCTTATTGCCTATGCTTTGGTTGAGAGATAGACCAATGATAATTGGATATGGTTTTTGCAAGGCAAACTAAAAAACAAAAGGCTCAAAGAGCTAAGTATTTGAAATACATTGTTATTTATGAAAAATAACTAAAATAGTTGACATTGATGAATTTAAAATCATCTAAACTGGTTAAGTGCCACCAATTAATCTCATCCATACACAAAGACTATTTGAACATTAAATTTAAAAAATTGGTATGATTAAATGGAAGATAAGAATTTTAATGATTATTTACAAAATTTTAATTTTTATTGATAGAAAAAAGTAGAAAGAGAGAAAATATTTATCTCAGGACTATATTCTATATATTTAAGTTGAAATATTAAATAATACATGTATGATTGAAGGATGTAAAACAATATGATTAATAATTAAGTGGATCTTGTACACTTTAGGATGGACTCGAGTTCGAATCCTCTTAAACACATTTGCGCTTACAAAACAAATTAATTAGGCGGAGTTTGGACAATATTAGAACTAGTGGAGTAAAATAGAATTTATCCAATAAAGTGGGGATAAAGATGGGTAAATATATCGGATCAGATTCGATTCTCGTTCTCACCCTTGAGTTTGGAGAGACCTTGAGAACAGTTCCAGCAACATCGTATGTTGAAGAAAGCTTTGTCTTGTACCTTTCATGGTAGGCTAAATCGGAAAGAGAGAGCAATCATCACATCTGGGCTCTAAGTCAAGCTTTAAACCAAGTGCGCTTTGTCTTGTACCTTTTCATGGTAGGCTAAATCGGAAAGAGAGAGCAATCATCACATCTGGGCTCTAAGTCAAGCTTTAAACCAAGTGCGCGGTGAGCGTAGTAGCCCCCTCGGGCACTCCAAATACTATACCGTATCTTATCCACATCTCCATGAATTGAGCTTCCACCAAAAATCCCGCCATTAAAAAGCAAGATTCTGAAGCCACTGAGAAAAAAAATGGGATCTTTAATTTTCAACAATCCGACGCTGGTTCGCCTATTGATCAGTCGAACCAGTTTGCGGAAGATTGGCGTAGAGATCAAGGGGCAGAACCACCTTTACTTTCGATTTCTCCGACTTCCTGTTCGAATTCTCAAATCATCGAGAATTTACTATGACCCATCTCCACCGAGTAATGGGAGCGAAGATCCTCCGAATTTTCTGGAAGAACTCAAGGTTCCGAAGCACTGGTTGGATCCGACAAAAGCCTCCGTGGTAAATTATTCAGTTTGGTACTTTCACTTCAATTATTATAGAATTGGACCCCCGGATATAACAAGGTCGTTGGTATTGATGTTAGATATATGGTAGAAGTCGAGTCAGACGGTGGGTTACGGTTGGTATATTGATATAGATTATTGGCTGAGTGTGGTTTTTTTGGCAGGAATCAGAATGGCTAAGAGTGACACTGAACAAATGGTTGGACGATGAGTATTGTCCGGAGGAAACTAATATAGAAATAAGCAGGGTTGCCGCGTCTTCTTTCAACAGATCGCTGTCGGAAAAACGAGACGATCTGGGAGAGATTCTGTTGAAAATGGCTGTCGAATTGGAATCCATATCTTACCAAGATAGCTTTCACGGAGCCTTCTCGTCAGCAAATGCTGCCGTCAATCTTATTATTCAACGGATATCACAAACCTAATAATGTGCGTTTTCTTGAGTTAATTATATATTTTCCAACATCCATTGAACTAGTATTCTTGATTTACCACTAGTGCATCAAGTTGTTAGCATTGAATTTTATGGCCAACTGCCGCCATTCCGCGACTGTTTTTGCGAATCATGGTTGTTAGATAAGCACACATACTATTGAGTTCGATCTTGAAAAATACCTATATGCGACTTTTCATTAGTCATAACAAACTACACTAGTATATCCAAAAATCAAGCATGGATTTAAATTAACAACTCATCCTACATGGTTGCAGATATGTATATCCAAATGTCAAACCAGACTAACAGTGTAATTCCTTATAAGCAAATCCAATCCCCTTATACCTGCCTCCAGCTTTTTAAGTCAAAAGATTCGATGAATATTGGGCAGGACACAAACATTAGCAAAGGTGACACTTCCCAAAAGCTTTCTCAACTCTTCATCATTCCCCACAGCCAATTATATGTGCCTCGGCATGATTCTGCTTTTCCTGTTATCCCTAGCCATTTTCTTGGCAAGCTCTGAAGCCTAAGTACGAGAGTCATCCCGATTCAAGCACAGAGATAAATTAACAAATCGAAAGTAAGCATTATCTTGACAGCAAGGTATAGAGGGCCTCGGCCACCCTTGGTGGACTCATCAGATTTTTGAAGGGGGTGAAATAAGGAGGAAGGTATGCAAATTCATTGTGAAGTCGGGTTTACAGAAGAGTCTATCGAGCAATGCTATGGAATACCATCGGTGGATGTGGCTCGGATCAGCAGCTTGTCAAGAAAATGTAGAAGATTTTAAATTTTGCTCTTGGGGAGCTATTTTTGGTGCATTAAAAGGAGTAACTGTCAATTTACCTCATGTTGTATCACTAATAGGCACGTTATCTCATGTGGTTTGTCCAATATAGCTTACCGTCTCGCACACAAATTTCAGATTTTTTGACTTGTCGTAACGAAAACGCGGAGGGTGTGATGCCCTATTTCCATACCACAACAAGGTTTATGAAAAACTCTCATTTATGAGGGGTGTTTTGCATCTACTTACAAACCACATTGAGGTAAATTACACCTGATCGAAACCATTTGGGGGTACTTTACATTTGACCGAAATCACATGGGATAAATTACAATAGAGTAAAACTATGTCAAATTAACTTTCTAAATTTATGTGCAAATTACCGCTTATGTTATTTTTTATGTGCAGATTACTTCATATAAGTAATATATAAATTTTTTTATATCAAATAATATAATTTTTAAATATCAATTTAATTCTTGAATAACATTTTAATTTTTACGAACACCAAATAGAATTTCAAATGTAATTCCAAATTCCATTTGTTTATTCAACAGAACACTTAACATTCCACAGTAGGTCAAATCTAATTAACCGAAAGCATAAAAAGAAACCGAATTAAAATTCAGAAGCGCTAATATCGTCAAGCGATCGGATTCTGACATGGCCACCTTCTTCCCGAGTCGTACGAACCACTAAAACCTCGCGTCGATGGTTCGGAATCGCCGCGATGCCCAGCCTGCCGTTGTCCCTCATCTTCACCAGGTTGAATCTGGGCCGTCCGTTCTCGCACAAGCTCGACAGAAATGGCGGAAAAACCTTACTCTGCTTCATTTCCACTCTTATCCGCACGAGTGATGATACGGCCGCCGACTGTCCCTGATCGGTTAACGAACAATAGATGTCCGTTTCAGTTAAGCTTTCAAATCCGATACATTCGGTGCATGTCGCGAACCGATTGTAGTTGCCACCATTAACCGAATTTGCGATGCCGCCAGTCATGATAATTGGGGGAAAATGTGTGCGGCGGAGTAGAGGTTTTGGAAGAACTGGTAAGATAGATTTACGGTATCAAAGTCTTAATTGCTTTATGAGCCATACATGCATGTTAAAAATAAATTTCCATGAATTTGTTTGCCAACACCTGTAAACCCTAATTCCTTCTTAATTGCTTTTTTGTTACAGAACTATGAATGAGTGGTTGATAACAGACAAATAAATTCATCAGCATCGTCTAGAGGAAGAAGAAAACAAAGGTACCCTTCATTTTCTGCATTCATCTATAATTACTGCTATAAAACCAAAATAATTAGCTTGAAAGTTGAAACAAATTAAATCTGCTTAATTTACCGAAAAGAACAGGCCAGAAGGGGAGATCTGAGAGAATGGAAATTGGGTTTTAGCGGTTGAGTTTAAAACAGGAAGAACTAAAGAGATCAGGTGAGAAAAATATGATGCATGAACTCATTATTACTATGAAATTTCATGGTTTCATCGTCTCTCAACTATCATTTATTAATGTCTCGTCATCGGATCGGACCCACAATTTGGGAAGCAGGATGACTCGACCAGGCTAGACATAAGAATTTAACAGATTTTGTTGGGTGAAACTTAATCTTTACAAAAAGTATATGGATAAAAGTTTTTTTTTTTTTCCAGTTGAATATACGGACTCGCTGGCCTTGGTGCTCGACCCACGGCCGCTTGTCATGAATAGAAGGGTAACGCAAGGTTGCATTAATTTTGTTTCCCCTGCCACCTTACCTTAGTAGGACAATATCTGAGCCTTCGAGTATTTCATTTTAAACATCCCTCAGTTTCTCCAGTCTTGCATTTAATTGTCGATGGTACTTCTGTTGTTTCTGGTCTTCGTTCGGATGTTCGGGCAAGGAATCTTGAGGATGACAATGATGTCCACTCCAGGTTTCTTATGGTGTCTTAAAATCTATTGCATTGCAGCTGAAGGGCACCTATTTATGAGATAGCATGTTGTTGGACAGCCGCTGCCCAGCATGCTTCTCACTTGTTCAAGGATGGTTCAATTCATCCTTTCTGCATGCCCCACTGTCTCCCTGGCAGACTAAGGTGCCCCAGGGAGGCGCTGAGGTGTATCCTTAATACCGGAAAATGATTTTTTCCCACGGTTTTATTCCATTTGACTTTTTTCTCATGGTTTTCTTGCTTAATTTCAATTCATTAAACCTCAAATTTCCAATAAAATTCTCTCCCAACTAAGATAATCTCATTTCCTTTCTTCGATTTATATTGACCGTGGATATTTATATTGTTGGTCAAATTTAAAATATTGCGGAATATAGAGATACTTGTCCATTTTGATGGCTCCAAGCCTTATGGCTCTAATTTAATGCATGCATGGTACTATAATTATGTATATATATGTGGCTTTTTTATTTTTTATTTTTTATATAAGGGAGTGTAATATTTTTTGTTCGGAATAAAATAACTTATACGTATAAAGATCTGATTTCTGTATTAGAGTATAACATTTTTGCAAAAATGTATAGGTATGGATTCACTCAAAAGACTTTAATATTTCTTACTTTGGAAATTTTACAAAAAATACAACAGGTAATGTGTTCTGAACGGAAAAAAAATACGAGGTCTTTGATCATGACAACTTCAACCTCATACATAGAGTGGTATGATAAGGTTCGGGATCTTTTTAATGTTGATTGTTTGACTCATAAGATCGTAATGTAGTTTGTTGTCCAATGTATGATATATATTCTTGTTTCTTCAGTTGAAATCATATCACATGATGACTTACAATGGTTTATTTCCATTCATGAACAAGTTCCTCTTTGTATATCTCTTGAACGCAAGGCGTCAATTGATTTAATTCTAGACATGATTACCTCTGGTCATCATTCTTCTCCTTATGTTAAAAATGCATTACAAAACTATGAAATTGAAAATGTTGCACAAAATCTAGATGCTAAAGGAGGGCTATTGAATCATGTTTCAGATATTGATCAACCTTTTGAAATATGATAGAATTGTCAAGAATTTGCACATGGAGGTATTAACACCGACGGTGTTGACAATTATTTTACCGACGGTGTGATTGTTTCAGATGACCACCAAAATGTCATCCTTGTTTCTATGCTGATTTTCATTTATCAACTAGACATGTTATTTGTCTTGATGGTACTTTTCTGAAAAATAAATACAGAGGGCATTGATTATTGCAATACGCAACATGCCAAGATGTCAACCGACAAATTTATCATATTGCTTGGGGAATTGTGGATTCTGAGAATGAGATTCATCATGATCGTATTTTTTGTCAAAACTGAAAGAGCAAATTGTTGCCAATTGGTATTTTCGGTCGACAAATGAGTATTACCGAAACAATTAAAGTGGTATTTCCACAATCTCATCATGGTTATTTGCATGCAATCTTGTCAACCATGGTTGAATATATTTTTGTATATTGATGTATGGACCGAGACTCAACTCGATTCATACAATAATTTCTCCATGACCACAGCGATCTGCATAACTAAATTAAGATAATAAAGGGTATTTGGGGATTTTTAAATTATATGAGATATAATGTAAAATATTTGATAAAAAATACTATTTTTGGACATGATTTTGAAATAGGTTAGCGATATTTATAAAATAGCATAAAAAAAATTAATAAAAATGGATCATTTAGAAGTCAAGAAAGACAAAGATATAATAAGAGGAAATTGTAAAAAGGTACCAATAAAAAACAATAATTCAACTAAAGTAAAAAACAACTTTTCTTAACAGTACCCATTTGTGAAACTTTTATTCACATAGGTCAATTTTAAAACTTGTAATCCATTAGGTCTTTTCTTCTTACCCTCCAACCCATCTCCAAGAGCATATGTCTATATCGTCTCCACCACATTCTTAAAATCATCCCACCCATCACCACCAATTACCGCCGACCGCCGCGGCCACCGGAATCTTGCACTAGGTAATCTTCACATAAATCCTCAAACTTGTTGTGGAGCTAGTGGTGTACGTTCGCGAAATCATCTGCCCGAATTCTGCAATCCATCTGCGTGAATCTCTGCCCATCTGCATGAAATCATATGTGCGAAAAATCTGTAACTTGCAAATCCTTCTGAAAACTTCGCAGATAACAATCCCAAATCTGTGGCTTGCAAACCCTTCTGAGTTGGACATTTGCATGTTAGATTTTGGGTTTGATTTTGATTTTGATTTTGTTTTTGAATTATGACTTCGATGGAGTTGGCACCACCAGTGGAAGAGATGGATTTTTTTGCAGATGGTTTGAGTTTTGATTTTGTTTGGTGGTGCTACAATAAAATTAAGTGCACCAACATGTAAAAATTTGTGTAATAATGTACAAAAAATTGTGCGAAAATGTATAAAAAATCGTGCACAAATGTACTAAAATCATGCACCGCCACTACAAAAAAAATCAAGTGCACAACCATGATAAAAATCAAGTGCACCACAATTTACAAAAATCGTGCACCACGTTGGTAAAATCAATTTTTGTAATGGGGGTGTACGATTTTTAAAAATCGTGGTGCACAATTTTTTAATATGTTGTTGCACGATTTTTTGTGAAGGTGGGCACTTGATTTTTTGGGTGCGCGATTTTAAACATTGTTGTGGACGATATTTTAACATGTTGCTGCATGATTTTTGTAATTGGGTGCACAATTATTTAACATGTCGGTGCTCGATTATTTAACATGGTGATACATGATTTTGAACATTGTGGTGCACGATTTTTTAACATTTGCTACACAATTTTTGCAACTTGGTGCACGATTTTTTATGATGGGGGTGCACGATTTTGTAAAGGGGGTGCATGATTTTTTAACATGTTGGTGCACAATTGGGTGCACAATATTTTGTTATGGGGGTGCACGATTTTTTGTAAATGGGGTACATAATTTTTTAACATGGTGCACGATTACTTAATATGGTGGTGCACGATTTTAAACATTGTTGTGCACGATATTTTACATTTGGGTGCACAATTTTTTTGTCAAGGTGGTACATTATTTTTGTAATAGACGTGCACGATGTTTGTAATGGTGATGCACGATTTTTGTAAGCGGGGTGAACGATTATTGTAATGGTTGTGCACTTGATATTTCTTATGGGGGTCACAATTTTAAACATTATGGTGCATGATTTTTTAATATGCACGATTTTTTAACATATTGCTCCATAATTTTTGCAATTTGGTGCACGATTTTTTGTGATGGGGATGCACGATTTTTGTGATTGGGGATGCACGATTATTAAACATGTCGGTGCACTATTATTTAGCATGGTGATGCACTATTTTGAACATCGTGGTGCGCGATTTTTTAACATGCACGATTTTTTAACATTTGCTACACAATTTTTGCAACTGGGTGCACGATTTTTTATGATGGTGGTGCACAAATTTTGTAAAGGGGGTGCTTGATTTTTAACATGGTGGTGCACAATTGGGTGCACGATTAAACATTGTGGTGCACGATTTTTTAACATTTGCTGTACAATTTTTGCAATTTGGTGCACGATTTTTTGTGATGGGGTGCACGATTTTTTAACATGTTACGATTATTTAACATGGTGATGCAAGATTTATTTAATAATGTTGCACGTTCTGAAATCAAATCCGAAAGATTGTTAGGGTTTCCAAGAGGATGAACAGCCCCGCGTGAGACTGTTGTTGGCCGTGGTTGAGTTGATCAAGCTTTTCCTATCGTCGGAACTGAATTCAGATCCAATAATTGTTATGGTTTCCGAGTTTTGTAGCCGTGTAGCGGTGGCCATCGCGCATTGACTTTCATGAACGTGGAGTTGATAATATTTTTTTTGTTGGAATGATGCTTTGAATATTGAATAAGGAGTTACAGTTGAATGTATTGATAAACATAATCGATGATGATGTTTGTTTGTAGGGAGTGAATTTGACGAGAGAATGATAAGAATGGAAGAGAAGTGGGTAAATTGAAGGTTGTACATTGAAGAAGAAGCCCCAAACCAATCCAATACGCACACTACTTAGTGCTGGTAACGGGTCGAACATATTCTGCAAACACAAACGTCTGAATGATAAACATCCTGGGAACCACGACCGTCAAACTTGCAATCCATGAATTTCTTTAAATCCATATTATCAGGCGATCCCGTGTCTCGCAAACCTGATCAGGATAACCCGAATCCGAATCCATCAGGTGGTGATACTTCTGGTGGGTGGAGTTTCGGGTGCTTGATCAAGACTTTCGCAGCTTGATCCGAATCAGTGCTGGATACTTATCGCAGGGATCTCAAGGAATTTGGTTCAGATCTTAGAAATGAGACCGATAATCTCCGTCAAGTTGCAAGCCGAGCTGTGAAAGAACTACCAGCTTCTCTTGATGAAGTAGTAAAATCAACGGCTGAGATCATTTCGAAAGAAAGACTGGTTTTTGCGTCGGATGGAGAATCTGAAACACTGGATACAAATCGGAGTTTGGGTTCAGGAGGTCAAAACATCTGGTTTGAATCGCAGCTGAGTATGATCCAGAATGATGCGAATACTTTCTGCCAAGAACCAGATGGTGCGGATGAGTACAATGAGTGGAAGTTGGGGCCTTACTTGGGGAAGAAGAAGGGCGAAATCGAGAAATTAATAGGGGATAATGGTGCTTTGGAGGGTGTATAAAAAGGGTTGTTACTGGGGTGGTTGATCCCGAAACATTTTGGTTAGATACTTTTACAGAGTGCATAAGCTCGAGCACCAGGATAGAATGAGAGTTAAGCTTATGAAGAGGGAAGATTCGGGTGACGCTGAGGAAGAATTTTCTTGGGATGTCGATTATGATAATGGTTATAGTGGGATTCAGCAAAAGACTGGCGTAGAAGTGGATGGATCAAGGAGCGTAGAATCCGGTGATAGAATTTTGAATCTTCTTTCGGAACACGAGGGTTCTAGCAGTAGATCACTTGATGGTGGTGTTGATAAGAACAATTTGATGGAGTCGAGTAGTAAGAGTGATGGGAAGTTATCTTTGGTCAAAAAGTGAGGTCCGAAGATGTTGAAGTAAACATTGACCAGAAGATATCGGAGGAGGGTGGTTTAAAGAAGGATGATGAAATAGTGTTGCCATTGGATGAAAGAATGGATCTTGTGGAAATGGGTGAATCTTTGAAGAATACTGATGCATCGGCAAAGGTGAATGAGGAGGACTTGGAGTGGGATGAAATGGGATGAGATTGAGGACGTTGGAAGTGGCGACAAGAAGAAAATTTTGGATGCTAATGGTGGTAGAGCGAATAGGGCCGAACTGCGGAAGCGGTTAAGTGCTGCAGTAGATGATGAAAATTTGAGATGACGAGCCAGTGAAAGCTTGATTGCAAAACCTGTTGCTTCGTAAATTCAGGAAGATAACTGTGGGGGTTTGAAAAATGAAGAGGCATAAATTGTATCTCGCTGATGCAATTTTTCATTCATTTTGTCTTGATGTTAATTTGTCCCTCTGCTACTTAATGGTTATGTGGCTCAATGTTCTGTTATCTTAATCATTCCTTGTATCCTGATGCCTTTGCTCTAACTGTTATTCGTATGCGAAGTTTCATTATTCAAAGCTCTCAAGTGAAAGTAGGAAAAAGCCAAATGACGCACTACTTTATGTTTAAAACTTGTGTTTTTTACATTGGTTTCACCAAGAATCACACGGTGTGAAAATATTAGGCTAATGAAAAGCATCGGTTGGAAAATTTCTTACTTCTTGAACAGAAAAGGGAACCATACTCTAAAAAATAACTCGATCAGAAAATGAGGGTCGATACAAAGCCTTCAACCGGACTAAATCACTCTCAATGTAACCTCAAGATCAACCATTCCAGGGGACTACATAAATGCATTGAATGTATAAAGACCAACACTAAAACCTGGCAGATTAGAACAATCAATTTTTCTCAGCATCTGGAGCTTCTTTTGACATGAGAACATTACCAAAGTTACTTGGGAATCACACATATAAATATTATGAACTGTTGAGCCCTGAATCAGATTTCGTTTCTTTTACTGTTTCAACTGAGGAATTTAGAGAAAGAAACAGTCCTCTTTGAGCACGTGGAGGAAGATGTTTTGCGGGTTTTCGTGAGCCAACAGTCCTGGGCAAGAATACCCCAGTGCCACCACCTGGAAACCTTTTAGGACTCACAACCATAGGACGCACTGGGGCTAACATCACCAAAGGGGGGCGCAGGAGACCCCATTTTGGGATCACAGTAATCGGCTTGTAGCCAGTGAGCATCGTGTTTGGATTTGGGGCACCAGGTTGCCATAAAGTCATGGCTTTATTTAAAGGGCTTTCGGCAGGTGTGTTGTTTTGGGTCTGTGCTCGAACTCTGAAGAAAGTAATGGTCACCCTCTTGTTAAGCGAGGCGCACATAACGTGCCTTGCTGTGTCTGAACTGTTCCCTCTCATGACTACAAGAGACCTGCAAAAAATGTTTGTAATGAAACACCGTACCATCGATAAAATCTGGAGCAGTAAATGATTAGATACAATACTAACCCTTCCTTCAGAGAAAGCATGAGTGGCCCTCTATAATTTCCTTCACCATCGTTCACTAGCGTGCGGCCGAATGCCATTGTTGATTCAGAGAGGAGGAGCGTAGAAAGAGGCTGGTCCAAATGAGGCGGTTTAAGAAAAGGCTGCGAATATTCGCCCTAATACCAAAAAGATTGTTAATACTATACATTTATGCATGGAGCTATGACTAGAGATATAATCGACGATACAAAGTTGAGATATTGTATACCTCATCAAAGAAGTTCACGATGCAGCTGTTTGGTTTCCTATGTTCTGGAATCAAATGCCATTGAATCAAGTGCTCAATGACACCTTGGAGAAGAGCTGGGATTGGCTCGACATAGTCTGTTAACATAATTCAAAGAAAGAAATATTAACATTACATGCAGCTAATTACTGTTGCACTAGGAAAAGATATCAAGAAAGCAATCAATAGAGGCAAACAAAATACATTCTAAATACTTACTCTTTTGGGTAGTTGAATCGTTGTTTATCTTCCCGAAAATGGGAACGCCTAGCTGAATCAACTCTCTCTTGTTCCCTTTCACTTGCTGATTATATAAAATAAAGGTCTCATCTGAAAACATATGCAGCGTATGATCAGAGCTATGCCGTGGTAGAATGAAGTCCAAGCGATCAACTTGTGCATAGGATCCATGGCAACATATTGAATGAAAAAAATAAGCACCAGACAATCAGTTTGTAAATTTTGAAACGTATTGTTCTCGTTTAAATATGTTTAATCAGTGTGCCATATTTTGTTACTGGCAAAACTATTTGTAGCAGTAAATCATATATTTAATCTCATGCAAAATTAATTCCCAAACCTGGTTACAACCTCAAAACTTCTGGTCCAAAACGAAACAATTAGTCTAACTATATACGCATCACGAATCACAGGATCCACCTGACAGTTCACCATTCTGACCAGCGACTCGAAGTTCATTCACGAAGTCATTCAATTTAGAAAGCTCGACATTAGTGAGTAAGTCTTCATACAACTTAAGACCTCTAACAACATTCACCTGCATTACAATTTATAGTTAATAATACATTATATAGACATATTCATCATGAAACTGAATATTATTTTCACAAGAAAACTAAAAGATTAATAAAGAAACGGACTCACCATATGCCCTTTTACCGGCTCCTTTGCAACGAAACCTTTTGTCATCTTGATTTGAGCACGACGTGCATCACAGTTTTCATGGTTGGAACATATATCAACATGTTCGAGAGATGGGTGCACTTCTTGAGATCCTGTGGTGCATCATAAGAAATAACAAATTTTGGAATCATCATAGAGCAGAAAAGAAAGTGTGTTCTTATTACAAACATATTTGCATTTTCCTTTTCTTTCATCTCTTCAATTTTTATTTTTTTTGGAATCTTTAAAACATCGACACATGAAATTAAAAGAGTGTTTTCGGACATGAATGAAGCAAATTTACTAATGAATCAAATAATCTGAAGAAGGCAAAGTACAAATGATGGTGGATTTATGATTTATAAAGAATCTATTAAAAGCACTCGGGGCCAAGATTACACGTTACAAGAGAGCTGAGGCATTAAATAAATGAATGCACCCTTCCTGCACAATAACCAATGAAATAAAAGAACAAATTGAATGAAGAGTCATTATAAAATGCAAGCCAGAAAGCTGTCATCTAAAGCATCAGATCTTTCTCTTGGGATTAACAATGTATGTGCACCAAAACTATGTTTATTTGATGCTGCTTTGAAGGGTAGTGCCCTTCAGGACAGTATGATCATTGGATTGGCACACCTTACTTTTCTCTATAGTTCAATGTTTAAATTCAAGAACGTTTTACTATATTAGATTACATCTCCAAAAATCATACTGTAATTTAGAATCATTTCACCTTCACTACCATATCGAAGATTCTCAATTCTCAGCTTTTGATAAAATTAGACACCCACATGTTTTGAACACTTGTTTTTCCAAGATTTACGTCTTAATTTGAGTGCATAGTTGTGGGGGAAAAGAAAAGTGAGAGATACCGTGATATTAATTTGCTGTACCAAGTCCACTAACAGACCATGACAAAAACGAAAAAGCATCATTTGTGCACCATACATAGATCATGAATATATAGTTGAATAGTATCTAAATGGGGCACTTAACCATATCGTACCAAGAATCTAGTTCAAAAGGCTGAGTATTTTTTTCGTGGAGGTTACACTTTTTGGTTAATTTTATAGAGGCCATATATGCACTTATGCACCCGTTTCAGTTGAAACTAACGGGTAAATTGCATTTTAACAAGTGTGTCTTTGCAAATAATTCTAGAAGTGTTTATCGGTTTTTCAAACCAAAAAAGCATATGTTTGGTAATTGCTTCTCTAAAAAAGGTAGGTAAAAACAAAAAAACAAGTAATGAGATACTTATGACTTCTTTAAGTTGAGCGAGAGGTGGCAATTAATAGAAGTTCATGGAGATGATTTTTTATTTTAACAGCAAATACTCAATGCTTTTGAATTAAAGCAACTTTTTGTAACTTTAAGCAAAATCAACGTAGAAATGTTTTGAATAAATAATTACAAACGTAATATTTTATGCTTTTTTTATTTTCTCAAGGGGGTGTTAAATGCAATCTCCCTGAAACTAATAAATACCAGAAAACAGTTTCGGCCAGTCAACTCGGTAAAGTACTAAAGTCAAACGACTGGAAACTCCGAGTTGCTTGTAGAAACAAACAAGAAGAACCCATATTGGGATTTCGAATATCCCATTGAGGAGCGAGACAAAGAACCATCGAAATAGACCAGTGGGCCAATCGCAGTCCAGAAAAGCCAACTGGAGGCAGCCACCACGTCTAAACAAAAGATCCGACGGTCCAAACCAACCGCCGCCCATCAAAAGAATTTTTAATTCAAATGTTTCCAAAGCCACCCTCACGCTCCAGTGTACAGGTGCCAAGGCCACAGATCAATGAGGTTGCTTCATTAATGGTGTCCCAATAATAATTCAAATTGGACAATTATAAAACAAAAAAAATGAAATTTTTTTGTGGACTTTTCTTACAAAATCTAAACCCTCTAGCACGGGGAACAGTGGCCCATTCAGCTCGCAATAATAAAGGAATTGGATTATTTGCGGTTCCCCGAAACTAACTTTGGGCTCGTTGTCGGAAAATTCTTACATACACTGTGTGTGGATCCAAATGCATGCGTGCATGAGTTCGGAAAAATTCTAGCAGCGGATGTGGATCCAGGTGGATGCACCTCAGAACCCATGGCAAGCACATTCAAGAATTTGGTGTGGTCAACAAACTTTCCGATTACTTTTCCTTATGCATATCGATTTTGTCAAAATCGCCCAAACAATACTCCGGAAATAATCAAATAAAATTTAAATAAAACATATACGTTTTCAAATGAATTTATTATGGATTATTCAAGAAAACTTAGTTGAACAGTAACAAAAATCACAATCAAATAACTGATCAATCATTTCTTTCT
Organism: Haberlea rhodopensis; assembly: GCA_907163345.1. Taxonomy (NCBI): domain Eukaryota; kingdom Viridiplantae; phylum Streptophyta; class Magnoliopsida; order Lamiales; family Gesneriaceae; genus Haberlea; species Haberlea rhodopensis. The sequence goes on from CAJQUN010000030.1 coordinate 3,116,455, forward strand.
CGGAATCCAAGATCAAATAGAATATAAATATTTGTGAAATTGAACAATATCGATACTCATTTCTCTTTTTTTGATTAAAATTGTAACATTTTTGATTTGATATGATGCAATGAACAACAGATCGAGGCTTAGTTAACTTACCTGTATCCGTAATCTCACTTTCCGGCGAATCATCTCTGTCATATTCCCCACGCGCCGCTTCACCACCGTCATTATCAATGATCTCCGCCGATTCCTCCACTATATTTTCCAGATTCGTCACTTTCTCATTACACGACTCTGCACACGCAACGTTCCTCTCCTCTATCTTATTCGCAGCCACTTTTTTGAGCTCCATCGGGATAGCCGCAATGGAGAAATACTTCTGCCTATGGAGGATCGGGATCCAGTTCATCCTCCGGCGATGGATGGCGGCGAAAACCGATTGGTATTCGGCCACTCCGCCGCTCTCCATCTGCGTCAGGTGACCGCAAAGCGCATCCATGATAGCATTCGCCGCCGCAAACTCCCCACGGAACCACGAGATTATAGCATCCTTCGCAAAAGTCTCCGACACTGTCGTCATCATTACCCCAGGCGGCGGCGGCGGTTGCTGCTGCACAACCGCTGGCGCCATCATTGGATTCACCTGAATCCGATCACCTTGTGCTAAAACGCCGGCCGGCGGCGGCATCCTTGGTCAATCGATGTAGCGTAAATAGCCCGAGGGGTGTGAATCAATCTCAAGAATTTTTCAGTGAATACTGTGATTTGGGATTGTCAGTGTGAAATAGTTTGTTATTTATGTGCCTAAATTTCGGTAAAATTTCGTGGGATTACATAAACTTGTTGAAAAACAAAAAAGAAAAGCAAAATGAGATTCTTGTAATTTAGAGAGCGAAAAAACAAATATTTGCAGGATTAAAGGGTTGACGTAGTTTTGATATGTGATATGGTATTGTCAGAATAATTATTATTATAATTTTCATAAGTTTTTTGATAATATCGTCTCTCTTTATATGGAGTTTATGTACAGTGGATAGATACAATCTCAGATCAAAGAGATGTGCCTTACCCGGTTGGGAATACTTGGTGACGTGTCCAATTTTAAGAAGACTGTCAATTTAAGTGAACTCAACTTCCTGCCCAAATATATTTCTTTATTTATGTCCACGTAATATGTAATACACTAAAAATTATTGTCTACTTTCCAATTCAAATCCTTCAAATTGATAGTTCTAAGTTTAGTACTTTGGATTTGTTTACATTCTTTTGATGATGTGTTGAATTAAAAATAGAAAAATGCTCATTTCATTTATCTATGGGTTTGATGTAGGAATGATAACGAGACGGGTCTTATATAGGTTTGGTCAAACCTGAGACTCATCCCGCTACAAAAAAGGTTGTCATAGACCCGCCCCACGAACCCGTAGGGTTAAACTCGCCCACCCAGCACCACTTGCTTTTTTGTTTTTTGTTTTTTTTTTAAAAAAAGTTTTTTATTAGCTAGAAATCAATTTTAAAGAGCATAAATTGAGTTTCATCATTGAATTTCATGTTTTTCTCTAGTAAATATTCATAATAAACATTGTAAAACATTTTTAAGGTATTAGATCGTTATTAATTTGCTCACATTCCCTTCGAAATATCCAACTTCATAAGGTTTTGAGCGGGTCCAAGCCCGCCTTGACAGTATGGGTTTAATACATGTTTGGGTCTAGATCCATCTTATTGCAATCCCTAGTTTGATTTCCCATTCCCTTATCGGTATATCAAATTCTTGGAAGTAAATATTCCATTTAAAAGCGGTTATACCGCAAGATAGTGTTATTAAGAATAGCAACAACTCATCGCGCTTTACTGCTCTAAAAAGCATGGAGCATAATGAAATATTGAGATCAAAATTAAGGATTACAACCGAATATTAGTCTTAAAAAATATAATCGTCAATTTGAACAAACATATATGAATGTATATATTTATAGATGCCTAAAGTAGCCAGTAAAGATTCAAAACGAATCTAAATTTACAATGTAGATTTTTCTTTTTTGCATTTTGAGATATCAAATGGATAATCCGAATTTATATATTATGTAACAAAGTCGAGAAAGTAAATCCAAATTAAAAAGATTCAAATATAAAAAAAATTTCTGTACGATGAGAATTTATTATTTAAGAAAAATTTATGGTGATTGCCAAATAATGTAAGCTACGTTATAAGACTGTTGTTTTAGATGTGTGACAGCTATAAAGTTTTTGGTCCCCCGATAACATCTAGGTTTTGATCGTAAAGTAGAACCTCGATAATTTAACATTTCATTAATTAGTAATCTCACTCAAATATAATTTTTGATCGATCAGGACATCATCTTAAATTAATAATTTACTTAGATAATATATAAACGAGAATTCATATAGATCTCATGCAATAAACAAATTAATAACTCCTTAATATATAATACATGTATAATTAATTTATGAATACTAAATTGTTATTTATTTTTTTGTTGAAAGTGATGTAACCTTGAATTTAATATCTAACATTTCTTAATATCGTAAGAACTCATAGTGTTGTTTTCTCGTATCTCAATAAAAAATTATTCAATATCATCACTATTTTAAGATATATTTTTAGAGAATAATATTTAGCTTATTTAAAATGTTGTAAACAACAATTGTTTTTTTTAACATGAAACATATATTAGATTAATTGATCAGGCACTTTATAATCGGATCACAGCCCAGAAGCGGCTGTACAAACCAAAGACAACAAGAAATACAAATACCAAACGAGAATACGGATGAAAAGACGCCTATAAAATGTGTGAGGAGAATGCGTCAGAGTAAACAAATCTCCAAAAATCGCACAGCAATGACTAATAAAGTGTTAGAGACACTCTGAGTCTGTCAAGGTCCCCTCAAACCATGCATTCCAGATTAATAGCAAGTAAGGGAATCTGTCTTCCATAACTGAAGGAACTGAGAAGGGAATGGTAGAAGCATGAACTGAAATTGAACACTAAACGCACAAGCTCTCATTCACAAAGTCATCACTGATACCCATCAACTCAGGAAACATGCATGGTGCACGAAACCGAAAAACCCAGGAGTGGACACGGGAATTTTGTGGAGGGGGCAAAACAATTAATAAAATAAAATATAGAGGGCAAAAAAAATTTGAAATATCAAACTACAATTTTAGGAGGTGTAAAATATACTTTTTTTAGTGGTATATTGTTATTTTGAGAGATAAAATATATTTTTTTCTAAAATTCTTTTTTTCCACAAATTTACACCCCTTTACCAAAAGGTGCGTCAGCCCTTGGGTGGCCATTAAATTTATACAACCAAGGTAACATTAAAGAATAGGATAAGCGGAGTATTATTCGGAGCTAGCTTCAAAATGAAGTCCATGGCCCCCCACCAATTAGAATCGAATAATAAATGTATACAGAGCCACGTTGAGGCCAACGAAGTGCAAAAAATAAATAAATTTATTATATTTTACACCCAAAAATTACAATATACGCATCAAAAATTACATTTTACCTCCTAAAATTATATTTTGACCCCCTAAACTTTTTTTACCTCCATTTGATAACATATTTTGCCCCTTATATATATTTTTTGTGTCCGCAACCGGATATTATTAAAAAATGTGATATATATTTTTTAAATTTATATATATTATTAATATAATTTTATTTTGATATGGAACTTTAATACTGTCCCTACAATCATCTGTTGGGTCGACTCAGTGTTTCAATTAGTATCCAAGGCATGAAAAATGTTGTTTAATCCCAAACTAATTATATAAACATTAATTTTGTTTAAATGAACTGTCGAATGTGGCTAAAGAAGTGTGATGTCTTATTCTATCGAATAATTTCTTAAAGGTCATAAAAGTTGTTTTCTTTCCTTTGAATTTTTTTCCAAAAAAATTAATTGTTGTAGTAAGTAACTTTAGCAGACAATTTTCTTTGGTTCGAAAGTTAATATTAGGAAAAAACATATAAAATATTGTTTAATTAAAGTATGAATGGGCTTTAAGAATAATTGCTTATTTAATAATTTTCCATTACTTCAATTATTCTTAAAATTATCAAATTCTAGTCGAACTCAAACACCTTGATTATAGTTTCGTGCTGAATTCAAATATGGAGCTAGCGAACTTAATTAACATCTTGTAATTATACTTAAGATTATATGGATTTTTTAGCTCGGGTTCGGATTGAAGACTTTGCTAAATAATGCTCTATGAATAAGTTCGAGCTGAATGAATTCGAATCTTGTTTTCCATGGTTTGAGTTGGCCAAAGAAAGTCATACTAATAAGCTTATTTTTAGACATATACTGACCGTAAGGGTAAGTGGATCCAGCATTGAAAGTGCGTGATTCCATTCCCTTTTTCAGGCAAAAAAGTCAAGAAAAGAGCTACATGAGAGGTTGTAGTTAAAAGCTTTCATAAAGTCCAGTAATTGAATAGATACGCCCTCATGATTCACGTAACACATACAAATGGAAAAAAATATTCGTATTGGACGGATTTGAGCCTCGTTTATGAACCAATTTAATATAATTGGTCTAAAATAATTGATGTGTTAGTTTATGTATTCTTTATTTGTTTTAATATTGAATTGGTGTATAATATTTAATATCATATGTTGAATTTACATATGTAGAAAGAAGTGGAGAGAATAGTGAGTCTTCAGTAAATTTATTGTAATATGATATGAAGGTCATGTGTTTGAGTCGCAGAAACAATATATTTGTAGTGCAAGAGAAATGTTGTCTACATTAGGTCTAAAGTGGCTCGACCATTCTCTGGATCCAGTATATAACGGAAGTTTCGTGTACCGATTTTGCCAAATAATTATGGATGGGAGGTGGGTTAAAATTGATTTATTATTATTATTGTTGTTGTTATTTTTCTTTAGATTGAATTGGTCACCGCATCTATGAATTAGTGATGTCAAGAGTTGTCTATTTTTATATAAATGAACTCGTGAGTTGTGACACACCGGCATGAGAGGTAATGGAATTTGATGGGTTTTTTATTTTTAAAAAAAATATATAGATTAATATATTATTAATTAAACACCAAACAATCCAATTGAGAAGTTTTTCTACTTGCTGTCCATGCCAAAGTTTTAAATACATGATGTTAGGTGACTGAAACCTCTTGTAGAGCAAATAATATTATAGTTATTTTAACAATCTTATCTATGGGTGATATCTCTAATAGAATTCAGTACGGCCCCAACCCTAATGTTATGGGTATGACCCGACCTTGCCCCGTCCGTTGCTGCGCAGGGCCACCCCGTTGGATACCTTGATGCTCCAGATCCAAGCATGTCCTCATGAACCCAGCGCGTAACCTAAACTTTAGCTCAGCCCTGAACTTCCACCCCCAGCCAGCCGATCCGACCCCGGCTGCCTCACATGAGTCGCACGCTGTAACCGAGCTGGAGTGCCAACTCAGGGCGGATCCCTTGGCCCATGTTCTGCTCAGCGTCGGCAGTGCCATCGCGGGCACTAGAGTGGTCCCTCGTCCGAGTTATCTGTAACTGATTTTGTCCTAGAATAGGGGACCACGCATAAATAAGCCAATCAAAAAGTGACCAGTACCCGGGGAATATTTTGTAGTACTATCAAGATCTCGTCGGTAGGATGTCGTACGATATGTACAGTATTTGTCGGTGGTCCCCATCATCTGAAACAAAAAGACGCAGAAGAATGTCTGCGGTGGTCCCCTTAAACATCCGCCGGCCATAACAGGTTGTCCTTCTCACTCCCTCACTATATATCCGTCTAAGGTATCAGGTTTGAGAGGTAATTGATTATTTTACTTCTGCTCGACTTTTGCATAACTAAAAGCTCTTGTTCATATATCATCTATCCTGAGTTGATCGTCGGAGGGGACCCCCGGAGAACCCTCTCCGGCTCCCTTTCTAACCTTTCTTTTTCAGGATAACTTACCTCCGTTGAAGGGGTTATAGTTAACCGAGGAGGACACCCTACCAAAATCCGAGGTAAGAATGGGGTTTTGGAGACTCGAACCACAGACGAATTTAAAGAAGGGGAGGGGACAGCTTCCCCTCCTCAAAAATTATTGTTATTATATCTTTTATTACTAACAATTTAACAAATGTGTCCCATATTATAGTGGCGAGGATATTGAAACCTGAATTCTGCAATCCGATGTTCGACTCTCGGTGGGAAAACAGGGTCAGTTCAAATTTTTATTTTGTACTTTCAATTTTTTAAAGATGCGCAGAATCTTTTTAAACTTTCAACTTTTTTATAATGTTTTTCTTTAAAAACAGATGTATAAATATTCATAACAAATTTTTATTATCTATAAAACAGATGATTTCTCATTATGAAACAATGCAGATTTACTGTTTATTTCCTTACGATTCGTAATAACACTTAGAAGTGTGATAGTTTACATTTCTCCAATGGATAAATATAAAATACCAATAAATTACCAAAAGTATATCATCATAAAATACTATTTCCACATCCGCACTCTTATAACTCTCTCCCACAAAAGAATGAGTCTTTTAAACATGTAAAAAATTTATCATTGACTTTCTTGAAATTAAGCAAGTCATATCCTTGAAGATCAATTAACCAAGCTTTGTAATAATCGTATTATTACAATTAAACTTGGTAAGTGTATTTTTTCTTGAAATCAAGCAAGTCAATTGTTTGAAATAATCGTATTGTAATTATTTAGCGAATGATTTTTACCTACCACCTTTAAATTCGGATGTTTATCATGAACTTTTTTTGGTTAATTTTTATGTACTTAATTTTTGCTTCCATGGGGCAAATTCCTAGATTTGCCCCTGACTTGAACTTGAGTCATTACATGAAGAATTAAATATTATAGTTAGTTTTTTCATTATTACTCATATATAATACCGCTATGCTATTAATTATTAGGCTAAATCAAAGATTGAGAATGTTTTCCATTAAAAAAATTGTTTTACTAAATTCAAATGATAAAAATATCGAAATATTTATTTTCATTTCAATGCGGCCTTCACTGTGGACTGAATTTGGACAGGTTCTTGGGTTCTTTGGGCTGGGTAATTCGATGCTAGCATAAGGGCTTTATCAGAAGCCATTCAATCCATGACATGTGTCCAAATATTATGTGCCTCATTGAGATAAAAAGTTCGCTTGATATTATCTTAAGGACAATGTTTTTGGATCGATATCAAACGACACATTGTATTTTTGTTTATAAAACATGTACGTGACCCAAGATATTATCCTGAAAGACGATATAGAAAAAACGAGATAAAGATGCATGATAAGATATAAAATCTCATTCCACGAAAGTAATGACTCCACAAAAGTAATGTCTTGGAAGTGATTCTATAAGTCTCACTCCAATATGGCCTCACATTATTTAAATTGGTCTCACTCCAATATTTTATTTAATTTCTAACAGAAATATGAATTGAAAATATTTAAAAAAATGGATGCTATTATATTAATTTATTATGATGTTTCGCGTGTGTGATTTGGGTTTGTGACACATTAATAAATTTGTACGGTAAACTTTTCTTTTTTGAGTAAATATTACAACCATTTTCGTGAAGGAGACGTAAACTCACAAGATATATGATCACAATTCTGATTGTTTTCAGATAGGTTATAAGTCATCGACAACCACACTAATTTTAAAATGAAAGCAATCATTTTGATCAGCGCAAATATCATTTTTTTCGTACAATAATTAGTTTTATTATAATTCTCATTATTATAAAAAACAACAATTTGGGGGTAATACATTGACAATCCATTACCAATACGCAAAGGACAATTGATCATAAAGTGTAGAGTCACTTTATAGACATAGAATGTGTCTTGGTTCCGGCAAGAGAATATCGAATAATTAATTTGATATATCTAATTAGTTATATATTTGTAGTATATAAATTTATAAATAAAAGAAAATAAGAAAATTGAATATGTAAAAATCAACTTCAAAATTTCAAACTGGGCATATAAGTATGTGTAGAATTCATTATGTGTCTGTTATTACATAAGCTAGGCAAATGTATCTGTTGTTGTCTTTCTTGTTTTTGTTGTGTGTTCTGGCTTTCGGCTGAATCTTTATTGTACTTATTGTTACTTAATATAATGTCTATTTTATGTTATATATAAAAAAAAAAGTTCCAAAATTCAGACTTTCTAAGTTCTATAGACGTGCTTATATTATTAATATATAAACAATTAATTGCTGGGATATGCTTAATATTTGCTTTGCTCTTCAATAACTGTGAAGACACCGTTGAAAGAATTTAACTAATTAAAATGTCGAAGTCAAAACTTGCACATATTATTAGTGAGCGCATGATGCATATATTTAATATTAATAGCGGATCTTCTTTGGTGGCAAAAGTGAGTTCTTGACTATCAAATTTGTTTGTCTTTGTAGCATATTTGCCGATATTTTCTAATTATTCGACGAGGATTCCCACATACGCAGTTGGTATGAGATCCAATGTCATCGTAGGATTTAGGATGCGAGTTCTAGACAAAAGAGTGTCCCATTTTTTGGGGCAATGACTGCTGAATTGCTCTCGACGGTGGAAGATTTTAATTTCCAAGTTTTTTGGTCTCCAAAGAAGCGGGTTTGCTAATCTTTTCGATAATCGTGAGTTTTTGGTATGCTAATCAATTCATCTTTATCATTTTCTGTTATTTCTTGGTCTCGGATCCGTAAAAATATGATATTGTCCCCGTTAAACTAGTTTACCACGATAATTGTCACGCATCGGCATTCATCCTCGTTTGTGTCAACCACAACATTGTGGTGATCCAGCACAGTTTATGTTTTGCGCATTGGGCCTTAGCCCAAAATAAATAATTGGCACACACACGAGCGAGATTCAAAAAAAAATAATATATTGTAATATCAAACAAGTGTCCAAACAATAGACATGTTTGGCATAAATGTGAAATTAATCATAATTTTTAATTAATTATCTCTCAGCTATCATATCTAGAGGTGTCAAAATAGGTTCGATCCGTCAGTTTGACACACCCCAACCCGCTAAATAGGCGGGTTGGGCCAAGGTAACGGGCTAAAGGGGCCAACCCATTTGGGTTGACGGGTTAGCCCCGCAAGTTGGATCAATTGATTAATGTATAATAAAATTTTAGTTAATTAATTAAAATATAATTTATTAATAATTTACTTACTAATTTCAATATGATAAAACCATTTTTTTTATTTTTGGCGGACCAACCTACCTGTAGGCGTGCCCAAACGATCTGGGCCATGAGTTGGGCGGATCAGCCTGTTTGAGTCAGGTTGATCTTTTTTAACAACTCTACTCACATTTATTCATATTATGCAACAGTTGCTTATGTTAAAATTATGATTTATGACTAAGTAGAAGATGCAGCATCTATTGTACTTGGAAATCTTCGCTGTCTTTTTTAAACAATTTACACATTTTTTAATTGGAAATTAATATTGAGTATACATTAATTTATTTTGAATATTGATGTCATATGACATATTGATTTCTCGGGTAAAATCCATTTATGAAGACACAAACCCTAAAATTGCCGAGCAGAAGCTATACCGAAGAGATGCTTGTCGAACCCAGGATACTGATCAGCATATTCTCGAGCATCCTTTGCCCTCCTCGGGATTTTGGTCAAAGAGTAGCGGAAGACCCGGTCATAACTAAAACTGATTAACCGGCGGAGATGGAACGTGCTTTAATGGAGCGGATTTCTCGGACACGCTTGGCTCCCATCAAGCCACGATCAAAGGACATCATATGGCTGGTTTTCCGCGAGTTAATTACTAAGGGCAGTCCTATAAATACCCTCAAATAACTTCATAAAAGGGTTGGAATTTTTCTGGGCAAAAGACTCCAAGGAGAGCAAGCTTGAGTCTGTTCGGTCTTTTTTATAATTTCTACAACGTTAGTTGTGTAAGTCATTGAATAACTTTCTTGTGTCCAGATCCTCTTGTAAATCAGTAATATTTATAGTGGAACTTTATACTGGACTGGGTCCCGTGGTTTTTCTCTCAATTTGAGGGTTTTCCACGTAAAAAATCTTGGTGTATTCCTTTTATTTTTCGTACACATTTATTTCTACCAAACACGTAAAATAACGGATCACATCATTGGCGCCGTCTGTGGGAAAATTTGATCTAAGGCGTTGAAGTAGGACGAATTTTCTAAACAAAAAATAAATCAAAGGGCGAGATGGCCAGAGGTAAAGGCAGGGGGCAAGCTTCCAGGGGAAACGGATCCAATTCTCACCCATACATGTTCACTGAACCCGGAGAAGGGCCAGAAGATGTAGGATCATCTCAACATGTTCCTCAGTCATTTCCTGTTGGGGGAATTCCCATGGAGCATTTGACGGAAATGATAACCAAAACTGTGGGAGAGATTATGAAGCAATTTATGGCCCCCCCCCAGGAACAAGAAAATGTACAAGACGAAGAGGGGGAAGAATTGGCTTCTCGGCAAGAACCTGAAAGAGAGCCTGAAAGAGAACCTGAAAAAGAGCCTAAGGAAGTTAGACCTGTTTCTAATCATTTGAACGAAGAAGCTGACAAAGCTTTAAATCGCCAAATGGAAGAGCTGAAAAATGAGCTGCAGCAGATGCGTAATAGGATGGAAGGACGTCTGTATCCTCCGCAGAGGAGTACTCCATTTGCCTCCCATGTGGTTGATGATCCTTTGCCCCCAAATTTCAGGGCTTTAAATGTGGGAAATTACGATGGTGGTACAGATCCCGAAGAATATCTGTCTCGATTTGAAAACGCTTCGCTTCTTCATCAACTTACGGATGGAGTGAAATGTCGGGTTTTCCTGACCACATTATCGGGAGCAGCACAAGCATGGTTTAATCAGTTGCCAGCAAGAATCATAGACTCCTTCCCGAAGTTTAGTTCTCTATTTTTGCACCAGTTTGCAAGCAGCCGGAGTTGCAAAAGAACAGCTCTTAGTCTATTCGGGATTAAGCAAGCGGAGAAGGAATCTCTTCGAGATTTTCTGAAAAGATTTAGTCATGCATGTCTTGACATTCCGCATGTCACCTCGGAAATACTAATCAGCGCGTTCACTCAAGGATTAAAAGAAGGAGACTTATTTCGATCTTTGGCAAAAAAGCCACCTTCTGATTATGATGAATTGTTGGGAAGAGCTTCTAAATACATTAACCTGGAAGAAGCCCAGAGGATGAAGCAAAGAAGAGATGGCAAAACTGGGGAAGAGGTAAACAGAAAGAATAAACCGGTGGAGCCAGTCAAGAGAAGTTTTGACCAATTTCTACCGATGAGACCCCATCGGGAAGTAGCAATGAATCAGAGTATGCCGAAGAGAGGACGCGGTGGACCTCATAGGGGGGGACCTTTCCGAGGAACAATGATCCGAGGAGGGTCCTTCCGAGGAAGAGGATATCGAGGAGGGGGGTTTCGAGGTGGAAGATCTAACGAGTCTGGTGGAGGGCGAGGGTTTAACGAGGAGTTCAAAGACAATAATTTCACTCCTAGAATCAATATAAATCCTGGAAGAGGAGCACCGCAGCCAGTCCCTTGGTCAGCTCGAGGAGAAAGAGTAGAGGGAGAAGAGGAAACCTTGAACAATATTCCTAATCGGGGAACTATACACATGATAGCTGGAGGAACGTCGGGAGGAGATTCGAACAGAGCAAGAAGGAATCACGCCCGGAGGCTTCAAGTGCTATCTGTTGACCCCAATCAAGCACATGAGGGTCCGTCTATATCTTTTGGGCCCGCAGATCTGCAAGGAGTTCATTTTCCTCATGATGATGCATTGGTTATCTCTGCCACAGTGGCTAATTATAATGTGCAGAGGATTTTCGTGGACACAGGAAGCTCGGCGGATGTACTTTTTCTTGGTACGTTAAGCCAAATGAACTTAGGAAGCTTACCTATATCGAAAGTGAATACGTCCTTGCACGGGTTTGCAGGGGAAGTCATAAACCCGATAGGGCAAGTGTCTCTGCCAGTTACAATTGGTGAAGCATCAAGGATCAAAACAAAGATGATAAATTTCCTCATTGTGGATGCACCATCTTCTTATAATATAATATTGGGGAGACCAGCCCTAGCTGCTTTTGAAGCCGTTGCCTCCACCTATCATTTAATCATGAAATTTCCAGTAGGCGAGGAGGTGGGGCAAGTAAGGGGTGATCAAAGCTCGTCTCGGAAGTGTTATGTGCAAGAGTTAAAGCAAGAAAAAGAGCAGAATAACGAAGGAAAAGAACGAAGGGGAAATGAAAAGAGGAAACGGGGCGAGGAAGAACGAATAACACCCGAAGAGGAGTTCCTCAACATCGAACTGGGTCACCCTACTCGAGTTACTAGGGTAGGATCCCAGCTTGATCCAGAATTACGAGAAAAAGTGATTAATTGTTTGAATCAGCATGTGGATGTATTTGCATGGAGCACATCTGATTTAAAGGGAGTTAAGCCTGAGATTGCCGAACACCGCCTCAATGTAGACCCTAATGTTCGAGTAATAAGGCAAAAGAGAAGGCATTTTGGACCAGAAAAAGACGCTGTCATTGCCAAGCAGGTGGAAGAGTTGTTAAAAGCAGGCCACATTCGTGAGATCGGCTTCCCTACATGGCTGTCGAATGTAGTGTTGGTACCTAAAGCTGGTGATAAATGGAGAATGTGTGTGGATTTCAGGGATGTGAATAAGGCATGTCCCAAGGATTGTTATCCCTTGCCCAGGATCGATCAGCTTGTAGATTCTACTGCTGGACACGAGCTGTTGTGTCTCATGGATGCCTATCAGGGATATCATCAGATCCCTTTGGCACAGGAAGATCAATCAAAAGTAAGTTTTGTAACAGCAGGGGGAACTTTTTGTTATGTGGTAATGCCTTTTGGATTGAAAAATGCTGGGGCTACCTATCAAAGGTTGATGGATAAAATGTTTAAAGAACAAATTGGTCGGAACGTGGAAGTGTATGTGGATGATGTCCTGATCAAAAGCCGAAAAGCCAAGGACTTGGTCAAAGATATGGAAGAAGTTTTCAACACTTTACGAAAATTTGGCATGAAATTGAATCCCGCAAAATGTACTTTCGGTATTCGTAGGGGCAAATTTCTAGGATACATGGTTACAGAAAGAGGTGTTGAAGCTAACCCGGAGAAAATCCAAGCCATACGAGAAATGAATCCTCCGAGGACGTTGAATGAAGTGCAGAGATTGGCAGGAAGAATAGCGGCATTGAGCCGATTTATATCCCGATCAGCCGATAGAAGCTTGCCTTTCTTCAAAGCATTAAGGCAGGGAGTCAAGTTCGAGTGGAATGACCAGTGCCAAAAGGCCTTCGAGGATTTGAAGGATTATTTGGCTCAGCTACCATTAATAAATAAGCCTGAGCCCAAAGAAACACTTCTCGTGTATTTATCGGTGGCAGAAGAAGTCATTAGTTCCGTGCTAATCAGAGAAAAATCAGGACAACAACAGCCTGTATATTATGTCAGCCGAGCCCTGCAAGGAGCCGAGCAGCGATACCCGGAAATTGAAAAGTTGGCCTTAGCTCTGGTCACCACAGCGAGAAGACTTAGGCCATACTTCCTGTCTCACCCTATCGTGGTAGTAACAAACACTCCTTTGGGTAGGCTTTTATCCAAATCCGAAATATCAGGGAGGATGGTAAAATGGGCCACAGAGCTGAGCGAGTTTGAGGTCACTTATCAACCCCGAACTACAATTAAAGCACAAGCTCTGTCAGATTTTCTTGTAGAAGTCACCCATACCTCGGAAGAAAAAGAGTGGAGTTTGTTTGTGGATGGATCATCTACTCGATTGGGAAGTGGAGCAGGTGTCATACTCATTAGTCCTGAAGGGGAGGAAGTCAGGGTTGCCGTCCAGTTTGGATTCTTATCCTCAAACAATGAAGCTGAATTTGAAGCTATCATTTCAGGTCTCCAAATAGCATTGGACGCTGGAGCCATGAAGATAAAAGCTTTTATGGACTCGATGCTAGTCGTTCATCAAGTGAAGGTGATATATAAGGTGAAAGAAGAAAAACTTCGGAAGTATGTAGAAAAGGTACGGGCGATGATAGCTCAATTTCAAGAAGTGGAATTGATGCAGATACCAAGGGAGGAGAATACCCGTGCTGATGAATTAGCAAAGCTGGCTAGTTCAGTACACGAATGGAAGAACAGGAATGTGCTCGTGCAAGAGCTCTTAATTTCTCATATATCCGTCAATAGCATCCTGAGTATGGAGCCATATATTATATCCGATTGGCGAGAGCATCTTATTAATTTCTTGAAAACAAAGGTTATGCCTTCTGACCCAAAGGAAGCTGCTAAGGTTAAAAGAATGGGGAACCGATTTGTGTTGATAGAAGGCAAGTTGTTCAAAAAAGGATTCTCAATTCCTTTCTTACAATGTGCCTCGAAGGAAGAAGGGGAGCATTTATTAAAAGAGATTCATGAAGGATGTTGCGGGAATCATATAGGAACTAACATGTTATATCAGAAATCTATTCGAGCTGGGTATTATTGGCCGACGATGAGGGAAGATGCTGAAGAAGTTGTGAAGAAATGCATTAATTGCCAAAGGCACGCAAATTTATCCCATGTACCTGCGGAAATTCTTAATAGTAGCATCATTTCCTGCCCCTTTGACCAATGGGGAATGGATATTGTTGGGCCATTTCCTCCTGCTACAGGGCAGAGAAAATTTCTCCTGGTAGCCGTCGAGTACTTCACTAAGTGGGTAGAAGCCGAACCATTGGCTAAAATAACTGAGGAGGAAGTCATCAGATTTTTATGGAGAAATGTAGTATGCCGCTTCGGAATACCTCGAAGAATAATTTCCGATAACGGAAGACAATTCCAGGGAGGAAGAATACAAGAATGGTGCAAAGATATGAAAATTAAACAAGTCTTCACTTCAGTCGCTTATCCTCAAGCAAATGGGCAGGCGGAAGTGATTAATCGAATTTTATTGCACGGGATCAAAACAAGACTAGAAGGGGCTCGAGGGGAGTGGGTAAACGAATTACCCGGGGTCTTATGGGCCTATAGAACGACTCCTCGGGTATCTACAGGAGAGACTCCATATAGCTTAGTATATGGATCTGAGGCCCTCATTCCAGTAGAAATTGGAGTTGAATCTCTTCGAGTACAGAGCTATGATCCCGACCAGAATGAAGAAAAAAGGAAGTTAGAGTTAGACGGGGTTATGGAATTGAGAGAGAAGGCCTTGGCTAAAGTAGAATTGTATAAGGTAAGGGTGACCAATGCTTACAATCGGAGGGTTCGCCCGAGGGCTTTTCAAGTGGGAGATCTGGTGCTGCGAAGAGTAAATCCCGCGGGGGAGGTAAAGAAGTTAGCCCCCAAATGGGAGGGTCCTTATAAGATAAAAGGGGTGATTGGAAGAGGAGCCTACAGGCTGGAAGATCGCGAAGGTCGGGAACTGGTGAGACCTTGGAACATTCATAATTTAAGAAAGTACTTTGTGTAATCTTTCAATTATCGTTACTATTCCCATATGTATTTCTGAAATAAATAAATTTCCTGTTATCGATCAATGTTCGGGTTAATCGTTGGATCGGGATGTTTGGTCAACGTTTAAACTTGAAAATACCATCGTTTACTCGTTGGATCGGGATGTTTGGTCAACGTTTAAACTTGAAAATACCATCGTTTACTCGTTGGATCGGGATGTTTGGTCAACGTTTAAACTTGAAAACACCAAGTGATTGTGCTCGGGGTAGCGAGCTTATGTTGTTATAGTCCATTGTTGGCAGGTTAAATACAGGATCGGGAAGTTTGGTCTGTATTTGAACCTAAAATGGGACTAAGTGATTGTGCTCGGGGTAGCGAGCTTATGTTGTTATAGTCCATTGTTGGCAGGTTAAATACAGGATCGGGAAGTTTGGTCTGTATTTGAACCTAAAATGGGACTAAGTGATTGTGCTCGGGGTAGCGAGCAGTGTTCGGGTTTATCGTTGGATCGGGATGTTTGGTCAACGTTTAAACTTGAAAATACCATCGTTTACTCGTTGGATCGGGATGTTTGGTCAACGTTTAAACTTGAAAATACCATCGTTTACTCGTTGGATCGGGATGTTTGGTCAACGTTTAAACTTGAAAATACCATCGTTTACTCGTTGGATCGGGATGTTTGGTCAACGTTTAAACTTGAAAATACCATCGTTTACTCGTTGGATCGGGATGTTTGGTCAACGTTTAAACTTGAAAATACCATCGTTTACTCGTTGGATCGGGATGTTTGGTCAACGTTTAAACTTGAAAATACCATCGTTTACTCGTTGGATCGGGATGTTTGGTCAACGTTTAAACTTGAAAATACCATCGTTTACTCGTTGGATCGGGATGTTTGGTCAACGTTTAAACTTGAAAATACCATCGTTTACTCGTTGGATCGGGATGTTTGGTCAACGTTTAAACTTGAAAACACTAAGTGATTGTGCTCGGGGTAGCGAGCTTATGTTGTTATAGTCCATTGTTGGCAGGTTAAATACAGGATCGGGAAGTTTGGTCTGTATTTGAACCTAAAATGGGACTAAGTGATTGTGCTCGGGGTAGCGAGCTTATGTTGTTATAGTCCATTGTTGGCAGGTTAAATACAGGATCGGGAAGTTTGGTCTGTATTTGAACCTAAAATGGGACTAAGTGATTGTGCTCGGGGTAGCGAGCAGTGTTCGGGTTTATCGTTGGATCGGGATGTTTGGTCAACGTTTAAACTTGAAAATACCATCGTTTACTCGTTGGATTGGGATGTTTGGTCAACGTTTAAACTTGAAAATACCATCGTTTATCGTTGGATCGGGATGTTTGGTCAACGTTTAAACTTGAAAATACCATCGTTTACTCGTTGGATCGGGATGTTTGGTCAACGTTTAAACTTGAAAATACCATCGTTTACTCGTTGGATCGGGATGTTTGGTCAACGTTTAAACTTGAAAATACCATCGTTTACTCGTTGGATCGGGATGTTTGGTCAACGTTTAAACTTGAAAATACCATCGTTTACTCGTTGGATCGGGGTGTTTGGTCAACGTTTAAACTTGAAAACACCAAATGATTGTGCTCAGGGTAGCGAGCTTATGTTGTTATAGTCCATTGTTGGCAGGTTAAATACAGGATCGGGAAGTTTGGTCTGTATTTGAACCTAAAATGGGACTAAGTGATTGTGCTCGGGGTATCGAGCAGTGTTCGGGTTTATCGTTGGATCGAGATGTTTGGTCAACGTTTAACTTGAAATTACCATGTTATTGTGCTCGGTTTTGCGAGCTTATGTTCGGTTTAATCGTTGGATCGAGATGTTGGGTCAACGTTTAACTTGAAATTACCATGTTATTATGCTCGGGTTTGCGAGCTTATGTTCGGTTTAATCGTTGGCTCGGGATGTCTTTTCCCCGAGTTCTGTTATATTCATTACTTTGAGGTGTGTTCTAAAAAGTTTGCTTGTTGGAGAGACTAGTTTGCACAAGAGTGTAAGAAGACAGGGAAACTCATAATATCATAGTCCAAAGATTACAACTTTAAAACAAAAAGAGTACATTCCTAAATTTACAACTGGAGGAATTCATCTGGAACGGTATTCAGGGCCTCATCAACATTTATAAAATCTGTTGAAGTTCCTTCAGGAGGATAGCCAGCGGCTTTAAATTGACGAACAGACGCTTCAAAGCCATAGTTAAGGAACTTAGCAGCGCGTTCGCCCAGAATATCACCATACTCCTCAGACTTCATAAACTCTTCCTTTTTGATGAGCCAGGATTCCTCGATCTGAGTAGCCCGAGATAGTTTCTCCTGATCAAGTTGTTCAGAAAGGGCTTTGTTCTCTTCAGCTCGCAGTGATCTCTCTTGTGAAAGTTGTTCTAAGAGGGATTTATTCTCTTCAGTCACGGACCTGAATTGCCCGGATAAAGTGGTGTTAGCCTCCTCAAAGTCGGCTAATTTACCATGCGCTTCCTCGAGAGCTGCCACTGCCTTATCTCGAGTAACAACAGCAGCAGAGTATCGCTCTTCCAATAACTTTATGGATTTCTTCATCTCCTCACCAATACCTTCTAGCTGTTTAAGATGTTTCTGATTCTCCCCATCTGAGGATCGCATGGATTGGAAGCGAGTCATAATCTCACCAGCCATCAGATTGGTCTGCGAGCAAATAAACGAAGTTAATATACCGAAGACCGAAACGTTTATCAGATGGAAATAGATATAAGGTACCTGAGTGAGGGAGGTGGAAAAGTCATTTATCAAATTGCTGAAGGCCAATCCTCCCAGGTATTTGCGGTCGGGAGAATTGGCCCAATTGCAAATAATAGAATGGGAAATTTTGGGGTCCGGTTTTCTCAGAATCGGGACGTTGGGGGGATAAATCCAATCAGGTATGTGGTATCTGGAGGTTGGGCGAGAAGAGCTAGAACCACCAGGAGCAGGTTGAGAAGTAGCCCGAGTTTGAAGAGACGGATTAGCTCGGTGGGTAAGGGAGATTCGGGGGGGAGTTTTCTTGGCAGGAGGAAGTTTAGATGAAGAACCTGGGCCCTCGGGGGCCGCCCTCTTCAGTGATCGAGGAATCAAGGCCTCCGTCTCCGGTATTTCAATCACCTCTTCGGGGGGAGCATGTGTAATAGAAGGGGGAGGATTTGTTTCAGTGGTCGGTTTGGTAGCCTTCTCTGGTGCGGCAATTTTCTTCAGGCTAGCAGCAATCTTGGCTTTCAGCATCTTGTTTTCTGCAAGAGAGAAACATCATAGCAATTATTCAAGCATGTTATTACAAAATATGCAAACAAAGCAAGATGCTCGGTAAATACTCACCGAGGGGCATTTTTAGGGAAACACCCTTAGGACTAAGCTGGAACAAGTACAGCAGTCCATCGTCAATCAGCTCTCCAAGGTTAAAACACTGATCGCCAAGCTTACGACGAACCGATAGATATGTTTCTCCCTCAAGTAGCCCCTTGATTGACTTGCCCTTCGGTAAGTTTTCTTTCCACTCCATGGGACAGTCCCAAGGTTGGAGTGGGCGAGCAAAAAAGAAAAATCTTTTCCAATTTTTTATGGAAGAGGGGTAATTTTTAAGAAAACCCATCCCTGTTCGGGAAGAAAAATAAAAAAGTCCGATCTCTTTTCGGTTTAATTGAAAGAAGCAATGAAAGAGTTCGGGGGTCGGGGAAAAGCCAAGAAAGGATAGGACTATGTAGAAACCCGCTAACAATCGGTAACTGTTGGGGAACAACTGACTTAGAGAAATGGCAAAGTAGGAGGCAACATCTACAAAGAAAGAAGGGATAGGAAAGCGAAGTCCCCCTCGAAGTTGGTCTAAGTAGAAGGGAAAATAACCCATGGGAGGCAGGTGGGGGCGAGATCCGGGAGGGGGAACAATAATAGATGTCCCCTCTGAAATCCCCCATTTAGTTTGGATACTGGATATGTGCCGTTGCGATTCCCTGATTCAAATATCTCAAACCAAGGAACGCGGGCTTTTATCAGATCCTGCTCTGTCGCAGCCTGAAGCTCTTCTCCACGAGCATCAGGGGTTGTCGACGAGCTGGAAGTCTCCTCACTATCAGAGGAAGAAGAGTGTCGAGGAGAGGGACCCAGGATACCCTCTTCCTCGAACATATCTATAGTCTTCGAAATATCGTCAGAAGAAGACATACTCGATGAATGGAAAGAAAATAAGTATGGATGAAAAGATTGGTCGGACGTCTGAAATGCTAGCTCGGAAGCAAACTGCAGTAAAGTAAGTTAAATCCGCAAAATGAACGAGTATTTATAGTGGGGTGCCACTGGAACAGTCGTTAAATCAGCACCGTTCAAATAAAAACCCATGAACGGTTATAGATGTGCTTTGGGAAACGAAACGTCGCGAGATTTTTGAAATTTTCAGGCGGGAGAATTAGGCGGTTAAAATATCCCGAGCATGTCAGGATTTTACCCGAAGACAATAAACCAAGATTTCACTACTCTCATCTTGCTTTACTTTGGGGGGGGTGAGGTGATGTCATATGACATATTGATTTCTCGGGTAAAATCCATTTATGAAGACACAAACCCTAAAATTGCCGAGCAGAAGCTATACCGAAGAGATGCTTGTCGAACCCAGGATACTGATCAGCATATTCTCGAGCATCCTTTGCCCTCCTCGGGATTTTGGTCAAAGAGTAGCGGAAGACCCGGTCATAACTAAAACTGATTAACCGGCGGAGATGGAACGTGCTTTAATGGAGCGGATTTCTCGGACACGCTTGGCTCCCATCAAGCCACGATCAAAGGACATCATATGGCTGGTTTTCCGCGAGTTAATTACTAAGGGCAGTCCTATAAATACCCTCAAATAACTTCATAAAAGGGTTGGAATTTTTCTGGGCAAAAGACTCCAAGGAGAGCAAGCTTGAGTCTGTTCGGTCTTTTTTATAATTTCTACAACGTTAGTTGTGTAAGTCATTGAATAACTTTCTTGTGTCCAGATCCTCTTGTAAATCAGTAATATTTATAGTGGAACTTTATACTGGACTGGGTCCCGTGGTTTTTCTCTCAATTTGAGGGTTTTCCACGTAAAAAATCTTGGTGTATTCCTTTTATTTTTCGTACACATTTATTTCTACCAAACACGTAAAATAACGGATCACATCAAATATGTATATCTCCAAATGTATGTTGTCGTTTCTTGGGCTCTCTCTTCTAAGATTTAATATCTATAATTTGGAAGAATATGTAGCAACTTTAGCTAGCAATCGGAGGAATGATATATCATATAAATTTTACATACGGGAAATCTACATTAAATTCACATTTTATTTAAATAGAATACAATCTTACAATAAACCATCACAATAACTCTTCCAGTTCTTTGATTATCTCTTCTGAAACTCATAAATCCAGTATTACTTCAAGCTTTATAAACCAATTTCAGGCCAAATTGTCTTTCGATAGTTATAAACTTTATTATTATATGTATAGCTATATATTATTTTATTTAAATGAAAAATCCTTATTATCTCCAACACTCGTCGTGGTTCTTATCTTAATCTTTGCTCGATCAATGTAATTCGTGACCCGATCATTGAAACTGTCCCTTCTCGTCGGCACTCGTGCAACATCATGATCACCACTGATATATGTCATAGTTCTCGCAATCTTGTTCTTGACCTTGCTAATATAATCAGAAAACTTCACGTCATTATCTCGTGTCTCGTAATCGTTGTTCTTCTTGGACTTAATCTTTTCCATTGAGACATGAACAGAATGCTCTTTAGCCTCTTTCGAAGCAGCTTTTTCGAACACCCCACGAGCAAGACCATCGTTTCCTGAAACACCCTTTTGATCATTTCCTTGTCCATTAACGATCATAATCTCTTTTCTCTCGAAAGTGTGTTTTTTTCTGCTAGTTTTCTTGGGTTTTTGAGGGGAGAAATCGGTAACACGAGGATCAATCCCAATAGGGATACTGGTATTAGTGGCCGAAATGGGTTGTGTGCCTGATTTAAAAGGGTTTACAATATCGAAAATTTTCTCGCACAACCCCTTAGGGTTTGTAGTCTTCTGGCTCTCTGTCATTTCCTAAATATTTTATGATTGTGAAAATATGAACGTGTTTGGTATTTATCAAGCAGAGATTGTATTGAAGTATGGTGACTCGAATTTTGTTCGGTTTAACTTGAAAAGCTTGTATGCAATATATTATTTTATGTTCTTTTCTTTCGTATGGCATATTCTATTTCTATCAAATCAAGTTGGTCTCTTTCCATAACCATGATTTGGGTACAAACTTTTGGTGGGATGTAATGAATTTACTGAGGAAATTCCAACTCATTTTAGATGGCATGGTCACTAGGATTCTCTTCTTTTTGAAAATTTGCACAATAGATTCTCTGGGATGAGCAGAAGTGAAGGATCGAGTCCAGGTAGGCTAGCTCTTTAGATGTTTTCTCTGCTTAAATTGTGTTTATTTGTTCTCCTTTTCCATCGAGTGAGATGTATGGACTCGTGGCCCTCCTTGAAGAGAACAAGAGACGATCGAAGAAGACATAGTTCGAAATTATATACAAAGATATGCAATCTAAAGAGACTGATGAAGATGTTGTGACCGAAAGAAGCTCTTGAAGATGATTGACGATTGTATACGATCCGACTTTATTCTTTCTATGTTTCTAGTCTACCTAATTCTTTGGGAATAAAAACTTTGTTGTTTACATATTTTATGATTCGTGTAACTTTAAGTTTTTTAATTTTCAAAAAATATCGTTTGAGAATAATTATTAAAAATATATATTATTTGTGTGAACAAATAATGAGTTGTTCCCCATATAAATGCCAGCGGACGTGATGCTCAACTTGGGTGATATGGATGCTGCGGAGGGTTGAAATTTTGGACATAAATCATACCACTCGACTCCTATTTTAATTTTTAAATCCTCAATCAAATAAACCAGGATATCATTTTAAATTTTTATAATATGATTCATAAAAAAAAATAATATTATAAATATATAAATTTATGAAAAATTTAAATTTACCCATAAAATTCATAGATTTGCATATCCTATACACAATAAATTTCAATATCAATCAGTGACTCAAAATCCCCGAAAATTAATTTTTTTTTTTTTAAAATTTACAAATTTTGTAGCGATGGGAATCGGATTCCAGTGTGCCTTAAAGTCCACAAATCAAATATTTCTTAGCTGTAATCCAGATTAATGTTTATTATTGGTAGCCTAATCTGAAGGATCTGTCCTATAATAATATATATATTTTAACTATCTTATTATGATTATAAAATAAGAAAAAAATTATGGTTGTTTCTCGTGTAGAACACCTTATATTAGGAATACGACTTCTAGTTGAATAATAAAATATGGACCTACGAATGCACCACTTTTAGTTTGTAACGGATACAATTTGATATAAAAATACATAGAATAATAAATCTGTAAATTTGATTTTGGTCCACTAATTAATCAAATATCAGTCTTGATGCAATAACTTTGTTGCTTCCGCAATTTGTAATTGGACATCACATATATTTCAAGCATCTTAATAAATATAAAAAAAGTATGGCATTATATTCAGGGATGGAATCAGGATAATAAATTAGGGTGGACGAAAATCAAATTTTCAAATAATCAATTATCAAATAATATATAAATATTTAATTGACATAGATACAGAAAATAAAAACCAATATTATATTTGTACATATATTTTAATAAAAAATGGTTATAAAAATAATATTAATTTAGAAAAAGTAAAACTTCATTCTTTTAACATAATAATAATAAATAAATAAATAAAAGATAAGTTACATTCGGAATAAGCTGTATTTGAAATTTGAAAAAAAAAATTTAAATAAATAAATACAATAAAAAATAAATTATATTTGAGTGTGAGAAAAATTGTGTCATGCAGTTTCGAGAACCTACAACCTCGAAGCTGACAAAGAATGCAACAATCATTACTCCACAATGACTTTTTTACTAATTTAACATTCAAGATATATAAAATACATTTTAGCTGGGGTGCGGCTGCCCCTTCGCACTCCTCTCGAATTCGATCCGCCCCTAATTATATTTAGTGATATTATTTTATATATAATGATTACGTTTTTGTTAACCATGCAGAGTCAAGTTCACACTTTTTTTTTAAACAGAAATATTATATATATTATATATTAAAAAGGGACCGTCCCAAGTTCAAACTTAATGTTTTTTTTAACAAAAATATTATATATTAAAAAGGGACCGTATCAACAGGTACAACAAAAACAGTTCACATTTCTACTTGAAGAGCAATCAATCACCACCACAAAAAAGCTTATACTCAAAAGAAAGAAAGAGATATATTAAAAAAAAAAAAGAAAGAGGTCAAATTGATTTTGCATAGGTCTATTAGATGTTAACCTATCGATCAAATGTTCACTTTTACATTTGGTTGAAATTTTACCTTCTGTACAATGTGTTACTCTAGATATATACACATAAGGTATAATATACATAAGAAAATTCTTGTATGGACCGAATATGAGTCCCGATCTATGCACCAATATATATGTATGTGTGCGCATGCTTATTTTGGTGTATGGACATATCTCACACTCGTTCTATACAAGAATTTCCTATGAATAATCATCCTTTATTTCTTATTTTCCCTGGATATGGTTTTCATGGGTGATGGATCCATCATTATTTTCTTTTAAATCAAAACAATATGTTTTATGATTAAAAAAAAAAAGAATCACGTTTTCACCTGTGATCATTATAAAGTAATAATATATTTTGTTTGTCATAATAAGAAGCAGAGTACAATTACATTAAAATAATTATTATTATTTTGCATTTCCACAATTATAAATTTAATAATAATTATGGGCTTATAAAAACTAACTTGGTTATATTTAAATAATTTTCCACAAGTACCTCTAAAGATTAAAAAAAAAAAAGGATGAAGAAAATGAAGTAGGCTATATTTTAATTTCTCATATTTTTTTAATATCCCAAAATTTCTCGTAACTTCCTTCCTATACTTGGGATGAGAAACATGTTCGGGTAAGGTCGGGATATCTGGGTAGCCAAATTATTTGAATCTGGGATCGATATGATTTTGGGATACCAGATAAACCCGACCCAATTTCCAATTCTAAACTTATATTGCAGTTTTTTATTTTTATTTTTCATACAATTTTAGAAATAAAATTAAAATATTTTTGAAATTTAAGGAAATTACAAAGATGAAATGTAACAATAACTACAACTATAAATAAGCGCTTTTCACTCATTTGGAAGCCGACATATATTTTTGAGCCAATTTTTCCTCTCCCCCCTCTCGCAATTGGAAGTCGACTTTCTTCCCCGCCTCTCCGAAACCCTAGAAATCCAGTGTCTACAAATGTAAGAAATCCGCTCCAGTTTTAACCCCAACGTAATCACAATTTGAATCTTGATCGATATTCTGGTCGACTCCCGCTTTACCACGTTAAAATTATCCCCGTTTCCCAAAATTCCCGTTTTTACCTCTTGTTTAGACGTTAACCCTTATAATTTCATTTGATTTTCAAATCTTGCAGTGCTGTATTGATTTAATCTCGGATATCGGGGGATTAAAACTTGTGTAGCGCTAACGGTTGGAATGGGAATGGTTTACAACGACACTGCGAAACCAGCTTCATCGGCTTCATCGACAGCCGCTGTGACTACATCCACATCCATTTCGGAGACGATAAATGGCTCGCACGATTTCAAGATTACGGGGTACTCTTTGTCGAAAGGGATTGGGATTGGGAAATACATAGCGTCTGATACATTCATGGTTGGTGGGTATTCCTGGGCGATTTATTTCTATCCGGATGGAAAGAGTGGGGAGGATAACTCAACATATGTTTCCCTTTTCATTGCCCTTGCTAGTGAAGGTACGGACGTTAGGGCGCTTTTTGAGTTGACGCTGTTGGATCAGAGTGGGAGGGAGAGGCACAAAGTACATAGCCATTTTGGTAGGGCATTAGAGAGTGGACCATATGCACTCAAATACCGTGGCAGCATGTGGTCAGTTTTTGTTTCTTAAGTGTTTTGTTTTAATTCTTCGTCTGGGTTTTGTGTAATATTTCAGCTAGCTCCCCTTGATTGACATACAATGATGTTTGTTTATTTATACACATTGGTGCGGTTCTTTTATTTCTGTTATTAACGTTGATAGAGAGGGTTTTGATAATAAAAAAATGAGATGTCTATCTGGACAAGAATACTTTTATTTAGTTAGCTTATCCTATGTTTTTCGCGGCTTACTCCGGGTGCAGTTTTCTTGAGCTTTTTAATTGTCATTTATAAAGTTACAGAGTGCTTGTATTTATTCAAGTAACAGGACTTCACTGTAGCGAGTTGTGTTACCTCATGGGGTACGGTCAATTTTTCTTTTAATGGTTTTTCTGGATTACTTAAAACGTGATACATAGCTGATCATACCATGTTTATCTGGTTTGGATTCTAGCGGTGTAATTTCCGATTAGTTTTTGTGGGAAAGAAGTTTGAAAATGAGAGATGAGGTAGTCAGTCTAAATAAGAATACTTGGCTATCTATTTAGGTTATTACCATTGTAAAATATTGATACCTCCTTCTAAAAAAGTCCTCCAATGGCCAATAGTAGTTGAATTTGATATTTATATTTACAGTGAATGAACTGGACGCTTGATGAAACAATCTGCTTCTTTCATCACGAAAGGTTATGAGATTTCTTTTTGGAAAGACTGTCGGTAGTAAGTTTGAATCTAGATAATGTGTTTGTGGAAGTTGATGTAACAAGTGCTATTTTAGAAACTTGTTTATGGTACATTGTTATGGAAACTATTTAAGCTATTTCTTTTGTTTTAATCTGACCCAATTTCTATTAACAAAATGATTTGATCTCGTTTGTTCCTCAAAGTTTTCAATTGACACATCATTTTGGTTTTTTGAATAGACTAATCAAGACTCATTCATTACACCATTATATTTTCTGTATCCAGTCAATAAATTTAGAGCTGCTTGCAAGAAGTGTAAGAATATAGCTTCTGGAAGCCATATGACCACTTTTTGGAGATATTATTTTTGCTTAACCTGGAAAAAATATGTATTATTTACCTAACTTGCAAGTGTAAACCTGATTGTTGGTGATACAGTGATTAGTCTGCATTCCTCCATTATGCTATGTAGAGACTTAAATTCTTCTTTCTATTTTCGTTTTTTTCATAACATATGCATGATCTGCTTGCTTCATTGGATGCATAGCATATATGTTCTCTGTAAGATCAAATGGTTGGTTTAATAACATATTGGTTAATTTTGGCCGCAGGGGATACAAGCGTTTTTTCAAAAGGACTTCTCTAGAATCATCAGATTACCTAAAAGATGATTGCTTACAAGTTCATTGCTGTGTTGGTGTTGTTAATTCTCATACAGAGAGACCTAAGATCTATTCTATAGCATTACTGCCATCAGACATTGGTCAGCATTTTGGGCAGCTGCTGGAAAGTGGAAAAGGAACAGATATAAACTTTGAAGTTAATGGAGAAAGATTCACTGCTCATAAGTTGGTACTTGCTGCTCGTTCACCCGTATTTAGAGCTCAATTGTATGGCCCAATGAAGGATGATGATACACAGTGCCTAAAAATTGAAGACATGGAAGCACCTATCTTCAAGGTCTTTTGCCACTTCCTTTTCTAGCCTATTAACTATCATTTCCTGTCAACAGTAAAAGATTATTTTCATATCTTGTCTTTGGCCTAGATTAATTTCTTTACAAATATCAGTAAACATTTTCTTGTTTTAAGGGTGCTGTTTCAGCTTTGTCAATTCTTTTTTTTTTCTTCTGTATTTAATCAAGTGAAATTGTTTCCAATATTTCTTTGTTTCGTTTTCCTTCTTCAAGCTTGGTTTACCGTGTTAACTTTTCTTGACTATGCCAGTTCTGATAATGATTTAACATTTCAAACTTTTCTAAATTTTTGCTCTAATGAATTTCTAGCTTTGATGTTTGTAGATATCTAAATCTAGTACGCATTCATTTGTCAATTGCAGGCTCTACTTCATTTTGTTTACTGGGATGATCTACCTGACTTTGAAGAACTTACCGGTTTGAACTCAAAATGGGCTTCAACTTTGATGTCTCAACATCTGCTAGCAGCTGCTGATCGATATGGCTTGGATAGGCTAAGGTTACTCTGTGAGGATAAACTCTGTACGGAGGTTGCTATTAATACTGTGGCAACAACACTAGCGTTAGCTGAGCAACACCACTGTTTCCAGTTGAAATCTACCTGTCTCAAATTTGTTGCATTGCCTGAAAATCTTAGAGGTAATTCTTGTGCTCGACCTAGCTTTGTTTTTTTTAATAAGTAAAAATTAGAAGTATTATCCCCCCCTATTGTAGTAAAAGGAGTAAGTTGCATTTCTCTATATTTGTGGAGCTATACTGTTACTTACCCAATATATGGCCCAATATAGTGGAGCTAGGCCCAAGCCCATGTAATAATCTAGATGTAATGGGGAGATATAAAATGTGGGGAGAGTAGTTTGATAGAGATCATGTGTTGTTTATGTGTGAGTTTGATACTAGCTAAGCTAAGGGGCACATGCTTGGCATGTAACAGAGAATTATTCTCTGGGATATTGTTGTTGCTTTTATTTCAATTAAATTCCAGACTATATTTCCTCATTTTTCAGTGTTTTGTTGGGTGTTTATTCGATTATTACTTGATGTTTTGCTCATCAAATCAGTAGCCAAATACCAGTGTCTTAACAATTGGTCCTGACCTGCGGTTCGACACTCAACTAAGGATGGCTATGATGTTATACGGCTGGGACATGCCAAGGTTTGAGGGAATTAATCCCAAGTACTGGATTATGCTAACGGAGGAGTATTTTGCCTCCAACAGTACATCATTCGAGGACCAACTTCAGCTTTCTTTCATGAGCATGGAGGGTGAGGCTGATCTTTGGTTCTATTGGCTCACACTACGGATTCCCGATCTCACATGGGAGCAACTAATCCAGGAATTGTTGTGACAGTTCGGGGAGGGGAATAAACTAAGGCTACAGAGCAGGATTCACATTAACAAACTGAAGAGGAATCTGACAATCAAGTGTACGAGAAGAAGAGCGAACAACTAATGTACAAAGAGATGAAGATAGATAGTGACGAAAAAGACCGAAAAGGATGTGATAAATTGGGTCAAAGAGATTTTCAGAAGTGCAGATGTACCTGAATTAGAGGCGATACCACTGCTACGGCAGGAATTTAAGGCTGAACAAAATTGCATGATAATTGCAACTTTTTCCTTCAGACACCGACCAAACACGTGCACCGCTGAGAATGAACCGATGGCCCAAGGGGTCCGATGGATTAGAAGAAAGAGAGAGAAAAGGCAAAGCCTCCATGGAAATGTCGCACGACGTTGTGCGGATGGCGCATGGAAGGGCTTCAATGCCGATGGTTTGAGATTTGGGTGGCCCAGAATTTGGTTTTCAATGGGGAACAAAACTTGGGTTATGTCATTAATAGGCCCAAGAATGAAGAATTGTGGGAGGTTGAAGCCCATGGCCCAACTTTATTTTTTAGGGCTTGGGAAATTAGGCTAGATATAGCAGATGAGAAAAGAGTAGCAGGGCACGACCGAGGCAGACAACCAACTATTTTCCAGCAATAGAGCGGCGCAAGGCAGTGGGCTGAACAATGCGATTATGGGCCGAAGTGTGGGGTACGTGAACCCTGCCCTTTGCGTTACTATCCATTTTCTTCTTGAGGAAGGTACAGTGCTTGCGATTTATGAACTGGGGGTTACAACCATGGGTGAGAAGGGGAATATTTATCACGATGATGAGCCCACCTTTTTGGATAATGATCGACGATGGACAAGAAATCGAGCGAGCCAAATGATATTTAGAAGGGTTGCTGAACAAATTGAGAACGAACTTGTTTTGATTGGATGTACAAACTTTTGAAGACAAGCTTTGAGAGGGAGTAACAGCGTGCATTGAGACCTTCTCGCGAGCCGGATGGGTGCTAACCGGATTTAAGTTGGAAACGACAATAAATATGGTTTAGGCAGGCAGGTTAATAAATAATAACATGAAGCAATTTCTAATCAGTTCAGAAACTGATGCTATCAGAGAAAATGAGGACATGGATGATCAAGTTGAACTTGCTCGCTATACGACTGCCACGGTGAAAAATGAACTAAGAAGATGTCATGAGCAAGCTCAACAGTGTCTTCATTCTGCATGTGGATCAAGTTTGGCGCGTGTGTTTGATGGAAGTGTTTGATGTATGCATTAGACTACGGTTTACGAGTAATGCTTGTTAAATTGAGTTTGAATATGCAGCTCATGGAGGTATTGGAATACGTGGGCCAAGGGGATTATTAATTGCGAAAGAGGGGTCATTCTACATTATCAAAATGGAGGATGTATGGGATGCCAATAGGATTTGGGATAGAACAAGAGAGTTACTAATTGTATTGGGCATGATCAAGTTTCAGGCTTGATCAAGTTTCAGGCTTGAGGACAAGATTAATTTTCAGGTGGACGGCATTGCTTTTCAGTATATGGCCCAATATAGTGGAACTAGGCCCAAGCCCATGTAATAATCTTAGATGTAATGGGGGAGATATAAAATGTGGATAGAGTAGTTTGATAGGGATCACGTGTTATTTCTGTGTGAGCTTGATACTAGCTAAGCTAGGGGACATGCTTTGCATGTAATGGATAATTATTCTCTGGGATATTGAGGTTTCTTTTATTTCAATTAAATTCCAGACTACATTTCCTCAATTTCAGTATTTTGTTGGGTGTTTATTCGATTTTTACTTGCTGTTTTGCTCATTGAATCAGTAGCCAAATACCAGTGTGTAACATACACACACTCAAACATGCAGCACCATCCCTCACCCCACTCATTTTGTGGGGGAGATACTAATAGAGAGGAAGAATGGTCATTCAAGCCCCGTTCCATGTTTTCAAGTGGCATTCTTCTGATTATGCAAAACAATCTTAGATGCCATTTAGATATGTTGGTGATATGCACGAATTCATAATGCTGCACCTTTATTTATCTTCATTTTCATGTGGTCGTGACAATTAGGATAGATGTTGAAGCCTTTATTATTTTTCGCGGTATGTTTCTGTCGTGCAAGGTTAATATTGGATATAAGTGTTTCTGCTTCTTTAGTCAAGTCTTCCTATTCCGAATTGCTGTTACCTACTTACAAATTGAAGTTTTTTTCCACAGCTGTTATGCAGAGCGAGGGCTTTGACTACTTGAAAGAAAGCTGTCCTAGAGTCCTGACTGAACTGTTAGAATATGTTGCTAGGATCAACAAGCATTCCTTAGCAGTTGATAAGTTGGGGACTGAAGGCATTCTTGATGGAAGTGATGTCAATGGTCGTCGTGTGAAGCCGAGATTGTAGAAGTCGTTCGTGTAGCACGTTCATATCTCTGATAAAAATGTGTAGCTTAGCTCCATCATTAGGGGTATTAGAAAATATATTTCCAGCTGCATAGGTGTATCATGACACTGTTGTAAATGTAACGTTACTGTCTTTTCTTATGCCAAAACCTACGCATTACTTAGTTCTGTGTGCTGTGTTTGTGTACGCTTTGCTTTTCTAAGCTAAGACACTAATTTGATGTGGAATAGTTAAAATACCAATTGCGAACTTCCCAAAATGTCTATACATTTGTAATTTTATTTCAAAGCCACCTGTGGTTGTCAGAATTGTTTCATATGGACATCATTAGTAATTTAATAGCGTTTATAATATTCGAATGAAAACAACCAAGGCATTTAAAAACTGGCTAGTCCAAAATTCTATTTATTAAATCTGGTTTCCTAATTATTATTTAAAAATATATTATAATTTTGATATTTAGATATAATTGTAAAATTGAGTATTTAAAAGGGAGTCTATTTCAAAAAAATATTATTTTAAAAATTAGTTTTCCAACTCTTTGTCTAATACAATTATTTAGAGGACACCAAGCTGTTTGTACAAATATGAAAATCTTGAGGGGCCTTTTTGTAATGTGTGCAATTTCAAGGTTTTAGCGGCCTGGAACTCTTGGGTTTTGAGTTTAATACACAGAGCAAACGAGAGCTGGAGTCCCCTGATATTCCATCTCGGAGAAAATGGTGAAGCATTTTTCTCGTACCTTTATACTCTTTGTTGTGTGTTAGGATATCTGTTGAAATTAATTGCATCTTTCTTGTGTTGTTTTACTATTCGACCTGCAGTTGTTCTTCTCGTACTTCAAGGATCTGGTTGGGAGAGAAGTGACGGTGGAATTAAAGAACGACTTAGCAATTACAGGAACCCTTCATTCCGTGGATCAGTATTTGAATATTAAGCTGGAGAACTCCAGGGTAGTTGATCAAGACAAGTACCCCCATATGGTATTCATCTCTTTTTGCCCTAATTAATTGATTTTGGGGTTCAGAGTTTAGTTTATATTCGCTTAATTTTTCCATGATATTTTTTTTTGTCACTTGTTCCTGTTTATACTGGAAAAAAGGTGTCTAGAGCCACGACGGGCTTTTGCCGATAAATAAATTTCATTATGTATTGTCGTTAGATATTGTGATACGATGGTACAAACCATAGGAAACATGAACAAGGAACAAGCTGATACACAGCACACTCAAGCAGAGAAAGCACAGCAGAACACTAAGGAAGTGGAAGGAAAACCATCGGGGAAGCCTTGGTTAGAAATATTAGTTGGAAAGTAAAGCTAGCAGTAGAATACTAAAGATTAGTACTATAGGAAGATGTATATATAGACATAAATATTACCATTATACCATACAATTGTATTGTTCAGTTAATGATAGTAGCAAGTATAAATAGTGGACAAAGCGTATCAATACATCCATTCAACCAAATATCAATGAAATAGTTTTTCTTCCCCAAATGCTCTTTTTGCAGTTCCCCAATTCTTAGGAGATTGAGTGATCTCGAATCCACTCCCTATCATTTGGTGCTCTCATTATCGAGCTCGTGCTTGTTAATTTTTTATTCAATTTCTTCAGCTTTGCAATCGTTCTTCGCCAAAAAAAAAATTGTTCCTTCAAAATTTTTTTTGTTGAATTTCTGGATTGGTGTTGATTGCTTGCCGATTTTGATTCAATTGTGCAAATTTCGTTTGGTGAATTGAATCGTGCAGTGTCCAGTGTGCATTTGGTGCTATTGAGTCTTTGATTTCTTCTGTTCAAATTTGTTCATCGAGACAAGGAACAAGCTGATACACAGCACACTCAAGCAAATAAAGCACAGCAGAACACTAAGGAAGTGGAAGGAAAACCATCGGGGAAGCCTTGGTTAGAAATCTTAGTTGGCAAAACAACTAAAGATTAGTACCAAGGAAGTGGTATAAATAGAGGCATAAACATTACCATACAAATGTATTGTTTAGTTAACGATAGTAGCAAGTATAAATAGTGGACAAAGTATATCAATACATCCATTCAAGCAAATATCAATGGAATAGTTTCTCTCTCCCAAATGCTCTCATCCCAATTCCCCAATTCTTAGTAGACTGGGTGATCTCGAATCCACTCCCTATCATATTGATACATGTATTTCTTATGTTTTAAATTCCAAGGCTACCTTATCATGTATAAATTTTAGCATGAACTGAATTTTATTATTTCGCTCAGCTTGTGCAGTGAAGAAATTTCTTTTTTGTAAATGAATTTCATTTCTTATAAAAGATTATTCAAAAGTATGGCGATGGGTCATTATGACTTAGATTGAATGAAGTATTTTTTGTGGATTCCTAATCTTTTTGTTATTACTCAAACTTCCAACAGCTTAAGATGAAATTCATGTCTCTGAAGCTAATCGTACTTCCTTTAGACTTACATCTTTTGTGCGCGTGAAGTTTTTCATGCTCGTGCTTAGGTTGGCTGTTTCTTGTCCTGCTGGATGCACTTTTATTTGTTTACCGATGATGTATTGATTTTTCTATTTGGGGCAGCTCTCTGTTCGTAATTGCTTCATCAGAGGTTCGGTGGTCAGGTATGTGCAATTGCCACCTGATGGAGTTGATGTTGAATTGCTACATGATGCCACAAGAAGAGAAGCTCGAGGCAGCTAGGTTCTCTCTACTCGCTGCTGTATGTTTCGCATTCAGAGATTATGCATTTTCTTTCTTGAATATTTTAAAACATCTCATTCTGTATCACGAAGAGATGTTTTGTGTAAATGGCAGTCGCATGAAGTGAAGGTTCTTAATGGGATAATTTCAGTTGTAGGAGACATCATTTGATCGGTGCGCGGGTTCATAATATAGCACGACTGCTTTGTAGTTGTTATCAGACTCATTTGAAAATTCATGTTAGACAGAACCGTTGTGTCATAATTTGATAATGAGGCCTTAGTTCTTCAATTGCAGCCTCTTTTTGCCCCTGTTTTACTTGTAACTATTCTCCTTTGCACCAACACACAAATTTATCGGCTTATTTTTGTTAACCACGAGTCTCATAATTTGAAAAACATGGAACAATGTTGATCAATTTACGGGATAATGTGGTAATACTAAGTGATGCCGAAAACTTGTAACACTCCCCATGCGCACCCATCGTCAAAAATAGTGGACCATAATTTCAGTGCTATTTTGTGCGTGGAAAGGAATTATATTATTCAATCTATTGTTGATATCTCGTCTCGATCATTCATTTTCTTGGTCATTGAAATTATTTAATGAAGAATGAAATTCATGTTGAATGAGAGTTTTAAGGGATTAAAACAGTGGACAAGAATTGGCTTTGGCACTTCACGCAATAGATGGTTTTCATGTTATGGGTGCATTTTTTCAAAATATTCAGATGTTTTATAACTTTTTTCCAAGTGTTTTGCATGTTAATTTTTTAGATTAATAACTTTGCACATATACTTGTATTTTATCAGCTTATATATCCATTAAGCAATATAATATGATAGTGTGGAATTACACATTGTGTTCTCTTTGTAATGTGAAAAATTCATATATCAACTTTTTACAGAGCAAAATTTTCAATTATAATTATATAATATAATACAGTTACTACTATTACTAAGCATTTAATCCTAATGAATTGTGACGGGCTAC
Organism: Haberlea rhodopensis; assembly: GCA_907163345.1. Lineage (NCBI taxonomy): Eukaryota > Viridiplantae > Streptophyta > Magnoliopsida > Lamiales > Gesneriaceae > Haberlea > Haberlea rhodopensis. The sequence goes on from CAJQUN010000030.1 coordinate 3,151,079, forward strand.
ATGAACAATATAGAGAATCAAGTCGAGTCGGACACATGCGTCAGTCTTCTCCAAACGCTTCTATCGATCAACATATATTATGTAATCCTGTTGCACTCCAAGTCTTTGCGTATAACTTCGGGCCATGTCTTCTTCGGTCGTCCTCTCGCTCTCGTGAACTGGCCGAAATCTAGGGACTCCACTCGAAGCACAAGTGAACTGCTGGGCCTACGTCGAACATGACCAAATCAACGTAAGCGGCTTTCATGCATCTTCTCTTCTATAAAAGATACACATACTTCAGCTCGAATATCTTCGTTCCTTATTTTATCTCTTCTGATCTTACAGCACATCCAATGAAGCATACACATATCTGACACACTCATCTTTTGGATGTGATTCCTCTTGGGTGCTCAGCATTCCGTCACATACAACATTGCGGGCCTAACAGCGGTTCTATAAAACATTCTCTACAATTTCAGCCGGATATTACGATCACACAGAACTCCGGTGGCGTTTCTCCATTTCAATCAACCAGTATGAATCATGTGGTTAACGTCACTGTCAATCTCTACATCCTTTTGGATAACTGAACCTAGGTATCGAAACTTGCTGTTCAATGATACCTCTTGACCACCGAGTGCTACAACACTGGAATCTTGAAAGGAACGACCACTAAATTTGCACTCCATATATTTCGTTTTAGACCTACTTAATCTAAAACTTTTTGATTCCAACGTCTCTCTCCATAACTCTAATTTGGCATTTACCCATGAAATTGTCTCGTCAATTAACACAACATCGTCGGCAAAAAGTATGTTCCAAGGTAATTCAGTATGTATGTCTTTTGTTATCTCATCCATCACTAGGGCGAACATGAAATGACTCAATGCAGACCATTGATGCAATCCAATAGTGAAGTTCATTTATGGAATTGAAAAAATCATTTTGGACTGTATTTCCCTTTAATGTAGTGTCCTTTCGAGAACTCAATTTTCACCCCACTGCACATTCTCACATTGGATGCTACTTCGTCGTACATGTCCTTGATTATATTGACATACTTGATGTGAACTTTTTTCTTCATCAAGGCCTACCATAATATCTTACTTGGTACTTTATCGTAGGCATTCTCCAAGTCTATAAAGAACATGTGCAGATCTTTACTCCTCTCATGATAGCGCTCGACAAGTTGACGAAGTAAATGGATAGCTTCGGTAGTTGACCGTCATGGCATGAACCCAAATTGGTTCTCCGATATCTTAATCTTCCTCCATAAACGACATTCAATTATCATCTCACAAAGCTTCAGTGTGTGACACGTGAGTTTTATACCACGATAGTTGGTGCAACTCTGAATGTCACCATTGTTCTTATAGATAGGGATGAGAGTACACTTTCTCCATTTATTTAGAATTTTGTCATTCCTCCAAATCTTGTTAAATAGATCTGTTAGCCACTTTATCCACGTCGGTTTTAAACATCTACATACTTCACTAGGGATTCTATCAGGGCCAATTGCTCTTCGTTCTTTCATTTTGTTAAAAGCTTCTTTAACCTCAGATTCTCTAATTCTGCGAGTAAACTCACGGTTACTCTTCCATCTTGTTTTGATGTCTTCATCTCTAACCATGACTCTATGGTTCTCATCTTTTATGCATTTCACTGCACGTAAGTCTCTTGTCTTCCTCTCCCTCGCTCGAGCATTCCTGTAGATATCTTTTTCTGTCTCACTGGTATCCAATTTATCGTACACTTCTTGTAGACTTTAGCTCTAGCATATCGAACCGTTGTCTTCTCTTCTTTTTTGGCAAGCTTATACATTTCGAAGGTTGCCCCATTGTTGTTCTTCTTCAGCTCTCTGTAAGCATCTCTCTTGATTCTGATATCCTTCTTTACGTATTCATTCCACCATGATGCGTCATTATCTGGTGGAGCATATCATCTGACTCACCAAGGACTCTTAGCTCCCATCTTAATGCAACGAGCCATTTTGTTCAAGGTGGTATCAGGATCATCTCTTGGCGTCCAATTAACTTCATCGACTACATTCTCTACAAGATACCTTCTTTTAACCGCCACCACTTAATTTTAGGTTCTAACTTATGTTTAATTCTAGTAGCCCTATTAATCCTAACATATAAAACTAAAAGTCGGTGTTGAGTAACTACACTCTCTCCTGGAATTACCTTACAATCCAATCATTTAACTATATATCCTTCTAGCAAAAAAGAAATCTATTTGGGTTGCACTAGACCCACTTCTAAAAGTAACTAGATTAGATGACATCTTCTTGAACTAGGTATTCGCTAGGACTAAGTCATATAACATGACAAAATCCAAAAGTGAATTACATGCGACGTTCCTGTCCTCAATGCCATAGTCTCCATGAACACTCTCATAACCATCCCGATCAGAACCTACGTGCCCATTGAAATCTCCTCAGATTAAGATTTTCTCATTAAGGGGTATTTCTTGCACCACGTTTTCCCAAAATTTTCGTTTAATAGCTTCCTCTAGACCAATTTGGGGTGCATATGCACTAATGATATTAAAAATATCATTGCCTAATACTAGCTTAACAAATATTATCATATCTCCATTCATCCTAACTTCAACTACATACTCGAGTAGTTTATTTTCTACGATTACACCTACCCATTACGATTCTTATCATTACCTATGTACCAAAGTTTATAGCCCAAATGGGCTATAGTTCTAGCTTTCTCACCTACCCATTTGGCCTTATGCATATACATAATACTAATTTTTCTTCTATTCATAGTCTCTACTAACTATGTTAATCCACCGGTAAGAGAACTTATTTTCCAAGAGGCTAAACAAATCCTATGGTCTTGATTTCGAGCTAACTTCTTTACCCATATTCGCTCAAGGTGAGGAAACACTTGCTATTTTGACACCACATGCTATAATTATATAATATATAGTTGTTAAAAGCCTTGAGATAGATTAATTTAATTATTTTATACTTTAAAAATTAGTCGAGTTGATCGGATGACTGGATTATGATTTTAAATAGAGATGGAGGGATTAATACATATAAATAATTTTGTAATAATAATAGAGAAAAATAGAAAATTTGGAACAAAAATTAACTTAATTTTTTAAAATAAAAATATAGGAAGAAAAAGAGTTAATTTTCTAATAATTTTGTTTTAAAGCAATGAAAATTAACATTAAATATATCGAACTCTCATATTTATCAATCTTTATTTTAATATCTGGTAGTTGAAAAAGAAATAATAAACTAGAAAGTCTAATTAAAACGTTTTTAGCATCAAAATTGGGTGACTTCACAGTTCACGGTGAAAATAGAGGATTTATTCTTGAAGGAGTAATATTCGACAAAATAATCTCATCCATTTAGATGGATATTGGGTAACAATATCTATATTTAATGGATAGATCTATCTAATCGGTCACTCTACATTCGAAAATACGATAAACAATACCATGTTTTTGATCTGGCGTCCTCTGTCACAAATCCATGTGAAAAGGGGAAAATATCTCATCTTTCCAAATTAATTCCATCCCAGCTGTGATCTGAGATATTACGTGATTCCCTCTTCACAATCCTAATTTGGGTACCTTTGGTTTCACAATAAAACCCAGATTATTCATAGTTTTTGCGCAAATGCACATATATTAATCTTCAGGATTAGAACGAAAGAGACAAGAAATGGGTGCTTCTGCATCAGTCCCAGAAAAATCCATCCATGATTTTACTGTCAAGGTGTCCTTTTATTTTGTCCCTTCATCGATCTTTTTTTGTGTTCGTGGGATTAGCGAGAGACCCAGAATTTGGTGGGAAGAAACACACAAAATTTTAAAAATATTTTTCATTCGTGTGTCGATGCTGATGTCTGCTTATGGTTTATAAATCATATTGTGGGAATTTTCAGAATTTTTTGTCATTCTGACCAGGATAGCAAAGGTAACGATGTAAACCTTAGCAATTACAAAGGGAAGATATTGCTTGTTGTTAATGTTGCTTCCAAATGGTTCGTTCATTTTCTTTTTCATGATAAAATTTGTTCTTTAGCTCAGTTTTGTTGGGATTTTAATTCTTTCGGTGGAATGATCTATTTTTTTGTTTTTGTCTTTGGGCATTTGATATCCGCTTGATTTGCTGAAAAAAAACAGTGGGTTCACGAATGCAAACTACACTCAATTGTCTGAACTTCACTCCCGTTACAAAGATAAGGGTCAGTTCTTTGTATCTTTACTTATTTCAGATGTTAATATAATGTTTTGTGGTGTTCTACATAGTTGCCGAGGTTTAGAATTGGATGAATAATATCATATTTTGTATTTGGTTCTTTTCTTTCATTACAATTATGTATTTGGAGCTTTAAGAACAAAACTTGCAAGGGGAACTTGATATTACAACTTCTGGATTCTGCTACATCGACAGTATATATACCGTGCCGGATGTCTTGTTAGTGGCCATTTGACAGATTGTACCCTGATTGATGTGGCAGAGCCGGATGTGGTGTAGCAGGGGTAGGCGCCCCCCTAAGTTTAAAATATTCCTCCAGTCGACTCTATGTTTCTTATTGTGTAAAACGTAATTTCGCCCATACTACATTTGAATTTTTTGTAGGGCTTTTAGTTTCAGTGTTTCACTGCTCTTAATACGAATTCCTGCCTCTGCCACTACCTAAGTGGAATATGTGATATAATAACAAGTGTATGAGAAGATTTAAAACGTGCCTAATGTTTTGTACGATGATATCATGTTGCAGGTTTTGAGATATTGGCCTTCCCTTGCAATCAATTCTTGCATCAAGAACCGGGATCAAGCCAAGAAGCCGAACAGTTTGCTTGCACCAGGTTCAAGGCTGAATACCCTATCTTTCAGAAGGTTAGTGATTTTCTGTTGGGATTTATATCTCATGTTTCTTAATACAATCTTAGGTAATTGCATTCCCTGCTTACAATTGTCAAACCAAGATGTGGCCAGGGAGTTCTGTGGCAATTGGCACAGACAAATTTACAGTTTTAGTAAAATCATGGAATAAAATTAAGATTTTCATTTCAGAGGATAAAATGTCTTCGGGTTTCTCTCCTGCAGGGCATGGAAAATGTCTCGACCTATTTAAAATAAAAATTTAAATATGATAGTCATGAGAAAGTGTTACCTGTTTCTATCATTATGGTCTTTTTGTTGCTATTATCTAATTGTTATTTCTTTCCAAAACTTTGAATGTATGTTGATGAAATTACTATACATTCCTGTGGAAAGGTAAAAGTGAATGGTTCGGAGACAGCGCCAGTCTATAGGTTCCTGAAGGTGAGTAAAAGTGGTTTATTTGGGTCTAGCATAAAATGGAACTTCACCAAGTTTCTAGTTGACAAAGATGGCTGCGTGATTAAACGTTATGGAACCTCTACCACTCCATTGGCAATCGAGGTCGCTCCCATTTGCTCTCCCTCTTCATACGTACATGTATACATTAGCTCTGCAAAGATTAATGAGTTTTTTGACAGTTAAGTTTCAATACTTTCTTGCAGGCAGATATAAAGAAAGCACTGGGAGAACTTTAAAGCGAATTTTTTCAGCAGCAGAATGAATCATAGGTTGGATTCAGCGCTTGTGATGATTCTGCCTTGTTAACTGTTTGATAAGAATCATGGTTGTAGTTTTTCTTTTTTCTTTTCTTTTTGGTTCGAATGAACAAAACTCAAATTAACCTTGATCTTGGGCTATGTATTGTTTCCATGGAGAACTTGTTTATCTAAGTTCACTAAATTTCTGAAATTGTTTTTGAAAAAGCACTTAAAATAGCCAAAAGTGCAGTTAAAGCTTTAATAACCTTTTAAAATAAAAAAATAAAAAATCTTCTTTTTTGTTTTTTTTTTGTTTTTGAACAGAAAAAATGAATTATATTAAAATAACAACAAATGCAACAATAACTGCCAATTTAGGGTAATGATAAAGAAACACCGATGAAAAAGTATACGAAAATGTATAAAGGGAGGGTGCTTCACAGCATAAGTGCACGAATACAACAACCAATTCTTGATTTTATTACTAAACACAAAATGACTTCAACTTTAGAAAAAAACATTAAAAAGATAGACTAAATAATTTTTCAAAATAAAGTCTTCTGTATTTAAATCAGTCTTAATTTTTTAGAATAACTTTGCAACAATTTTTTATCAGTGGTCCCTAAAATAATTTTAAATCATTTGGGACTCAATAAAGTAAAACATTGAATAGACATATAAATTAAGGAGCCTTTATTCAAACATAAACATATAATATAAGAAGTGACATCAAGATGGGAAGATAAAGGCATATGCTTTGCTTTAGTGGAACATGAGGAGATATGCATGTATGTGTAAATGGGCCCCTGGCCTAATTGAGTTTACATGATACGGGCCAACATGAGCCATGACCCAATCATCTGTCCTAGTCAGACAGCCTCCAGTCAAGGTGTGTTCAGTAAATGGGCCACAATTTGGTCCATGTCAAGTTGTCCTAAAAGTGCTAAGCCATATTGTGCCCTAGCTAATCAGGAGTTGGGCTGAGGTGAGAATTCAAATAAACAAGATTGTTGTTGGACTAAGTATTTATATTTTAACAAAAGTTATAATTAACGATAATTGTACAATTCAAATATTTAATCATATAATAGCTTACGAATCACATTTTTAATCGTATTCAATATGAACAATTACTACTCCACATGAACCCTCTTCTAGCAATACAATGATTTGTAACTATTTGGGATCGAACATATGACTAGCTCAATTTTGATATCAGTTCTATGGAGAGTATTTGATGTTTCACTAGAACTTATAGTTGATGGTGGTAGTCTTTGTACTATAATACATACAATTTGATCGTTTTACTGTATGAACAATTATTACTTCACACAAATATGATTACAAACTAAAAAAATTAAAAATCAACAATTTTTAGAAGTTCACAGAAAAATTTAAATTTTATCTAAGCTTGTGTTTGGATAAAAATATTTGAAATGGGTATATTTCAAATTTTCCACTCAAGTCCACCATTTATGTTTAGGTAAAAAATTGAATCTCCTTGTTTTTCAATACATATTCCTTTGTGATGTAATCCGTTATTTTACGCGTTCGGTAGAATTAAGTGTTTACGAAAAATAAAGGGAAGACACCAAGATTTTTACGTGGAAAACCCCCAAAACAAGGGAAAAACCACGGGACCTAGTCCAGTATAAAACTCCACTATAAATGTTGATCATTTACAATGTATTCTTGTACAAGATATAGACATGAAAAATAAAAAGAAGAATCTTCCTTCAGTAGCCGATAGCCCTCTCTTTATAAGGCCAACAAGTCCATCTTTTGTAATCAAGCATTAATCCCTCACTTTCCTCCTTGAGGGAGTGCATCATGGGTGTCAAATCCCCCCATGTCAGCCTCCTCTTTGGCCACTAACTGCCCCCACCTAAGCCTTAATCTTGCACTATTATCGGTCATTATTCCCCTTAATTTGCTCCCATTAATCGCTCCCATGATGTCCGGGAAATCTGGGTTGATTAACCGATATGACCGGGTCTTATGCCGATGTTTGACCACGTGGAACCGAGCTGAGTATCAACTTCTTCGAGTATTTTCCTGTTCGGACGTTTTCCTGTTCGGCAACCATTTTACCCGATGTGGTCTAATTCCCCTACCACATCACTTTGTATTTTGGTTCTCTCTATTGTTCATTTAACATATCTCAAATCATTGGGATTAAATGCTTAGTTGTTGTTGTTATATTCTTTTGTATTTTGGAAGGATTTGAAATGACAATATACTATATGTTATTTCAAATACACGATTTTAAATGATTAATTTTCAAATCATTTCATCCAAATCAAAGCATTCCATCCAAATACAACCTAAAGAATTCTATTTGATTGCTCACTCTTGATGGTTTTTGGGTTTGCCGGAATTCTGATATATGTGACTGCCGGCAAGTCTTAGTGGTCGACATGTCAAAGGTCGTAGTTTGATTCAATATAGTTTGATGGTGGAAAAATGCACGTGACCTAGTTTTAAATGCGAACCGATATTTCCTTATCAAGGCGTGTCAATTTAGGTAATGATGCAATGTTGATAGGTGAGATGTCCAACTTGCACGACCAAGATATATATTCGTACGAATGTCGTAAATGGGAATATAAAAAAAAACTATATATCATTTTTAATTGTGAAGATATTCTTTTCCTCTAAATTGACAAATATTGATCACATTTTGTTATATATATGAACCATGGGGAAGGGGATAGTCGAACACGACATGTGTTTCAAAGAGAGGACTTGATGTCAACTAATGTTGGGTTTTGGCCCATTACCTCTTTATTTGTCTGATGGGCTTTGGCCCTTCTCCATCACCCCATAACCGAGCCCCCCATTACCTAGCCCCCTTTCTCTTCCAGCCCTCACCCCTTCGGTGCCCTATTCTCCAGAAGCTTCCCACCGTGTGTCTCTTCGGCTGGACTACTCGGAACTCACACCATCCTCTTCGTCTCCCTCTTGCCTTTATGTTGGCCTTGGTTCATGATGAGGGAGCACCTCTGAAACCCGAAACCAGTGTGTAATTTCGCCCCCCCTCTTTATCCCTGTTCCAAAGTGGTTCGGGCTGGTGTGGTGGAGTAGAGGTGCTGTGTGTGCCTTGAGCTGAGTGTGGTGCTGTGTGCACCTTGTGCTTAGGGTAGGTGCTGTGTGCGCTGTGGTATTGGGGTGGCCGTGAGTGTGGTGCTGTGTGCGCTGACTTGTGGTGGAGTGTGGTGCTGTGTGCACCTTGGTGCTGTGTGCGCTGGCTTGAGCTTAGTGTGGTGCTGAGTTGCCGTGGGTGGTGCTGTGTGTGTGTGCCGTGAGCTTGAGTGGTGCTGTGTGCATGCCCTGTGCTGTGTTGCCGTGAGAAAGCTTGGTGCTTTGGTGCTGAGGCAGCGGCTGTGCTTGGCTGTGTGCTTGGGCAGCGCTCGGGCAGTGTGGTCTCGGGCAGTGCTCTCGGGCAGAGTGTGTCTCCATCTGTTGGATACGATACCTTGGTTCCCCGGTGACGACGTTGATTGGATACCCAGCTCGACCTGAGCCCTAATCCCTTTAATCTTGTTTGCATTCCAGTTTATGTTTTGTATTGGAATTGTATACTGTGATTTGTGTTATTTCTTGATTGCAGGTTAACAATCGAGATGGAAAGCGGGACGTACTCCTAACAGTGGTATCAGAGCGTTCCGTGCCTGGTGGGGTGCTCGGTTGACCTCGGGCAGTGCTCTTTTGGACTTCGGGCAGCGGCAGAGGACTTCGGGCAGGGGAAGCAGACCTCGGGCAGACCTCGGGCAGCGGCAGAGGACTTCGGGCAGCAGCTGTTGGCTTCGGGCAGCGGGCAGGAGAGCTCGGGCAGCTACTGGAATCTCGGCCAGATTCCGGGCAGGCGCTTCTGTGCTTCGGGCAGTGTGTTTTTCGTCACCCCAGAGCTTTGTCTCTGGGTTGTAAGTTATTTTTTCAACCCTTAATCACTTTACTATCGTGTTTCTAGGTGTAATTGTGTCCCTTACCCGTAGGAAAAACCCTATCTGAAGCCCCATGCTCGTACACCGTTGAGTGTATTGTGATCTTGTGGGTGATAGTGTTTTTCCTTCCCTTAGCTTGTTTAATTCTTTCATTGTGTTTTGTGCCTTGTGGTCCTTGCTTCTGCTGTTTGGTTATTGAAATTGTGTGTGCCTCTCTGCGTAGTTGTGATGGCTTCAATTTCTGGATATAACCTTGAACCGTTTAATGGAAAATCTGATTTTTCTATATGGCAACAAAAAATGAAAGGAATTTTAATACAACAAAAGGTATTTAAAGCTATTGATGGTAATTGGGCTGAGAACATTACTACTGCTAAGAAACTGGAAGATGACGAATATGCTTATTCTTCTATTATCTTGAACTTGTCTGACTCTGTGCTCAGGAAGTGTGGTAAACTATCATCTGCTAGAGAACTTTGGGAAAAATTAGAAGAAATGTTTACTGAAAAATCTTTGCCGAGTAAACTTTTCTTGTTAGAAAAATTTTTCAGATTCAAGCTAGACTTGAACAAAGACGTAGATGAGAATTTGGATGTGTTTACTAAATTAATTCAAGATATTAAATTGACAGGAGATAAGAACATTGACGACTATTCACCTATTGTTCTTTTAAATGCTATTCCTGAGAATTATAGTGATGTAAAATCCGCCATTAAGTACGGTAGGGATTCTGTTACATTGGATACTGTAATTAACGGCCTAAAAAGCAAGGAATTAGATTTAAAAGTGAACAACGGCGGTAAGCAAGATTCAGGTGAAGTTATGCATGTTAGAGGTAGATCTCAACATAGGTATAACAAGGGGAAAAGGTGTCTAGGCCTAAGAATATGAGGTGCTTTAATTGTGGTGATCCTGATCATTTTATTAAAGACTGTCCTGAAAAGAAAAACAAGAATCAAAATAATAATAACCAATCTAATGAACAAGTGAATCATGCTTCTTTATCTGGTGAAGACTCTGGTGATGTCTTTATGGTGACTGACTTATGTGATTCTGTGAATTATGTGCATTCATCTACTGTGTGTGAAATGAATGGCTAATTGATTCTGGTTGCTCTTATCACATGTCACCTCTTAGAAATTTGTTTTCTAATTATAAAGAAGTTGAAAATGGTTCTGTTTCTATTGCTAATGAGAAACTTTGTAAAGTTGCTGGCATTGGTGATGTTTATTTGAAATTTGATTCTGGTTATTCTATGACTCTAAAAAATTGTGAGACATGTTCCTACTTTGTGCAATAATTTGTTGTCTTGTTCTGGATTAGAATCATGTGGTCTTGAGGGTAGATGGGGAAATGGAGTTATGAAAATCATAAAGGGTTCTTTGGTTGTTTGCAAAGGTAAAAAGAAAAGACATCTTTATGTTTGCAAAACTGAATCTGTATATGATAATGTGAATTCTGTGACTGATGACTTGACTGATCTGTGGCATAGGAGATTAGGTCATATGAGTTCTAAAGGTCTAGAGAATTTGCATGAAAAAGGTTGCGTTGGTAAAGACGTGTTGTCTTGCATGCCTTTCTGTGATTCGTGTGTTTTTGGCAAACAACAAAGAGTGAAATTCCCGGATTTCCCTTCCCCTAATGTGACTATGAGTTCTGTGCATGTTGATGAGTCTGAGTCCAGTGCTACTCCTTGCAAGGTGGAGCATTTAACTGGTGTACATGATTCGTGTGTTAATGAACCTGAAATTCATGGAATGCCTGTAAATCATGGTAGTGTTGTTGAACATGAACATGTTGTGCATGATGAATTGGTTTCGATTGAACATGAAGATTGGCATGATATAGCTTATGCTATTAGTTGCTTAATGTATTTGCTGATTAGTACTTGGCATGATATAGCTTATGCTATTAGTTGCTTAATGTATTTGATGGTTAGTACTTGGCATGGTATAGCTTATGCTATTAGTTGCTTTAGTAGGTATATGACTAATCCTAGCATGATACATTGGAATGTTGTTCAATGGTTGTTATCTGTAGGTGATAATCTAAGTGATTATGTGTTTAGTCCTGCTGATATGTGTACTAAGTGTTTGTACCTTAGTAAATTTCAATCATTTTAATTTTTTTAAAATTTGATACTGATGATTGATGCATGTTTTGTCCCTTGGTTAGTGTTTTATAACCCGCTGTGTGCTCGTTATAAAACTCTTACCCTGGTTACTTTCCCACTTTAACTTGCTGTGTGCTTGTTATTGTTATTCCTTTGTCTGTGTTGTGTGCTATGACAGGAATTTGGTCCACACAATACTGTGTGTGTTGTGGGGACCCTTTGGGCGATGATGAGTCATCTATTGGGTTATCCTTACGTCGAGGTGGAGCCGGTATTGTGCCAAGGTGGAGATTTGTTGGGTTTTGGCCCATTACCTCTTTATTTGTCTGATGGGCTTTGGCCCTTCTCCCATCACCCCATAACCGAGCCCCCCATTACCTAGCCCCCTTTCTCTTCCAGCCCTCACCCCTTCGGTGCCCTATTCTCCAGAAGCTTCCCACCGTGTGTCTCTTCGGCTGGACTACTCGGAACTCACACCATCCTCTTCGTCTCCCTCTTGCCTTTATGTTGGCCTTGGTTCATGTTGAGGGAGCACCTCTGAAACCCGAAACCAGTGTGCAATTTTGCCCCCCCTCTTTATCCCTGTTCCAAAGTGGTTCGGGCTGGTGTGGTGGAGTGGAGGTGCTGTGTGTGCCTTGAGCTGAGTGTGGTGCTGTGTGCACCTTGTGCTTAGGGTAGGTGCTGTGTGCGCTGTGGTATTGGGGTGGCCGTGAGTGTGGTGCTGTGTGCGCTGACTTGTGGTGGAGTGTGGTGTTGTGTGCACCTTGGTGCTGGGTGCGCTGGCTTGAGCTTAGTGTGGTGCTGAGTTGCCGTGGGTGGTGCTGTGTGTGTGCCGTGAGCTTGAGTGGTGCTGTGTGCATGCCCTGTGGCGTGTTGCCGTGAGAAAGCTTGGTGTTTTGGTGCTGAGGCAGCGGCTGTGCTTGGCTGTGTGCTTGGGCAGCGCTCGGGCAGTGTGGTCTCGGGCAGTGCTCTCGGGCAGAGTGTGTCTCCATCTGTTGGATACGATACCTTGGTTCCCCGGTGACGACGTTGATTGGATACCCAGCTCGACCTGAGCTCTAATCCCTTTAATCTTGTTTGCATTCCAGTTTATGTTTTGTATTGGAATTGTATACTGTGATTTGTGTTATTTCTTGATTGCAGGTTAACAATCGAGACGGAAAGCGGGACGTACTCCTAACAACTAAGTCAAATGCTAGTAGCATCATATTTTAGATATTTAACGAAAAGGGTTTCTCTCATCACTTCAATTGAACAACTTCCAAATTTTTCTGTTCAATTTACTTGGTCTAGTCCTAAACGTATCAGTCTTGCTTGCATAATATATACTTACATATGTCTCTCTTTATGCATGAAATTAAGGTGTCGTATGTTGTCAAGGCACTCGATCCATACTTCATTCTTGTCTCAAAAGCTACCATCAACTGTTGTCCTTTAGCCTCCACTTGTTCCTTATCCATATCTTTGCCAAATCCACATACATGCAGTAATGCAGTGTGAAAGGTATTAAAAAATTGATGATAAATTTAATTTCATTGAATTCATATATGTGATTGGACACGAAGGAATACAGTATCAAACAACATGTGCAGATGTTTTTTGCTTATTTTCAAACAATCACTAATTCAAAATTTTCGCATAAACTTAATTTTTTTTCTTTTCGTGAATTTTTTTTACTATTGTCACGCCTCGGGCCTAGACCCGCGTAAGCACGACTGTACAATGAACTCATATAGCAACTACTTCGTATCCATCATCACTCTACGAAAAGAGTTAACATAAATTGCCATTGTAAGGCTTTATAAACCATTTTAAACTTTTATCAACAACCAATGTGGGACAAGGGTATTAGAATCACCCTTTCTTTAGAATGTGATGTTCTCATCGATCCACCAGCACCGAGAATCTAGAGGTGGCTCCTACAGGTTCAAGATGTGGCTCCCGTCATGTATCACTTTTGCCCCGCATGTTCAAGAGGTGGCCCCCCTACGTGTAGCATATTTTCCCATTGGGCTCAAGAGGTGGCTCACACACACATAGCACTTTGCCCCGCATACCACTTATCTAACGGTGTTTCCTGCATGTGATCGGTACCATTCTGTAACGCCACGGACCCAGGCCCGCTCAAGCACGACTGCACAATGGACTCCATCCACCATCGCTCTACGAAGATTGTTAACTCGAGTTGTTATAATAGTCCATTGTAAGGCTTTATAAACCATTTAAACTTTCATACATAACCAATGTGGGACAAGAGTATTACAACTATCCTGACAAATTTGTCCAATTAGGAATCAACATGGGCAGCTCAACCCATAAAACCACTAAAAACATTTGTTTAATTTCCTAAGGGCTCATTTGGTACGCTTGATTATGCATGATTATGGAAGAATTATCTCATTAATCATATGTTTGGTTGGTTTTTATATAAAACACTCATTTTCTAAGGGCCCACGAAAAAGAGTGATTAAAAGCATGAATGTAAACACATTTCCACCCTAGTATTACTAATACATCACTGATGATAAAGGGTGAAATAGCCAAAATGCCCAAACCCCAGCCATCATCCACCTTCTTTATCGTTCTTCAATTCCATATCATTTTCTTCCAGGAACCCATTTCCTATAGAACCCATCTTCAAGATTTCCAGAATTCCGACTTTGAAGAGCCAAAAATCCTTCAAGCTTCAGCTCTTCAATTGAGTTGGATAACGATGCTCCTTGAAGCTCCATAGTATTTGTTAAAGGCTACTTTTGGATTGAAATTTTCCTTTTGGATGTAATTGAGGTGTAAAAATATTTCCTTGTAACCCTAGCCACATATTTTCTTGGAAGATTATGGAAATAATTATTTGGAAGATTGTAATATTAAACTCACGATTTCTTTGAAGTTGAAGGAAGAACTTTTGGAAGATGATGGGAGAGAGGTGAAACACCAAGGAAAAAAACGTGATGGACGTCAGTTTTTTGTTTGGGTTAAGAATGATATTTTGGGATTTATACACACATGTCCTTGTATTTATCATACTCCTAAAAACATACCAAACAAAACATTATTTTCTTATAATATCTAACTCATTACATAGTCACTATCATTATAACTTTATTATATAATCATTCAATAATTTCATCATTCGAACCAAGCGAAATTCATTAATAATATTTGTGATAATTAATAATCCATATAATAAATAATTATACTACCTCGCATTATTCCTCCCCTCTCTCCAAATTACTATGGGTAAATTTCTTTGAGGCATCGAGAAATATCTTATTTCTGGCCCAATTTTTTGTTGAACGAAAATTGATGATTGCATGTTAATACTTAATAGAACTCGATCTGAAGTTTATTGTTTTGTGTTTACTTCTCTTCTTGATTCTTATGTTCAATTGTAATTATTTAGAAAGTAATAGATTAGAAAATCTGTAGAATGCATGTTAAATTTGAATTGTTTTCAAAATATAATGATATATTTGATTCTTTATTCGCTCTAAATTTAGATTTGAATTGTTTTCAAAATATAATGGTATATTTGATTCTTTATTTACTCTTGATAGAATAAATTCATATATTAATTGTGATTTGGAAAAAAAAAAAATTTGATCTTGAAAATTTTCTTAAGAATGATATGCATTCTGATATTGATGGCTTAGATTTAGTTTCGAATTTAAAAGTATTAAAAGAAGTTGCAAATGTAGAAAATAAAGACCCAATTGAAATACTAAATTTAGTGAAAGAACTGGATTGTTTTCCCAGTTGTTTTATATCATAAAATATTACTTGTTAGTTACAGTTGTATCTGTTTAAAGAATTTTTTCAAAATTAAAGATTATAAAAAAGTATTTACTAACAACTACGTCTCAATATCGATTAAATGGAATAACAGTTATATCGATCGAAAATGACTTATTGACAAAACTTGAAGGCAAAACTTTAATAAATAATTTTACATAAAAATGGGCAAGAAATAAGTCTTTAATCTAATATTCAATTTATTGTTCATTTTTCCAATAAAAACGTCATTTTTATAACTTGCCTAACACTTCCAAAAAAATTGACCCGTCCATGACAGCCAAGTGCATTTTCTTGGAATGTGCCAGAACTCATGTATATCGAATCATAGTTCCCTTCTTTTCAAACTCTATATTCGATTAACTTGTACAAAATTAAAGTACTTCAATAATTCCTTAACTATTTGACCAAATACAATAATTTTTCATTAAAAAAAAAAAACCCCACAATTATTACAGACAGAATACCTTATCTTAGATGTAAGGGGAGACATTTATGGCCCTCTTCATGCACAAGTCGATAACAAGTAATTTTTTTAAAAAGTAGGGCAGGCAAGGAGACAAAGCTTACAAGATTTGCTTGTCATCTTAATGTTTTTTTCAGTGCAGTGAATGAACCCTAATTCTTGGCCCTTTAATTTTAAATTAAAAGGGCCATGATTTTGCTTTCACCATTAATTTAATTCATATCCACATATCCCCTCTCCCTATCTTCCTTCATACTATATAAAGGCAACATACTCACTTCATCCCCACATAAATTTTCACTTCAGAAACCAATGTTCTAGGCCTTTTCCTCCATCAAGAAAAGACATGGCAACGAGTTCAGTTTTTTCAGTTAGAAGTTCGAAAGTTCGTTTGATTCGACGTTGTTCGAAGCAAATCAGAGAGCAAAGGGCGAGGCTTTATATTATATGGAGATGTACTGTTTTGCTTATCTGTTGGCATGATTGAAAGTCAAGATTGCTTTGCTGCTGATATGTAATAGGAGATCACTTGGTCTTTGTTTTTTCAAGTTTTAGTAGGTTAATTTAGTGGGGTGGTTTCAATCTGTACATATATAGTTTGAATCCCTGGTGAAATTTTGGATGATATCTGTTATGTAATATAGAAATGTACACGTTTCGACATTATGAACTTTTGCAAATGGCGATCATATATGTACTTCTGTGTAGGTAAAGGAAACAACAATTTGTTGCAAATTTCGAAAAAAGATGGGGAAAAAATTTTGTTGCAGTGAATCAATTTTTTTTTTGAGTATGGAAAGAGAGATTTGTTTTACGAACTCATGACCTTCTTCGAAATTTGGAGAGGCAATGACACTAGACGAAGTGGTGTTGAGTCGTGAAATTCTGAATAATCTTTGTGAAGGATAAAGTTACTTTTATGAATCTGTCAGACACTATTTTGAAACTAAATAATAAAGATTTGTAGTTTGAAATGAAATTTGAAATGGGTAATTTTGAATTTATAAATTAAAGTAAATTGACGAATAAAATATGGATAAAGATGGGAATTCAAACGAACTTGTAGACATAATTTCGTTTCAAATTTAATTTATTAATAAAAACATGATATATTTCCATTTCTGGCTCGCTGATGTGACATTCACATATACAAAATGGGGTTTGTCTTGGGTGCACCAGGTTGTATAGATACACATGTATGTGTCTTAGGTGCACCAAACACCGGGTGCACCCAAGACGAACCCCTCAATTTCTCATTCTTTGTAAAGTTGATAGCACACATTGCACCATGCACCAAAACAGAACCACTTAGTCCCTACCCTTTCCGATCCACATCAAATTGCAACAAGCTGTCTTCCATTTGATGCCTTCCGATCACAACCAATGGTGCTTTCGTACAGAGGCGGAGCCATGATTATAATAACTTATTTGTTTGTAACATTAAATTTTATTATGTTTGTTCGTTAATGTAAAAAATGAAAATAATCGAAAAATTAAATTGAATTTTTTATTTAAATAATTTGAATCAACTATATTCAACAAAATGTAATACATAAAATTTTAATAGGTTTGTAGATAGATGTTTAATGGAATGAAAGAATTATTTTAGATAAATTAATAAGAAATATTTAGATTCATATTTTTTTAAAAAAGTTTTGAAGCAATATTAGGAGAGCATCTCATGCCAGAGGTATTTAAGAAAAACAAAAAAAACTTCTGGAATAAAGAAAAAAATTGGACTTATTTGAATAAAGTTTTATGGACGGTGAATTTATGGATTAGCAATTTTCTCTAAATAATTTATTGGACGTTACGTCGGCCTGTAAATAAGAAGCCCACATATTTCACTTAAAGCCCAAGCCGAAGCATGGCGCCATCTCAATCAGAAGCGACCGACATTTTACCAAAATTCCCCTTATTTGCTTTTGCGTTTTGCTTCTGCAGGAAACCCTAGCTCCGTTAATCATCCGGTTACGACAATGAAGCTTGTCAGGTATGTTTTTGTTCTACACACTGTTGTTACTGTCTTATAATAGCTTATTTAGTCGAGTTTAGTTCTAATTTACTTTCAAAATTTTGCTATGTATATGTTTGGATTGTAAATTGAGCAGGTTTTTGATGAAATTGAACAATGAGACTGTGTCGATTGAGCTGAAGAACGGCACTGTTGTTCACGGCACCATCACAGGTTTTTCTTTTTTCCTCTTTCCCTCAATTTTTGCGTTCGTATTTATTTTATTTTCTAGCTCATTTGTAGTTAGTTGTTTCGATTAAGTTTCTCTGGGAGGGAATCAAATGTTTATATGGCTATTCTCGTTACACCCTAAATGAGCGGGAAATTGGCTAGTTCAAGCAATAAATTTAATAGTTTCGAGTTTTAGTATCGCATCTTCCCAGGAGTGAAGTCTGAAGCAATCAGATCTCGCTTCAATATTATAGGGGCTTTGGCTGTCTCTTTAGTTTTCGAGCTACTCTATGATATTTGGAACTGAAATTAGAAATAATATGACTTTGCCTTGATTATAAATCATACTTGTGTTAATTAAGATTTGATCCTCTCAGATCTTAGATATTGTGCTTGTGATTCTGGATTGCTAAACTTAAAGGTTGAACATTACTTGGTGTGCTGTGTGGGGACTGTTGGCACAGTCAGTTAACATTGCTATGTGTTGGTGTCATGGCTGAAAATCAGCTTTCTTTTAAAACGCATAAGACTTAACAATTTGATTCATTCACAACTTAATTACCTTTTTGTCGATTTGATTGTTTGCATGGATTTTTACCAATTTAGTTGTTAATTTACTGCAATCATATTTGAAACTTGTCTGTTTAATAAATATTGTTGTAGTATTCATGTTAATTACCCTTGAGCATTATATTTCGAGAATACTTTCAATTAAAAGTTTCAGAAATGTTGTCCCATTTGTCTATTTTCATAACTCCATGTTGGCATAATTGCATTTTCTTTGCACAAGTTGGTTTGAGTATCACTTCATTTACCAATATGCTCTGTATTTCTTAAAAGTTACTAGAACAGATGTTTTTTGACCTTCCTTTCTATCTCTTTATTTTTTAATAGAAAAAGACCTAGGCAAAATTTTAGTTTATCTTCCGAATGAGCATGCAAACATACATTCCTCATAAAGTCTGAATGTGGTTTCATTCTTTCTTTCTATACTCTTCAAATCTTATATTATGTTTGACCAGAAATATTTAAGAATGACATATTATTGCCTCTGTTTTCTTGTCTATGTATATTTAACTTCATTTCGTTTACAAAAATCAAATTGCTGCATCATGTCTGATCTTGTTAATCTGATGTATGTGTAGAATTAGTTATTATGTTCAAATTTAAGTTGATGGAAACTGGGAAAATAATATGTTTTTTTTCCTTCTTTGTCTGATATTTTACTGTATTGATGAAAATCATTTGGCACAAACTTCCTTAAAAAATCCTATTTGCTTCCAGCGGCGCCTTGCTTTTGGTATTAATCTTATTCACTTTGGGAAATTTATGATTGGATTCCAATTATGTTTGGACTTTGTCATTCGTTTTCATTCACTCAATTGATTGCTGGTCAATAAACGAAGCCACCTGCAATCAATGACTCCACTTTTGCTTGCTTTTGTAGGTGTTGATATCAGCATGAACACACATCTGAAGACTGTAAAGCTCACCTTCAAGGGAAAGAATCCAGTCACTATGGATCACCTCAGCGTAAGGGGTAATACCATCCGATATTACATCCTTCCCGACAGCTTAAATCTCGAGACATTGCTAGTGGAAGAGACGCCAAGGGTCAAGCCCAAGAAGCCAACCGCTGGTATGAACGAAATAATTGCCTCTTACTTTATTCATGATTTTAGATTTGTTTGCCCCCTGAGATACTTGATGATGTCTTTCTTTATTCCATGTCGATTCAGGGAGACCTTTGGGACGGGGCCGTGGGCGTGGTCGGGGACGTGGGCGTGGTCGTGGACGCTAGATGTGGCTCAAATTATCTTAATATCTGTGGCATTTGGTTATGTAAACATCTGTATTTGGATGATGGATCATGTGCTCTCTCTTTCTCCTAATCTGTAGGATTTGAGGCAAAGATTTTCGGATATTTTGGCCCATTTGGAGGTTCGGCCAACTTCTCAAGCAGAGTGTACGCCCTCCTTTTGTATTAGTTTTCTGTTAGGATCATATTCGGGTCGAATCCGACAAAAAAAACCTTCTTCAAGTTCGAACTATCAAGCACACTAGGTTTTTTTCATATTATAAGTTTATTGGCCTTAATATTGGAAGTATTTATAAACCTGCTCTTACGTTGTTTGAGCAATCGTTGACAATTGACTTTGCTAGTCAAGAATAGATAGATTGAGCTGGAAAATATAAGTTTATCTTATACGGGATAGTCACATATATATACATTTTGGTTGTGCCACTGGCTGCAGTGGTAGTCAGAGATCAAATTAAGGGTTTTTTTTAATTAAAACAAATTAATATTCGATAAAACCAAATGGCAATTTGGAGTTATTGAAATATTCAGTTAGAATTTATTAAACCATAATATATTTTATTATCTATGATTAATTAAATAATTTATAAAATATAATAAGATTATAATGTATTGTTGTTGCAAATTCTATTTGATTTTAAATTACTTATTAGTGCCTCTGTACATATACTTGTGTGCTTATATAATTGATTTTTTGTGGATAATTATATTATGAGTTAAGTTAATTTTATATAAACTACGAACAATTATATTAAAAAATTTGTAATTATCTGACGTAGTATGTTATTATTATTTGGTTAATGTGTAATTTTTTTTAAAAGATGATGCAGTTAATTGTAATTTGTATAGATAATGTGTGAATTTTTGTGTAAATAATTATATTAAATATAGGTAATTTGTTTAGTGAGATAAGGATAATATGGTAATTTGAAAATTAATTTGTTTAGAGGGATGAGAGTAGTATTACCTTTTTAAAAATGGTAATACCAAGAGACCTATGTAATTAGTAGTAGGTGTGGATTTATTATTATAACTAGCGAACGACGCACACGCGTTGTGTGCTAGTAACGTAATAAATAAATTTTTTGTATTGGATATGTGTACTTTGCGCATCATATCACAATTTTAAAAACTGATGAAGGGATTCCTTTTTTTTTTAAACTGAAGCAGTTTTGGAACATGGAGGGAGAGATGTGATGTTTTTTTATTTTACCTCTTTGCCCCTTAATAATAAAAAACCAAGTAATTTGTTTGGACGTATAAGTAATTTGACATTGATTTATTTAAAACGGACCAAAGTAGCTATTATAAGAGATTTACATATTATAATATAGTATATATTATATATATATATATAACCACCCAACACAACCCGTTAGTAACACTCCTAACATTCCATATTTATTTAGCACCCAATGGCCCAAATACAACCCGAGTTTGGTGCACAAGTCACCTTTGATGACTTTATAAACTCTCTTGCAGAAAAAACCTCATACCCAAAAATATCCCAACAAAGTTCTGGAATCCCTAATGCCTAAATCAAACCCGGCGAAATCGGCTGCCATTGTGTTTGGAGCCTTGGCTTGCGCCTGGCTTGCAATAGAGCTAGCACTCAAGCCGTTGCTCGTGAAGGCTCGCACCGCTATTGATAAAACCGACCCAGATCGCGACCCAGATGACACCGAGAAGTCGTCTCCCCAAGATGCCGAGAATAACGAGTGAGTTTATCAAAATAAAGATCTGAATATTGATTAGTTGGAGTAATATTACCAAGACGAGCTTTAGTAAGGTTCGTAAGTGGCTAATGATACATGTTAATCACTCTGTGTTTTAAGTTTATCTTGAAGTTCATTTTATTACTGCTGTTATTCATTATATTATATAATTGGGACCGGACAGTAATTTTCTTTGAGTGAATACAAGATTAAAGTATCTATGTTTATTATTGACAAAAATGTATTAGATTGAGCTTGCAACAATCCAGCAGATTTGGATTTCATGTTCTATCTTTTAAATGAGAAAGAAACCATTGCAATCACTCAGATATTTGAAATACATTGATTGTATTTTAAATAAATAGTTACTATCCAAACGCAATATCATATTGTAATAACAATTCAATTATAATCACCATTTTTACGCCTATGTACTGAATCTAAATCTTCAAACATTTTGACAATTGTATTGATTTGAACTTATGAAAGTATACGAGCGATTGTGAGTATTTAGAGACCAATTTAATATAATTGATTCAAATTAGTTGATAATGTTAGTTTATATATATTTTATTTTAAAAAAAGATATTATGTTTTAATATTGAATTATCTATAAATGTGGTTGACCCGGACGCACACAAGTATTCCAGTAGAATTGTTAAGTGAGATGTTACAAGTGTTAATCTATGAGATATATCAACCTTAACTTGGCTAAACATTGGTACCTACTTGTTTTCAAACAAACAGTTATTTTATTATATTGTTTTTTTAGAAAAATAAATGTAAAATTAAATCCGACCTTTTGACGGTTAAAACCAAATTATTAGAACTATTAAAATTTTTAGTCCTCTTGATAATTAGATTATATTATATGTTTAAACCATAGACTACTAATTTTTTGGATTATTGATAAAATCTTTTATTACTACAAATATTAAACTTGGAGATGGGCATTGCATATTTTTGAGAAAGATACAAGTTTAATCTTTACATTTTGCTACTAAAAAGTATAGTTTCTAAGCATTTCAGTTTAAATATTCAATAAATCCGGTCATCCATATTTGTTAATACAGCATGTTGATTTTTTTTTTTTCCGGAAATTTTGATGCTACCTATCATACCTAGCAAGAGTTAGTCTAAGGCGGCTCAACCCGCGCTAGCAGGCCGGAATGGGTAGATGGGGCTGACTTCGACCTTAGGAACAACAAGTTAGGGAGAACGTGGAAAGCCGAGCTAAGATCTAAGCGGCGGATATATGTACTATGGAGATACACATACATTGATACACATGTATCAAAGTAAAACACAAATAGGCTTTAATGTACTACAAAGATTGCTTCAATATATAATCATACTACAAAAGTTGCTTCAATACACATATGTACTATGGAGATACATATACATTGATACACATGTACAAAATGATCAAGTATCCAGT